>OX439142.1:136233561-137433561 GCA_949318255.1 Pollenia labialis
AAATCTGTAATCACTACCAAAATTCCATATTTTCCATAGAAAATTGATTTTTTTATATGAAAACATAAAATCTCATTTATTTCGTTAATTAGAGGTCCTAGAGCCAAAAGGATTGAAATCTGTAATCACTACCGAAATTCCATATTTTACTTAGAAAATTGATTTTTTATATGAAAATATAAAATCTCATTTATTTCGTTAATTAGAGGTCCTAGAGCCAAAAGGATTGAAATCTGTAATCACTACCAAAATTCCATATTTTACTTAGAAAATTGATTTTTTATATGAAAACATAAGATCTCATTTATTTCGTTAATTAGAGGTCCTAGAGCCAAAAGGATTGAAATCTGTAATCACTACCAAAATTCCATATTTTCCATAGAAAATTGATTTTTTATATGAAAACATAAAATCTCATTTATTTCGTTAATTAGAGGTCCTAGAGCCAATAGGATTGAAATCTGTAATCGCTACCAAAATTCCATATTTTCCATAGAAAATTGATTTTTTATATGAAAACATAAAATCTCATTTATTTCGTTAATTAGAGGTCCTAGAGCCAAAAGGATTGAAATCTGTAATCACTACCAAAATTCCATATTTTACTTAGAAAATTGATTTTTTATATGAAAATATAAAATCTCATTTATTTCGTTAATTAGAGGTCCTAGAGCCAAAGGATTGAAATCTGTAATCACTACCAAAATTCCATATTTTACTTAGAAAATTGATTTTTTATATGAAAATATAAAATCTCATTTATTTCGTTAATTAGAGGTCCTAGAGCCAAAAGGATTGAAATCTGTAATCACTACCAAAATTCCATATTTTACTTAGAAAATTGATTTTTTATATGAAAATATAAAATCTCATTTATTTCGTTAATTAGAGGTCCTAGAGCCAAAAGGATTGAAATCTGTAATCACTACCAAAATTCCATATTTTACTTAGAAAATTGATTTTTTATATGAAAACATAAAATCTCATTTATTTCGTTAATTAGAGGTCCTAGAGCCAAAAGGATTGAAATCTGTAATCACTACCAAAATTCCATATTTTCCATAGAAAATTGATTTTTTTATATGAAAACATAAAATCTCATTTATTTCGTTAATTAGAGGTCCTAGAGCCAAAAGGATTGAAATCTGTAATCGCTACCAAAATTCCATATTTTCCATAGAAAATTGATTTTTTATATGAAAACATAAAATCTCATTTATTTCGTTAATTAGAGGTCCTAGAGCCAAAAGGATTGAAATCTGTAATCACTACCAAAATTCCATATTTTCCATAGAAAATTGATTTTTTATATGAAAACATAAAATCTCATTTATTTCGTTAATTAGAGGTCCTAGAGCCAAAAGGATTGAAATCTGTAATCACTACCAAAATTCCATATTTTACTTAGAAAATTGATTTTTTATATGAAAATATAAAATCTCATTTATTTCGTTAATTAGAGGTCCTAGAGCCAAAAGGATTGAAATCTGTAATCACTACCAAAATTCCATATTTTACTTAGAAAATTGATTTTTTATATGAAAATATAAAATCTCATTTATTTCGTTAATTAGAGGTCCTAGAGCCAAAAGGATTGAAATCTGTAATCACTACCAAAATTCCATATTTTACTTAGAAAATTGATTTTTTATATGAAAATATAAAATCTCATTTATTTCGTTAATTAGAGGTCCTAGAGCCAAAAGGATTGAAATCTGTAATCACTACCAAAATTCCATATTTTACTTAGAAAATTGATTTTTTATATGAAAATATAAAATCTCATTTATTTCGTTAATTAGAGGTCCTAGAGCCACAAGGATTGAAATCTGTAATCACTACCAAAATTCCATATTTTACTTAGAAAATTGATTTTTTATATGAAAACATAAAATCTCATTTATTTCGTTAATTAGAGGTCCTAGAGCCAAAAGGATTGAAATCTGTAATCACTACCAAAATTCCATATTTTCCATAGAAAATTGATTTTTTATATGAAAACATAAAATCTCATTTATTTCGTTAATTAGAGGTCCTAGAGCCAAAAGGATTGAAATCTGTAATCACTACCAAAATTCCATATTTTCCATAGAAAATTGATTTTTTATATGAAAACATAAAATCTCATTTATTTCGTTAATTAGAGGTCCTAGAGCCAAAAGGATTGAAATCTGTAATCGCTACCAAAATTCCATATTTTCCATAGAAAATTGATTTTTTATATGAAAACATAAAATCTCATTTATTTCGTTAATTAGAGGTCCTAGAGCCAAAAGGATTGAAATCTGTAATCACTACCAAAATTCCATATTTTACTTAGAAAATTGATTTTTTATATGAAAATATAAAATCTCATTTATTTCGTTAATTAGAGGTCCTAGAGCCAAAAGGATTGAAATCTGTAATCACTACCAAAATTCCATATTTTACTTAGAAAATTGATTTTTTATATGAAAATATAAAATCTCATTTATTTCGTTAATTAGAGGTCCTAGAGCCAAAAGGATTGAAATCTGTAATCACTACCAAAATTCCATATTTTACTTAGAAAATTGATTTTTTATATGAAAACATAAAATCTCATTTATTTCGTTAATTAGAGGTCCTAGAGCCAAAAGGATTGAAATCTGTAATCACTACCAAAATTCCATATTTTCCATAGAAAATTGATTTTTTATATGAAAACATAAAATCTCATTTATTTCGTTAATTAGAGGTCCTAGAGCCAAAAGGATTGAAATCTGTAATCGCTACCAAAATTCCATATTTTCCATAGAAAATTGATTTTTTATATGAAAACATAAAATCTCATTTATTTCGTTAATTAGAGGTCCTAGAGCCAAAAGGATTGAAATCTGTAATCACTACCAAAATTCCATATTTTCCATAGAAAATTGATTTTTTATATGAAAACATAAAATCTCATTTATTTCGTTAATTAGAGGTCCTAGAGCCAAAAGGATTGAAATCTGTAATCACTACCAAAATTCCATATTTTACTTAGAAAATTGATTTTTTATATGAAAATATAAAATCTCATTTATTTCGTTAATTAGAGGTCCTAGAGCCAAAAGGATTGAAATCTGTAATCACTACCAAAATTCCATATTTTACTTAGAAAATTGATTTTTTATATGAAAATATACAATCTCATTTATTTCGTTAATTAGAGGTCCTAGAGCCAAAAGGATTGAAATCTGTAATCACTACCAAAATTCCATATTTTACTTAGAAAATTGATTTTTTATATGAAAATATAAAATCTCATTTATTTCGTTAATTAGAGGTCCTAGAGCCAAAAGGATTGAAATCTGTAATCACTACCAAAATTCCATATTTTACTTAGAAAATTGATTTTTTATATGAAAATATAAAATCTCATTTATTTCGTTAATTAGAGGTCCTAGAGCCAAAAGGATTGAAATCTGTAATCACTACCAAAATTCCATATTTTACTTAGAAAATTTATTTTTTATATGAAAACATAAAATCTCATTTATTTCGTTAATTAGAGGTCCTAGAGCCAAAAGGATTGAAATCTGTAATCACTACCAAAATTCCATATTTTCCATAGAAAATTGATTTTTTATATGAAAACATAAAATCTCATTTATTTCGTTAATTAGAGGTCCTAGAGCCAAAAGGATTGAAATCTGTAATCGCTACCAAAATTCCATATTTTCCATAGAAAATTGATTTTTTATATGAAAACATAAAATCTCATTTATTTCGTTAATTAGAGGTCCTAGAGCCAAAAGGATTGAAATCTGTAATCACTACCAAAATTCCATATTTTCCATAGAAAATTGATTTTTTATATGAAAACATAAAATCTCATTTATTTCGTTAATTAGAGGTCCTAGAGCCAAAAGGATTGAAATCTGTAATCACTACCAAAATTCCATATTTTACTTAGAAAATTGATTTTTTATATGAAAATATAAAATCTCATTTATTTCGTTAATTAGAGGTCCTAGAGCCAAAAGGATTGAAATCTGTAATCACTACCAAAATTCCATATTTTACTTAGAAAATTGATTTTTTATATGAAAATATAAAATCTCATTTATTTCGTTAATTAGAGGTCCTAGAGCCAAAAGGATTGAAATCTGTAATCACTACCAAAATTCCATATTTTACTTAGAAAATTGATTTTTTATATGAAAATATAAAATCTCATTTATTTCGTTAATTAGAGGTCCTAGAGCCAAAAGGATTGAAATCTGTAATCACTACCAAAATTCCATATTTTACTTAGAAAATTGATTTTTTATATGAAAACATAAAATCTCATTTATTTCGTTAATTAGAGGTCCTAGAGCCAAAAGGATTGAAATCTGTAATCACTACCAAAATTCCATATTTTCCATAGAAAATTGATTTTTTATACACACAGAAAACAAATTGGTTGGAAAACGGTTGCAGTAATAAAATATTGATCAAGAAATATAATTTATTATTGCAACTATTAAAAATGTACAGTTCTAACTGATTTTAAATTCTCTTGATTATTAAAACGTTATTCTAACTGAAATATGATTCCTTCAATTCTTTTATTAGTTATGATAACTAATTTAATTTAGTTCTAAAAATTAGTACAAATGGTTTGAATCACAACCGAATTTAATAGAGGGCAACACTGAATATTGGTCTTTGCAATTAATAATTTGCTTTCGTCAATAAATTTTGTAATATAAATGTTAATTCATTTATTGCAGCTAATTATCGATTGCTAGTATAGTTTCAATTCGAGTACAACAAATGAAAATATTTTTATTTGGTATTCACAACCAAAAAAAAGCTGTATGTCCCAATTGTTTACTAAATTTTCTGTCAAAACATTAAATATAATAAAATAATTTTAATTTTATATTAAAATAAATAAGTTTGCGTTCAAAAACGTAAAAAAGTGCAAAAACTTAATAAATAGGGGTAAGTAATTTACGTATTTTTATAATTATGGTATGCACGTACATACATATGTATGTTTGTATTATATTTCTTATAAATACAATCGAAAGAATCTACTGTGAATCTCATGAAGAGCATTAATCGTCGGCGAGCGCAGCAATTTTTAATCGTTAAAGATTCCTCGCACAGGAGAAACTGTTACACAAGCTGATTCCTCTGCGAGATACTTCTACAACATAGCGAAAGACTCTTATATGACAGTGCAAAAAAAAATCAATGTATGTAAAACGGATTTTCGCAATTCCTGGCCTTGAAATTTTTGAATTTCTTGAAAACCCGTTTTACATAAATTGCATGAACTTTTGGTATTAAAAGACCACTAGGAAAATTTGTTGCAGAAAATATTCGTGGATCTTTTAAACCCTCTAAAGTGCCGTTTAAGTATAATTTTGTTGGGAAGTTAAAAAAAGGACAAAATGACCCCTTAAAATTAGTGTTAAAATTAGTAGAAGTACATTTAGTATATTTTTTTTGACTTATACCAAACACATTTTCAAAAAATTCAACAACTTTTGGGGCCGATATTTCGGGAACCCAAGCTAACTTTTCAAAACCCTTTGGCAGATTTGCTCTACCAATATTCTAGTTTCATTTCGCTTTGCAAATATTGAGGCTGTTTTTTTTTGTTGCACAGTGTATTGATAGTAGACGAATTCGTTTGAGATTTCTGTTAAGATTTTCTCTTGTAGGAATTCCCTTGTAGAATGCTTACACATATACCTGAGCCACCTAAGCAAGAGCATCAACACTTTTGCCAATTTGACGGGTTTACCGCGATTCTAGCGGTTTTTACGTGTCCATCGGGGTAAAATTTACGTTTTGGCGGTAAGCGGGAAATCTAGCGGTTTTTTAATATCATTAGAAAATAAAATTTTTGTTCTAGGCATTTGAAAATTCCAGTTTTTTCTCAAAATAAAAGATTTAAAATATTTGTTATCAATTAAATTAATTAAGTAATAAGAAAAAATTGTGGAAATTAAATTTGTTTTCGCAATAAAAAATTATACAACGTTTTAAGCAGATTTTATAAATTTTCTTATTAGAAAGTTAAATTGAAATAGATTAACATAACCGTCTTATTTCCAGCGAAATATTTGTCCAGCCAAAAAAAAAAACTAGACGGTATAGAAAAAAAAACTGAGAACGGACTTGAATTTGTTTAAAACACTTTTTACGGCGGACCAGTGTTATCAACTTTTAACGATCAAAATATAATCTATATTCAAAGCTAAAGTTAAAAGGTTTTTGTCTACAGCAAATCAATGTTTATATTAAAGCACTTTAGGAACCAAAAATTTAAAGTATTTTTTAATATCCCTCGGATAAAACTTCCACACAGTTGTCAAACCTAATGCCAAACAATGTACTCCAATTCGAGAATTCAAGAAATGCTGTTTGTAATGCTTTAAAAAACAACAAGAAAGCGCAATTGTACGACTTTGCCTGGGTTTATATAAGTTTGGTGTTTAGTATAAGCAACCTTAAACTAGATATGCCATTATTCTTATATATATTTATTTTAGTTACAAACCTTATTTCTAGTTTTCCTAAAAAAGTGAAAAATAACTTGTATAAATCTAAGCGAAGTCTTCGGAGAGAAACAAAAATTATCTATTCGTTTGTTAGGATTGTAAACAATTTTCAAGCATGAATGTTTGAAATAATGGCCAGCAAAAACTTCTAAAAATTATAAACATTATAAAGCAGTAGTGTACATGTTATCCATATATACATATGTTTATTCATCCTTTTTAAATTAATTTACCCCAGAAAGTAAATGTAAGTATATATCAAATATAAAATAGTGTAAAATTTCAAATCGATTGTCTTGCATTTACTTCCGTCTTTTCTTTTACGATTTTTTTTAATCTTGGTCTACGGTCTAAAATTTAACAAAACTATCTGCTTGTTCTACGATTTCGAACGTAGACGTTCGCATAGAATTTTATGGAAAATATTTTTAAAACTGAGTGTTTTTATATACATTTTCTATGCGAACGATAACGTTCGAAATCGTTGAACTGGTAGTATATTAAGTGCACTTAACTCTAATGCATTTTATATGAATATCAACATTTTGAACGTTTGCGGGACTAAAAGAGTCAGTGAAATTTAAAACCTTACAATATAATTTTAATTGAAAGACATAATAAACCTTGAAAAAGGACCCTACACCTAGACTTGTCATATTATTTAGATTTCAGCGATATTTTTAAAACATTTTAAGCTAAATAAAAAATTTAGTGGTTTCTAGCGGTTTTGAAGTACGATTTGGTGGGAAGTCTTCAAAAAAAAGTTGACAACAATGAGCATCAAGCTTCTTTTTCATTCAATTTATACGAAACAAACCTTTAGATCAGGAATTCAACAAGAATCCTGTTGGAAAATCTTGTTTGACAGATCCTTACGTCGGCTTGTTTAAATAAAATTGTATTAACTAGTGAATTTTCATGTTTTAAAAACGCTCTTATTTACGTAGCTCAGTAATTGTTATATGACTCATAAGGAGAGCCGCAAAAGGTTCATTCCAAGATTAAGTCATTTTCATATTAATTTACAGCTTCAATCACTGTTCGTATTGTAAAAACCACATGTTAATTATTCTGTTTTACTTCAGACACTAGAACAAGACGACATTAATGAAAGAAATTGCATTGAATTGAAGCCAAAGATTGTTTTTGTTGGTACATTAACGGATAAGCTGTACAACTTTGGAAATCCGTTGGATGATGTGGAAAGCTGCATGTATGTGTTTGTTTAAAATTAAATAAGTTATAAACTATAAATAAAAATATTAATAAATAAATATGATAACAAAAAATTGAGTTTATTGGAATTATTTTGATTTTATATCTAATAAATCGGGAAAATGGTTTATGTAACCGATAAAAAAAATATATTGATAAAGACAATCAAATCTTTTGTTATGAACACCAATTATGTGTTTATTCAGTTGCATCTATCATATATTCGGGTGTAAGCATATTTTTGATTTCTAATAATCATACTTACAACTAACAATTTCTGTTGTTATAACTGATAGTGTACTAAAATTCAAATGTTGCTATCAAAAATATTATGCTTAGCAACGAAATTTTCAGTAATTGTAACCGAATTGTGTGATAGTACATGCAACCGACGAAATTCGATTGGCGCCAAATTCGGTTGTGATCACGAATCTGTTTTCTCTGTGTATGAAAACATAAAATCTCATTTATTTCGTTAATTAGAGGTCCTAGAGCCAAAAGGATTGAAATCTGTAATCACTACCAAAATTCCATATTTTCCATAGAAAATTGATTTTATATATGAAAACATAAAATCTCATTTATTTCGTTAATTAGAGGTCCTAGAGCCAAAAGGATTGAAATCTGTAATCACGACCAAAATTCCATATTTTACTTAGAAAATTGATTTTTTATATGAAAATATAAAATCTCATTTATTTCGTTAATTAGAGGTCCTAGAGCCAAAAGGATTGAAATCTGTAATCACTACCAAAATTCCATATTTTACTTAGAAAATTGATTTTTTATATGAAAATATAAAATCTCATTTATTTCGTTAATTAGAGGTCCTAGAGCCAAAAGGATTGAAATCTGTAATCACTACCAAAATTCCATATTTTACTTAGAAAATTGATTTTTTATATGAAAATATAAAATCTCATTTATTTCGTTAATTAGAGGTCCTAGAGCCAAAAGGATTGAAATCTGTAATCACTACCAAAATTCCATATTTTACTTAGAAAATTGATTTTTTATATGAAAATATAAAATCTCATTTATTTCGTTAATTAGAGGTCCTAGAGCCAAAAGGATTGAAATCTGTAATCACTACCAAAATTCCATATTTTACTTAGAAAATTGATTTTTTATATGAAAATATAAAATCTCATTTATTTCGTTAATTAGAGGTCCTAGAGCCAAAAGGATTGAAATCTGTAATCACTACCAAAATTCCATATTTTACTTAGAAAATTGATTTTTTATATGAAAATATAAAATCTCATTTATTTCGTTAATTAGAGGTCCTAGAGCCAAAAGGATTGAAATCTGTAATCACTACCAAAATTCCATATTTTACTTAGAAAATTGATTTTTTATATGAAAATATAAAATCTCATTTATTTCGTTAATTAGAGGTCCTAGAGCCAAAAGGATTGAAATCTGTAATCACTACCAAAATTCCATATTTTACTTAGAAAATTGATTTTTTATATGAAAATATAAAATCTCATTTATTTCGTTAATTAGAGGTCCTAGAGCCAAAAGGATTGAAATCTGTAATCACTACCAAAATTCCATATTTTACTTAGAAAATTGATTTTTTATATGAAAATATAAAATCTCATTTATTTCGTTAATTAGAGGTCCTAGAGCCAAAAGGATTGAAATCTGTAATCACTACCAAAATTCCATATTTTACTTAGAAAATTGATTTTTTATATGAAAATATAAAATCTCATTTATTTCGTTAATTAGAGGTCCTAGAGCCAAAAGGATTGAAATCTGTAATCACTACCAAAATTCCATATTTTACTTAGAAAATTGATTTTTTATATGAAAACATAAAATCTCATTTATTTCGTTAATTAGAGGTCCTAGAGCCAAAAGGATTGAAATCTGTAATCACTACCAAAATTCCATATTTTCCATAGAAAATTGATTTTTTATATGAAAACATAAAATCTCATTTATTTCGTTAATTAGAGGTCCTAGAGCCAAAAGGATTGAAATCTGTAATCGCTACCAAAATTCCATATTTTCCATAGAAAATTGATTTTTTTTATGAAAACATAAAATCTCATTTATTTCGTTAATTAGAGGTCCTAGAGCCAAAAGGATTGAAATCTGTAATCACTACCAAAATTCCATATTTTCCATAGAAAATTGATTTTTTATATGAAAACATAAAATCTCATTTATTTCGTTAATTAGAGGTCCTAGAGCCAAAAGGATTGAAATCTGTAATCACTACCAAAATTCCATATTTTCCATAGAAAATTGATTTTTTATATGAAAACATAAAATCTCATTTATTTCGTTAATTAGAGGTCCTAGAGCCAAAAGGATTGAAATCTGTAATCACTACCAAAATTCCATATTTTCCATAGAAAATTGATTTTTTATATGAAAACATAAAATCTCATTTATTTCGTTAATTAGAGGTCCTAGAGCCAAAAGGATTGAAATCTGTAATCACTACCAAAATTCCATATTTTACTTAGGAAATTGATTTTTTATATGAAAACATAAAATCTCATTTATTTCGTTAATTAGAGGTCCTAGAGCCAAAAGGATTGAAATCTGTAATCACTACCAAAATTCCATATTTTACTTAGGAAATTGATTTTTTATATGAAAACATAAAATCTCATTTATTTCGTTAATTAGAGGTCCTAGAGCCAAAAGGATTGAAATCTGTAATCACTACCAAAATTCCATATTTTCCATAGAAAATTGATTTTTTATATGAAAACATAAAATCTCATTTATTTCGTTAATTAGAGGTCCTAGAGCCAAAAGGATTGAAATCTGTAATCACTACCAAAATTCCATATTTTCCATAGAAAATTGATTTTTTATATGAAAACATAAAATCTCATTTATTTCGTTAATTAGAGGTCCTAGAGCCAAAAGGATTGAAATCTGTAATCACTACCAAAATTCCATATTTTACTTAGAAAATTGATTTTTTATATGAAAACATAAAATCTCATTTATTTCGTTAATTAGAGGTCCTAGAGCCAAAAGGATTGAAATCTGTAATCACTACCAAAATTCCATATTTTCCATAGAAAATTGATTTTTTATATGAAAACATAAAATCTCATTTATTTCGTTAATTAGAGGTCCTAGAGCCAAAAGGATTGAAATCTGTAATCACTACCAAAATTCCATATTTTCCATAGAAAATTGATTTTTTATATGAAAACATAAAATCTCATTTATTTCGTTAATTAGAGGTCCTAGAGCCAAAAGGATTGAAATCTGTAATCACTACCAAAATTCCATATTTTCCATAGAAAATTGATTTTTTATATGAAAACATAAAATCTCATTTATTTCGTTAATTAGAGGTCCTAGAGCCAAAAGGATTGAAATCTGTAATCACTACCAAAATTCCATATTTTCCATAGAAAATTGATTTTTTATATGAAAACATAAAATCTCATTTATTTCGTTAATTAGAGGTCCTAGAGCCAAAAGGATTGAAATCTGTAATCACTACCAAAATTCAATATTTTCCATAGAAAATTGATTTTTTATATGAAAACATAAAATCTCATTTATTTCGTTAATTAGAGGTCCTAGAGCCAAAAGGATTGAAATCTGTAATCACTACCAAAGTTCCATATTTTCCATAGAAAATTGATTTTTTATATGAAAACATAAAATCTCATTTATTTCGTTAATTAGAGGTCCTAGAGCCAAAAGGATTGAAATCTGTAATCACTACCAAAATTCCATATTTTCCATAGAAAATTGATTTTTTATATGAAAACATAAAATCTCATTTATTTCGTAATTAGAGGTCCTAGAGCCAAAAGGATTGAAATCTGTAATCACTACCAAAATTCCATATTTTCCATAGAAAATTGATTTTTTATATGAAAACATAAAATCTCATTTATTTCGTTAATTAGAGGTCCTAGAGCCAAAAGGATTGAAATCTGTAATCACTACCAAAATTCCATATTTTCCATAGAAAATTGATTTTTTATATGAAAACATAAAATCTCATTTATTTCGTTAATTAGAGGTCCTAGAGCCAAAAGGATTGAAATCTGTAATCACTACCAAAATTCCATATTTTCCATAGAAAATTGATTTTTTATATGAAAACATAAAATCTCATTTATTTCGTTAATTAGAGGTCCTAGAGCCAAAAGGATTGAAATCTGTAATCACTACCAAAATTCCATATTTTCCATAGAAAATTGATTTTTTATATGAAAACATAAAATCTCATTTATTTCGTTAATTAGAGGTCCTAGAGCCAAAAGGATTGAAATCTGTAATCACTACCAAAATTCCATATTTTACTTAGAAAATTGATTTTTTATATGAAAACATAAAATCTCATTTATTTCGTTAATTAGAGGTCCTAGAGCCAAAAGGATTGAAATCTGTAATCTCTACCAAAATTCCATATTTTCCATAGAAAATTGATTTTTTATATGAAAACATAAAATCTCATTTATTTCGTTAATTAGAGGTCCTAGAGCCAAAAGGATTGAAATCTGTAATCACTACCAAAATTCCATATTTTACTTAGAAAATTGATTTTTTATATGAAAATATAAAATCTCATTTATTTCGTTAATTAGAGGTCCTAGAGCCAAAAGGATTGAAATCTGTAATCACTACCAAAATTCCATATTTTACTTAGAAAATTGATTTTTTATATGAAAACATAAAATCTCATTTATTTCGTTAATTAGAGGTCCTAGAGCCAAAAGGATTGAAATCTGTAATCTCTACCAAAATTCCATATTTTCCATAGAAAATTGATTTTTTATATGAAAATATAAAATCTCATTTATTTCGTCAATTAGAGGTCCTAGAGCCAAAAGGATTGAAATCTGTAATCACTACCAAAATTCCATATTTTACTTAGAAAATTGATTTTTTATATGAAAACATAAAATCTCATTTATTTCGTTAATTAGAGGTCCTAGAGCCAAAAGTATTGAAATCTGTAATCTCTACCAAAATTCCATATTTTCCATAGAAAATTGATTTTTTATATAAAAACATAAAATCTCATTTATTTCGTTAATTAGAGGTCCTAGAGCCAAAAGGATTGAAATCTGTAATCACTACCAAAATTCCATATTTTACTTAGAAAATTGATTTTTTATATGAAAACATAAAATCTCATTTATTTCGTTAATTAGAGGTCCTAGAGCCAAAAGGATTGAAATCTGTAATCTCTACCAAAATTCCATATTTTCCATAGAAAATTGATTTTTTATATGAAAATATAAAATCTCATTTATTTCGTTAATTAGAGGTCCTAGAGCCAAAAGGATTGAAATCTGTAATCTCTACCAAAATTCCATATTTTCCATAGAAAATTGATTTTTTATATGAAAATATAAAATCTCATTTATTTCGTTAATTAGAGGTCCTAGAGCCAAAAGGATTGAAATCTGTAATCACTACCAAAATTCCATATTTTCCATAGAAAATTGATTTTTTATATGAAAATATAAAATCTCATTTATTTCGTTAATTAGAGGTCCTAGAGCCAAAAGGATTGAAATCTGTAATCACTACCAAAATTCCATATTTTTCATAGAAAATTGATTTTTTATATGAAAATATAAAATCGCATTTATTTCGTTAATTAGAGGTCCTAGAGCCAAAAGGATTGAAATCTGTAATCACTACCAAAATTCCATATTTTCCTTAGAAAATGGATTTTTTATATGAAAATATAAAATCTCATTTATTTCGTTAATTAGAGGCCCTAGAGCCAAAAGGATCGAAATCTGTAATCACTACCAAAATTCCATATTTTCCTTAGAAAATTGATTTTTTATATGAAACCATAAAATCTCATTTATTTCCTTAATTAGAGGTCCTAGAGCCAAAAGGATCGAAATCTGTAATCACTACCAAAATTCCATATTTTCCTTAGAAAATGGATTTTTTATATGAAAATATAAAATCTCATTTATTTCGTTAATTAGAGGCCCTAGAGCCAAAAGGATCGAAATCTGTAATCACTACCAAAATTCCATATTTTCCTTAGAAAATGGATTTTTTATATGAAAATATAAAATCTCATTCATTTCGTTAATTAGAGGCCGTAGAGCCAAAAGGATTGAAATCTTTAATTACTACCAAAATTCCATATTTTACTTAGAAAATTGATTTTTTATATGAAAACATAAAATCTCATTTATTTCGTTAATTAGAGGTCCTAGAGCCAAAAGGATTGAAATCTGTAATCTCTACCAAAATTCCATATTTTACTTAGAAAATTGATTTTTTATATGAAAATATAAAATCTCATTAATTTCGTTAATTAGAGGTCCTAGAGCCAAAAGTATTGAAATCTGTAATCATTACCAAAATTCCATATTTTCCATAGAAAATTGATTTTTTATATGAAAATATAAAATCTCATTTATTTCGTTAATTAGAGGTCCTAGAGCCAAAAGGATTGAAATCTGTAATCACTACCAAAATTCCATATTTTTCATAGAAAATTGATTTTTTATATGAAAATATAAAATCGCATTTATTTCGTTAATTAGAGGTCCTAGAGCCAAAAGGATTGAAATCTGTAATCACTACCAAAATTCCATATTTTCCTTAGAAAATGGATTTTTTATATGAAAATATAAAATCTCATTTATTTCGTTAATTAGAGGCCCTAGAGCCAAAAGGATCGAAATCTGTAATCACTACCAAAATTCCATATTTTCCTTAGAAAATTGATTTTTTATATGAAACCATAAAATCTCATTTATTTCGTTAATTAGAGGTCCTAGAGCCAAAAGGATCGAAATCTGTAATCACTACCAAAATTCCATATTTTCCTTAGAAAATTGATTTTTTATATGAAAATATAAAATCTCATTTATTTCGTTAACTAGAGGTCCTAGAACCAAAAGGATCGAAATCTGTAATCACTACCAAAATTCCATATTTTTAATAGAAAATTGATTTTTTATATGAAAACATAAAATCTCATTTATTTCGTTAATTAGAGGTCCTAGAGCCAAAAGGATTGAAATCTGTAATCACTACCAAAATTCCATATTTTACTTAGAAAATTGATTTTTTATATGAAAACATAAAATCTCATTTATTTCGTTAATTAGAGGTCCTAGAGCCAAAAGGATTGAAATCTGTAATCACTACCAAAATTCCATATTTTACTTAGAAAATTGATTTTTTATATGAAAACATAAAATCTCATTTATTTCGTTAATTAGAGGTCCTAGAGCCAAAAGGATTGAAATCTGTAATCTCTACCAAAATTCCATATTTTACTTAGAAAATTGATTTTTTATATGAAAATATAAAATCTCATTAATTTCGTTAATTAGAGGTCCTAGAGCCAAAAGTATTGAAATCTGTAATCATTACCAAAATTCCATATTTTCCATAGAAAATTGATTTTTTATATGAAAATATAAAATCTCATTTATTTCGTTAATTAGAGGTCCTAGAGCCAAAAGGATCGAAATCTGTAATCACTACCAAAATTCCATATTTTTAATAGAAAATTGATTTTTTATATGAAAACATAAAATCTCATTTATTTCGTTAATTAGAGGTCCTAGAGCCAAAAGGATCGAATCTGTAATCACTACCAAAATTCCATATTTTTCATAGAAAATTGATTTTTTATATGAAAACATAAAATCTCATTTATTTCGTTAATTAAAGGTCCTAGAGCCGAAAGGATCGAAATCTGTAATCACTACCAAAATTCCATATTTTCCTTAGAAAATTGATTTTTTATATGAAACCATAAAATCTCATTTATTTCGTTAATTAGAGGTCCTAGAGCCAAAAGGATCGAAATCTGTAATCACTACCAAAATTCCATATTTTCCTTAGAAAATTGATTTTTTATATGAAAATATAAAATCTCATTTATTTCGTTAATTAGAGGTCCTGGAGCCAAATTTGTTTTTTTTAATTTGTTTTTGTATTTTCTTTACCCACTTACAACTACATTTAGAGTTGACAAAAAATCAACCAATTTTAGTCGGGACTGAAAGAAAAGATAAACTCACTGTTTATTGTTGTTGTTTTTGTTCAAGCTTTGATATTGTTACAAGCAAAACTGGAGTTTATAATTCTTATTCGCTTAACTATCTGGCCTAAGGAATAGCTTATGCCATCAACAATAAATTTCAGTTTATCAAATCAAAAACGAAACCTTAATTACAAATTTTTTGAATCCCAAGAAAAACTTTTTCAAAGCTAATTGCAAAAAATTCTCCAATAATATAGTTATTAGATAGAAAATCAAAATTGTTCAAATACATATGTAACCTTCATTTTCTGTTAGTATTTTTATTAAGATATTTTTATCTAGTATTTATAAAAAAATTATAGTAATCGCATAAATAAACAAGTTATAAACCATATAACTTATTCCGCGCCACCCTGTATAAACGATACATTAAGGCCCGTTTTTACAACTTACCGATAGCTAAAAGTAGACTTATAAAAAGTGTTCCATCATTAAAACTTTATTTTAACCTTAAATGAGCGATAAAGTAAATTAAGGTTCATCCTACCTGGTAGGTTAAAGAAAAGTTGTAATAATGGAACACTTTAGGTACGGACGATAAAATCCTACCTTTAACTATCGGTAAGTTGTGAAAACGGGCCTAAATAACTTAATAAAAATACTAACAGGAAATGAAGGTTACATATTTGAATTATTTGGATTTTCTATCTTTAATAAATCGGGAAAATGGTTTATGCAACCGGTTAAAAAAATATATATAAAAAAAATTATGTATTTAATTTTTTTCTTTTCCAAATAGTATGTTTGAAAAAAGTACCAAAATCATGAAAAAGGTACTCTTTTGCTTGGTGGTCAGTACCATCTAAATTTTTTAATTTTCCATCACTGCTAAGCAAAGAAATTTTCAGTTATTGTAACCGAATTGTGTGATAGTACATGCAACCGACGAAATTCGATTGGCGACAAATTCGGTTGTGATCACGAATCTGTTTTCTCTGTGTACACAGAAAAAATTATTGGCGAATTATTTTCAAACAAATGCTTGTTTCAAATTTTTTTTAATTTCTACAAATTTTTTTACTGATTCAATAAATATTTTTGTTTCATTTTTTTTAACCAACAAAAATGTTGACAACTATTCAAAAATATTATATACGCGCTATTGGTTTCAAGTTTTCATAATTTTGTATGAAATATTTAACGCTCTTTAATGTTGTCGTTTTTTGCATTTTTTTATTTGATGGTAAGCAACACTTCTTAATATGAAATATAAGAATTACAACACAAAACACATACAGTCTATTTTTGGACGCTTTAAAAAAGTACAACAATAAGAAAATACCGTGACGAGGTTTGTAGTAAAAAAAACAATAGCAGGTAAAAAACGTTTAACCCCTTTTAAACAACAGAAACAACAACAACATTATAAAAAACAAAATTAATTTTTGGTTGGTTTCAAAGTTGGTAAAAAAGAATGAAAAACAAATTCCCGTATTCAATTTTTTTAAACTGTTTAGTTAAATACATCATATACAAAAATTGAACGATGACGAAAACATATCGAGTCAGTCTGCTGCCGTTTTTGGTTACATTTCTTCTTCTTTAGCCAAGGAAAGGATCCAGCAACAGTGAGTGATGAAGAAAAACATTGTGTGTATAAACAAGACTTCGTTCAAAAATAATTCCAAAAAAATGTGTCTCAAAGCCAGCCGCCGCTCTGCTTACTGCCATCATCTTCTCCTTCAGTGATAGCTTGGGGGCGCGTGCAAAAATTTTTGTTTGATTCAGCAAAATTATTTGTTTGAAAATTATATAAATTTCATTAAACTTTTTGTTTGATTCTGTAAATTATTTGTTTGAAAAAAACATTGTTTTTTTCAGTAAACAAAATGCAAATATATTGTTTGAATATGCGAATTTGTTTGTAGGACCGATTTCAGACAAAAAATGTTTTGATTCTACAAATTTTTTGTTTGAATTCGAAAAATAATTTTTTCTGTGTAGGCTATCATGCCGCTGTTATCAAATTTTTGCGATTTAGCAATTTTTACCGAATTTTTACCATTCCTTTTAGTTTTAGGGACTTTTTATCAATTTTATGGCTTGTTTGAAATATTAAAAATTTCATTTTGTTTTTTAACCCATTTAGCGATTTCAAATAAATTTTAGTGTTTGTTAAAAACTTTGCAATTTTTCGCCATATTTGCGATTGTTTCCTGTGATTCTCTACAGCTTTCACGATTTTTAATAAATATTAGACTTGGTATCATGCTGCGGTTAGCAAATTAGTTAAATCAACTAAAGTTTTTCGAATACACAAAAACTTGCGGATATGAGAACACCTAAAATGGACTATATCGCTAATGGGAATAAAACCGGTTGTGACTATAAACGAAAAGTACTGTATGACCAATCGAAAACTTAAAATGCCTTTTTTTGACTGACGTCAAAGATTTAGAACTTGAAAAAATAACGATAACCCCTAATTATATATTTTTTTATTCTACATTCAGGTTTTTCGATATACATACATATGTACAGAGTTATTTACAATATAAATACCTTTAGAAAAAGACTGTTGCATGTTTTAAAGCATTTTCTGTATCTTTAAGTGAAATTTAAATCAGTTAAAGATCGAAAGTTTTTTATTTAATGAAATGTTCTTTTTTATAATTACGAACCAAAATTTTGTATGTCAAAAATTTGTTTAAGCCCATCAAAATCGTATGTGTTAAAATCGTTTTAAATTGCATCGCAAGACTTCAAAACCCCAATATTAATTTTCTCTTTGACCTATTTTCACTCGTCCATAACAAAACATTTTCTTAACTCAAATTAAATTAACTTTACAAATTTCTATACAAATAAAATTAATTTATTATTGAAGGAATTTTGATTGTTGTTTTTACCTTAAAAACCAGAAACAACAAAAATTTAAGTAAAACATTTTAGTTTTCCCGAAAGATGTTCTTCTAAAAATAATAATAAATAAAAAACAGAGCAATCACAATAACTTTGTGTTTACTTGCAACATGTTTGTATTTAAAAGTTTCGAACGTGTTTGATAGTATTGTGGTATGAGTTGCATTAAAGTAGAAAGAAGATGGATGGATAATTGTCAAGCCGATTGAAATGAATGAGCAAAAGCAATTTCAAAATTCATTCGCTTGTCAACCGCCAACACTTACGGATAGATAAAATTAGAGAAGTGAATATATGCGTGAATTTTATACTTAAACGGAAGTGAAATTTTACGTTGATTTTATTGTACTAATAACGGTTATTTTAGTTTCGAAATTATTTGTTTTTGCTAAGCGAATTTGTGAAATTTTTTTATAAGAAAAAAACAAAAAATTTATAGTGGAAGTGCGAAAAAAGTAATAAATTGTTCTTTTTCAGCTAAATGTATTATGAATTGCTTAAAACTTTTAATAAAAATACTAAATAAGGTTTTTAAAGTATCTTTGTTAAAGTGCTTTTTATTTTAATTAAATAAAGCAAATCAAACAAAAACATGTAAACAGTGTATTGAAAAATTATGAAATAAAATAATAAAGAAAATTTAATTTCAAGTCGGATTGCAAAAATATATGAGAAAAATTTTATTATAAAATTTTTTTCGAAGAATAAAAAAATGTGTGCCAAATTTGAACAAAAAGAGAAATGAAGGAAATGCTTTCTATAAAAATCTATAAAAAAAAGTACTAAACTCTTTAAAATTTATATTAAAAAATTTAAAAAAAAACCTTATCGAAAAGAATTTCAAATATTAAAATATCAGATAATTTAAAAAAAGCTTTATAAAATGTATCTAACATTTATAAAATTTACAAAAACATATCAAAGTAAGCTTTATTAGTGAAGTGTTAAATTTGTCCGAGTTTTCAAACTTTTACTGTTAATTTATTTAAATATCCCTCTGATGATGGTTAGAGATTTTGACCGAAATATTGGAAATATATAAAAATAAAATTAAAAGTTTTTGAATTTTATATATTATTTATATAAGACCTCAATCCAAAATAATAAAACAACATTTACAAAAACATTTTAAAAAAGTTTCAAATTGTAAAATATTAAAAATTTTAATTATTTTGTTAAGTTTTTAGCAAGTTTTGTTAAATCTTCGCAGAAATAACACAATAAATTCTAAAACTATGTATGTATGGTATATGAGTCAAACAAATAAGAAAGTATAATCAGTCTAGCACGATCAAATGATACCCTACACCACAGTTTTTAAAAACAAAATTTCGAGAGTGTATGACTTTATGAATAGGGATCGATTTATGTTTTAAATTTCATTAAAATCTGTTATATAGTTTCGGAGAGGCAGAAAATTACCCCTATCTACCCTCGTGCTACTATTTTCATACCCACACCACAATAGTGGAGAGGGTATTATGCATTTGTGCTGCTGTTTGTGACACCTTGAAATATTGGGTTTAGACCTACCTTTAAGTATACCGACCGGCTCAGAATCACTTTCTGCGTCATTTAGTTTGTGTTTGAAAGCCATGGATAGCACACTTCTTTGTGATTTGAGGGAGAATTAGAAACAAGTAAATTTCGTGGGCTCATTAAAATCCATGAATTTATTTACTTATTGCTTTTTCATCCGCCCTTCTCCCCGGATTTACTCTCGAGTGAAATTGCTCGGCAGAAAGAAATTTGACTCCAACGATGAAATCCTCTATTTTGATGACCTAGTTTTTTGAAAGGGATAATAAAGAGCCTATGTTTCCTTAAACATATGACGGACCAATTGACCTGTCCTTGTATCCTCCAGTGATAAACAAAAAGATTAAAATCTTTTAAAATTTAAAAGTTCTCAAATAAATTGCAAAACTTAGGAACTAAATAGTTCCAGGAAAATTTATCAGAACTATTTTATTTTTGTCTTGAACCACAAGTAGTCCTAAAGATATACTTATGTAAACGCTATTTTGCGATGGGTATATGAAAATTTCGAAATCCAATAATTCCTACATACTAATATTTAAACCAAAACTGTTTATATTGTTGATTCCGTAATTGTTGTATTATTAATGTTTGTTAACATTGACTTTTAAAGCTTCTAATACTTTTTAAGTCGTGTTCTAGAAATCAAAAGTACGTAAAATTTGAATTAATAAAGATTTTCAATTGAATTTTTTTAAAAATTAACGTAGTTTTCCCTGATTTCAAAAGTAAAGGGTGTTTTTTTTATAGAGTGACACAAGTTTAAAACAAGGAAATATATTTTTGATATCAATGAAAATGAATATGATTTCTGCCATGTGGCCGCCACGGCTGGCGTAAAAAAGACACAATCTGAAACACCAATTTTTAACAACGTTTCGCATTCGTACCATCATGATTTTTGAAGACATATGAGTAAATGCCTACGCCGCCAGCCCATAAAGCGCACCAAACAGTTATTTTCTGTAGAAGTAATGGTGTTTCGAAAAAAGCTTGTGGATTCTCCTCACTCCAAATGCGACAATTCTGCTTATTTACGTACCTAGTCAACCAGAAACGGGCTTAATCGGAAAATAAAATTTTGAATGGAAATTAAAAATCAATATCAATTTGTGCTTCAGCCCATTCGCCGAATTATTTTGATTAAAAATGTCAACAATTTGAACGCATTGCTCTTGTTTAAGTCGATTCATAATGAACTTCAAATAAAGCAGCGATGCCAAAGTTGTGGCACTCTAAAAAACACCCTATAGTACAAGTGGAGGAAAGTGGTCCTCAAAGTGAGGTGTATACATTAGGGTGGTCGTTAACTGTATGGAGCATATTTCTTTTCTATTTTACGATTTTATAGCCAGAACAGTTTTATCGTAAGCGACAAATTTCATAAAAAATTTATATTAAAAAAAAACTCTCTCCTGTACAATTTGATTTTTGGCGCTAACGTTATTTTCGCGGCTAGGGCTTTGCTATTTGTGTCTAGCATACCTACCCGATATCTATATTATTTAAAGGGGCTCCCATACAAAATTTACAATACAGACTAGGAATATATTAAAGAAAAAGCAACATAACTGCCAACTAGTCGCCCCTAGGGATAAAATGTATGACCGACCTCCATTAGTTTGTTGTTTTTAACCCTTTCCGCCACTTTTTAGGGAGGCTCCCATACAAATATTGCGTTTTATGAAATTCTTAAATTAAATTCATTTTTTTTTGTGAATCAAATAAAAAGTTGTAAGCAAATATTAATCACTTATGGCTTTTTTTGTTTTCAACTTCGTTTTTATATGTCTAGAAACAATTATAAGCATAGCTGCATTTACCAATTTTTTATGATTTTTTTAAGAACAAAAATTTTGAAATTTTGCTAAAAATTTATTTTTTTTTGCCAAAAAAAAAATTGTGTTTCTAAAACGACTGCGTTTATTAGAAAAGCCTTTAACCGTTCTTAGTTTATTCAATAAACTAAACCGTTTTTAAATTACGCTAATATATGTTGAGTAGCCGCCTTCATTTTCGAAATAACGGCTTATCTCAAAAACAAGAGCTAACCTAAAAAAAACGGTTAGTGCCACTGGATTGAGCGTAGCCGAATTAGGTTAAAACGCCAGGTGCCCGGCTGGTTGTTAAAAATAAATAAATAAATAATTTTCAACAAAATTAATGATACGGTATTCATTGAAATTGCGTTTCTTTAATAAATTAATTTTTTTACTGGCTTTTTCGATTCTTTTCAGTTTATTTTGTTTAATAAGAGATTAAGGAACAACTTGTTAAGAACTATTCTACAAATAATATTTTCAAAGTTATGAAACATAAAAGTCAAATTTCATGTAAAATTATAATTTTTCTTATACTTTGGTGGGCGTGAGGGACGGCTTAACCTTCGCCGATTGTTCTAAAATGTTTTTGGCGTTGTTGTTTTTATTAATACCCACCAAATTTGCGGGTGAGACCTAAATAAATAAAACTTTTGATTTTAACGGTCACCCTAATAGACACAAAAGGAAATATTTTTACGAACTTTGAATTTGTTCGATTTCAATTTAACGTGATTTCGTTTTCCAGAACATGTCCGTTTATCAAAATTGAATCTTTTTCCACTTTTTGCAATATCATCCACTTTATATGTTAAATTTTTTTATATTGTGTTTTACCCCACATTTATAATTTATTACATCTTTACAAAAAAAGAAAAAATCTAAATTACATATTAAAATATTTTGCAAAATTCCAAAACCATTTACAGGCGCTAATAAAGATTTCAATTAAGAAAAGCTATTCATAAAATTTCAATTAACTGAAAAAAATTGCTGAAAAAGTAACGAATTCGAAATAAACATGCACAAGTGTTTACGCTTTATATAACAGTACTTTTATTGAAAATACAAACAAATAATTTATTAATTTATTCAACGAAAATTGTTTAATATTGTTTTCAATAATTTGTCTGCTGTTCAATTCTTTTTGCTGTTGATTTCTTGTCTCTAAGAGTATTTAAAAATGAGATGTCATTATTTCGCAATATCTGAGAGTGAGGCCACACATATGTTTCTTTAGAAGATTTTGACATGATTTCATGTTTCTAAATATTTCATTTCTGTAATTTTTTGGTAAATTTTGCAAGTTTTTCGTTTTTTTTTTAGCGATCACGTTCTTAAAAGTCTTTAAATGACAACAAATGAAAGAAGCGAGATTTCTGCTCGCCAACATCACACAACAAATATTTGGCTTGAACAGAGTTGTCAGATGTGGCGATTTTCAAACTTGTTTGGCGACCTAATATTTGATTTGGCGACATGGTGATTTATTATAAAGTTTACTATTTTTGTTTTGAAATTCGTTAAATTCAATGCGAAAAAATAATATTATTTTTATTCTAAAATTTATATGTATGAAATTTCAGGCATTCAAAGTCAGTATTTGCAACTAAATAATGTAATGAGCTCCATAAAACATGAATAAATTTAAAGCTAACGAAAATTTTTCATAAACAATATTCGTTGTGTTGAAGATATTTTAAAGATTTTTATGAACCTTAACTAACGTACCTTTGGATGTTTATGAAATGGAAAAACAATGGAAAAAATTTGTACTTGTTAATATGAAAGATTATTTTAATAACGATATTCCATTTAATTTAAATACGATTTGGCCAAAATTTTATATTTATAAGGATACTGCAGGTACGTACAATTTTATAAAACTTGCTTTGGCTGTGATTTATATGCTGGTAGTTCCTAATAGTAATGCCAGTGTTGAAATAGTATTTTCAAAAATGAAATCCATTTAAACTCGCCTTTGAAGTAGAATGCAATACGAACTTTTTGACGCGCTGTTACGAGCTATAAATTATATGAATGCAAATAGTACATTATTCACTTCTTTTGTACCTTGTAAAATAATTAATTCCCTTTACAATGTACATATTCTAAAAAAGAAGACAAGAATGGGCCCTGACGGTGTAGTGTATAGCGTTTTAGATTTATAATAGTACTGCAACCAAAAAAAAAACTAAAAATAAAGGCGTTGGGGATTTTGGCGATTTTTTACATTGAATTTCGCAAAAAGGTCGAAATCAATCTGACAACCAAGAGACATTAAAAAATATTTTTTTTTTATTTTATATGAATATTAGAGATCCGATCGAGAATACAAACTAAATAATACAACCACATAAAACTAACAATATTCACAAACACAACAAGCGACGGACTGACTGCCAGCCAAGAGCAGAAAATACTAATAAAAGCCCCAACATTTAATATTAATATGTACACATGAGCAAAAATAAGTCGAAATACGCTCGAACAGTTGGTATGAGGTGGGAAAAAACTTAATACATCATTACTTTTGTTAACGGGGGGTTGGAATTAACTACTCACGAAATGTAGTGATCTAGGGAAAATCGATAGGATCATATGGTCAGAAAGCTTTAAGTTTTAATTTTAAAATACAGATAGGCATAATTTCTTTTTAAGAATTCCTCAAAATATGTGTAACCACTAGTGTGTCCCAAAAAAATTCTGTTTTTCGATATTTATAGGTACCCCAGCATTTTTTGAAGGCTTATAGAGTAAAGTTTTTTTGTGATATTTTTCAGATTTTTCGGAAGAGGTTTAGAGGTCGCTAAAATCGAATTTAACCCAAAAATCGAGTTTTCCCGATTTTTTTTTGAATTATTCTCATTACTCGGCCCATTAGCATGATTTTCTTTGTTATTAAGTAAATTTTTTTAAAGAAAACTTCTCAAGCTTTACTTCTCTGTGCAGATATTATAAGGTTTGGTTATCTTTTTGCTCATTTGGGTCCCCTTATTGATATTTTTTTTTGTAAATTTAGCATAAATTTGAAAAATAATGCTTTTTAACTTTTAAAATTTATATTGAAGTTAAAAAAACTAATGATTCAGTTTAAAAGGTGGATAAATTCTGATTCATTAAAAATAATAATTGAATTTGCTCTTCTGTTCCAAAGTTATACCCTTTTTAAATTTTGTACCCATTTTTTGAAATTTTTTTTAGCTTTCAATTATTTATTAAGACGCCATTAGCCGACCGTAAATGTAGAAATGTAAATGTAATGTAAACAGCTGATCGTTTCTGTTATATGGAAAACAATGCATATGCTTAACTGACTGTAATGCCACTGCAGAAAATAGAATTTCATTGCGATTTTACGTGACAGTTGATAGTGATGGGCTGCTTATATTTTAAATGGAATGCGGGTGAAATCACTCTTTTTGTTAGGTACTTTTTTCAGTTACATATATCTGTGGACTTTTCAAAAAACAAGTTACAATAAAAATTAAATAAGCAAATGTATACATATCCACAAACAATAAAAAGTCTGGTTTTTGATGGTATCAGACCCTTGTTTCGTGTATGAACATTTTGAAAATAATGTAAGAACATGTGTACGAATATGATAAAATACATATTTTTTTATTGTAAATCTATAATATTAATATCAAATATTAAATTATTTTTTTATTTATACATGCAAGAATTTCAGTTTTAATACAATTTAAATCACTTGGTACTTTTTCTGCAAAACGGTCACCATTTCAACATTTTTAATTCTCATCACTGTGTGTGTTCCCAGTAAAAAAAATTTGGGTTTTTTGAAGCACTTTAGAGAAAAAGCGCATAATCGAGCGCTTCAATAAGAGAGCTTTTATATAGCAGTAAATGATAAAGAATAAAATATAGAAAAAAGCTGCTATTTTAGTGCTGACATCGAAAAGGGTTTAAAGCGAAAAAAATACAAATATAAAATGGTTTACGAAAATTATTGAAACAATGCATTTAAGCAATTAAAAGCAAAAAATCAATGAATATGGAAATATAGTTATCCCTTAAAAAAGCGCTTTGGGAGTGCTTTGTTTGCATGATAAATAAGCGCTTATTGTCAGCAGTTAATAGTCCTCCAAACCGGCAACACTCCATACAAAAATCAGGCATCTTATCAGCAGGTTTAAAGCGATTTGAGGTATGCATTCATACATAAAACCTGCTCCTTTTGGAGCACATTTTTTACTGGGTTGTTTTATGTATACTAATGCTTTTTTGTTTATGTTTGTGAAAAACAGCTGACACGTTCTTACATGTTCTATAAGTGCACAAACGAGTTTACATTATGTTACGGTACGTTACATTGCATTTAATTACATTTACGATCGGCTAAAGCGGCCTTTAAGCTTAGTCTAGACGATATGTTGAATCAGAAAATGTATGCTTAAGCCTGGTACTCTGTTCAGTATTTCGCACGAAATGTTATCAAACTCAATATAAAAAAAATTTCTGTGAAATACAAACGAAAAAATGTTGATAGAGTTGTACTCTGTTTTTTACGAATTAGCGAGATTTTTTCAAGGGACCGACAGTTTATTACGAATTATCGGGAATTACGATTTATCGGGGTACGAATTATCGGTATTTGACTGAATATAATATTCGGCATAGCCGAATGCAACTTATTTTGTGTTTAATTAAATTGAAGAATTGGCTTAGTGCTTTTTTGAAATTTTAAAGTGCTTTTTGCTCTCAAAAAGTTGGCATCACTGCACTCAAACAAAAATTTGTTAATATATTTTTGCAGCCATTGTTTGATGGGATATTAAAACTAAAATTCGGTTTAATAAAAATATCGGTCATCTTTTGTAACTGATCAGAAAATAATGAGTTTTAATTTAATATAAGAAAATGTCGTTTTATATTTTTTTTTGCAAATTTTCAGCAGATTTAGTTTGATTTTTACTAACAGTGCCACCTTCACAGCCCACTGTACACCCCGACTTCAAGTATCTGTTAGATACTACAACTACTAAGACGAATACTGTTAAAACAAATGTTGTGTTTTGTTTCTATTCTGCTCATTGTCTTGAAGTCTGCTGCTTTCTGCTGTTAAAATGCTCGCACACTTACGAATTCTCTATGTTACGTTTTGTTTTTGTTCGAAAAATAAAATATGTTTTGAAATAAAAATTTGAAAAGAGTTCTAAGTATTTTTTTCAAAATCTTACAAGTCAAGTCAGTTGGTGTTGAAAACTCGCGGCGGTTAGATCAAAATTTTAGTTCTCTTAAAAAACGAGTACGAAAATTTTTTAAGCAAAAATAAAAAAATATATTAAAATAAGGAACCGACTCGTTCTAAATGATCTTAAAAATAAATATCTAAATAGAAAAACCAACATATATTTTGTATATGTGGAAATTCTAGATATAAAAAAGTGAGCAATATATTTTTTTTAATATAAGTATATATAGATACAGATACGCAGACAGATATGTATCTATAAGTCTGTTGTATGTAAAATAAATTAACCTTCAATTTAAAAGAATTAAGAATAAAAAATTAATTAACTAAAGTTTCAAAGGAAAAGAACGTTATTTTGTGAATAATTTGAAAAGTTATACAATTTTGAAAATATGTACATTGAAATTTTTAAAAAAAAGCTAATTTTTTTGGTGAATCTCTTAGATGCTGACTAATTCTTTTAATTTTCCTACGTTAAATTTTAGTTTTTGTTTTATATTTTAAATCTAAAGGTGCTGATGACGCTGATGATAAATGATCATCATTATCATGTTTGAAATATAAACAACAACAAAATGATAAAGTGAAAAACAAAAAAAAAAAAATGAATATTCTAAAAATATATGATTAGTGTTACTTTTCTAGTGTTGGAACATTTTGCTTTGAATATTGAAAGTGAATATTTTTCAGCATCATTAAATAAATAACAAATGAAAAAGATTGAAATTAAAAATTGTTAAATAATTACATAATTCAATGAAAAAGTTCACTGAAATTGTGTGAAAAATAATTGAAATGCAATATATTTGAAATTATTTTAAACGCACTCCGGATAAACAAGCGGTCAAAACATTTGGGAATTGTGAAAAATTAAAAACTTCCGATTAAAAATTGTAGTAAAACTTTGTTGTAAAAGTTATAACATTAAAAAATATGTATAAATTTATTAGAAATAACATCTAACGGCCAATTTTACAAAGATCAGTTAAATCTAACTATTACTTTAACTTTCAGTTAACAATATGTTTTTGATAGTTATAACCAGGGAAACCAGAAATATGCTCTAAAAAAACACGTTTTATGCGCTTTAAATATGCAGTCAAAACTGGAAAATATGCCCTCAAAAATGTTAAAAATATGCCCTAAAAATCAAAAATTCCTAATTTGAAGACAAAAGATTTTACTACAAAACCAAAACTCCGCAATAAAATTTCCTTTAAGAAAAGTAAATTAAGAGTAATGTGAGCAGGCGTTTTAGAAACATAATTTTTTTTCGAAATTTTTGATTTTTAAAAATTCATAAAAAAATTGGACAACACAGCATATAAAACACGAAAGTCTTAAAATTTTAAATAATTTAAGAATTTCATAAAACGTAATATTTGTATGGGAGCCCCCCTAGGATTTGGGATAAGGGGTAAGTCTCGCGAAAATGTTAAGGGAAAAAAAATAAATTGAGGTCGGGCATACATTATATCCCACTAGGGGCGACTCCTGGGCATTTATGGGACTTTTCTTCAATATATTTCTAGTCTGCATTGAACCTTTTTATTGGAGCCCCCTTAATAGCGGGTAGGTATGTTAGAAATAAATGATTGAGATGAAAAATAAAGTGGGGTTGGTCATTCATTTGACCCATCTAGGGGCCAAATTTAAGAATTTTATTAAGCCGCCATATGTGTATGGTTGAAATTCTTAAATTTGGCTTCTGCAGTGCCAAGAAGTAAATATAGGGACTATGTGGAATTATGGACCGATTCTTACCATTTTCGAGAGACTTCGTTCTTGTGCCAAATGTACCAATAGTTTTTTAAATTATCTTCCAAATTGCGACCTGTAACATGTAGGAAAGTTTTGCATGGCCAGTCAGCCGGACGGACACTGTTAGATCTATTCAAAAACTTTCTTTTTTGAGTTACAAACATCAGCACAAACGCACTATACAATCTAGACTATGGTACCGAAACAAACAAAATCGTAGAACCTTTCAAGGCTAACTGTTAAATTCTCAAGAGGTGGAGGTTGGCGGCCAGGGCATGATTCTAAATTTATTATATTATATTATGTCCTGTGGTTCCTATAAGAAACAAAGGCCCACCACAAACTGATTCCATTAAGCTCTGTACGGCGATTTATACTTAATTTCTCTCCTAGTTTAACTCAATTTTTGGTTTAAAATGTGTTTAGGCCAACATATCTTTAAGTCTGTAAACACATAATCCATCTCTAAACGCATAAAATTGGGCATTTAATCAGATCATATGAATTTGACAACATTTATCGGGTGGCACCACCCGAAATCTTAGGTTTAGTTCACTAAACCTGCGTTTAAGCATTCAATGATTTACTAGCCATAAGACCACTTTAAGTTATCTCGGATTAAAGTTGGCGCCCTCGTCTTTGCATACTACTCTAGGGCGTCCAGTCGATGTCGGGTTTTCCTATGTCTCATGAGGGCCTGCGACACGTATGGCCAATCCTTTGCCATTTGCGTTTGAGTATGTAAAACTGGATTGTCCTATGCTGAGTTCCGCTCCATAGAAGTGCGTTTTACATTGTTAGGCTTTTGATGTTCGGTATGCCATTTCATTGTAAGAGCCGCCATTTATTGCAATGCTGCTACCAAGGTAACATAAAGTTGTTACATCATCCAGGTCGACTCTGCATATTTTAAACGTGATGGTGTTAATAGTGTTACGTCGCATGATTTTGATATTTACCTTATTATCATACGTAATGCAACTAAAGCTAATAGACGAGTAAGATGGGGCCTAAATAAACAGAAAATTCTCCAGAAACTTGAGTTTTGATATATCAGAAATCGTAGGAGTTTATTTAGGCCCCATCTTACTTGTCTATTAGCTTTAGTTGCATTACGTATGATAATAAGGCGAGAATAAGTTCGTAATTTATTCGACAAATCGTTTGCAGTTATGGGTTAAAAAATTTGCTTAAAATATGTATTTAAAGAATGATACAATAGCTTGAGATAAACTTAAACAATATGTACACTGTTGTATATATCATAATTAAGGGTAGTCACGATGGTCATAGTGCAAAATTTGCAATGTGTAAATTTGCGGTGCATACAAATTTTATTTTTGTGAAAATGTGCTATTTTCTAAAAACTTTTTCTGTCAACACAAAAAACTTCTGGCAGCACTGTAAAAAATCTGAATTTGTTTACAATTATAGGTACACAAGCAAATTAAAATCAATTTTTCTTTTTAAATTATTAAAATTTGATTCTGTTTTTTATATTAAAACCCACAAAAATTTTCATTTTATAAGTTTCCTTAAACAACAATATGGCGCTTAATATGTCAAATGTTATAGTTTACATTTGTTTGCAAGTGAGTGAAATACGTACATTTTGTTGTTGTGTTGTGCAAATTTGTTTATTTTTGCACGCTTTTGCATCGTTTGCACACTTTGCACTACCCATCGTGATTTCCCCTAATGTTTTGGTATTTATGTATTCTAAAACAGAATCTCAAAAAAATTCCAATAAATTTACACAAATATTGTGGTTTTAAGCAAACATATAAAAAATGTTCATTCATGCTTCGTTGAATTTTAGAAAAATGTGTGAAAAATATTTAAATACAAATTTTTAAAATTATATATGCACAACGTACATATGTGTGTACTTATATGTATAAACAAATTATTAAACATAAATTTAAAAATTAAAATTTAAAAATTTAAAAAAAGTAAATTAATAATTTTTTAGAAATATTTCAAAGCGAAAACTACGTGTTACCGTGTTTCAAGTTCAAACGCTAATTAAACCGTTAATTTTTATTATTTTTATTATTTTAAAATAAAAAAAAAGTTTATATGACTTAATTTCTCATTAAAAATATTAAATACCAACATAATAAAACAATTAACACTCGACTATTTGAAGTATAAAATAATTTTAGATTTTCAATATTATATTTCTAAAGTTAATTTATATTCAGTTTTAGTAGAGTTATTAATTTTTTTTTATTATAAAAATTGTTAATATTTCCTAAAACTATTTGAAGTAATGATAAGTATTTTTTTGTTTGTTTTTCCAACCTACACTACTGTAAAAGGGAAGGTATTATGCGTTTGTAAGTATGTTTGTCATTAATAAATTAAATTATTAAGAATAATTTTTACTTCGATTAAGCGATGTTCGTCTGTTTAGAGACAACATAATAAAATTTGACACATATGGGGATTCACAAGGTGTGCTATCAAGTCATATCGTCATAATGTCCTTAATAATTATTTCACCAATAATTAGTTTACCAAGCCCTTATCGAATAATTTAACGAAAAGGCTTTTTAAATTGGTAGTGGCCGAAATCGTTCCAAATATTTTGCAATATCATTAAACATTTTATAAGAACGCATAGAATGTTTCCCGTACATATTTATGTATGTCGTTTACGACAATCATAATGACTTTATTTTGACTACGACAACGACACTCATAATGGTATTTGTAGGCCAAGTGAATAAAAGCGTTAAAACCATCGATCCTTCATTCCATTCAATATTTTTCATAGTTTTTATAAGTAACGAATCTTTTTTTGTATATACAGAAACATTGTTAGCTCAACACGAATTAATAGGTCCTCGTACAAACCATTATTAATTAGACTCAAAAATATTTAAAAAAAATTATACGTGATGTTCCCGCCTTTCCGACCTCATGAGAAGTTCTACCTACCAACATTCGTTGGAAATCTTTAATTTTTTTTTGCAAATGTTTAATTGAAAAGTTTTTAATGTTTGAAAGATCATATAAATTCCAACGTCCAACGCAAGATGAACATGCAAAATCTCATTGCGAACAACTCAATTAGAAAAATTGTTATTAATTGTTATTAAAAATTGTTATTAGTGTGTAACATAAACTGAAGCCGAGTGACATCGAAGCCCTATTTTACACATCGAAACAGCTAGTTCAGCGCTACAAATAAAACACAAATCTTGGGAGGGATTAAAAATTGTCTTGAATATTAATTTAAGAAGAACGAAAAAAAAACTGTTTTCATAAAGGACATTTTTTTTATTCAAAAAAGCATAAATATTTTTCGCACATTTTACATTTTAAATAAAAAACAATTTTATGTATTTATTATTATTTGTTAGAACATTTTGTTAAAATTTTCATTCAAAACTAAATAAAATTATTATAAACGTCATAAACAATTTCAAGTTGACTCATTTTTTTTAAAAACTTAAGTTACATTTTGGTTTGAAAAATGAAAGGAAAAATATATGAAATACTTTGGGAAGAAATTGGATAGGAAAAAACGAAATTGTTGTTTCGATCGTGAACAAAGCTTTAAACTTTAAAATTCTAAAAAATTTAATAGAAAACAAAAAAAAATTTCTTATTCGAAAGAAAAAGATTTCGGGCGTATGTGCATTGGGGCTGTTCTTGAAGAAGCGCCTTCTGGACTTCCAATTTTCTTAACTTGTGAAGCAATTATGCACAATGATACAATCAGCGTGTAAGCCACACTAAACGGCAATGGAGTTAGTTGTGGATTGGTCTCACCCAATATGCGGCAATTTTGTGTATACACAAGCCCGTTAAGCCTAAAATAGTCCGAGCATCATAAAATCCACGAAGTCGTCTATGAGCTGAGCGAATCGATCATCGATTTTCAAAGTAAAGGCTCAGTTAGTCTTAACGTTCTGTTTCTGTCACTTAGGACTTGGACCGTAACAGAATAGAAAAACAAATCAATATCACAGGTTCTTGAATAACAAAAACAAATCAGCTGATTCGTAACAGAACAGAAAGTAAAGACTAATTGTGCTTTAAATTGGGATAATTTGGTATCGTTGTTCAAGCGTGAATCTATTCTTGATTATTTGGCTGAGTAACCCGATCATAAATGTCAAAAAGTGAACGGGGTATGATAATTCGTTTGAGAGCTAACACAGTTAAAAATAAAAATTGATTTCAATTAAAAAATGTGTAATATTAATTAAATTTGCACCAGTAAACGCATTCATATTATCAATTAAACGTTTAAAAATTTACAAAAATTCGTTTTCTTTGGTCCATAGTTAATCGTAGCCCTCATTTCCAAAAGTCGCGTTACATCCTGTAGTAGTATAGTCGTTTTTGACCGACTGTACTTCCACGCTTGTTTATGCATAAATATTAAGTTCAACTTAATAAAAATACGCTTTAAAATCAAGTAAACCATTTTAGTCGTTATGTTAAATGGCCAAAAGTAATTGTGGGCTAAATGGTAGAAAAAAGCAGAAAAATAATGAAAATATCGAATGGACAAATTCAAATTCAAGCTAAACGTGGGCGCCAATAATTCATTTAGTAAAACTTCTATTAATTTATTAGACTCGTAAAGAAAACCCAAAGAATTTCTTATTTACATTTAACCAAATATGATTTAGGTTTTTAGTTAGTTTATGGCTTAAAGATATTTTTAAAGAAAACTACAAATAGTACCCATAAAGAATTAAGTTAGTTAAAGAAAGTCTTAAGTCTGACAGAATATTTATTTTCTAAACACATGGCAATTTTTTTTCGTTTACAAACCTCACGCACTTACACCCCGCCATACAAATGGGTACAATCATAACAAATACATAAAGCGGTCTTTTTTATTTCATATAAATTCTTTTTATTTTTTTCCAATAAACTATTTATTTATGTACAATTATCTATTTTTTTAATTAATTAATATGCCAAACATGTTTTTAAATTTTTCACTTAAAACAAAAAAATTGGTTTGTGTTAGCAACGTAACGCTAAGTGAATTGAATTGACTTGTAGTGAGTCGAGTCTTGTAGTTACTTGCAACATCAATAACGATCTACATTTTATTTCTATAGAATCGAAGCATAAAGAATAATAAAAAATTGTTTTTAAAAGTTATTGTAGTTGTTTGTATTTCAATCAATTACATACAATTTACACCTAAAAATTATAATTAGAAATTAAAATGCATTAAAACAAATTAAATTGTATTTAAATTATACGTCAATATCCAATTATGGTGACATTTGGCGGCAATGAGGTGGTGGCCGACGAAAGTTGTGGTTTTGACAAAAATATTATCAAACAAATTTTTTATAAACTTGTAATAAAATTAATATAAGAGAAAATTTTCTTTTATTATACATAAATATTTTATATGCAATACCTTAAAACGTTCTTGATTTAAGTTCTTAAGACTTTCTCTAAACTGTGGTACACACTACCGAACATGAACGACAGTTTTGCTCAAATTTTCAATTGGTTTGATAGTGTGGCCACTTATTTTTATCCGTCAACAACAAATTTGTTTTTGGTTGGCTGATGAAACTTGTGACTGTCAATCAACTCCGATAGTGTGCGCCCCCCTTAAGTCAATTCATGTACCAGAGTACAAATGAAGAAAAAGATTTACATGAGCCCTTGCCATTTGACATAATAACTTTCCCACAAGGGTGAAGAAATCGGCGGCATGAAATAGCCCCCAAAATAGGACTATATTTTTTTCTAATAGAGAAAACTGTTTATAGTTCAAATGCATCTCTAGTTCTAAAATTCTTGTTTAGTTAAAATATATTTGTTTAATTAAAACACACATACATATGTTCGGCCACATGAACTTTACGCACGGTAAATTTCGATATTAAGCTTAGTTTAGGCGATATGTTGAATCAGCACATAAATGAAGAAAAATATGTTATCGTGTAAACGCAAAAATTTTCCAACATTTCCAACAACATTTGCTAGCTCTTTGTTAACAATGCAAACAAACGTACATATGTTGGAAATTTAAGCATATCGTGTGAATAGCTTATTATCAGTGCTTCAACAAACTCTTTTGTGCGTTTGCGAAATATGAAATGCTGCCACTCACGACATGCAAAAGATGCAAGTTTTCGTAAAAGATACAAGCTTTCGTAGGATCGTTTGCATTTTCTGGCCAAGAATTGCACATAATCATGCGTTTTGGCAAAGAACAGGCCAAGAGGATTTATCGATTGAAATAAGGAGGCGCAAGTTGTTGTACTTTAGCCATACTCTTTAAAAGGTAATAAAACGACATTACCAGAACGCCAAATGAGTTGAATCGGTAGGGGAAGAGAAGAAGGGAATGCCCAACCCATGCATGAAGAAGACATTTTGAGACATATTAACGTGAAATGTGTTTTACAATTAAAGAAAAATATAATTAAAGTTATAATAATTAATAATCGTTTTGCGTTTGAGAAAAGGTTTGGTTTCAAATCATTTACAATTTCCGATGTTTGACACTAAAATAGGTTTCTGGTTTGTACAAAATTTAATATTTTAGGACTAAAGTATGGACTTATGATACAAAAAACCATTTTTTGCGTTTTTAATCATTTGAAATTAATAAAAGGTTTTTGGTGTGTACTAAATTTCAGATTTTAATACGGACATATAGATTTATTTATAAATTTTACATTTTGACCATTTTTCGAATTTAAATTGGATTTTAATATAAAAATACGTAGTACTATTATTGAATGCCAAATGTTTGTACTCAAATATAAACATTTCTCTTAAATAAAAGACAAAAACTAATGGCTCAGTTAGCCGGAGTAACAGTAACGTTGCAAATCAGCTGGCTCATTTTGTTGTATGTTAAGCAATTAAACCGATTATAGTTAGCAGTAAGATGTTACGTCTCAATCTGTAAGAAATAGATTGGTCTTACGTTTTTACGGTAAGGCTACTGTTACTTCCGGTAAGTTTATTTTTGCGATGATCAGTTAAAGTAGATTTTTTGTTTTTCTGATATTAAATAAGAATTTTCTCTTTTAATCAGTTAAAATTTTACTTAATTTGTTTGCTTTATTTTATATTTATTATACATTTTAAATTTTAAGTGAAATGTTCGAAAATATAATTTAAAACAATATTAAATTTTATTTAACTAAAAACATTTTAACCGGAAAGTTTAAAAATATAAAAGTTATTAAAAGTTGTTTTTTTTAAAGGAAATTAAAAAAGAATTTTTTGACTTAAGGTTTAAAAATAAATGACACACTAAATTAGAAATAACCTAAAAAAAACACCTTTAATAAAAATTTATAAAAAAAAGCAAACTAAGGTCAATAATATGATGGCGAAAATGGATTGTGTTTTAAATAAAAATTACACCTACGCCTGAACCAATTTTACGTGGATATATAATTTTTAAACTGAAAATACATAAAGAACTTATGAATAAAAAAAAAAAAAATCGAATAAAATAAAAACTAACAAATTATTTGAAAACAGCACCTACTCAATATTTAAAACGGATACAACTCATAGTTCAAAAATTCATTCATCTACTCAGAAAGTTACACATTCATTACATCAGTCAGTTTGGCAAATAATATGAAACAATTTATGCAAATTTATGACAGAGAAAAAAATAAATATATACAAATTAACAAAAATCGTTATAAACAATTATAAAAGACATAAAAAGCATTTAGCAAAAAACAAGTGCAACTTGTTTTAAGTTATTATTGAAATGATTTAAAAAAAGTGATGTCACGTTTTCTTAAAAAAGACAGTGAAAAATTTTTAAAAAAAACTTTTATTATAAAACAAAAAATATTCTTGTTTTTGTTTTCATCTTCTTCTCAAGATCTGGCTACAGTTGTTTTTTTTCTTCTTCTTCTTTGACTTTTGTTTAATCGAAAACAAATTCTCTTAAAATTAAAATGCTGAGATAAATTGTTTGAAATGAATGAATGAACTTAATCTAACAGAATTATAAAAGTTCTCTGTTTGATTTTGAGTTTCATATCTAAAGAATAAAACAACACAAAATAAAACTACATGCTCGTTTAATAGAAATTAAGATACTTTCCCAACAAACACAAAGGTTTGATTTAAAATTGAAAATGATTTGAAATCACACCTTTTCTCAAACGACAAACGCATTTTCAACAAAAACGGGAAGTTGTTCTGAAATTCAGAAATGCGTTTCTTTTCAACTTGCTTTCAAACGTTATTCTCAAATGATTTTCAAATGTGGATTGCAATAATAGGTATGTGGAACATAAATGAAAAATATATCTGATAAATTTTGACAAAACATCTAAAGTCGAGATAAGATAACAAATAAGTTTTTGTAAAACTCGGTGAAAAAATCATTTTAGCCAAAATTAAAGAAAAATATCGATTATAAAACAAAATTTTAAAAGCGTTAGCAAAAATTGTTTTTTAATTGAAATTTGTACGACTTAAAAAATTTTTAAATTTGACTTAAGATGTTTTGTCAAAATGTCACAGATATATTTTCTCAAGTTAAATTTATAATGTATGTATATAAATAAACTGTCAGCAAAACATTCGGTACTATAGCAGAAAGATGAAATAGTGTTATGTATTTCCGTTCTCAAATTGTTGGAAGACGAAATACTTTTTTTTATTTTAAGAATTGGCATAGCGTCGTGCAACAAGTTTATGTTTGGTTTGAGAATAACATTTGATAACAATTTGATATCAAATTGATAAAATATTTTATGTCAAATGTTTAGATTCAAATCATTATCAATATGAATTCAAATTTTAAAATCAAGCAATTGAAAAAGATTTGAAAATTGTGCTTGATATCAAAGGATAAAGTTATTTCTTTTCAAACGATTGACTTCGTGATTGTTGGTTGGTTTATAAAAATAATGTTGTTTGTATAAGATGGAATGATAGTCATGTTGTTGTTGCAAGTTAGGCAGACGTACTCGTGTCTTCTTAGCTGTATCTTTTTCTTTTTAGGCGGCAAATATTTATTAGATACTTTAGCTCATACTCGAATACACTCATTCTGCAAAAAAAAAAACTATCGGGTGTATACATTTTAGTTCGAAGAGATATAAATTTATATTTGTATTAGTATGTATCTACAAAAAGAAAAAAATTTTGTTAATGTGTGCAAAATTAAAAGCAAATTTTGCTTTTTTTCTAGAGTAAAGTTCTGTTTTTCGTAGTATTCTACTAAAATGTACAAAAATTAAAAACAACAAAATAAAAAAAATTTCGAGAAATAAATATGTATAAAACGACATTTAACCTCCATATGCATTGAATTGTATTTTGTATGATCTAAACAAAACAAAATTTAAAAAAAAAAAAACAAACTTCAGATCATGATCAAATACTATAGATCTTGAATTCGATATTTTTTTAAAATTAAAAAATACAACAAAAAAGATACAGAGAAATAACAAAAATTTAAACAGTCAACCAGACAGTGGGGTAAGGTTATACAAAATTGCGTGATTTATTTTTAGTATGAATATTTCTCTTAGCTAATTTCAAATAACAAATGTAATTTATCAATCAATACTCATGTCATGTTGTTGTTAACAAAACACAGTGTGGTGAATAGTACAATAATTAAATATTTTGGATATCGAAAAAGAGTTGGGTGCTTGAATACTCAAATAACTTTTCACGTAATTTTCAGGTTTTAAAGAAAATGTTCGGTTAAAAGGTTTTACTGGGGGCATATTACAGCATTAGATATAGTAGAATAGTAGTTTTGATCGATATCGAATGCCGTAGTTTGCCCCCTTGTGATAATTTTTTTTTTTGTTTTTCTTTGTCGAAGGTACATTTTTTTATATTTCTGATGTTAAATTTTTTACCTTTTGCTCTAAAGTTCGTTTTTAGATACTAGAGTACCAATTTTTAGGTACTTAAGCGAATTTACAGTTATTTTACTTAAAATTCTGTTGGCTACTTAAATAATTTTTTTATAGCAAATAACTTTTTGGTCACTTAAGAACTCTAAAGCACGTTTTTGCTACTAAAAAACTTTTTATATATAAAAATAAGTTTTTTTTTATTAATATTTCTTTAAAACTCAAATAACTTTTTAGTACTAGATTTTTTATTTAGAACTAACATACTTTTTTGGCATTCAAGTACTTTCTTATTCATTTGGAACTAAAGTATTTTTTTTTTTTGGTAATTAAATATGATCTGGGAATTTATTTCTCACGGTGAAAAATATTGAAGGAAGAAGACTATTAAAGTATAAAAGCTTTTAAAAAATTGTAATTTGACTAAGAATACACATTCGAATAACATGAAAATTTATGTAATTAAATATGTTTAAAATGTTGTTGTTTTTAATCAAATATGTGATAAGCAGGGTTGTCAAATTCAATGTCAAAAATCGCCAAAGCCTTTATATATTAGTTTTTGACTATAATATTTTTTTTAAATTATTGAAAATAAAAGTTGGTTTTTCTTTCTTTGAAATTCCATTATTGAAAATATTTTTTATAAATATTAAAAAAAATTTGTTCTAAATCGCTAAAATGCGCCACAAATAAAAAAAGTTGCCGTGATATATATTTTTTGTCTAATTTTAATTAAGAACAAAGTATAATGTTTACTATAAAAAAAATAATAGTAGTCGAATAATAGCAACAAAAAAATATCTAAAACGATATTGTTTCATATGCTGACCATACATATGAATTCCTCGAATTTCATACATAAAAATACCATAAAAAATGTTATTTTTTTCTATTAAATTTTGTGAATTCTAAACAAATTAATGGCTCATCCATAATAGCCAACAAAATCGACGACTATTTTATAATTCGCAAAAATATCGCCAAACAAGTTTGAAAATCGCTACGTTTGGCGAGAAATCGCCACAACTGTTTTAGCACTGAACAATTTTTTTTGCTATACTAATGTTTTTTTATATCCTTTTTTTATACTTTTTTTAAATATAAAATTCAACATTTTTATAGGTTTTTCTTGTTACCACACCCACTGTATTTTAGCATTTTGATGTTTTTGCAGAATTACGTCAGCTAAGTTTTTTTATTTTCTTGAAATTTATTTTAAAAGTTAATTTTACTTCTTTTTTGCTTTTGCACTCAACAGATGTTGTTTATATCCGACTTACGGGGGTTGTGTACTGCGATTTTACCTTAAATATAAAAATAAATTAAAAATGTATTTGTTTAAACAGAGAATTAACCAAAAAAAAATACGTAAAAATTAAAACTTTTTGGTTTTATTTAGTTTATTTTTTTATTCGCTAAATGTTTATTCTGTTTTTTTTTTGTTGTTTTGTTAACATTATTTTTTTGAAGTATTTAAACTTATTTTATTAACCTTGGCTTGTTTTGTAATAAACAAACAGACGGACAGACAGACTTTCTGACAGAGTTTAAAAAGTCGAGAGCAACAGATTGTCTGACATACGTACACACAGCAGACAGAAATATTACTGTGCTCATATTTTCATATCAGATGAAACTGGAATTGATTACAAAGTGGTGTTTATTGAGCCTACAAAAAACGTGTGTATGTAAAACATTTTAAAATTATTACACTTTTTTTTTGCTTTCAACAAGTCTATTGTTTTGTCAATGAAAATTAATTTAAAATAAGCTCGTTAAGAAATATGATAGTGTTTTAATTGTTCAGATGATTCTACTGTTCTTTTTGATTTGTCTGAGATGTTTGTGTCGAGAAAATAAAATTCCGGCAAAAAGTACTTTGTGGAATAAGGGAACACTTTAAGTACTAAATAAAAAAACCCTAAAGCAATTGAAGATCTTTTTGAATTTAAGGCACTACTGAATACTTTTTTAGTACAAAAACGCTTATGATGCTACTAATGGAATTTTTTAAATACTATTGGCTTGCAGTGTGAACGTTTTTTACGTTATAATAAAGACTTTTTAAAAAAACAACTGATTTTTAGTACTAAGACATTTGTTGTAGCTTCTCTGTTAAATTAATTTCTAAGGCACTTTCGTGGTACTCAATAACACCTCAATAGTGGAGAGGGCCCTAAGCATTTGACAAACAATATTTTATCAATTTGAAATCAAATTGCTATTAAATGTTATTCTAAAATCAAAAATTAACTTGGCAACGCGATAAATATCAAATCTGTTTTTCATTTAGTTGATCTAACGATGTCCGTCCGTCTGGATGGCTGTAGATGCAAACCTTGTGCTCATGGCAGAGGTCCCAATTTTGGAAATAATTGGATGAAATTTGGTTCATGGGTTCTTATTGTCACAAGGGCCATTGAAAATGGTAAGGGTCGGTCCATAATTTCACAAAGCCCCCATACAAGCTTCTTTCCGTAATAAAGTCAATGTACCCATACATCATCTTATTATTTTGGTATTAAGATTAAATTTGGTCCAAACTTATTAAATTGTAATCTATATCATCTTGAAATTTGGAATTGGCCCATATTTAACTTTAGCTCCCATACAAATACTGATCTCGAAAGTAGTATTTAATTCCAAAGCTTCGTTATAAATATTGATATTGACAAGAAAATAAGCGGTAGTAACTTTTACGATAGCTTCATTGTCATGACAAAATGTTGTGCTGGTAGGTCCAAAATTCTATGGGTTATTAAACACCCTTCCTTAAATCACTTAATGTCAAACAAAAATCATATAAATGAAGATATATAAATAATATTAGGCATAAGAAACTTTTAAAAGAATCTTAACCTCATAACATAATTTAGCTATGGCTGGTTTAAGATTTCCCATGGTCCCAAATCTCGGAAATTTGTCTCTAATTTCTGTGTTGAAGGATAGTCTACTCGGGATTAACCGACTATACTTTTGTATATGTTTTTTTAGTACTTGTTCACATTCTTCAAGTTTTAGCAATCAAGTCTTAAGCTTTTAGGAAAGAAGAAAAAAAAGAGAATCCCATTTATGTTCCTCTCTCTCTCCTAAAAACTCAAGACTTGACGGCTCGAACTTGAAAGTGTGAATTAGCACTTATTGTAGTAAATCACACGTTTGATTTTATTGTAAATGGTACTTAATGTGTTCGTTATAAGAGAAACTCTTGAGTTTAAGAGGAATTCAGTTAAAATGCTTAAACTCGAGGTTTGTTGTAAGTAAAATTTTTCTTTATTTGTTTGCGATATTTCGATATTCTTTGAATATCATCATCAGAGAAAGTTTAATTAAAATTTACATTAACCTCAAGTAATAGCTCTTCACGTTTTAGCATCAAAAACTATACTCTGCTCTGGTCGAATGAAAATACAACTAAGGGAATTCAGTTATGACACAAAAGTTATTTGCCCTTGAATATATTTCGAAGTTTTCATACTGTTCCATATAAATGTAGAACAAATTTTGATAAAAGCTGTGTTATCTTTCAAAATATCTCTTATTAACAAAATCAAATAATACAAAATATAACCACAACGTTACAAAAGACAATTTGTTTTAAATTCTTATACATTTTTTTTAACATTGCATGAGTTTTAAATAAAAGACCTCGAGAAGAAGAAAACCAAAAAAATTTTTTTTTTTATAATTTCAATACTTTAAATTTATTTTTCTCGTCAACTATTTTGATCTTTAGCAATTACGACGACAACAAATATTGCGACAACTTCAACATCAAATTTATTTATCAAAGAATAATTAACAATCAACAAAAATAACAAGAACCCACCCAACAAAACGAGGTCGCTTACTTTACTTAAACAAAATAAAATAATTAAAAAAATTATGACGAATTTTAATCAATTAATTTAATTACAAAAAAATTGTGTTCAATAAAAATATAAATTAATAGAATAAAAGAATCTAAAATAATTGCTAAATTTAAAAAAATACTCGAAATAATAAAAAAAAAACATCACAATGAAGCTGAAAAAACTTTCCGCAAAACCGAGACAACGCTCGCTACCCCTGCGTCAAAACAACAACTACTACATTAAAAAAACTACCTCTGGATGGATGCTTGTGTTAATGGTTTGTTGGATTACGTTATTTAGTCCTTTCGCCACTGCCTACAACATTGATATACCCAGCTATACGAAACATCAAAGTTTGGACTCCAATACCATGTTTGGTTTCAGCATTGCATTGCATAAGGGACGCAGTGGTCCTCAAACAAATTCGTAAGTACAAACATATTTTAAATAAATTAATATTAATAAGTGTTTAAAAAAAATAAAAAAGAAGAGTGCTTTTTAGAAAGAACGTACTCTTTGTTAATAAAATTTTATTTCATGTTAAAAATATATATTTTTTACGTTACCCCAGGTCTACACTAAAGATAAATAATTCAGCAAGTTGGCAATAACGTCGGCAGAATAACAGAGCAATATTCCTTATTGCTAAGTTTATGTTAAAGGCATGGGAAAACGTATTTATGTTAATTCATAATTAAAAAAAATCAAGGAAAAAGGTGTAGTGTAAAAACTCACGCCATATTGCAAAAATAATTTTTAATAATATAAATTCTTTCTTATTCGACATTATTATTTAACTGTATATTAATTTGTTTAATAAGAAAAAAATTATATTAAAAAAAAATAGTTTTTGCAATTTTTTTTAGTATTATTTTAATTCTTTGATTAATTTCTTTTACTTTAATTAAAATTTGCTACCATTTCATAAATTTAATTTCTTTCGCACACAATTTGCTTCTATTTTTTTCTTTTTGCTTATTTTTTTTTAAATTGACAAACAAATTTGACGTTTTATGTTAGCAATAATTGTCAACGAAAATGGACTAACAATTATTGCAACATAAATTGCCGGCAATAATTATGTACAAACAATTGCTGTCTACATTAAAGATAACATAATTTTGACATTTACTGCAATATATGTCGCAATTATTATCTCTGGTATAGACGGGCAATTAGGTACTTTTTGTTTAACTAAAGTATGTTCTGTTTAAAAAGAAAATTGTAAAAAGTGTATTTTTAATTTAAAGGTACTTTTTTTAGTAAAAAAGTAAATTTCCTTATAATCAAAACACAAAATCTTTTTTAAGATATAATTTTTTTTCGGAACCTTTAATGAAGTTTTCTTAAAAAAAATTTTAATATTGTAATTTTTAAAAATAATTTAATTTAAGGTTATTTGTTGGAGCTCATTATGGGCACTTTCACAGAAAAGTCACTTTTCCTTTTTAAGGACCCATTTTGTTAAAAAGTAACCAAAACGGGAACGATGTATACAACTTTAGATGTGTAATATGAACGACATCGGGTATTAATCCGGCTAGTAATGGTTTAACTCTCATAACATTCAACTGTGTGAACATATTTTTTTATTTAGTTCATTATTGTTTTTTAAATTTTGCTTACAATTTTTTAATAAAAATAAAATCTTTAAATTCAACATTTGACTTTTCTAACATGAGCTGAACTGCAAAAAAAAAACTCGCAAAATGTGAATTTTTTTATGAGAAATCATTTATTGATGATCAAACCGCTTACAGTTACAGCAACAACAAATAGGCTTGACGTACTAAAGACAATCATCCACCATACATTGAAAAATAACAAAAAAGAAAATGTTAATACTTTTTTTTTAAAAAAAAGGCAATAATAAGATCAAAAGGGTATCAATGTAAACAGATCATAAAGAATCACTAACAGACAGGCCTTTTTTAAAATACTTACTTTTCATAACTCCAAGCCATAGACACTTAATAAAATAGAAATTATATTTTAGATGGATGGACATATGGACACAAAAGTCAGCATTATTATTTTATAATAAATTATTTTGTGTGTAGTTTTGTTTAAAAAAAATGGGCAAATTTATTACTTATTAAAAGGCATCAAGGGATTTATCACTATTTAAAAACATAAAATATGTTTTCATTCACATTAAGGAAAACTTATAAAAATACTAAATATGCTCTAGAAGAAAACGCCATATTTGGTTATTTATGAGGTGTAAAGTTTTAATTTTTTTTTTTTTTTTAAATAAATTACTTTGAAAATTTCTTGTTTTTATGATTTTGTAATGCATGACTTAACTTAAACTGACAGGAGATAGTAAAAGACCCTTTTTTATCAGAATTATTTCTAAAAAAAAATATAAGAAAATTGTTTTATGAAATGCATTTATTATTCTTTTTAAGGTGATTATTTAAAAAGAGATTGAGAACAACAAAAGTTTAGCTGCATTAATTTATTTATGTAAAAAATAATAATAAAAAGCAAGTATAAGTGTTATATTCGGCAGTGCCGAATCTTTGATACCCTCCATCGACGGTAAGAGGAATTCACGAGTAGGCTTTATATGGGATCTATACATTTTTAACCAATTTTTATAAAAATTAACTGTGAAGTATCACAATTCGTTGCAGTTAAAGGATTTATTTCTAAAATTGTGATTTATATGGTTCCTTTGGCAAATTGTGGACCGATCTTCAGAAAATTTGTTAGTGTGATTTCTAGTCTTACCAAACTAAATTAAGCCACACATTTTCCCACAAAAACGTAGTGATTGATGACATAACATCAAAATTGTGATATCAATGTTATTACAAATGGCATTAATGGAGCAAAAAGTGACATCAATCCAATGGCGAACGTCATCATAAAATGTTGTCATATTTTATGCGTCATCTGTTATATGACTACCGTGACAACAATTTGATGCCACATTTTGTGTATTTTTAACAATATTTTCATGTTTAAAAAGTAAAATAAGTAGAAAAAATTCCCGTATTCTATTTGTTAAAATTATTTAGTTAAATACACCAAATTTTCAAAGTAGAATGATTACGAAAACCAATCAGGCATGCTGCTGGTGTCTTATAATTGAACAAAAGTGCAACAAAACTGTGTAACGGATAAGTAAAACATATTATTCTCTCACTTTGTCTTAAGTCAATCCCATATACTCAATTTAATGACAAACTGACTAATAAGTCTATTCTCCGATGTTACTGAGTCATCGCACTAACTCCGATTCGTCATATCTATAATTTTAATTTTTGACCTGATGACAATTTCGCTAAGTAATTTTAGTGCTGACATCACAATGACGAAAAGTGTCATGGGGTCAAAAACGAAGTAAAGATGTCTAAATACATCAGCGTTATGAATCCTTTTCTATTAGTGTATGCTTTATATGCGTCTTATGGTAAATATTTGACCAATCTTCACGAAACTTAGCCAAGTGAATGTAAGAATATATAAACTCACTGTTTATTGTTGTTGTTTTTGTTTAAGCTTTGATATTGATTTGTTATTGGGGCTTATAATTCCTTTTCGCTTGACAGTTTTATTTGTATAATATCTTTAGTTTTTCTTAAATCTTTGGATGAAGTTTCCTGACGATCTGGCCTAAGCAATACCTTTATTTGCTACGGTTTTAGCGGCACTAAAGCGGTTTCCAACAGTGGGCTTTTTATGGGGCTTATGGTTAATTATTGATCGATCTTCACAAAATGTTGTAGTATAATTTCATACCAAAAAAACGAATTTGTGTAAAATTTAATGAAAATCCGTGCTTTTTGTCACCAGTTGATGTTAATCTTTGTAAAAAAAATATAATTTTTTGTAGGAAGGGATTTCAATCCCAGCCTGCTTTTAATAAAAACAAACAGTTTGACGCCAATATTGTTCTTTCTAAGCGTGATTTCAACAGACGGACATAGCTAAATCGACTCAGATGTATTCAATGGCCTAGAATATATCGTCAACTAAAATGAAAAACAACGTATCATCAAAAAATTTTAAATTGCCTTTTTTATTGATTTTTGTTAGTTTTGTTAAACTACTTGTTCACAAAACATTTCCGATCCCTGCTATTAAAAATGGCGACTTCATTAAAGAAATTCAAACGCCAAGTCCACCTTGTTGTTATTGATTTTGTAAAGTTCTTTGCTTCTCCATATAAAAAGTGTTTTTACGTTATTTTGGATTTTTGGTGACGTATGTACTTTATGGGGTCTTAGATGAATATTCAAAAGGTTCAATAAGGAATGACAAACTTAGCATACCATCATTTACGACTCACTAGTGGTGGAGGGTATAAAACATTTTCAATATTTTTTTAAACAATTTTTTAATCTTTGAGAGTGTATCATATTTACAGCAACTAACTGGAAATGTTTTTATTCGATTTTAGATTTTTTTTTATTTTCTCATAAGAATTTTCTGTTCAATTAAATAAGATAAAAATAAACAATTGTTTTGTTGAGGGTGTGTTGCGTTTTTTTTTTTTTTTTTGTTCAGAAATTCTTTTCCTGGTTCATTAAATGAGTCTGTTATTTAGTAGTTATTGCCTTAAAACTTTAGTACTCATACTTATACTTTGTTGTCAAGTTTTTTTTTTTTCATTAAAACATTTTTTTATCTTAGTTTTTCCTTTATTAATATTTATTATTTTTTTAAATTTTTTTGATTATTTAACTACCACTTTTTATCTGATTAAGGCACGCACATTTATTTCTGTGTAATTAAATTTCTAAAACGTTACTGCTATTTACTTCCCTAAGTTCTCTCTCCTTAATTCTTATTTATAGAAACAAAAAAATCACTTGAGAAGATGTTTATATGCATGTACGTTTATCCCAACAAGATTTTAGGGTGTTAAAATATGATTAATTTAAAAATAAACTAATCTTCTAATTGTAATAATTCCCACGATTTATCAGTAAAGTAAATGATAATTCTAAAACAAAAAGGGACATCCTAATTTTGGAAGTTGATAGCGTCTATATATAGAAAAAAATTAAAATTGTTTTTAATATTTATTAAAAATTAATTCAATTTGCGTCAGTAAACAAATTAATAGGATCAATTAAACTTTTAAGTCACTTGATTAAACGTTTAGTTCACTTGATTAAACGTTTAATTTATTTGATTAAATTTTGAATTAAAACTGATTTTATTTTTGATTAATTAATGCTTTAATTGGTGAAAAATGTTGGAGAATTGTTTCTGTGTATTGTTGAAACTACATCTGTGTAATTGGCTGTAATTTATTCTGTCTGTTCTGCCAAATCACCGGGCAAGGCATGCAAGTGATGAAACTCTTTTATCAAATTGGTTTTTTTGTTCCGATTCGGAACTTCCGAACCCAATTTTAATCGATTCATAATCTTCAGCGGTGTGGACCACTGTGGACATTCTGCACGAGCGTTTTAAGAGCATTATCATCTTACGTGAACTTGCCACCGAGATATTATGATTAGCCCAGGTTAGACTTTCTTTTGTGTAGTTTGGTAAATTGGACATTTAGTTTGCGCACCAACCAGCGATGCTGATGGCATCGATAGGCCTTTCAAACGAATAACAAGTTGTGATAATATCTCATTAGAGTTTTTATTTTCCCGGAGTTTTCTATTTCACGAGAAATTGGGATTGATTTTTTACATTTCCTGGGAATTACCTCCTAATTTAAAATGATGCATAATAATATTTAATTTAATTTATTTAAATAAAAACAAATAACAATTCACAAGATCTATTAAATAGGATTGTAGATGCATTAAAGGTCTATATTTAATGCAGCGCCAACTTTTGATATACAACCAAAAAGTTAAATTATTAAAGCAATATTCTTTTGAAAATATGATTTAAATACAAAATAAGCATTTCAACTGATAGAAAAATCTTCATAACGCTGATGTATTTTGACATCAGTACTATCACAAGTGTCTTCGGGATGATACATCGGCATCATGGAAATGACGAATCGGAGTCAGTTTAATAATAAATTTCGTCACTGCGATGACTCAGTAATATCGTAAAAAGGACTCATTGGGCTTAATTGGATGACAGTTTGTCATTGGAATTGACTTAAGTCAAAGAAGTGAGAGGTTATTATTATTTACTTACCTGTTACACATGTTTGTTTCACTTTTGTTGTAGTCCGCCCTTTGCTTACAGAATAACTCTCAATTGTAAGACACCAGCAGCATGCCTGAAATGGTTTTTGTACTTTGAAAATTTGATGTATTTAACTAAATAATTTTAACAAATAGAATACGGGAATTTTATGCTTCTTATTTTACTTTTTAAAAATAAAACTATTGTTAAAAATACACAAAATGTGGCATCGTTAGGAATCATTCTTAGGGAGTTCATATGTTCTAGAAAGTTGTTAATTGATCTTAGGTACATTTTTGTAGTTGATTGTTTCTTTGAATTTTCAACGGTTTGCTACCTATGGACCTTAACAGGTGGAAAAAGGAAAAACAAATCGAATTTTTAAAGTTTTTAGATTTTATATGTTCACAACTTTTGTTCTTTATGGCAAGAGCTACAACTTTGTCTCAAAGTGTAAATCAAAATTCAAAATGACACGGAGGGCCTAAATCTTTAAGGGCCCATAAACAAAGTGCATGACTTTGGGCAAAACTGGGAGACACGGGTTCTTTTTTTTTTTTGTTCTTTACGGTTTTTTTTTGTCCGTATATGGTTATTTTATCGTGTTGCACTGTGTTCTTGATTGCTCCTCCTGCACTTAACCCCTTAATTTTTATTTTGAAAGGTGAAGTTTCCCATAAGAGTGGATCTTATAAAGCTTGAAGACATTTGTCTTCAGATATTCGAAATTAAATAATTTCGTTCTATGGGAGGTACTGCTATTTCTTCCCCTATCCCGCCGATTATTATTTAAAAATTTATAGTTCACTATAAAAGTGGCTTTGAAGACTCTCTCTTTAATAGTTCTTCAGCTGAGCGTTATTTAATATATGCATCCTTGCTCCAGCCGCGCCTTCCCCCTTAATTTGTATTTTCAAATGTGTAGTTTACTATAAAAGTGACACCTAGTTTTTTGCTATAAAATCGTAACGGTACCTTATATGACCATGACATTTTAGGAGATGACACAAGTGTTGCCAATAAAGTCATTTTTTTAAAATAAGAAAATTGAAATTGTTGTCGCTAAAGCTTTTTTGCGGTAAGTGCGCGATATGTATAAATTATAAATGAAATTAAGTGTTTTAGAACTTTGATGAAAAATTAAACGAATTTCTTGGAAATTTAATAAATACCAAGTGACCTATAAAATAAAAAATGTTTAAGTTTAGTTAAAAAGCACTTCTTCTTAATTAATTAGTTTCACTGAATTTTTATTTTAGTGTTTTATTAATTTCAGCCGACATAATTAATTTTTCCCCTTTATAATTGTTATCATAAATCTTGAGTGCATTTAACACAAACATTTTATTGGTAACTAAAAAAAAAAATTTAAATTAACCAAATAAATATTCTCTTACCAAACAACAACAAAGTATTTTGTTTAAAGTTTATTTTTACAACAACGAAATGGAAAATACTGTAAACCGTAAATGGTATGTATGTATGTATATTAAACATAAACAAACAAAAATATGTATTTACTTATATTATATACATACATATGCATAATTTTTTTAATTTACATTCAAAAATGGTGTGCCTAAAAGCTTTAAACAATTAACTAAAACGTTTAATTTTATTTACTTTTCTTACAAATCTTTGTTTTTCCCCCAGCAAAAAGACCAAACAACCGAAAAATCTGTAACATCAACCAACCCAAAGAAAACACGGACCGGACCGGACCGTGTTAAAATCATACGTGTATGTGAATAAACAAAAGCTGGTGGTGCCCTAAATAGTTTTAATGGTCTGCTAAAATGTATTTATATTGACTTAACGTTCATTTTAACTTGCCCCCCCCCCCCCCCCCTCAAAAAATATAAACAAAAAAGCGACTAAATAAACTACAAATAAAAATTAACAATTTTCTTAAAAAAGTGTTTTTATAAAACATTTAAAATGCCAAAAACAAAAACTTAAACTTTAAGAAAGTTCACACATAACCGGGAGAATTTGTTGCATGTTTTGTGTAAACATTTTTTGTGAATCTACTCAGCGGGTAAAATAAGGAGTACAGAGGCCTTCTAGAAGGCCTTTGTACTTCTTCTTTTGGGTGCACAAGGCATGCTGGCTCGCTTCTTTCGCAGTTACATAAGAATGGTTACAAGTTAAAAAAAATAATTCTTTTGCTCTGGCAAAAAAAACAAAACAAAAAACTTGAATTCTTATCTTCTCCTTTCTCTTAGAACGTAATGTGGAATGTGTATCTTAACTTTTAGATTAGAATGGTAATTGGAACAAATTCAATTCTAAGCGGGCCTTTAACAAGGCCTGAAGTAAGAAGGTCTTCAGAGTTTTCCCGCTGGGTAGCAAAATGTGTAAAAGTTTTGTGTGTGTCAGTGTGTCTGTCTAACTAAACTTCAATAAAGTAAAAGCACTTAAATCTTTTAGATACACACACAATAAGATTACCTGACTTATCACTTTATAAATAACCGCTGGCACTTTTTTAGCTCAACACGCTGGTTGCTCTATCTGTGTGCTGTAAAAATATTTCCTCTCACATTTTTTTTGTTCTAAAATTAGTGAATGCTGTAGTTTTATAGATACATTTTTAAAAAAGTCTTTTGAACCTCGAGGCAGGGAAGCGAAGGAAGAGATTTTGTTTTGTATTTGGAAACTTTTGCTAAGGAAGTTTTTACTTTACTAAATAAAGAAAATATAAAAAAAAATTCCTTTGATATACTAATTTATTTGTTCGAATTGTTGACATCAAGTGATTGTACTTTAAACGGTTGTGTTGTTTAAGATATTTTTACTCATACAACTTGCACAGTTCTTAAGTATTTGACATTCTTAAAGATACAAGATACACTTCATACGCACTTAAACTCTTCAAGATTATCGAAAATTGTATTGTTAGCATTTTAAAGATACTCAGACTAAATTAAGCAATACAATTTTTATAAAAGTACTGTGTTTTCGCTTGGAATTAAGCCTTCAAATATGATAAGAAATTATAATGGTAATCTAATTAGTTTAATTGTATGTCAAATAAAAAAAATATTAAAAAAGTTCAGAATATTTGTATGTTATTCTGCAAGAGAGTAATAAGAAATGTCGGGTTTTTCAACAAGAACTTTGTTTTTTAATTGTGGCAACAGCATCAAGATGATAGTAGATGCATTGTAGATCGCATTCAAATAATGTTGATCCACTATGAAATGAATGAATTCTGTAAAATTCGCGATATTTTCGGACAACATAATCGTCCTTCTGAGACCGCTATTCAGAATTTGGTCGTTAAATTTTAGTCGACTGGCTCGATAGAAAAAGTGCAACACCAACAGTATTATTTAAGATGTAATGACGATGAAATGAATTTTATAACGAAAGAACAGTTATTCGGCTTATGCATTGTTTAAACATATACTTAACAATACAAATTCTAAGTTTTTTCTGATTTTCATTGGCAATAGCACAAACCGTATCTACCCTGCAGATAACGAGACTAGTCCACACATTCATGTAAAGAGTAGTCCATAAAGGAGTAGGAGTACTCCAAATATATGGTTAAAAGTTGGTCTATTTAACATTACGATGTCCTAGGAGTGGGCCATATAACCCAGTTTTGCATTACAACAGAGTAGTCTTAAAACTACTCCATGTTCATACATACTCTAGTGGACTAATTTTGAAACTACTCCATGGTATACTGCAGAGGATAAGTTTTAACTTCGTTTATAAACGAAAACATTTCGTTCCCAGAAATAATAGAGACATTTTATACGTTCCCGGCAATAAAAAGTGTCAGTGAAATTAGAAACCCGATTATTACAGAATATTCGAAATAATCATTAACCGAATATTATTTTAGTACTAAATCGTAACACTGTACTTAAAATTGTATTGGTTTATTAATTGTTTCTTTTAAAATATCGTTCTCTACAATTTTTATTTGTTACTTCCGTAATGGGGAAAGAACATCAAAAAAACATTTAGCGAACACGTTCGAAATAGAGAAATACTCAGAATGTTTTCGGTAATAATTACAAAAAAGGATCCACCTTAAACTACCAAACAACTACAAACATGTAAACAAACGGCAATAGCAACAACAATAAAGCCACATGAATCAGACAACATGATCAGACGAGAACAGCAACAACAAAACTTTTTCATTTAGTACCTAAATGGCTCTAAACCTAAAATTGTGATGTCTGTTGTCCTTAAATTTGTTTGTCTTTTAATTGTAGTGGTACGTGTATATTGTGTTTCTTTCTAATTTTACTAAAGGCGTTAGATATTTGTAATTGATGCTTATCAGTTTATAGCAGCAGCAATACCCAGTGCATATAAAATATTTCTAGGGGATAATTGTGGTTTTCAGTCCTCACTTCTTTTTATTTTCCTTTTTTAAAAATTCAAAACATGCTTGAGCTCAAAATCGATTATTATTGTTGTTAAATGTTTGTGTTTTTTTTTTTTTTTTGAACAATTGAAAATCGTATTGAAAAAACAGAGAGATAATTGTTGATAAACATTTGTAGATAAAATATTTGTATATGTTGCTGTTTTTATGTTTTTTTAGTACAACAATTACATGATTGTCATACGAAAGTGAAAATGACAGAAAATTGGAAAAGGAACTAAAATAAATGATTGAATAAACAAACAAAAATATCTACTAATATTTATTCAGCAAATGTTGCTTTGAGAACTTTAACATCTTTTGTTTATTTAGGTTTCAAACTAATGTACAAGATCAATTTTTAATGGTTTTCAATTCGAAGATTTTCTTAATGAAACAGGGCTGGAAAATTATTAAATGAATTAAAAAAAAACCAAGAATTTCAAAAGTGCTTATAATACTTTATCCTATTTTTTCTATTTTTAAATGTTCTAAGTTAATAATACTGTTCTAACAAAACTCTTATACATTTAAACTTTCCATCCCTGTAGAAACGTTTTCTCTGAAATGCATTTGGTGTTATTGTTTATTTACTTTTACCACAATTTTAGACATTTGGATGTTTTTTTCTCTCTTGTTTTCAAGGGAGCGAAATGTAATAAAACAAACTAAATATTTGCCTGCAATTATTGGCAAATTAAATGCATTTCAAGCAAAGAACCACAAATGGTTCTCATTCTTTGTTTGCATTTTAGCAATTAATGTAGCTTATGTTTATTTTACTGAGTCCATAAAATAAAACAAAAATGTAATTTTACTGTAAAAATGGGGGAAAAGAGGAAATTTTATCGAAATAACTCCATCAGTAAAGAGCAAAATAAAGGAGCTTTTCAGAGAAAAACTGATATTTATGTGTAGGTATATGTACTTCAAGGATCATGATACAACAATAGAAGGTAAACGTTAAAAACAGCAGCCAATTGCAATGAAAGGAAAATGAAAACCAATCAATGAAAAAAACACAAGTTATTTTAAAAAAAAAAGAGAAACCGTCTTAAAAATCTTTGTTTAATTTTCTTAAAAGAAATTTTTAGTTTACTTGAAGGAAATTTTTTAGTACAGGGTACTACTAATACGAATTTCCCACAAATGAAAATTTCTGTTAAACTTCTAAAAAGAATGCAAAGAAAGTTAAGGTTCACATTAGTTAGCCAATAAATCAAGCCCAGCAAAAGTGAGTAAGTTTTAATGTGTTGGTTAACTAATGTGATCTTTAACTTGTTTTGCATAATGGGGCTATAATATAATTATCAAAAAAATTTAGAACAGAAGAACCAACAAAGTAATTTCTAATAAAAATACCCTAAATGTAATTAATGCCAATTTTTATACCCACACCATAATAGAAATGGAGAGGGTTTTATGTGTTTGTGCTGCTGTATTGGTCCTAGATTGACCTATAAGTACACCGATCGACACACAATCACTTTTTGAGTCGATCTAACGATGTCCGTCCGGCTGTCCATGTAAAGTTTATGCGAAAATTACAGATCCCAAGTTTAGAGAAAATTTGATGAAATTTGGTACACCCGTCTCAATTTTCATAAGAACCAAGCCTATTGAAAATGGTAAGAATCGGTCTGTAATTTCACAAAGATCATACGCAAGCTTCTTTCCGGAATAAAGTCTTTGTGCACACTTACCATTTTTTTTTTTTGGATTGCAATTTAGATTTAATTTGATCAATACTTATTCTATTGCAATCTTAATCATCTACAAAATTTTGTTGGAATCGATCGATCTTTGGCCATAGTTCCCATACAAATAAAGGGTAGTCCAACCATAATGCACAATGTTAATTGTAAGTCACACCCTTACGTCAAGTTTTTCCCAATTTGGCATTTCTTTGTGCCAGTGTTTGACAAATTGAACCATGGAGAGGCACAAAATTATTTTGGTCAGTTCAATCGACCTTAGTTGATTCGTTAACAAGCAAAATTGTCGCATTTGGGCAAATGAGAATCCACGAGTGATTGTTGAAAAGCCGATGCATCCACAAAGATTGATTGTTTGGTGCGGTTTGTGGGCTGGCGGCGTCATCGAACCGTACTTCTTCAAAAAGAGGTCGATCAAGCCGTTACCGTGAATTGTGTTCGCGAGATGATAACGGACTTCTCGTGGCCAGAAATTGAGGATATGGACCTGGACGATATGTGGTATGTGACACACAGCCAACGAGGCAATGGCTCTTTTAAGCGAAAAATTAAATGGCCGTTTTGCCGTCACGATCATGTGATTTGACACCGTTCGACTCCATTCTTTGAGGATATTTAAAAGAAAAAGTGTACGTCAATAAGCCAAGAAAAATTCATGAACTTAAGGATGAGATAATTCGGCACTGAACCTTAATTATGTCTCAGTCGTTGAAAATATGAACCATCGGATAGAAGTACACTGATAGAAAAATGCATCTTCATATTGATGATGCCCTTACATCAAAATTGTGATATCAATGTTACTACAAAGTGCATCAATGATGCAAAAAGTAACATCAATCCAATGACTAACGCCTTCGTACAATTTTGTCATTTTTTACGTGCCATCTAATTTATGACTTTAGTGACATCAATTCGATGCCACATTTTGTGTATTATTAACATTATTTTTATGATAACAATGTATTATAAGAAGCAAAAATTCCTATATTCAATTTTTTTAAATTATTTGGTTAAATACAACAAATTTTTAAAGAATAATGATTACGAAAACCATATGGGGCATGGTGGTGGTGTCTTATTATTGAGAGTTCTGCTGTAAACAAAGATCGTAATTCAACAAACGTGAAACGAACATCTGCAATGGGTAAGTACAAATTAATTTTCTCACACTTTGACTTAAGTCAATTCCAATGACTTTTACTTAATGACAAACTGTCACTAAATTGATGCTAATGTGTCCTTTCTCCGATGTTACTTCGTCATCGCACTGGGGACATGTTCGTCATTTCTATGGTGCCGATGTGTCATCCCATTGATGACATAATTTCATTTTGACCCTGATAACACTTTGGCCAAGTGATGTTAAGGTTGACATCACAATGATGAAAAGTGTCATGGGGTCAAAAACAAAGACACTTGTCATAGTACTGATGTCAAAATACATCAGCGTTACGATGCTTTTTCTATCAGTGTATGCCGCTGAAGCCGTGGCGAGCATTTTGGCCGACATTTTGTTCCACACATAATTGCCATAGATAGATCATTGTAACTTAATAAAAAATATTCAGATAATTCTCTAAAAACTTTTTGTTTTATTTACTATTAACATCGTTCATTTTGGTTGGACCACCCTTTACTACTATCGAAAATAGTTTTAATTGTCCATAACTTTCTTGTAAATATTGATAGTGACATAAAATTTGACGACAATAACTTTTACGATAGCTTCTATAACATGACAAAATGTTCTGCTGCATAGGTCCTTACAAACTCCCTTCTTAAAGACAAATTAATCTCATAAAGATGAACAAATCTAAACAATATTCGGCACAAAGAACTTTTACATAAAAATAAACCTTATAACATAATTTTGTTTTAAAGAGTCAATGGTTAAGCATGGGTCCCAAATAAAGTACAGTCTCTAAAATTTGTCTTTATATACATACATACCTTGGTGTAGAATATGAAGTGGTCGGCTTGGCCGACTATCTTTTTTTACTTTTATTCGTAACAAAAGAAATTTTTGCGTTATGTCTGACCAATTTTCCACAATCTGTGTCATTTCTTTTCCAAAACTCTCTCTCTTATTTTCTAAATTTTACGTTTAAACTCAAAAACTCCTGAAAAGGAAACTTGTTAGATTTTAAAGCACTTTGTTTGAACAATATCGTTAGATAAATGTTAGAATATAACAAAAGATGCTTATATAAAATCAGATGTTTCTTGTATTATTTCTAAAAAAAAAACCCAAATTTAGTCATTGATAGTTTGTTTAAGAATCCATGCAATTTATTCCTGATTTTTTTTTTCTTTTACCGCTTTTGTAATCTTACACTTGTTGCACTACTTAGCCAAGTTGGTTTTAAGAACAAATAGTCACAAATAGCCAAACTAAACTTCTGGTATGGGTCATGACAGGCAGTGAATTTTTTATTACGGTTGGCTGTTGGCTGGCTGTTGCCATAATTTGTTGTTTACCAACAGCCAACAAACAACCAGTCATCCAGCAGCTGATTAAATTAGGTGATTTATTTGTAACTTCTTGATTATTTTTCAAACTCATCATCATCGTCATACAATTCATCAATATCAACCAACCAACATCTTCTGCTGGCTAATTAGTGACATTTCACAACATGTCTCATGTTATAGAACGTTTCAAACTTCTACTGACTGTTATAAAAGCAAGTAAAATATATGAAATCTGTTAAAGATGCTGCAGCTTCTGTTTGAGTTCAAAATGACCTTAATATTCTTAGGAAATAAGGCTTTTATGGTTAAAATAAAATAGTTTATGACATTGTTTGCTCAATGTTATTTTTATTAAAAAGAAAAAATAGATAACTTAAACATTTATAGCAAATTCACCTAAATACTTGCGATCAACAAAAGTTGTTATGGAAAGTTCTTTTTAGAATTTTAAAGAAGTTGTTAACAAAAAATAAAATGTATGGTAAATGTGTTAAAGAGTAGGTATATAAAACTTTCTTTAATGACATTTTAAAAGTCTTCTTTTATCAAGGAAATATGTAATTATCATATTAAGTTTAGCAGATAACTTTTTTGAAAAAAAAAATGTATAACATTTCGTTAAAACCACACAACTAGCCCCGTTATTTAACAATTCCCTAGAACATTAAACATTAAATATTTTCCAGCCCTCTATAAGAAAAACCCTAAACAAACATAGAGAAAAAAAACATATGGGTTTAACATAAGGGTCATGCCGGTGAAATGCATGAAATTTCCGCAAATGATCAACATACTCGCTCTTCTAGCGTATATAAAGCCAACGGCTGGGCAAACGCAGAAGCGCACCGCACACTCACATAAAATAAAAATGCAGGGTCTATTGTTAAAATTCAACTCAACTCACTAAAAACGTCAAAAATTTCGAAAAACTGCATATGTCTTGCCATGCTCCTATAAGAGTTCATATGCATGTATAAAAATGGAAATTGGAATATTTTAAGAGAAAAATAAAAGGAAAAACACCAACAACAACAGAACAATATTATACTAAAACAGCACATGCTATAGGTAATAAACTAAAAAGAAACAAAAGCAAAAGCAAAAAACAGCAACAACACCACACACGACAGGAAGACAGACAAAAGTTTCTACACGGTTATTTAGTCATTCAGTCAGAGTCAGTCAATGTTTTGTTTATGGTTTTTAGATCCTCTAAATTGAAGGAACAAATAAAAAAAATGAAAAAATATGACTATAAGATACCTACTTCTCTTCTTGTTAATCATATTGAAGTAGTAATACACATGTTAAATTTGTTGCTGTTGGAATTGTTGTTTTTATTTTTTTCAGAATTGAGTTGTTATATTGAAATTATTATGAAAAAAAGGGAAATTGTTACTCACGAATGTACTTACAAATGCATATTGTATGTATGCAATGCATATATTTAACTGCATGTGCTTTTGGATTTCCTTTTTCTTTATAACATTCATATTTTTCAGACACATTTGACACATTCGGAAGCTTAACCCTTAAAGAAATGGTTGGAAATAAGAAATAAATAAAAAAAAAAACGAATTAGTTTGTACGCCTGCAATTGTACTCCTTACTGGATAGACTTACTGATTACTTTCTGCATAACCAAGTCAGCCAGTGGAAGAAAGTTGTAAGTTACACACAATATCATAAAGGGTAATGAGCTTGCAACATGGAATAACATTTTAAAAGCCGCTTGCGTATTGGAAAAATGTTTTTACTGAGATCGCGATTGTGGAAACGTATTTTCCATAAAAAGAAAGTTTGGAGTCGCTGATTTCAAATCAATTCTCCATTTTTCTCCATCAGCTCGACTTTTTGTTCAAAATTAAGGCACTTTCACTACATATATTGGAATAATTTGAACCACCATATTCAGTTAAAAAAAACCGAAGCTCGGCAACAATGTTATACATATTATATTTTATAGAATCAGTAAATTGTGAACAAAATCAAAAGTTTTGCATCGATTGCAATGCAATAAAGCTTCTTTTTTATCGAAATATGATTAACTAAATGTTTTTAAACTTCAACGATATCTCTGAAAACACTGGGCAAATTTAAAAACCCAATTTCTAAAATTTGTTTTTTTGTTTAAATGTTATTTTCGAACGTTAACGTGTGCCATCGTTGGATTGGTTATATAAGGACGGCTTAAAGATAATATTGTGGCCGAGTTTTTGATTTTTTAACTGAATATGGGGAACCGTTTTCAAGTTATCCCAATATATGTAGTGAAATTGCCTTAATTTTGAACATAACGATATATCTCGAAAAGTCGAGCCGATTGAGAAACATGGAGATTTGATTTGAAATCAGCGACTTCAAATTAGTATAAATTTGCAATAAGTTATCATTATTTTTGTTAATCTAAGAAAAAAATAAAAAAAAATAGTAATCCTGACTTTTAAAACGTTTTTTTTTTTGCTCTCCTGAAAAATAATTATTTTTTTTTGTCACTTACATCGTTATTCGCGGTTATGCTTCAATTGTAGCATAAGTGTTCTCAGTTTTGGGGGTTTGTCCCCAAATATCAGTTTGTTTCTTCAAATTAATTCCATCTTCTCAAACCCTTTTTAATACAAACAACATGCAAAACAATTGAAATATTGTTGGTGAACCAGAAGTTTTTGAAATAATAAACATTGATGAATAATTATTTTTCTTGTGCTGCTTTTTAAAGTACTCTTTATATACCTGTGTATGTAGATGGTGTTTAGAACGCAAAGTACATTTATATTACACAAATGAATTTTATTAAAGAATAAAATGTATGCATATTTTTCCTTTGACGTAATCTTATGTGGGGATGAAAAATCGTAAATTGGGGATAAGGTATAAAATAAAACTGGGAACCCTAAAGGCTAGTTTACACGGTAATACATTGTATTACGACATTATGTAGAATGAGAAAAATCATACCATGTAAAAGCAAAATGTATTGAGTAAGAGAGAATACGAACACAAAATCTGACAAGCGGTCGGTAAATGATTGTTTTCTAATACTACATTTACATTAGGCCGAAATCTTGTAGATTTGATTTAAAATCTTCTTCGAAATCTAGTGCGTTTACATTGTACTTTTTTGACATTAGCGAGATTTTGTTTTTATAACACAACAGCTGACTTAAAGTTTGTTCGTTACACACACAAACACAAAAAGAAATATACATTAAAAAATTTGCATTACCTTTTTTTTAATAATCAACGATATTTATTTTATCAATATTATTCGTGTTTTTAATATTTTTTTAACAATTTTTGTTTTGTTTTTTTAAATGTCATTTTTTCTTGTGCAGGGAAATATTTTTAGTACTATATTGTAGAAACCATAGTTGCATCATTAAGTACTACTAGATTTTGAGTAGATTTCGTCGAAATCTTGTCACGAAGTAGATTTTGTTTTGTATGGGTAATCTAGTCAAAAACAACTAGATTTGGCTCGAAATCTCGTAAGTACTAGATTTTGCGTATGTGTAAATGAAGTATAAACCATTTTAGAAACATATGTATTTTCATCACACCAGAGTTGTATTTTAACAGAGTATATTAAAGGTGGTAGCATTTTTATACAATTACAAAAACAACTTAAATCAACTCAGGAAATTTTCATGTTGTTTTTGTAAAAATTGTAAAACTGCAACCATCTGATTTTTTGTCATTATTTTTGATTTTACTTGTACCATCCGTGTAAAAATGAAAAATACATACAACAGATTTTTATTTTTTTCTTTTAAACACGGAGAGAATTTCATAGTATTTTGATTCTACAAAGTCGTAATACATTGTATTACCGTGTAAACTGGCCTTAAGTAGCATTGTTATAATTTAATAACATGTACGTTATGTAGAACATAAAAAATATCAAATAAATAACGCTCTTTTAATTTAATTTATTTAGTTCTAAGCTAAATAATTCAAATCTCAATATCTTTAACAAAAATAAGCAACAAGAGCAACACTGAAAGTCTACAACATACCTACAACTAAATTTTCCAAACATTTAGCGTTATGCCTTCGAATTTTCCTTGTTTTTCTTTTATTTTACACACATTTAAATAGAGTTGAGAATTGTTTTTTTTTTATTTGTAAATTTTAACATTGATCCCATACATGTGCTCGACATCCGCTGCGGATAATTTTAGTTGTTTTAGCAGACAAACGCCGACGTTCTCGTGTTTAATAATACTGTCGATTTGACTTCTTCCCTGCTCATCTTTTTTGGGAGTGAGGTAAGAAGCGAAGGGTAGTGTGCGTGTGTGATCAGGGGCTTGATGCTTAAATGGGATTTCTGTTCTACTCTTTTTTTCCACTGTAATCTTGTTGTTTTATTTTTAAAATGAAGAATTAACCTTTTATGGTTTTGGCAAACAAAGCAACAATCAGCACGTGAATGCAGACACAACTTAATCTCTTTATTTTTTTCTCAGGTTTTTCTGTTATTTTGTTTTCTTAATTTAGGGCTGACTGAATTGCTTAGTTTTTGTTGTTGTAGGGCATTAAAATTCTCAACGTTGCCAGATTTTTACAAGTACTGCAGAAAGAGGGCAACAATTACAATACTGTTTAATCCCCATATTCATAAAAAATATTTTTGATTTATAAGAGGTTTATTGAACAAATTTTCATAGGAAATATATTTCATAAATGGAAAATATTTTTTATGAATTTGATATATTTTTTTCTTAACGGAATTTTTGTGATTATCAGATATCTTGCTTTGGTGCTGATTTTGCTTGTTGGTCAGTTTTTTATTTAAATGTCGGTTTACGATTTAGATTTATCAAAACAGAGCCAATTAAATGTAAACAAAAAATTGAAATCTTCGTAAAACTCCAAATAACATAAAATTTGCAATATTTTTGTTCATTAATGGATACTGTACAATTAAATTGGTTTGTGTATATAATATTAGTAGGTGGCACAATATATTTGATAAAATCAAATGTCTTTTGATTTGTATATAAATATTTTTTAATGTGTTGACAACATTGTATAATGCACAGACGTGTGCGTTGGTTTTGTTTACTTTTACATGCATTCGATAAAAAATTGTGCTATAAAATATTTGTTAAATTTTATTGCCAATCTTATTGACTAATATGGAGCATGTCGACAATAGCAACAGCAACAAAGTATTCAATAATATTGCAAATGTATGGGCACCTTAATATAAAAAAATTATTTTTTAACTTTTCTTTGAATGAATCCCATTGTTTATAAACAACAACGTATAGAGATCTATTACTGCTTATTCCAAAAATTTCTTTTAAAAGTGTTTTTTTAACAAAAATTATAAAAAAATAATACATACTGAGTTCAGTTCCAAAAAGTTGTTTTAATAAATAAATTGGTATAACAAATAGGTCAGTTACCTTTTGCCCAAAAATTTATGAACGATTTAGTAATTCTACAATTGGGATTTTCAAAACGATTTGTGCAGATCAATTTAACGATATTCACGATTTTTGCAAACTTTTTTAACGATTTTTTAATTAATTTTTCTGGCAACAATGGCTGTTGCTTGGACTTACTTTATTAAAGACTCATGTGCATTTTTGTGTTTGTAAATAAATTACACTTCCAACAAGAATTTATAATTAAATTGAATAAAATACATACATACAATTATTATATACCTACCTATTTATAATTTTACATTAAATGTAGCGAAAGAAATTTTAAATTTAAATTAAAATTATTTTTTGTTAAAAATATAAAATTTTGTATTCATGTTTTTTTTTCTAAAACATTTTACATTTTTGAACTGGTAATATGCATACATGTCGCACTTGGTCATAAAGAGGGTATTAAATCAAAATTTTGATTTTTTCAATTCAACACTTTGCAAAAGTAAATTGCTATTTGGCATACCCTTTGTCACTGAAACGGTTGATTTAAAAATTATTTTTCATAGTGACCGTTGCTTTTAATCGTATATTATAAATTGTTTTGCTTCTACTACTACTATTTTTAAATTTTGTGTTATTACGCTCAATTGCTATTTGAATGTAGGTACATTCCTTTGTAATCAAAATATGTATTCAATTATTCATTTAGAACAATTAAAATAAGTTTTGTAATTACATATGTATTTCTCTTTTAAAAATAATCACAAATTAACAAATGCAAACGTTTTACAATTTGTTAAATGTATGTATGTATGTCTACTCCTGTATAAACTGTTTTTAAAAAATGGGAAAGAATTTTAAATGTAAATAAATATTTACCGGATAAGCGCATGAGTGACTTTTGTTTGATGTGTGTATTGCTCGTTTAAATAAAAACACATTTACAAAAATAAAATTACAACAACCTACACCAACAATTTACCATGTAAAGAATGGAACACACACACATGCATATATACAATCGAATTCTGATATTTTTACAAAAAAAAAAAAAAACTATGGGAATTAAATTCACCCTCTCTTTTTTAATAAGAGGAAACTTTTCCATCTCAACTGCTCTTAATACTCATTTAAACACATGGTTAAGTTTTAAAAAATTGTGTTTGAACTATAAAGATTAAAAAAAAATCAGTTTGGACAATTTATAAAGTACGAAACAATTAAAAAAATTAGTAACTTAAAAAGAATTTCCCTGAATTTGGGAAATTAAACGAACACATGTATAAGAAAGAAAAACAGAATTTTCCCACAAGTCGTTTACTAAATTACTACTTTTACTACCCAATATGGCTAACTGGACTTACAATTAGTCAATGGTCGGTTATGTTGTTAAAAAGTACATTTTGAGTTCCGCAAACTATTAAATTACATACATACAAATTTTCAATGCGAGTGTGTGATTTTTGTTGTTCTACTTTTGTTTTGATAAGCCTTTTTTAAGTCTTGTTGTTATTATTTACTTCAACTGTGTATTTTATTACAACAATGTTGTTGTTGTTTGCTTTTAGTACATCGAGGAAGTTCAATGTCATCTAATAAAATAAAAATCTAAACATTTATGAAGCACATGTGAGTTGTTGTGTGTGTTTGTTAACAATGATTTTGTAAGCGTTCGATGTCTTTCGTTTGGTCTGGGTTTGAGTGGCTTGTTGGACTTCAAACTCAAACCTTTTTATCCCATAAACATGCGCTACACAGTGGCCCACTGACAGTGGGTAAGAACTAAAAAAGAAAAAAATTAAAACAGGGGTATGTATGATATTAAATGTATGTATGTATGTACCTTGTACTGTAGCATTAAAAAAATTATATTTTTGTTGCTATTTTTGGCATTTTAAAAAAAAAATCTGCGAATATTTTTAAATCATTATTTGTGCTATGCTGAGTACCGCGTCACTGCAACATCACCGGTAATGAAATGGCCTAGAATTGGCGAGAGTGGGCCCAAAAATGGAGGATCCTGATTCAAGGCTTATATTTGGGGAAGATTGGAGAACGGGTTCTAAACGGGACTCATGGGGTTTAGGGGAATAGAACGAATTTCAAAATATCACTGATGTTATGATCGGTGCTTAGGAAGACCGATTCTAGTCCAATACTAGGCAGAAGCAAAGTCTGCGTTAGAGCCATGATAGACATTATTACCGGTCACCGTATGTTAGGCAGTATGGCGATGTTATTATAATCTGGCTCGTCGGACTTATGTAGGTTGTGCCAGGTCACAAAGGAGATGAAGACAGTTGAGCATATTCGCGGCCACTGCTCTAGACTACAGAACATCAGACTGAGATGGCTGGGTAGAATATTCATAGACGAATTGGGAGATGTCTCAGACTGTGAGCTGGAAAACCTGGCGGGATTTGTTATGGGCATGAGATGGCTCTAGCTGATAACTGGACTTATGTAGGACTATTGTGATTTTTAAGTTGGGGTTTTTTCTTATTCTTTCACTCTCTACTTTCTTCTTAATATTCTTTCATTATCTAAGGCGTAGAAATAGACCTTGGGTGAAGGTGTAAATATTGACTTCACACCAGCCTATTTCATAGTTTAAGGGAGCGAAAAACTGTTTTATATAAAACTCTGAGCTTTCTTAAAAGTTTTTTAATGAGTCAATTAGAAAAAACTCTCTTTAAAATTTCAGATTTTAATCCCTTCTTAATTAGATGCAATCGAAAAACAAAAAGTAACAAAATAATATGGAAACTCAAAGTGTAAAACAATTTATTTTGTAATGGATGAATAAAACAACATATGTACGTCTTTCAATATGAGTGGCTTGCGCTGGACGCTAATGTTAATACAACTATTTATGATGATTTTAAAAAAGTTCTAACAGCTAAAAATATCTACAGAAATATGGGACATTCCAATTCAAATCGGATTGTTTTTAAACATTTTTTTTTGTTCCCCGACTTTGTGATGTTTTTAGTACACTTCAAAAGGGCCTTCCTGGTAAGCTTTGGGATTTTTTTTTTATTACTCTTTTAAAGGACTTTTTTTGTAGATTTTAGTTAATAACTTTCTTAATTATGGTCTAAACTGGCAGTGGCTTTCATTACTACTTTTTACGGTTTTTCTAATCAATCGGTATCTAAAATTAAAAAATTTTGTTTTTGTTATCAAAAAGTAATTTAAATTTTTGGGAATACAAAATTTAAATTTCAAAAGATTTTGTTATTCGTGCTTAATTCCCAGTTTTTATTATTGATAAAAACACTTGAAATTTATTGTTGATGGGATAAGCTATTCCTATGCGCATTTCACTGGTTGCTTAGGCCAGATCATCAGGAAACTTCATCCATAAAGATTTTAGAAAAACTAAAGATATTAAACCAAATAAAACTGTTAAACGTATAAGAATTATAGCAACAGTTCTACTTGAAATAATATCAAAGTTTAAACAAAACACATCAACAATAAACAGTGGGTTTATCTCATCTTACATTCCCCACTACAGTTAGTTGAAATTCTCTCAACATTAATTGTAGTTGTAAGTAGGTTAAGAAAAACAAAATAAAAACAACAACAACTTACAAAAGTTGTTGTCAATTAAGTGTTTTTTAAGGCCGTGCACCTGCCTGTTTATTATCAAAAAGTAATTTCTAAAATCTTTATGGATGAAGTTTCCTGATGATCTGGCCTAAGCAACCAGTGAAATGAGCAAAGGAATAGCTTATCCCATCAACAATAAATTTCAAGTGTTTTTATCAATAATAAAAACTGGGAATTAAGCACTTAAAACAAAATCTTTTGGAATTTTGTTTTTGTTTCAAAGTTTCGAAAAAAAAATAGTAGTTATGGATGGTCCACCACAGGACCGGTCTGAAACGCTGTTGGGTGGATAGAAGTTTAAAAATATACATTTTCAAAAAAATTGAAGGACACAATTTAAAATTTCAAAATCAAAAGTCTTAATCAAAAAAACTTGAAATATTTTTTTTTTGTAAAAAACATCTAAAAACGAATTTTTCACAAAAACTAAGAAAGTTATAAAAGTTTCAAAAATAACCAGAAAGGCCCTTTTGAAGTGAACAAAAACGATCACGAAATTGGGGAAAAAAAATTTGTTTCCACCATCCGAGTTGGCGTGGAATGAACCATATGTACATTAAAAATAATTTCTTAAATGTTCTATGAAATAATGACGTACATACGGTCAGCTTGTTTTTTTACGCCCAATTGTAATTAGTAGGCAAGAATAGAGGATCTTATCTTAGGGCCGGGATTCACTATAATACGCAATCGTGCGATTCATTAATTCACACTATCCCACAAAAAAAATTCAAACTCAAATGACTCAGCTACTTTACAAGAAAATGCAACTCTGATCGCATAGAATCTATCATTTTATGAAAATTTTCATAAACATTGCCTAAAAATCTGTGATTTAATTCATTTTTAAGCCACACTATCATACTTTTTGAGCACAGACGACTTTTATTTTTGACAAATTTTAAACGATTGAACAGTATCGCCGGCTTAAGCAAGGGCTCGCACAATGTTATTTTTCAAATTTCAATAGCCAATAACTCAACTTTATCTGGGGTTTCAATTGGAAAGGTCTTTAAAACATCGAACCTGTGGCAGTGGTTAAAACCCAAATCGTCAAGTGGAGGATTTTAAAAATGGACTTGGTGCTAGCTTCTGCACGATTGTAATGGCAAACTGGCCGGACCATTTTGAGATATAAAAAATAATGTTTTCGCAAAATAATTTTTTTTTAATAAGTCTATTGCTTACCAGGCATTCTGACTGAAAAATGAGAAAGATACAATGCAACTTAATTAATTTTAATTAAATTATATTAACTGTCAACAAACAATACAATTAATAGATAAATGCATATTTCCGATTGTCATATTGGTATTTTTTTTTTTTTTATTAATAAAAATCTATTTAAAAACCCATTTTGAAGTCATCATTTATTTCGTTTGTTCGTAAAACACTTCAGAATAAATACAATAAATGAGGGTTCAAAAAAAAATCGTACACAATAAATTCTCAATACTTGAACTCTTTCACTCTTCTACTCTTTCAATATTTTTGAAAGAAAAAAATACTTAAAAATTTCGACAAAAGGGTGCTAAATGGCTTAAACATTCGTTCTTGTATTGATGAGGAGATGATGGTAGTTTTTTTTCGCATTTAAATAAATTAAACTAGATTAGAATTAAAAAGTGACATCTGCTAAAAATTTAAAAACTTATGAAAAATGTGAGATTTAAAAGTTCTCTTTTGATTTTGGTAAAACTACAAAAAACACGCCCACTCTAAATTTCAATAAGGCAATCAAGAAACCCTTATTTTTAAAGCAAGCGCTTTAAAATTTTTGAATTTTTTTTCCAAAATTCGAAAATATTTGTGCAAATTTCCTAAACATATGGTCATATTAAAATTTAACAAATGTGTAAATTTTATTTACATACATACTTTTGTATTGCCATTTGTTTATAAACGACTCAAACAGTTTGTATTCAATGACTTTAAATGAGATACGAAAAATATCTGACGTAATTTATGAAATTTTAACATGATCAGCAGGGCTGCCAGAAATTTTCAGCAAAAAATCTTAATTTCACCAAAAAAAATCTTATTTTTGAAGAAAAAATCTTATTTTTGGAAAAAAGTAGTTTTTTTTATTATAAATAATAAAAACAATTCATATTTTATTTAATACATAAAATAAACAAAAAAAAAACATTACAAAAAATTTAATTTCTTATACTAAATTGTATTATTTAGTTTAAAAATTTTTAAATGGGAACAAAGAAGGTTTTTTTAATTGAACCTAACCTTCGTCTAGACAAAACAAAAAGTCTTGTTTTTGGGGAAAAAATCTTAAAATCTTTTTTCGGTTAAAAAATCTTAAAAAATAAGGTAAAATCTTACTTCTGGCAGCGCTGATGATCAGTGATTCAAAATAAATTAACAAGTAGTTGGCATCCATATTTGAATTTGGAATTATTATTAATAAATTATTGCCTCATACAGAAATTAAACACAAAAAACAAATATAAACTATTAAAATGGTTATTGTGTGATTATTTATTTAATAATAATTTCTATTTGTTTGCGTTTGTTAGGTAAAAAGTTATAATAACTATGAATTCTAAATAAAGACCCACTGCCTTAATTGGGAACAGGTTTATTAATAGAAGTAGAATTTTAAAAATAGATTTTTATTTAAGGAAAATATTAGAGTTTTTAAATGATTAGCAGAGAGAAAGAGAGAGCTGGTCGATCACTAAACATAAAGCATTGCAGTTGTAACGAAAATCGTGGATGTTAAAAATGAAACAAAAACAGAATCGTAAATTATTTATAATCTAAATCGTATAAAGATTAGGGTTTCATTTAATTTAAAAGTCTTAAGATTTTTATTTTTTGTGTACAATTTTTAGGATAGAATTTAAATCTACATATATACTGTTAATTTTCATATGTATGTAGGTATAAAATTAAATTGTAATTAAAAACAGATTGGCTTTTTCAGTGTGATTTAATAAGTGCCGGTTTACACACGTCAAGTTTGACTCGTCAAGTCTTAAGCTTTTAGGAGAGAAGGAAAAAGAGAATGCCATTTCTTTTCCGTATAAATAAAACAAAAATAATAATAAAAAGTGTATTCATTTACAATGTGGGTTCAAAAACAGCTGACTGTTATTGCATTGCCTGTTGCTGTTGTATTGTTTTGATATTAAGGCCACCTTGCTAAATTATATATGTATGTATGTACAATGGAAACTTATGGTGTTTTCTTTTCTACAAAAAACTATTACACTATTAGTTAATCCATGGAGTAGTGACAGTAGGTCTGAAACTACCCCTTTAGTGTACTCCATACTGTAGTGACATGGAGTACTTTTAAAACTAACCCACTTTACTACTTCATGCAGTAGTTTAGGGACTAGCTCGGTGGGTTATATGGTCCCCTCCTAGGACATCGTTATGTTAAATGGACCACCTTTTACCCATATATTTGGAGTAGTTTTGCAGCACTCCTACTTCTTTATGGACTACAATTTATATGCATGTATGGACTAGTATCGTTATCTGCAGGGATAAGGCAATTTTTCATTTGACGAAAACAAAAGACAAAACAAAACAAATGACAGCTGACAAAAAAATTTGTTCTTCAATATATAAAAAAATATACATAAACCAAAATTTGTTAATAGATTGATATTAAATAAATAAATAAATGAACAAAATGAATGACGAAATTCCAATTTCTTTAGTTTGTTTTTCACAAAATATTACCATCAAGTTTTTACGATTTCTTGATTTGACTTTTTTTCAAAAAAAAATTTATAACACCGAATCCTTTTAAATTTTATATCACTAACAGCCTACCATTTACAATGTAATGTTTTCTTTTGTTTTGACTATAAAATGAAAGAAAAAATAACTATTAAAACTTAAAATTTGTACTGTCCTGATTAATGGCGCTTTTCCCCTAACATCGTCTGGTAACCCTATAAACAGAAGCCATCTTTTTACAGGGCATTATCAACACTGTCGATTTATACGGGGCGTAAAAGGCAACAATGCCTTATGACATTTAAGGGTGATTTTTTTTAGAATGAAACTCGCTGCCCTTTTAGAGGGAAAAGCATTTTTAAGAAACGTACACCCAATTGCATTTTTTTAAAATAAAATGTAACTTTTTTTTATAGAAAAGAAAACACCATAAAATTGAATTTAAATATACCAACTTGGTGAATTAAGTTTCATTAAAGTATTAAGTGAGAAATAGAATTTTGTATTTAAGACGATTTTAAATATACATAGTGAGTGTATTAAGTTTTTCGAACTTGCACTTGCCAGTGGCAAAACCACCGCATTTTTCCTACTTGCAGACAACTTGCAAGACTTTTCTGAAGACAGTGATGTTTTGACACTTGCAGCGAGTTAATATCAAAAACATAAACAGTGTTACCAAATTGACTTAATTGTGTTTTAACTCCTTTTTTAAGTATCTACACTCAAAAAAAAAATCAATCCATCCGTATTCAAATCAATCCGAAGCGGTATTAATAGTACGGTGAGTACGGATTTTCTTGAATCAAGTGCAGAAAGATTGATTCAAGTACGGATTTTTAATCCCAAAATACTTAAATTATCCATATTCAATCCCGTTTTCGTACTTGAAATAATCCGAAAATGAGATTGATTTAAGTAAAACTAAGATTGAATCAATCTCAAAATGAGCTTGATTCAAGTAATATAAAGTTGATTTTATCCCGAATTCATGATTGAAAAAAAAACAAAAAAAAAAAGAAATTACAAAGAAAAAATTATAATGATTGATTTACTTACCCGTATTACACATTACAGAATGATATAACACCAACATCATGCCCGATATGGTTTTTATTTTAGAAATCTTATGTACATATTTAACCAAAAATATAAACTAAATGAGTAGCATGAGTTCAAATTTAAAAATAAAACTTTGAAAAAAAATTAATTTTCAAAAGTAATCCCATTTAGGATTGTTTTGAGTACGTTTAAGTGTTATTCGTACTTGAATTTTTGAGTACGACTCGTACTTAAAGTAATCCCAAAAAACTCGATTTATCCCGAGTGTTTTTCTTTCTGTGTATAAAAATATTTCTTGTTTTTTTTGCAAATTTAAAAAAGAAGACAATTGATTTAATTTTTTTTTAAATTTATTTTATTTATTTAATTCAATTAAATTACAAAACATAAATCTCATTAGATAAAGTAACAATTAAAAATAAAGCCAATTGCGTATTTAGAAATTAAACTTTGTTGTGAGAGGTACGACGATCTAGCAGATAGTGGTTGAAGGGTCAAATTAACTGGTTTCCAACCCGAAGCAGTAATGACCTGGATTTTGCTTAAGGCGAAAAATTGAGAGACCGAGGATGATAGTTGATGAAGAGGAGTGGTGATACTGGTTGCAATGAAGATTTAGTAGTTGTTAGTTAGCAAATTAAAGGATCGCAGCGGCTGAGAAAGGCCAGCTAGGGCGTGGAAAATGAAAGCGGATGAAGTGCTGTGGAACCGAAGATGGCAAAGAGTAAGCAGGGTGGCTGGTGAGCTTTGGTGGATGTGCTGCGACATGGATGGTCAATCAAAAGTTGTAGATTATGTAGAAGAAGTTGTTGATGTGGATGTAGTGAGACTTGGAGTTGTAGAGAATCAAGGAAGAGTCAGGAGTCGATTATGTTTATTATATAGATGAAGACTGTCTCATGAAGTGTGTGTTTAATAGAATAATGCAGAGAGTGCTTTTCTTACGGTAGGATTTTTTCTGGATCACGTGGTGCCTCGGTATGATACTTAGCTTGTATCTCTTTTCTTCTCCATTCTCTTCGCTTGTTTGTTTCCAGTTCTGTATACCCATGAGTCGTTGGTCTTCTTTGAAATATTCCTTCCATCTTCTTGATTCTTGGCCCTTATCTTAGTCTAGGGCATCTTGTGTCAAAGTTAGAATCGCCATCTGCGGATTGCTGCTATCCAACCTGCAAGCCTTTATGTATTTTCAATGTCTTGTGTGTCACAGAGTTCAAGGTGTCCGTTGTTGATGTACCTACAATTCGAAGACGGTGTTTGTTATTTGTTGTCATTGACCATGTCTTGCATGCGTATGTATGTAGCTTTTTTTCTAATGATAAATACTTTTGTATACTTCTATACATCTTTGAACTTAAGGCCCAACCATAATATTCATAGCCTTGTTTAACATACTGTCAAAAATAAACAAAAAGTCTCTCAAATGTATTAAAAAAACAAAATCAAAAAACATTTATTTCCGTACGGAATGTGCGATCAGTTTCGCACTTTGCTTAAGCAAATCACAGTTTCATAAAACTTAACAAAGAGTTTAATTTAGTTCAATATTGTTTGCCTCACATAATTTACATGTATTCGCACATTTGCTTAAGCCAACTTAAGCACATTATGGTTGGGCATTTATCGTCTTCTATTTCAATAATAGTATCTGTTCATGCACTGACATTTTCATGTGTTTTGTCTTCCGTTGTGAACAACCTGTAAATATAACGGATATTTCTTGATACAATTGCAATGGCCTAGGCTATGGGTAGGCAAGATTCGCTAAAGGCTAGTTTACACTATCACACAAGTCTTACGTATTCAATAAAACTTTGTGAGTTAGAAATCTAATGAGTCAAAAAATCTAATGTAACATTACAGTTTGTAGTCACACTATCGCACATGAACATGCTTTTGTTAAACTGCAACCCTGATCAAATAAAAAGTATTATTGTTTTGAAAAATTTCAAAAAAAGAAGATGTCGTATGGGATGTCAATTTTTTTTTTCGTAATAAATACTTGTCATTTTCATGACACATTGCATTTACACTATCACACTTTTCATATTACTTGAGTTTTTGACATGTATCAATACAAAGTATAATAGTGTAAAATAGCCTTAAGTTTTCTCACACTAGTTGCTTTTCGAAGCCCTTCGCCTATAAAAAATGTCATGTCAGCTTCCCCAAGCAAAAAAGTGATAATGAAAACCCAGGTTTAGTGCAATTAGCGTGTCGAACTAAATGCCCTTCGTCTTTGTTGCAGGTAATAATGAGTTTTTTTTTTTTTGTCAAAAATTTAACCTCTGACTCGAAATTTTAAAATTTTATCTCATCTTCTTCTTATAATTCAGACAGGTCATAGAAAACTAATTTATTTATCAATACAAAGTTAAAATTATTGGGAAGAGAACACACGTTGAGTGTTTAAAAAACTACTAGAGTGGAAAGAAAGTAACATTAAATTCAAAGTTTAAGTGTTTTAATTTTTTAATGTACTGTAATTTCTATAATTCAAATTTTGTCTTATTTGATTTTCTATATTTAAAAAAACTTTATTTTCACTCATTCTAATTCTCTTATAAATTTTTCTACCAAAATTCTAAATGAAAACTCGGAAGAAGAATATTTCAAAATCGTTATTGAAAAATAAACTTTATAAATAAATCTCAAAATTCTTCATATTTATAGTGTACATATTAAGCAAAAAGTTAACAAGAAAAGCAGAACATCATAAAAAGTACAAGTTCGTAGAATTTTTAAAATTTAAATAAAAAAAAGAACAAATAAACAAAATGCCATCCATTAATTACCAGTTTGTTTATCAATTTGTATCTGTAAATTGTTGAATACAAAACAACTACTACACGATCTATTAGGAATGTAACTGTAATGTTATATATAGCATGTATTATTGTTGTTGTTGTATTCATTTGTTAATACAATACACGTGATTGTGTGTATAAAGAATTTTACAATTTTCAACATGATTCTCAATTATTTATTGCAAAATTGTATGCATTCGATAAAATCTATAGGAGTGTAAAATAATTAATTGAAAAACGAAACAACAAAAAAAGTAAATAAATAAAATTAGAACACAAAATTCCAAATAAAAGTATAGCATTCAAGATACAAACAGATTATAAAAAAATGAGGCTAACAGAGATAAAAAGAGATAAGGAGCAACAGAGATATTCCATCAAAAATAAGAAAATTTGATTAAAAATCATTTATACTGCAATGAAAATTTCGTTAAACATTGTTTTATAAAAAAAAAATTTTGAAATTATTTTAGTGGTTTAATTATTTTAAAATGTTTTGAAGTTTTTCGATTTAAATGAAGTCATTTGAAGAATTCGACTGGACTGAATAAATGAAAATGAAACCTTTAATTCAAAACAAGAAAATTTAGTTGAACATAATTTTTGCTACAATAAAACTTTACGTAAAATATTGCTGTTTTTATTAAAATAAAATTTAAATATTATTATATGTTCAGTTATTTTAAAATGCAATAAAGTCATTCGGTATTAAATGAAGTCATTTATAATAAACAATTGATATGTTTAATTAATGAAAAAAAATTGACTGACTAATAATATTTTGAAAATGATTTCAAAATTATTCTAAGAAACTTTCAATATTTGAGTAAGTTTTAATTACTTCATTATTTTTATAGACAGTTAAATGAGTAATTTTATTTGACATAATATTAAAAATTTTTGTTGTTGTTGCAATATAAGTAACAGCCATCTGTTAAAAACAAATGTAAAAACAACAAATTTAGAAATAGAGGGAAAAATGTTCAATAGATTTTGGGGGTATGAGTCATACTCTATTTTGATTGTTATTTTGTTTGTTTTTTTAATTTGCTTTTTTTTCATTTTAATTTAAATAAAACAAATTTATGTGATATAAACGCGTGGCATTAACGCCTTGTCCCAAAATCTCATACAGCCAGTAAAATGATTTAAAGATTTTTAGAAAAAAAAAAAAATTGTTTTTGTTTTCTTAAAAAAATACCTTCAATTCAATTTTTTTTTCTTTTAATTTCTGCATCAACAAGTAATTTGTTTCTGCATTGAAAAAAATAAAAAAAGTAGCGATAATAAATTTATACTACTGGGAGTTTTTCAAGTTTCATGTTTCTTTTTTCGAAAATATTTTTTTATTATTTCGGATCTAAAAAAATATAGTATTTAATGCAATTTCTTTTATGATTAATCAATTCCTTTAACAATTTTTTGTTATTATATTTCGCGTATTATTATCAGAAAAATAAAAGTTTGATTTTAGCAAAATTTTGACATTCAGAAGAAATTTAAAGAATTTTGAAGGGGAATTTTGAAAATATTTAAGCGATAGTAATAATTACATTTAACTTTAATAATACTTGAAATAATTCTTTAAAAGAAATAAATGTAAATTAAGCACAAAAATAATCAAAAAACAAAAAAAGTTATGATTACACAGTGGAACAAAATTTAACTTTTTGTGTGCTGATTGGATGTTTGGTGCAATTTTTTACTAGTTGCAGTTCGTTGATTTCAAATTTAATCTCCGTTTTTCTCTATCAGCTTGCATTTTAAAGTACCAATCGAATTTTTGATTTTGTTTGTAAATTAAATATTAACTTCATGAAGCGATTTTCGGAATTTTTCTTTTTTTAAAGATCACAAAAAATGGCTACAATTTTTATTTTTAAAAATCATGAAAAATACAAAAAACATTAAAAAGTCAAAGTCTCATTACTTTCACGTAAAGTCACATAACCTATGAACAAAATGAGACATAGATCATAAAAATCGGTGAACGCAGCAAACACACACCCATTAAACAAGTTATTTTTGAATGGAAATCGCGAACTTTATCAATTTAATTGTCTCAGTAAATTCTGATTAAAATCAAAAGCTGTGCACCGATTACAGTGAAATAAAGCTCATTTTATTCGAAATTTGCATTTTTATATAAATTTTTTTTTAAATTGTTATTTTTTTAAAAACTTCAACGATATCCCGGAAACTGCTGGGAAAATTGAAAACAATGGAAACACGGCTTAAAGATAATATTGTTTGTGAATTTTTAAGTGAATACTGTGCACCGTTTTCACGTTATTGCGTCCCAAATAACCTTAAAAACAACATTCAGTTCTTAATTTTCAAAACCTTTGTTCCCTTATGTTATGAGATCCAAATACACTACAGAAAATAACCTATAAATGTTGCTCTTGGAATTTGGTCACCTCTAACAAATTTTTTTTTGCGTAAAGAAAGTTTTTCCAAGTCTTATATCTACTAGCTATAATAAAACTTTTAGCCAGTGTACATATATAGTGTTTTTTAAACTGACTGGAGCAGGAATTTTTTAGATGGAAATTACCGCAGTTCCATCATGACCTCAATGTTACCAGTAAAGGCACACTAAACGCGTGAAGAAATATAAAATACGATCTAAAATCGGCTAAGTTGACAAAAGGTACGGTTTTAGAACATACTTATTTATGTCATTATCTTTTTTTAAATTGCGCAAAAAGGGCTGAAATGTATTTTTTAAGTTAACAACAATAACAATGTGTCACAAATATCCAACAAAAAGTAAAAATAAAAAAAAAATTTCCGCTGAATCCGAATGTGAAGTCAGAATAGTCAAAAGTGGAACAGTTTTCGAGATATTCCAAATTTGGAATGAAGTTAGCACAAAGTTTATTCATAATTCGCTTACCAAACTCTTGTTAACGAGCTGCCAAACGTTTGGCAACTTTTGAAAAACGTTTTACGTTTAACGTTAAACAATTTTTTTTTTTAAATTAACGTTTTTGTAATTCAATATCTTTTATTTATTTATTTTAAAAACTTTTTAATCCAAATGTTCAATATTTTTAATCAGGCTTAAGTTCATCAAATTTAATTATCATTTCATTGCAGGCCAATGTGTCTCAGTTAATGAAGTTGTTAAAATTATAGAAATTATAGAAAGTGTAAATTATTTTTATGAAGAAAGGAATTTCCACAACACTAAAATTAATTAAAATTAATATTGATAATCCTTCATTATTGACTGACCTGAGATTCGAACCCAGACGGCTGGTTACCCTGACATGTTTCGATCGCTACCACTTGATCTCCTCAGAGGGATTTGCTGTCTTACACTCGCAGCCATAGACGACTGCTGACGTCAATAGTCAAACATCAATCCTTAAATCAAATTGTATTTTAACCTTTGGTAGATCGAAATTTGATTATCAATTAAAAATTGATAATCATTCATAAAAAGCAAATTTCGATCTACCAAAAAATTTTTATACGTGAAGAGAAAAACAAAAAAAGTACATATCCAGCGATGATTTATTAAAATTCAAAGTTGTTTTATTAAAAGTTAGCAGATGGAGAAAAGTTTGTTATAAATTAACTCTGTGCCAATATGCTGCTAAGCTTAATCGGCATTCTTGTTAGCAGCTCGTTGTACGTTGTGTACACACTGTGGCTAACTTTTTGTTATGATTACAGCTGTAACTTTTCAGAGATTTTTGTGGTGAGGAGATTCTGTCTCGCTTAATGTTATAAAGCAGAAAAATTACAGATTGTTGAGTGACTTCTGTTGGACTCTGCTTTAACAGGTCCCAAGTAATACAATTAATTTATTTTTATTTTAAGCACATTTAATTGATTATGTGGACTCATAATCTGTAATTTTCTTATATCCCAAAGAATTGTTCTTTCTGTGTGTATTTAGTATCATTTCCAAAATTGCGATTATCCATCTTTGGTATGGAGATTTTTGTTTCTAGGAAGTTTCTAATTTACACAAACTTGTCTCTAAAAATTTAGTTGAATAACCCTTTTTGTACCAAAACACATTTTTTATGTATACCTTTATGATAAATGGAGTTTCTTCAGTCGACACTAACTGTTCCGAAACATCCTGATCACCAGTTAAATTTTATTTTTCAAAATAAAATCCTAACTCGTGTTGAGTATGTAAAAAATGTAGAACCAACGTTTGAACCTTGGCAATTTCAGCAAAGAGGGCTGGAAAATTTTTTGGCACGAATTTAGATATGCAATTTCTTATCCCAAACATAAAAATTGCAGAAGTGTGTTTATGACTTTATTTGCTTCAGTTTTACTTAATTATACAGTGTTTATTAAACTAAATATATTTTTGCTCTATGATAATTATTTCTTTTTTTTATATTTAAACAATAAACTAAACTCAACAGTTGAAATAAATAAACGAAAATTTATTTTTTTTATTTTTTTTTGTTGTTTAAATTTTATTGCATTCTTCACATTTTTTACATAAAAAAAGGCAACCAATTTTACCAAATTAGTCAAACATTTATTTTTAAATGCAAAAACTAAGTATTAAACAAAAAGCAAATTTCGATTCATGGCCAATGAACTTTAATTTTATCAAACTTTTAGTCAAAATGGTTTTTGTAATCATTTTTATTTAAAATTCAAAGTCAAATTCCTCTTTTTAAATAAAATACACTAGAAAAGGTTTTTCATAAAAATAAAACTTTCAGATTATAAATTTATTTATAGAATAAAAAAATTATGTATAATTAAGTTCTAAATAAGCTTTGGCCATAAAGGATTTAGGGAAGCATCCCAACAAATTGAGCTTCAAACGGAGCAGACTTAAATATAAAAATGTTGCTTTCCATCTCGCTTACGGAAGGCATGAATTTGATATCGCAAGTTTCCGCTATGGAAACTAAGAGTAATGAATTTGACATAACAATATCAATACTGTTGATATTTAAACCGAAGGAAAAACGTATATAAGAACGAAATGTGTGAAAAAGATTCTAGGAAAACATTGAAGATAGTTCATGCTATAACAACAATGTTTTGCCCCATGCAATAGTGTATAAAACAGTATGGGCAACACATATGTATGTGCATTAGAGTGCTTCAAAAAATTGACTCTTAAATAAACCTAGGGTACAAAATGACCACAGACTCTTTAAACTTTAAAAAGTGTATACACATAAATATATTTAATAGCGTTCGCATAGTGGCCAAAATTCGACAATACATTTTTATGTATATTTGAAGAAAACATATTTCATCTAAGTATTAGTGAATTACCATGTTTCAAGCATTTATTTCTTCCGTCTTAGTGGATCGATTTGGAGAGGGACCAACCTCCGTAAGCCAACCTCTTCTATGTGAGCTTATTTAATTTTATAAGTTCAATCTGAAAAATATCTGACAATATCCATTGAAAAACAAAAAAGTATCAAAAAGTCTCCTTTATAGATTGTCATCCACTCAGGACATTGCATGTTTAATTTTATGTTTCTATGTCTAATATTAACGAAAATTAATCAAAGTACCAGATGTAGAACGAAAAAGTACCAAAAAGCTCCCAATTATACATTCTTATTCACTCAGGACCATGCATGTTTATTTTTATCTTTGTAGGTCGAATATAAACAAAAAATCGAAAAGTTCCAGATGAAAAACAAAAAGTACCAAAAATTGTCATCTTTTAGGTTCTCATTTACTCAGTAACCTGCACATATAATATTATGTTTCTCAGTATTATAGAAAATTTAAAAATGATCACATGAAGGACGGAAAAGTTAAAGAAAGAAATTTAATTTCCCGCAATTCCCATTTTTGATAATTTATTGTTCCCATAGAGGTTCGGTTGTCAAACAAAGGAACAAAGCGTTCTTAACTGTTTTGCCTGTGCCGATTTATGCATAAGATTTATATAGTAGAAATATTCGAATAATCGACGACTCTTTTTTATTTGATAATCGAAAAAAAAATACAAATTTTTTATTTATGTGATCTGCATATGTGTTAGTTACATATTTCAACGCTTATAACTCTGAAATTATTGAACAGATTTATAATAAAATATACATTGTGCACTTATGTGAGTAAATACCTTTCAAATGGTGTATATTTTGTTCAAATCGGTTGACACACAGAGGAGGAAAGTGTTCTTAACTGTTTGGAATGAAAACCAAACAATTTGTGTTGTGTATAAAAATATAAATATTTTAAGTTTAAAAATTTGGGGTAATTATGACCCCAAGGTAACTTAAGGCTTAATTTCCATTTTTGCACTGTTATTGTCTTCGTAAAAATTAAGGTTATATATATATATGTATATATTTATATATTTTAACTTAGAACCAGCACCCAGAGAAAAAACATGTTTAAATATGGTCACGTACAACAAAACTATTTTTAAAGAAAATTTTAAGCATATTATTATTCATTTAACAATATTATTGTCACCTACAACCATGTTATGGATGAATTAGTCCTCCATCAAGGAGCCACACCCATATTTTGGTTGCCTCCGAAATAACTAAATAATAAAAATAACTAAAACCTGTTTAACACTTATAATAGCATGGTTGGTTTTCAACCATAGTATGTTGCTCTTAAAAAAAAGGAAATACTATTGGTTATTTTAAAACCAATTGTTGTCATATTTAACCATAACATGTTTAAAGGCAGCCATAATATGGTTGTGGATTCTTGATGGAGGACTTCTGGTTGTAGGTGACAATAATATTGTTAAATGAATAATAATATGTTTAAAATTTTCATTTCAAAATATATAAACATTTTTTTTCTCTGCGTGAGTAGAAAACTTGTCTTAAGCAGCGCCTTAGACTTACCAGCTACTAACGCACATTTACAAAAAAACATTCATATAATTTATATTGAGTTCTTAAGGGCCCAGAATATATATACTTTAAAGGGACTAACATCCATATTGGAGTAATTACAAACGGAGTGACAACACCTTTTATATACCCTTTTTACCCCTGAATGGTGTAACCACCGGTTATTTAAAAAAAACTCTAAAATTTGTTTTTATTTTTAATACTTTATAACATGATTTTAGTTTTTTTTTGTGTATTTAAGCAACATTTTTTCTTTTAAATTTTATTTTATTTATGTTTATTTTTTTTTATTTGCAGTTTGGTGGTCGGTGCCCCTAAATTTGATACATCTTCCTATCAGGAAGGTGTTATAGAAGCCGGTGCCGTATTTAATTGCGGCATGAGCGATGGTGAATGTAGTTTAGTGAAATTTGATTCTTCAAGTAAGTGTTTTATAATGTCATCAACAAAACTTTTTAACAAACAAAAAAAAACTAATAATAACCAGCATTAAGTCAAAACAACAATATCAGATCTAAAAAAGAAAATACAAAATTAAACGCTTTAATATTAACCACACCAATCAGTCTCAGGTGGTTTTAAATATATTTTTTTTTTTAGAATTTTAATAATAAAGATAAATTTCTATTATTAAAGAAAAACAAATTTAAATAACTCCCATGCTGGGTGTAAAAGACCATAAATAATGATAATGTTTTTTTTTTGTTTCTGATAAAATTAGGGCTGGCTGGTGGTTCGGATTTGTTTTACTAATTATAGCAACAATTTGTTTAAGAAAACTTTTCGTCATTCATTTTCTATTTTATTCTACAAAGAACGAGTTCAAAGCTTTTTCTAATGACTGTGCTTTTTTCTAATGACTGTTTTCTTTTCGTTTAAAAATCTAAAACTGTTGGCTCAAATGTCAATGCATATTAATAAATGTCTTTATTACCGTGAATATGCCACCATATGGATTGAATGAATAAATGAGTGAATGATGATGATCTCTAGAGAGTGAATGACATGATACGATGATCTTGATAAAATATTTATTTGTTACAGTTGATTTGAGGGAACAGTATTTTTTTTTCTATTTTCTAACTGTTTGGGCGTTTGTTTCAATGCTGCAACAACCCACATCCATGAAAACAATAAAAACAGCACACAACAAAACAAAAACTCTAAAGACAAATATTTAAAAGTGACAACTTGTGTTTGTTTAAGATTCCAAACGCATTTACCATAGATACTTACTTCACCAAGCCAAAAAGTCTCAAGCCTACGCATTGTACTCGTATCTCTACCGCTACTCTACTATACTCTGTGCCTGTGTGTTTGCTTTTTGTTTTAGGGCAAAACTAGTTCACCTTAAAATACAGCAACTATTTCGAATAACTCCAAACTAAATTTTAATTCAATTTGTTTTTTTGCTGCAACAAACGGAAATTATTTTTTGTGTATGTTGTAACAAACTTTGTATCTAGACAACACCATTCAGATACGAATAGCAGCAATAACAACATCAACAACAAATAATAAAATAATTCCATTTTTAAACAAGTACCTGCCTGACCAACAGAAGAGAATGTTCCTTTTTGTTTTTTCTCTATTTTATATGGAGCTCAACCAACAACATTTACATTTACGATTTGCCAAGAACATAAAGAAGAATGTTGTTTTCCTTTGTAGATTGTTTTTGCTTTTTTTCAAATTCATTTACGTTCGCTTACGTTTATATCAGAAAACTGAACTAGAAAAAAAAACTATAAATGTTTATTTCTAAATTCACCATAAAAAAGAAAATGTTGAAAATTACCATATTTCCGCATATGTTTTATGCTTTTGATGATAATGTGGTTGGTTTCAAAATTTCTAGTGCGTTTTTTTTTAGCAAAACAGGAGTATTAAGGAGTAAATTCCTTTGGAGGAAAATGTCTTATTATTCCTAGGAAATAGTATAAAAAAAGTATAATTTAATTCGAGAGTGCACCCTTTAATATAACCATGGTTAATCATGAAGCCGGCAAAATAAAATTATGCTATTTAGAGTTTTTTGGGCCAGATATTCAGCCTCTTTACGGTTGTCGTTGTCGTAAACGCGCAAGTCGTTTTTTGTAGTAGATTTAAGAAAACAGGCTGTGTGTAACTTTAATCTGTTAAAAAACCCGAAACTGTCGTTTAGGACAAGGACAATCGTAATAAGTCTGATTATATAAATATCAACATCTACATATATAAGATTTGTTTTCCTTTAAGTGATTTATGGAAGAAGTTTATATGGGACCTATGGTCAGTTCTAGACCTCTTAGTACAATACTTTGTGACATAATAGCAATAAAAATAATTTTTGCAATTTTATTTTAATGTTTATTTAATTCTTTAATTTAATTATTTTACTACAGTAATAATTTGCTACAATTTCACAAGCTTAATTTCTTTCCCATACAATTTGCTTCTTTTTTTCAATTAACAACCAAATTTGACGTTTTATGTTAGCAATAAATTGCCGGCAATAAATATGTACAAAAATTGTTGTCTACATAAAATATAACACAATTTTGACATTAACTGAAATATATATATAGGCAGACTGTCCGTGTTTGGAAAATGCACAGGGGTTACAGCGTATTTCGATTCGAAAGAAATAATTTACGGCCAATTTGCACTGTGTTTAAAACTTGGAATTGTTTGTTTCGATTGAACGGAAGTTTTTTATACTTTATCGAAAATAAAAAATTTCTTTTAAAAAAGCAAATCTATTTGGAACAATAACTTGTCATCAAATTACCCATCTTTTTATAAATAAAACCATCATCATCATGCCATCATTTGAACGAGTACATAAGTTATTTGTATCGAATAGAAATACTCTCTAACCACCCTGTACTTTGCGAAGATGGTTACATGGACACACAACCAGCCAGCCGGACGGACGTATGGACATCGTTAGATCGACTCCGAAAGTTCTCGAAGGTGGTTCTTGAACCAATATTTTTATGTGTTACACACATCGGCAAAAACGTATAATACCCTCTCCCCTAGTCTGGTGTGGGAATAATCAGGTCCAAAATAACTCTAAGGGAATTTTTACTTAATGCCCCGATTTACGCACTGGTTTTACTAACACTGGATTTTTGTTATGACTTTGTTGCTTGGTTAGCAGAGGCATGACTAAAAAATTGTCTTAGACGAACGCCAAATGTTTTTTACAAAAATTCTAATGACAGTGTTTTGTTTGGGGTCTTTTTTCCCATAGAAAATTTAAGAGCTTAAAAGATATTTTGGTTAACTTTAACTGTATGAAAATAGAAACCGGCTTGTTTTTTTTTAGTTTCTAGTCTTGAGATTTATATTTTAAACTCATGAAAAATTTCTTATTTGTTGTCTTTTTGTAACTGGACGATTAAAATGTTAAATTCATTCTTCTTAGAAAAATGTGTAGATGCTTTACTCAAGTTCTATTTAAATCCTTCAAAATCTAAAATATTTGAAAGAAAGTAGTCATTATTTAAAATATTTTTATTTTGATCTTTTCCGTTAAAGGGTTAACTTAACTTAAGAGTATTTTTTTGACGTTTTTTTAACTTTATTTCTAATAATATATTAAAGTGGTTCCAATTATATATTATTGTGGTTAATTGTATAAAAGTATTAAACTGTTTACTAATTTTCAATTAATCGAATTATACTCTAGAATTATTTCTGTCTCTAGGCCATTTGAGGGTTAAATTCGAACTTAATACTTTATAAAATCATCTTAAATATTCTTTTTAAAACTTTTTTAAAGTTAAATGTTATGGCGATTATTAATTCTCTTCAGACAGTTTTTTTGTTTTAAACTATTTTAATCAGGGACCGAAAATAACAGTTATTCTGAAATTTCAAAACAAAAAAAGCATTTATGTAGAAGTAAATGTCGGAAAACTGATTCAAGTATACCATACAAATACTTATGAATTATTCTATAACAAAATAAAAGGTGGTTAAATTTGAAGAGCCGATGTTGATTTTGAATAAAACACAAATTATTGCCAAATGGCTGCGGCGACGATGGTCCAAATGTTCGATGACGCTGAGGCATAATTGAGGTTATATGGCGTTAATGTGCTGAATTATCTCATCCTTTAGCTCTTGAATTATTGCTGGCTTATCGACGTACAGCTTTTCTTTCAAATAACCCCAAAGAAAGAAGTCCAACTTTGTCAAATCACATGATCTTGGCGGCCAATTGACATCGCCACCACGTGAGATAATACGGCAATTGAATTTGTCGCGCAAAAGAGCCACTGTTTTGTTAGCTGTGTGGCAAGTTACACCGTTCTGTTCAAACCACATATAGTCCACATCCATATCTTCCAATTTGGGCCAAAACAAGTTTGTTATCATCTCACGATAGTGACCACCTTTCACAGTAACTGCCTGACCGGCCTCATTTTGGAAAAAATACGGCCCGATAATGCCGCCAGCCCACAAATCGCACCAATCAGTCACTCTTTGTGGGTGCGTTGGTTTTTCGACAACCGCTCTTGGATTATCATTCGCCCAAATGCGGCAATTCTGCTTATTGACGAATCCATTTAGGTGATGATTTTCTTCGAAAATTGATCATCCACTATTGCCAGTTCTTGCCACCATTCTTACAATTGACGACGTTTGGAATGGTCAAGAGGCTTTAGTTATTGTGGCAACTGCATAATGCTCTTCAACGACGAGCGTGACAGGTGCAATTGTTGGGAGTTGAGATGGACAGCTCTTCAGCCACACTATCGCGAACAACAGCGATTTTTTCTACATTACGAGCTGTACGAGCATGCACTGGTTTTTTCACATCTACTTGCTCAAATTTTTGCACGATTTTTCCGATTTCACGCACATTTGGACGATTAAATTGACCAACAAAATCACGAAATGCCACGATACGCATTTTGATTTGAACCCCCATTTTCATAATAAGCCTGAATAACTATAACGCTTTTCTCGATTGAGTATCTTTCCATTGTTCAAATTCAGTTAGTCTGATTGAATTGAGAAATGTCAAATTAAACGCAGAAAAATCCTTGACGTTTAGGTGTGGTTCACATTCAACATCGGCCCTTAAAATTTAACCACTCTTTATATTGACTTTTTAACATTTTTATATTTATTTTTTTTTAATAATAATAACAGTTACTTTCTGATTTTTATTTTTTTTTTTTTGTGTAAAAATAAAAGAAATAGATACTGGGAATTATTTCCTTCCGAATGTTACTTTATATTATATTCAACATTCTTATTTTTCGAATTTATTCTATGAGCTACTGAAATTTGTATTTGTAATTTGAATTTGTATTTTATAAAGCTTTTTTGTAATAGTACTATTTCTTCAATTTTTCAGAAATGACTATACAATACAAGACTATTTATTATATTAAGGGTCCTCATGATATCGTTTATAAGTCTCGTAATCTGTGCAAACTGTGCATTTTTACGCCCTCGTAAATGAACTGTCAAAAATTGTATGAGAATTCATTTACACAAACTTGGTAAATTTGCCCAGCAATTTTGTCTCGTATACTTGCGCTGTTCAATTGTGCATTTATACAAACCGATCTTTTAATGATTTTAACGTCGTTTTCAATGAAAAATCCAAGTGTCTATAAATCACAAATAATAAATTCTAGCAATAATTTCAGTAAATTGGTCTTTTGGCTTTCTTTGAGCATTTTTAAAAGCAAATTTCTCATACATATTAATCACAAATTTAAACACAAATTTTTATATTTTTGAATTTCAATTTTTAATTTATTTTTGTATTGACGTTTCTTACAAACTGACATGAATTGTTTAAAATTACACAAAAGTAAAAAAAGGGGCTTCATGAAACAAGACTCGTAAGTTTGCGCATTTGCACAAATGGCAATTTTAAGCGACATCATGAGGACCCTTATTGTATTTTCTTGTTACATTTTACCTTAGGTTTCCATTGGTTTCCAAATTTAGCTCATAGAATAAATTCGAAAAATAAAAATGTTGAGTAAAAATAAAAGTTATTTTCTAAAGAAATGTTCGTGCTTAAATATTTATTTAAATGTGTGATCATTATTGGGATTTTTTTATGCACATTATAATAAACATATGCAGTCAACTAAATTATTAAAACACGTACATTTCATTATTTTTGCTCAAAAAATAACTGTTATTTTTGTTCAAAAAAAATTCAAAAAATAACTGTCATCATCTGATTTTTATGAAAAATGGAATAACTGTTACGGTCCTTGAATTTAATATCAATGACATTTAAGGATTAAATTTTACTAAAATTTGCACGATGTTGCAAACTGCTTGTTAATTTTAAACCTCTTACTTACGAGTTAAAGTGTAATGTATTTTACACTATCGATTTTCGATAGTTAATTCACGTAGGCAAATTCACGTTGAAATTACCAAAATAGTGTTACCGGCTAGATAAAGATAACTTTTAGGTACGAACACGACTAGATATCTTTTTGAAGAATTTACGGGCATAAATCACCAAACAAAGAAAAATAGTTCGGAATACTTTTTCAAACGGGTTTAATTTTAAAATGGCTGCCTAAATTTCATAACCCTGATAACAAATTTAATTCAAAGTGCTTTTAAGGGTTAATTTAATAAACATTTCAGGCGTTTGCAAACTTTAATGCTTTTCAATCATCAATAAAAAAAAATAATAATTTAGTTTATTTAATAAAATGTTTAAACATAAAAATTGCTGTATAAAATGTAAAACGCCGATTCTGACAACGAAATTAGTTTGGTCGTATTGGAGACAAAAAGGATTAATGTTTGCACCATTGAGCTTAATATGTACTATTAAGAAATTAGAAGTCTTTGTTGCTCAATTTAAGCCTTGAAATGTATACAGGATGATATCGGAATAACTCATATTTGAGGCTGCAATGGCCGACATTTGAAGGAAAATGTAGTGTAGCCTTAAAGTCGAAAATTTTTGTCTCAAATGTTTTTAAGAAATTAAGTACTTAGATCTACTATTCTTTTCGAAAACTCTTTATTATTAGTTGCTCAAACATTATATTTTCCATTCAAATTCCTCTCGACATACTTAATGCATACCTTAAATTTCATACAGCTAAAAAGAACAAATCGCTTAATTGATACTTCGCCATATTAAACCACGAAATAATGTTGGCCATACACTTTGGAAAAACACATTTGTTTAAATTTATACGATTTTTCCAGACTGCTCTTCTCTTTGTTTGATTTTTTTTTTGTAACCGTAACAATAAAAACAAATTGTGGCAACAATTTTTTTCTACCGTTTCCTTCAGTTTCAACAAATATGCTTTCCATTTTTATTTTTTTTTTTAGATATAAAATTTGCTCTTAGCGGTCTGTGTGCGGATGTGCAAATAAAATTATACGCTTGTTTGTAAAATTTGTGGCTAATGCGCGATTGATGATGAAAGCCCGCGCGTGCGCTTTGCCAACAAAAATTTGCAACTTTTTTTCTTATTTCTTTAAAGAACAAGACCACAGAACTTACCACAGCACCAAGTACATGTTGATGAGTGAATGTATGGCAGGGCTGGTTGGCTGTTTGGAAAAATCGAATGGGTGGCTAAGTAAACGCACTTTTTATAAAAAGAACCACATGAAAGAATCATCAGCAAGCATTTGCTTGCTATTTTAAAAACGAAAAATGTACACACAACACGAGCAATAAGTACTCGATGTACTTAAAAAAATAAAAAGAAAAAAAATTAAAAAACTTTTGCTGTTTTGCATACTGACTCGAGAATAAAAATAAAAATTTAAATATGGGTAAATCCATAAAAAAAACTGAATAAAAAATTAAAAAAAAACAAATTTTTAATCCAATAATTTTATAAGATTTTTTTAATCGCAAGACGAGATTTTTCAGCTTCAGAACACTATTGTTATTTCTATAAATATATTTCTTTATGGAAACACCCATATCTCTCTTCTTTGTAGCAAATAAGAAAAAAATATGTGCGTAAAATATAAATTTATGCAGAACATCTTGTCTACAGCCGCGAAGACTGCAGTAAATGTTTATGGTTTTGTCTCTGGAAGATAATAATGATGATGATGATGGCTCCATATACGATTTTCCGTATACACTTTATATGAGTTGCATGCAAAATAGTTTACATTTTCTATGCCACCACCAATACCGCCGCCACGATCACCATCTTCATCACAAGGCAGCAAATAAAAACCATAAATTTAATAATGATCGACCGAGTGCATCATCATTATCTTAGGAGGTATAACTCGTACAACTACTTTTGCTACTTTAGATCGGAGCAAGTAACGGCCGCCGCTCTATGGATCTAAGTGAATGAATGAATATTCACTTTGGGAAAGACACTGTCTTCAATTATTTGCTAATGTTGTTGTTGTTGTTGTTGTTTTTGTTATTTATATATTCTCATGATAATGGTCATGTTCATAAAGTGCTATAAATACGCTAATTCATGGTTATTACTCGGTGGGTAATAGTCAACATATTTATGGTTTTTCAAAGGAGAATTACAGACCAGGAATGGGATGATCGTCTGCCGTTGGTTTTTTCTTGTTAGCTGCTTAAAGTCGCGATAAATAAATAAAAGATTAAATAGTGTAAAGAATGAATTAAAAGAGAGTGGTTGTTTCGAAAGGGGGAGAGGGGGTGTAATTAGTAAAAAAAATATTTAAAGAATATTTTATTTCTTACTTTACATTTGTTGCTGAGTTATGAATAATTTGGTAAAATTTAATGGGTCGTTAATTTTAACCAGAGGATTAATTGTTACTAGAGCCTTCTCGAATCGTTTATACCCTTCACCACAGTTTTGAAAATCTATGTATTCCCTATCTAACATATTATGGGCTTATTCCTTATTCCGGGAGCATATTTGTATAGGCGCTAGGTGAAATAATAGGACCAAACAAATCTAGACAATATTTCAGCTGAATTTTATTAACCTACCAAACCCTTAAATTCGGAAGGAAATTTGTTTGGGATGCAGGTGAAATATTGAAGCAGTTTGGCTTATTTGTAATATTTAATTCTCTTTATATTTAAGAAATATCTGAGCCAAATTTGGCCTCCATAGCTTATATGGGCGCTTTTGTGGGAAAAACTTAGAAAATTATTTGTAAATTATAAGCAGTAATGGATTTTCGCTCATATCTCAGCAACTTGTAAATCGATCTACCTGAATTTAAAAAGCAAACTCTTTCGCATAAAGCTTTCTTCACAATCAGAGACACAATTTCGTTTTTTCTTTTATGCTTTTTCGTCGCAAGGTATTTCATATAGTTTCCTTTCATTTTATAAACAAAAATGTAACTAAAGTTTTTTTAAAAAGTTGAGTCAACTAGAACTTCAGCAACAATTTGTATGAAATTTTTTCTGACGTTTAAAATAATTTTATTTAGTTTTGAATGAAAATTTTAACATAATGTTGCAACAAATAATAATAAATGAATAATATTGTTGTGGGTAAAATTTGCAAACGGTTTCTTAATGCAAAATGTGTGTGGTGGCGAAAAAAATTGTTGCTCTATTGTGAACACGAAGTGAAAATGTAACTGTGATTGTGAACGAAGCTTTATATTTGATATAACTGTATAACAACATAGTCTCGATTACATCTAGGGTCTTCGGAAACCCCATTTCAACATACATGACTGAAACAGAATCAATTTAACTTTTTACCTTCAATATGAACATTTATTTATGGGGGGACATTAAATCTTGAGATTTTGCAAAAAAAAAATATGTTAACCCTAACCTTGAGGCTAAATTAACCCAAATAAGAAGAATTATCAATATTAAATTTTTTTAAATGTCAAAAAACCAACATATGTATTTTGATTTTAATCATAGATTTACAGGTATTCGACTTTTATTTAAAAAAAATGCTCATTAATTAATCATTTTCGTTATACCTTTAAGTAGGCAAACAGAATTAATCAAACTTTGTACCTGAACTTTAAAAATCCATTTACAGGAGGGCAAAATGCATCTTAAGGTTTGAAATAAATTTTATTTTAACCCTAGCTTAACTTGAGGCTAAAAAAACCCCAAACTAGAAGAATCATTAAAATTTATTTTTTTTAATTGTCAAAAAAGTAATATACATATTTTGTTTTTAATTAAGGATTAAAAGGTTTTAGACTTTTATTTGGAGACTAAATTTAACCCTATAATGCTCATTAAATCAAAAAAATTATTATAAAATTATATGCTTAACCCTTTACGGCGCAAGAACGCCAATTTCGTTAGTTTTTGGTTAATAGGTGGTAAATAGTCTACTATTAATGGAAAAATTAATAAAAAAAATTTTATTCATATTTAAGATCTTATTTATTGAAAAAAATTATATGTTGCAGAAATGCAACATTGCCGCAGTAGCTCTAAAAATGTAAGTTGAAAGTAAAGAATATGAAAATTTTTAAAGCAGTTGTTTTGATTATTGTAGCACAGACTAACCCCCCATTTACGCAAGATGTCTGCGTATAGCCTTTGCATTCTGGAAATTTGCATCTCATGCCTTTATCGACGATTAGCAGTTATATTACGCCATTTACGGCTCATTTTAATATTAAAGAAACATCATTCACAATAGTAAAATATTACACCTTAATAGGCAAGATGTCTGCGTATAGCCTTTGTATTTGCATCTCATGCCTTTATCGACGATTAGCAGTTATATAACGCCATTTGGGGCTCATTTTTATACTAAAGAAAAATCATTCACAATGTTGAAGAAATAGTAAAATAATACACCTCAATACGCAATGTTGCATATATACAACAAACCAAAATCAGTATAAATAGGCAATGTTGCATATATACAATTGTACCAAAATCAACCGCAAGAATGCTATGTTGCCAAGCTGCAACATCGACTTAAATTGCTATGCTACCATACATAATATTTTAACACTACCTTTAAGGGTATGTTGCAGAAATATAACATGACGCCGTAAAGGGTTAAACCATATAAAAAAAATTTCTTTTAGACTTATATATACAATAATTCGTCTTACACTTGGCCAACTGTTTTAATTGATAACAAACTTGTTTAAAAACTAATGGCCGTCTATGCATGAAGCGATTATCTTTTTTCCCCAACAAAGAACTTCAGATTAACCTTAGCCTCACTAATACCCACCCGAATGGCCATTTCGGTTTCATTTCTTTAAGAACTTTCTTAAATTGACTTCAGTTAAAAGGAAATTTTTACTCACTGAACAATTTGTTTTGTCGAAAACTTCTTTAAAAAAAATCTAAAAAAATTTTTATTATTTCGATGAACAGGTTTTATGAAAACTTGTTCTCATCGCTTACAAACATGCAGTAACACCCGGGTTATTATTGATAAACGATGTACATTAGGGTGGTTTAAGTGAATTTGACAAAAAAATTCTAGATGTGAGCACCTTTAAAATTCGAAAATCGATTTTGAAAAACCACCCATACATACAAATCATTGGTAAGGCGAAGGTTAAAGAAATTTCGTTCAATGTCTCAATTTGCTTATATTCTGTCGCAAAGCTTAACCACCCCAATCAGCCAATTATTACACCAAAAAAAAATTAACGAAACCTTTTGTAGATATTTTTAGGTGCAGTTTAAAGTCCTTGTTATTCTTACGTTAACGAATATGTGATCCGCTTATGTATAAATAGGAACTCATACGTAAGCGATTTGTCGCGTTGCGGATGAATCTGATAAAACTAAAAATTTTCTTTGTCCTTACGTAACAGCTGTTAAAGAATTTTACGTTTGTTTATGTTTTCTAATATATTTTTAAAGAATGCACACAAGAAACAAAAACTAAAATTAATAAATTATATTAATTTTGACAAATTTTCAGTTTTCTCTTACACACGTTTAGGTATTTATGGTAACTACCAACCATTAAGGTCTACCTTAACGATTACGTATCCGCAACATATACGTATACGTAATGAATCCTTATTACTCAAATGTAAAATATTCCCAAAATGGTTAACAAAACTTTTTCTGTGGAAAAATACTGAAAATTAATTGTAAAAGATTTTTTATTTTTCCCCACTTTTAAAAGAACTTTGCATCTACCCCTCTGTCTAGACACGATAAGATCGTGTCAAACATTAACACTTTTTTTCTGTTAAATTTGCATAAAAACTTCTACAAACAGAAGCGTAAGCAAATGAATGGTTAAATTGCGGACAACAAATCAAGTGTAGCTAAAATTTTTACGACAGTTAAAGCTGTTCCAAGTGGAAAGCAAGAAAAAAAACTGAAAATAAGATGAATGTGTTAATGAATTTTAAATTGACTGCATTTCAGTAACAGGCAACAACAGAGAGATTCACACTCCAACTACTACCATCATAATTCGAACAAAATCTCTCGCATTAAGAGTCGCACCTAGTGCAGAGATGGGAAATTTAGTGAATTGATAATTTTGATATTATTCGAGTTAAAGATATTTTCTCTGGATTGTATTCCATTCTTGCACGACTAGATTTATTTTCGAAATTTTTTAAAACTTTGTATTAATTCGCTTAAAATAATCTTCTGTCCTCTGGGCTTTTCGCTGGGTTAAACTGCTGTGAATTATCCAGGCGTATAATTCTACCAGTCGTGATCGGAATGGTGAAAGAATAATTTAGATTCGTTCAGTATCTACCGAAAAAGTTAGAAATAAAACTGCTTTCGAATCGAAAAAGTATTCGATCACGACTGGCAGAATTAGCTCCCAAGAGTAAGTTGTCCTAATTACGGGCTTATTTATAAAAAAATATATTACAGGATTATAAAACGCTTATGAAATTTTATGAAAATTTCTCAAATAAATCTATTATGAAACGGAAATATTTTTTTTTAATCGGAAGGCAAAACATTTTAACAAATTTTAATACGTTGAAAAAAATTTGTTGCAAAAACTTGTTTTTAGATAATTTTACTGCCTGTTTTTAGAAAACGTAAACAAGTGAGTGAGTGAGAAATTATATTGAAAGCAACAATAAAAAACGAAAATTTGTTTTTGTTTTCAATATATTTTCTCACTCACTCACTTGCTTACGTTTTCTAAAAACAGGCAGTTAATCATAAACTTAATTATCCGAAAATGTTTAAAAAAAAAAATATTACATAAAAAGATTTCAATACAATTTCAAAATTATTATTTTCCTTCTCTGGATAATAAGTAAATACCATGATCATGATGATTAGCCATGTAAACTGTGGGATTATGATGGTTCAAGTTGGGTGTTAGTTTTTTTGTATCCCTGGTCTTTTGTTAAGTCAAATCAATAAAAAGGTGGATGAATGGCCAGTTAGTTTAATGGATGATCAGTCAACATGTTAAATGTTTATGATCAATTGATCAAAAAAAAAACTTTTCTGATTCAATGTAAGAGAAACGTGTATTTTGCAAACACTCTCTTGTCGGTTGGTAACATTGACGTGATTTGACTGATTAACGTCTAAAAGCCGCCTTAACAAATTAGCATCAACAGCGTCGTTGCCGTTGTCATCATCGTCATTTGCCGTCGTTGTCATAGTCGCCCCTGACATCACTGTCGTCATTGTCACTCTTCGTCTTGAAAAATAAAAACAAAAAATTATTGTACATTGTTGATTTGTATGTAAATAGTTGTTAAAGTGATAATAACAGCAGCATTCGTCATTATTTTACAGGCGTTTTTCTTTTAAAAATTTTCAGTCAATTGAATTTCAATTCACGAGTTTAATTTAAAGCGGAAGCCATTCGCCATCCATCCATCTCCATTTAGGAAGTGAAGTAGAAAACACTGTGACTGTAAGTGGTAGTAGGGCCGAAGCAGCACAAGAACTGTCAGTGACCACAAAAAAGTTTGAATTGGAAATAAAACAAAAAAAGTTATAGGAGCCAGGCAAAATGTATAAAAAAAAATTTAAAACAAGAGCCAATAAATATGCAAAAAGAGTAAAGCAAAAGAGAGCCTTACAAGATTTATGATGAGTATTGAAGAATGAAGTTAATAAACAATGACAGAAGTTTCCGCTGATTTTACACATATTTTTTCTTTTTTAGAAAAAATCACTTTTTGACTGGCTTCAGTAGTCAATATAAAGTTAGAAAAATAACGATGATTAAATTGTTTTTTAAATTATAAATGACGTGAGCTTTTAATTGATTGAAGTTAAATTGTATTGAATTCGCTAACAGAATTAGCTAGAATATGTTGTGATTAATTAACTTAGGGTTAATTAATAAATTAGTAAAAAATAATTAGGGTATTCACAAGGTAGTCTCATATGTCCTAAAATAATAACTCAAAAAAACTATGACTGCTGTGAGCATCCCATCATAATTAAAATTTGTTTCTGTGCAGTTACGACTAGTGCTGGGAAACTATCGATTATACAATCGATAGTCTTAAAATATTGAAAATATCGATAGGAAAAATATCAATATCGATATTATTATTATTATTTAAAATACAGCTTTGAAGACATGTAACAGCAGCTATACACATACAGTTTTTGGCCGCAAGTTTTTACTTGCTATTATTATTTCGCGCCGAATTCCAGCAATTAATACAAACAACAAAAATGGCAGGTGGCAGGTTGCTTAACTCTGCTTTTTCACAGCTAATTAAAGGCCTTTAAGTCGAAATTTGTACATGTTTACATAGGTACTGAAAGTATAAATATGTTTGTAATGTTATTAAAAAAAAAATGCAAATCCAAATGCAGTTGCGAGCATAGGACAAGACAATGAACGACCATTAGAGGATAAGACCGCTAGATTAATAAACTTTTGGGTTGAGAATCAATAACAATTTAGAAAAAATTATTTCAAGTTGCAATAAAATATCTTATAGTCCCTGCTACTTAAATTCCTTCAGAAAGGTACTTATCAATTTTTCAAAAACTGTCATCTAAAATAACGAGCGTACATACATACGATCAATAAAGTGATAAAAAAACGAACTGTAGCCTGATAAAAAACTAGTTACAACACAAGTACAAACACTCAGTCGGTAGTAATATCGATAATAGCGATAGTGAAATCTGAACTATCGATAAATATCGATAGTATCCCAGCACTAGTTACGACTAAACAATATACACAGCACACAAAGTCTTATGATTTTAGTACTTTATTTGTTAAAAAAAAATTATTTTTAGACCATTGTAAAATATAAGGATATTATGACAATATCTGTGGCATTTTGAAAAAACAAATTTAAAAGTTGAAAAAAATTTTGTTAATCATAAGCATTTTCATTCAAAAAACATTTTTGTTTACGTTTTTAAAATTTTGTAGTATCAACGAAATTTTTCTTTAATTTTGGTTTATTTTATTATTTAATAAAAATGACTTTTCACCAAGTTTTTTTTTAACCTTTTTAATAACTTATCTCGACTTAAGATCTTTTGTCAAAATGCCTTTTCATTTTCAAAACCATATCTGAATATAGAAGGTTTGGCATTTCTTTAGAACACCCTACTTCAGTTTATAATAATAAACAAAACTCAGCACGACAAAGCCGCTAAAACAGTTAAACGATACCACAACAATCAAAAGTCGCGCTTTTTCGTAAGACAATGCTGGTTATGCGCAGCAGAAACTTTAATATTAAATTAGATAAACAGATTTTTAATACAAAGCGATTTTAATGAGGTTAAATGAAATGAGCTTTTATCACAAGGCTTTAAAAATAAATGTTTTTTATATAATAAAAAAAATCAGATAAACAGCTTTTTCTGCATCCGATCTCCATATATACCACATATATTCGACCGCCAATGAAATATAACTCTCATGTTTTGGACGGTGCTTTAAAGTCTATTTTGAAGCTTCCCGACCTCGTGAAGGAAAGGGCAATGGTTCCCATTTTTGACAGTATGGTATCCATATTTATTGACTCCCTTGAGCATGTGTAGCTTGTATCTGCCAGTTTTATCGTTAGTACAATGAAAATTAGGGATCTGGTTCCCGAAACTCGTACGTTTGTTAGCAATACCCATTTTTCGTTAAAAGCCCATTATTTTGTGGTCGATTGGCCGGTGCATCGTACAAAGCCAGTCTGTTCATACATGGAATAAACTTCCCGCTGAAGTCTTCCCTCTCACTTTAAATATGAATAAGTTCAAGTCGAATGTCCACAGGCACTACTCCCTCTATCCTCCTTCCCATTACCTATTTCCTAGTTCCAACACAATTCAATGCTCTCGTGAGGGTTATCCCCTAAATGCTGGTCTTAACAAAAAAAAACAGCTAAATAGCTTCCAATGCAAAACATTATTATTCCCATTTGATTAACATGTGTTCTACAAATTTTGTCTGGTATTCTTTAAATTAATTATTCTATTTTAAAATAATAATGAAACGTTAATTGAATAATAACTAACTTTTTAATTAAATGTTTCTCTTTTTATATTTATCGTCTTATTAATTAATATTTATTTGATAAAAATAACAGATCTTAATAAATGTTTTATACGATTAAAAGGTATGAAATTGCTTAAGTCTCAAACTAACCACAAAATGGATTTTTCGCACCGCACCATAAATGTAAATACACTCTACAGAAAATAATAAGAAGTATATAAAAATACAAATTATTGTCACAACAACTAAAATCACTATAATTATTGTTATATCGAGTGATTCATTAGCAGGTACTTATTTCAAATTAAGCGTAAGAAAATGCAGCTCGACAATGCGCTTTAAACAGCGAAACAGACATCATCTAATTTTTATAGAAATGTAAACATAAATTGAGGGTTAAAGAAAACCCAAAACTTAGTTTCTAACGAAGCGAATCACATTCCAATGACGAACTATACAATACCTCAAGACTCATAATTTGAGCCTTTGAGATTATTATGTAAGTAACCAAAATGCCTGTGCTGATTGACTTTACAGCCACAGCAAGCAAATATTGTTCGACTCCCCGAATGTTTTTAAAGGAACATAAATAAATGTATTTGCCAATCAAACATACAACAGAAATCAAATGTGTGTTTAAAACTGTTTTGTACGACCACAATGACAAATGCTTTGCGTTACTTTTCGTCACACAACTTAAATGGTGTGGCGAGGGTACAAGAATTCAAAGAAATATACTCCAGACAGTACTTGTTTCTTTCAAAACCTTTCAATACAGTAGCTCCGCGTCTACAACTGACATAATTTGGTGTTATAACATGATCTTATAAAAGCGTTGTTAAAACATTTGCATCAACAACTTTGATGACTCTATACTTAACACTAACATCATATTTGTGTTTATTTTAGGCATTTCATGTCAGTTGTAGACTGGAAGTAAGGAATTCTTGCATATCTACAGACTTAAGGCAAATTTAACTGCAGGTGGTGTCGAAAAGCCATCCGATTTTGACACTTCAAAGCAATTTGTTTAGATGTGTTAGGAATGGTTGACATTTTGAGCCGTAGGCACTAGCAGTGCAATGCCAAAAACCCTATCTTGTTTCTGTTGTTTTTGGACTGGTGTAGTATCGACAGCACCTTTAGTTGAATTCGTCTTGTACAGATCTGTACAATTTGTAATTTTTACTTGTGTGTCGTACGTAACGGACACCTCCTGAGAATTTGCGATTTTTACTTGTCGTATGTGTCGGACGTAGAGCAAGAATTATTTTTTCCAATAATTATTGTTGCAAATAACTTAAGAAATAAACAAACAAAATATTTCGTACACACATATCCCAAACAAAAGAATGTGTATGTTTTGTGTTCCCACTCTAATTGCTGCGTTTTTTTTATTTTCATGCTAATTTTTGAGAGTATTTTTTAAACCCTCACTTTCACTATAGTGAAGCATTTATTTTTGGATTCCACATATTGATGTAAATTGGTCATCTACAGAGTTGGAACATTTTTAAGTGATTTAAATGTGTGTTAAAATAGAACTGTGCAGGCCTCTAATAGAAAGACAATTTTTTTCGCATTTTAGTAAAATATCATTTAAAACTCTTGGAAAAGTAGTCGAAAATTGAAGCTCCGAAAAGGCACTGTAATGATTAAAATCTTTAAGGAAATATTTTTCAATGTCGCATTCTTGTAAAAAAAAGTACCTCCAAATGAATCACTCTATAAAACCTGCGCTTACAAATTTAAATATTTTTTAATTGTGTGTGATGATTATAATTTCTCATTTAAATTTTGATTTAAATAAAACGCATTATAAAACTTCCGCTTCATTTTAATCACACAAAATAATAATTTCTCTTTTTTTTCTTTATTTTAAATTAACCACCGTGATTTATGGCTTTAAAAAAATGATCAGACACCATTTCCATTATTCTTTTAAAAACAAAAACCAAGGAAGTTAAAGGGAAAAAAGAAATTTAAGGAAAAACCTTTACAAAAAATTAAAACCTTATGAAAGCTCTTAAAAAGGGCTTTAAAAAAGAAGTCTGCAGATGTAAAAAAAACACTATTTACAGAAAAATGTGCCAGTGCTGGTTTACTCTTTTCAAGTTTTAGCCGTTAAGTCTTGAGTTTTTAGGAGAGAGAGGAAAATAAATGTCATTCTCATTTCAATTCTTTTCAAAAAGCTAAAGACTTGACGGCTTAAACTTACAGAGTGTAAACCAGGCCTTAATTATACAGAAAAGCCTCCACAAAGCTTTAAAAAAGAGCTTTATAACAGGAAATATTCGACAATAACAATTTTATAATCCCCTATTTTATTGCGAGCCTTTCGAAGTATTTCTTAAGCTTTCGATTGCAACTGCATTTGTTTCTTAAAGCTTAGCTTTTAAAAGCTTTTTTTTATTATTAACAATATAGTCTTTAAAGTTTACACTCAATTAAAATTTCAATGTTTAATTAAATAATGCACTAAAAGCTTAAAAAAAGCTTTACTTAAAAGAAATTGTTGACTATAATTCTTAAAGCTAGTTAGTTTGGATTAATTTTTTCAATTGGAAATGGTGAATTTTTATTTAACTTTTATTTTCTCTACTTTTAAAATACATACATATATACAACACTCTATTGACTTTATAAATATTATGTGTTTTACTAATGATCATCTGAAACCCCAACACATGAGTATGCTGATGATCATGACTATTTTAATGCCTCTGGATGGATGTGAAACTCTATGTCTCTCTGCATCTTTATCTAGCTGTATGTCACCATCTCATGTTTGTTTTAATAAAATTGTAAAAAATTTTTAAAACTGCTTTTTAATTGAGCCATTCTTCGTTTATGATTGTTTTTGATTAATTGTCTAGCAGATTTATCTTTTTTTTTTTTTTGTAAATTATTTTTAGTTTTCAGTGTTTTTATAAACTTTACATTTTTCAATTAATTTATTAATACAATTTTCCGTATTTTCTTTTTTTATTTCATTCTTTTTACAGGCAATAATCGTAATACACATGGCGATGTGATTGATCGCAAGTCATATCAGTGGTTGGGTGCAACAGTAGCAACAAGTCGTGATAACGATTTAGTAGTGGTGAGTAGACAATTTTTTTTATTTAGAATGTTGCATTTTATCAATAAAATATTTATATAGAATTTTAATAAAAAAAAAGTGCACAACAAAATAACTATTAAGAATTTACAATATACAATGATATGGACAGCATGAGTTTTTAAAATAAAAAAATATGTGTATAGAAATAAAGTTTTTAATTATACATATCAAATAATGTTTGTCAAATCTTTAGGGGTAAACGAACGCCCACAGGGGCTTAAAAACATGAATGAACTTTTATAAATCTGATCTATTAATAATATGGTATTATATTTATTTAACAACAAACAATCCAGAAAAAACTTTACTTCGTCTTTCTGTCTGTCTTTGAAAACACGCTCATTTTCGCATGTGGAATCTCCACTCTGAGGCATTGATAATTTTGTTACAAAAACCTAACATAAATAGTGGCGCAATCCACATTTTGATATAAGATTTCGCACAAAATCATTCTATATGACTAGAAATCATACCGCAAAATTTTGTGAAGATCTGTCCATAATTTATGTCCGTTATAAAACCCACTCCTGAAATATTTTATTTTCTATATAACTTGTTTATAAATATTAAATTTTAAAACAAAAAAATTTATTTCATTAACTTGAACACTTTTCGAACCCCTTTTAACTTTCAGTGTAGAGGTTTTTGCAAATGTTGCGTCATTTATTTGTGCCTTGTGCTGCTGTTGTGGCGATTCGTTTGCCTTAACCGTTTTCTTCCACGGCATTATCCGGTATCCTGTCGTCATTCTTTGTTCGCAACTTTTGATTATGTTATCGAGATGTATAATGAATTGGTATGGAATCAGTATATCTCCCTGCCTAACACCTTATGTTGTGGTGAATTCCTTTGAGTTTTCATTTCCAATTCTGAAGTAGTTCCGGCAACACCTATACAAACTTTGTATAAGAGCGTCTTTTACGTTTTTTCTTCTAAGTTCCTTCCATATTTCAGTCCATCATACAGCGTCAAAAGCCTTTGTCAGAACCCATGTTCGCTAAGTTTGGTGAGAACTTCTCGAATCGGAATGATGTGAAACAAAATTAAATATTTGTCTAGAAAAAGTAAAAAAAGTGTTTCTGAAAATCATGCCGAAAACTATTAAAAGAGATAACGTCGTTACGTTATAAATGTCATCATATTCTACTCGAAGCCGATGTAAAATTGCAGACGTTGAGAACGTCAGCCACACATATCGTTGAATGCGACCAAAATTTACTAAAATTAAAAAAATTTTCAACGACGGCAGCGAAAATACAAACTTCGGATATACAAAATAATGTAAAGTGCGACTTTAATGTTTATTGTTTACAAAATGGCTTTGAAAATATTCGTATATTTCCCAAAAATATTAAAATCAACCAAGAACAAAATACTTATTTCTTTCGTGTTATTATTCATTGCATTTTTAATAAATTTTTTTGTGTTAAAATTTTTTCACCCCATTTTATGACTGTGAGCTTATTTGCGGAACTTTCTCACAAATTTTTTACAGATACACTTTTTCTATATATTGGCGAGTTGTTTTATTACGTGACAGCTATAACTCGCAAAAAATTTCACAGGCGCAGTTAAATGAGAATAACAGTTGTTTGTTTCAATTTATGGCATTTTTGTTTCATTTCTCACGTTTCAATCAAAAAGTTTCTCGACGCGGGAGTTACAGAACAAGACAACAGATCAATGAAGCATACGTCTGCCGGCTTATTATACTCCATTGTTTTCTCTGATACCTGTCTTAATTTAAATATTAGAGATAGAGATAGAGATATTCCGCGATGGTTTTGACTTTGCTAATAGTCTGCCTATGCAGTTTATTTGCCAATCTAAGCCTCCACGCAACGCAGTGTTTATTACTTTGTGTAATAACTGCCAACCGGTTTTGCCCATGTAACAGCAAATTGAAATAAACTGGTGCTACGCCTTATTGTCCGTCGGCTCTGCCATATAATTATTTCATTTATGCATTTAAATTCACAAATTGTTTGTTCCATGTCCTTATGTTTGATAAATCATACACCCGTTTTTGTTCTCTCATTTGACATTAATCCAGAGTAAATAAGTATAAAACCATAGATGATTATTTCGCTACCTCGTCCTTTTTTTATTCCCTTTGTTGCCAGATACCCTATTTTTGTCTCCTTTATATCCTCTACTAATTCATCTTCTTTTCCATTCAGGCTTCTAACACACATCCCCACCATTTTTTTCAATTAAACCATTAATCATATATAAAATCGGTTTTAATTAAAAGTTTAATCAAGTCAATTAAATGTTTACTTATATCAAAAAATATTACACTGTACAAAATTTTGTCAATATCCAAAAATATTTAATTGATACTATTAATTTGTTGACTGGCGCATATTTAATTAATTTTTTAATTTATATTACAAATTCTTTAACTGAACCCAATTTGCATCATTTAATTTAAATCAATTGTCATTTTTTTCTGTCTACATTTTTAAAATTCCATTAATAAGAGCTGTATTTGGTCGCCAGGTCGGTAAACTTTTTTTCGGCTCAGTATTATCATTCGCTTTTGTTTTGGTGCAATCTTTGTACTTGTTTTTCAGGAAAGTGAACGTTTAGTACACTGCCTATCTATTCTGCTCAGGATGGCTGCTCCCACTTTGGTTCTTAGGAAGAACCTTCGCAGTCATTCCAGACGGTATTGCTTGCATACCATCTTTACAGTATTACGGTGCAACTTTCCCTTCCCCTCTTTCAACCGGGCTTGGAACCGGTCGCAATCGGCATCAAATTTTATAAGATGCTTTTACGTCTGCGCCAGCCATTAATTGACTTGTAAAGTCCCGAGGTCAAACAGACGGCCATTTCAGAGGGCTCTTATGTGCAATAAAGTCGTCATGAAATTGTTTTCACAATAAAGCCAAGATTTCTTGGCCCGTGTAAAAAGTAAGTTTCGACATATGTATGTCGGTGAGATCCTCGACTTGAGTGCATGGCTATGTCGCAATAATGGGCACAACTATACAATTTCGATGTTTTTTATTTTGGAATACATTTTTCTTTTCTCTCAATAATTCTTGTACTTCTTAACGTTGGGTTTTTATTTTAGAATACATTTTTCTTTTCCCTTAATTATCATAGTACTTCTTAACGAAGTTCGAGTCGTTTTAAGTTACAAAAAAAAAATTGAAAAAAGCACTATTTTAAACGAAAATGTGTATGTAACGGTAAAATGTCAGTTTCAGTTATCCATAGAAATCGATTTTTGATGATCACAGTTATTTTATGTATTTTATTCAAATTAAGCAAGTTAAACTTGTGCCCATAATAAATAACTCGAGTTTATGACTTCCCAATTGGGTTGTCCGGTAACAAATTTTATATAACTTTTAATACATTAATTTAATTTTAAATTATTCTTTAAGACGATTATGTATTTCTAAAATTCCTTCTTCCAAAAAGCAAACAATTTTTTAAGATTTATAAAAAAAATGACATCCATGATCTGAATAGATTTTATAGGTGGGCTTATTTTTAATGCTTTTTCGTTGTAGTTATTTTTTTCCTAAATAATTGTAGGGTGGGTGGCTGATTGAAAAGCAATTTTAACGGTCTTATAGACAAATATGAACCCCAAAGGTGGGTGTAAGGTTATTACACAAAATCGCTTTCAACTTAAAGTTATGACTGGTAGAAAATGTAATGTGTGTACCTAAAAATGTATGTGTGTGAATGGGGCCATAAAAAAACATTGTTTTCACTTTTCATTAAGATTTAAGCCAACAGAAAATGAAAGGAAAGAAAAAAAACAGGTGAAAGAAGTTAAAACACAAATCATGGTTACTATTAAATTGTTTGTTTATTTTGAAATCTTATTGGGTCATTTGCTGGTGACTGGTGTCAGGTCAGTGCAGTAAATAAAGGCCGACAAATAGTGAGTACAACAATACAGCCTTAAACGTGTGTCTTGCCCTTATTTAAGGTGTGGCCTCCCATCCTTTGTTGTGTCTACTTAGTATTAACCGCAAAATGTGTATTAAAGCAGATAAAATGTTTCTTTTAATTGTTAACGATTTAACTATTGGTTTTGTTTACTTATTTTTTATCGTGTTAAGGAAGACTGGCTGGGGTAAAATCCTAGTTGATACCTGGTATAATGAAAGCTCAATTAGTGCTTAAGTATCATCATCATTATGGTTATTGTCATTATCACAGTCATTAGGGTTTTATGTCAGAGTTGTAAAAAAAAAAAAAAATGACGTTTGCTTCGTGTTTAAATTCTGGAAAATGTGGCTTTTTATAGTCTTTTATAATCAGTGCCAATAGTTTGTTACTTGAATTTGTTGTGGTTTTAAATTTGTTATAAATTTAATGATTTTTTGTGTTTTTGATTTTTCGATTTTTTTTTATTACCATGACCTTCAATTGTTTAGATACAGCTTGTGGAAAGAGTTTTTTTATGTGATTAAAATCTTAAGTTACAAAAACCGCTGAAAACTTAAATTGTGTTAATGGCCAAATATTATACACTAAAATTTTATTAAGAGAATTAAATTAATTAATTAAAGAAGTTGTTGGTATTTTTTTGAGTTTATAAATTGGTATTAGTTCAAGTAATTTATTTGATTTAATGAAGCAAACTTTAATTAAATCAATTAAAAATGTCCTCGTTTCTTAATATTTATAAAAATGGTTAATCAATTTTTGCCTTGTTTTTTTCCTTTTTTAAGCCCAAAATAAATAAAATTTTAGCAAAAAATAACGCAAAAATTAAATGTTTGCCCACTTATTTTGTAAAACACTTCACATCACTTTAGAAATATTTTCAAACAAATTTTTCAAAATTCAAAAATTTAATATGAAAATTTCTCATAAATCGAAGTGATTTACAGAAAAAAACTTTTGTTATTCGAAAGATTAATGGGATTAACACTTGAAAATTATATCGGTAATATGGGCACCGCGGCTTTTCTTGGCGAAGCCCATTCTGGACGTTAAATTTTAGGCCACCTTATCGAGCATTGCTGGCCGTATGTCACAATGTTGGCCTCCAAGACGTCAATTGTTGCTGGTTTGTCAGCATAAACCAATGACTTCAAATTGCAACACAGGAAATAATCGAAAGGTGTTAAATTGCATATTTTTAAAAATTAAATCATTGATCATGGTGTGGTTACGATCCTCAATGACAGTTACGCAAGCTTTGGGGCCTCATTCTGGCAGTCGTGGTCGAGTACTTTCTCGATTCGAAACAAATTGAAATTATTTTTTTAATATTGTGAAACCCAAAAAAATGCTTTACAACTTTAATTCCGATTCGTTCAGTATTGACTGAAATAATTAGATATTAAATTGCTTTCGAATCGAGAAAGTACTCGATCACGACTTCGACGATCTAGGCCCTGGTTTCATTTTTAAAGAAATAAGGCAAATTCATCCATACTTTCCACGGTTTATGTATTTATGAGCATTATATCAACGTTTTAAACCCAAACACGTCTTTTTCTTCATTTTAATATCTTTATACACTTCACCGATGTCAAAAGGGTACATACGTTTATTATTCCGTTTGTAATTTCTATAATATTGATATTAGACCCTAAAAAAAAAGTATATTTTCTGGTTCCTTGGTACAAGCACATTGGTTATCAATACACAACATCCGATAAAATGTGGGTGGAATTGGACGAGTAGGCGTGGCACAAAGTTGATTTACTTATATCTAAAGAAAGGTATTTATATAACTTTCTGTTATTATCGCACCATTGTAAAGGGTGTATAAGATTCGGCATAGCCGAATACAGCACTCTTACTGGTTTGTATTAAATTTATTTACAAACAGTACAATTCTTTTAACTTGTCTAGTAGCTTCGTTTTTTTTTATTATTAGTTTTATTAGGATGTTGTTTTAATTTTGCAGAAGTATTTTCGAATAGAGTTGTCTTTTGAAAAAACCCCGTTAAGTTGAACTAATGCAAAGAATACTACTCTACAAGCATTTAGTAGCCACTTTTGAGCAACGAATGCCCAAACATAAGTGCAAATATCCGGTAGCAACTACTCAATAGTTTGCCAGCACTTGTCCGATAATACCATAAGCGCATATGCTGGATGAAACGGATCCTGTAGGATCTGTTGTGAATTTGTTTCACTTCAAGTGCAGCAATTTTGTTTATTAACAAAACCTCAACAGCCTCAACGCTGAGCATAATTTTGCTATAAATTGCGCATATCGATGACTAATTTTTAAAGTAAAATTAGTTAATTTAGCAGAGTGGTTTATGCGTGAATCTATTCATGATGACTTGCCAGAGTATAGTGATCATAAATTTTAAAATGTGAGTGCAGTATGACAATTTGCCTAACAGGTAACCACTTCGTAAGTTCTATTGGGGTTATGAAAACACCCTTTAGTTTTTACCGTTTTTAGTTGACTAATGGCGTTTTCTTTTCTAAAAAAAGTGTTGCATAAGTGTTACATGTGACTTGGCAACATTTTTAAATGCTCCCCTAATTTTTAAGAAGTGTTTCATATTTTACGTTTACAAAAGAACACAAATTTCGGCATAAAACAATAAAGTACAATTAGCGCAATTATTATTACGGCTTGAAACTTCCCACCACCTTGTACTGAATTCGCCTTGATCTAGTGCTGCACTCATGCCCCTTTAATTAATATGAGTGTTGAACATGTAACATTGTTTTTAATTTTAAAGGGAACATCATCAGAAATTAATGCTTTACAATTTTAAAATAACACATGTTTTTCAGAAAAGAACATAAAAATATGTAAAAGGCAGAATAGTTAAATGCAGAATTTTACTAAGAAAAGAAAACGCCATAAATAAAATATTGTTTATCCATAACAAAAAAAAATTAACCGCCTGTTTCCACATGCAAGTGCAAGTTCGAAATACTCAATACACTCAAACTTTTTCCCTACCATTCACACAATTTTTGTACTTTCAGCCAATCGGCTGTTTCTTCGATTTTTCGTTGATAATACGTATGCACTTCTTGCAAGTAATTACTTGTATGTGGAAATCAAATTACCGTTGTTTCCTCAAGTTTCCGAATAACAATGTTTAATTTTTATTTAGTATGTTATCCATAAAAATTATTATGGATGCAAAAAAAAATCATATTAAATTAACAAAAAAAAAAAAAAATAGTTTTAGATGAAAAAATTAATTTTCAATGAAAAATATTATTTGGTAAACCCGATTTTCGATAAAAAATAAAATCGATTTTTTACAAAAAAAAAAACAAATCAAACATTAATTATGAAAACAAAATAGTAAAAAAAAGATTACTAATAAAAAATGGAAATCTTGAAACACTTTAAAAGCAATTTTTTTAATGAAAAACATCGTTTTTAAATGAAAAATTAGTTAAATGTTTTGTTTTGTCCCACTGTCCTTTGTAGTTCAGTGTAATTTTACAAATTTAACGTTTTAAATGTTCATTTTGTTTATGTGGTTTTTAACATTTTGTATACACAGTTCCGCCTTATTGTGGCATTCAAACGTCACACACTGCATGCTGTCAAACTTTATTAAATGTCATAAACGTTTTGTTTTCTTCTTCTTGTATTTTTCAAAACAAGTCACATTTACCACAGAATATGTCAAAGAAAGAAAATATATTGTAAACATTTTTTCAAATGCTGCCGAATATTTGATGATGATGGTGTTTGGAAAATAAAAAACTTAAAAAAATGGAAAACTATTTTGAAATTAAAAAAAAAATTTAATTTTTATAGAGATAAAGCAAAGCTAGTATGTATATACCAGAATTATTAAGGGTAATCACGATGGTCATTGTGCAAATTTGCAATATGTAAATTTGCAGTGCATATTATAATTGAGTTCCGGCAACACTAAAAACTTCTGGCAGCACTGTAAAAAAACCTGCATTTGTTTAAAATTATGTATACACAAGCAAACTAAAGTGAATTTTTTAATTAACTTAATTCTCTTTTTATACCCTCCACCACAATTAGTTGTGAAGATGGTATATTAAGTTTGTCATTCTGTGTGAAACTTTTTTTATTCATCTCAGACCCCATAAAGTATATATATTCTGGGTCCTTGAGTGATTCTAAGTCGATTTAACCATGTCCGTCTGTTGAAAACACGCTGACTTTCGAACAACTCAAAAGAAATGAACAAAATTGGTGCCAAATTGCTTGTAGTAATCCTAAGCATTTTGGGATTGAAATTCAGCAAAATCGGTGCAGTAGGACCAGAGCTATGAATCAAAATTTGGAACCACGACCTAAAAAAAATTATAATTTTGTTACAAAAAATAACATAAATGGTGGAACAAGGCACGGAATGAGATAAGATTTTGCAACTGGAAATCACGCTGCAAAATTTCGTAAAGATCCGTCCAAAATTTACCCTAGGCCCCATATAAACTCTACTCCCGGAAAACAGTTTAGTATACCTAAAACCGTAAAAAATAATGCTATCATAACAAAATTTGGTACGTCACAGTTTTATAGTACTAGAAATTACACTGTGAAATTTCGTGAAGATCGGTTCATAATTTACCTTATGCCCCATAAAAACCCTACTAACGAAAAACAGTTTGGTACGCCTAAGACCGTAATTAATAATGCTATCATAACAAAATTTGGTACCTTACAGTTTTATAGTTCTAGAAAAATCACTGTGAATTTTGGTGAAGATCGGTATATAATTTACCCTACGCCCCATCTAAACCCTACTCTCGGAAAACAGTTTAGTACGCCTAAAGCCGTAATAAATAATGCTATCAAAATAAAATAAAATGCTTGACTACTCACACCAATAAATTTCGTGATGCTCGGTTCATAATTTACTATAGGCCCCATATAAAGCCCATTGAGCTGTCGGTGGAGGGTATCAAAGATTCGGCACAGCCGAATATAGCACTCTAACTTGTTTATATTAAAACCCACAAAAATATTAAATTTAAAAGTTTCCTTAAAAACTATATGGCGTCTAATATGTCAGATGTTATTGTTTACATTTGTTTGCAACTGAGCAAATATGCACTACAAATTTTGCTCAAGGTTTTTTTTAGTGCAAACGAAGTAAAATAGAGTAAATTTCAAATACGTAAATTTAGGTTTTGTGCTGTGCAAATGAGTGTAATTTTGCACGCAATTTGCATCGTTTGCACACTTTGCACTACCCATCGTGATTTCTCTTATTAAAAAAGTTCTTTAAGTTGCAAAATATTTTGAGGTTATTAAATTCGACAAGAGGATATCTCGATGACTCCTTGTATAAAAACCTGATTTATAGCAAATTTAACAGCAACCAAATCATAGATTTTGTACATAATTATCTATCTTTTTTTTTTGAAAAATTTAAATTGAGGTCTAGTGACAATAGAGCGGGCACCCCTTATAAAATGTCAAAGTAATATTTGAATTGTTTTATTTTTTACTTTTAATATAAATTAATAATTTAACACTTAATTTTGGCACATGCTGGGAGAGTCGTGCATTATAAAAAGTACTAAACTTTTAAACAGAAATATTAAAGCTCCTGCCAATACTTTTGGTTTAAATTATAAGTTATAAAAAGTATGTATTACCACTGCTTAATAAAAGTGTCATTTAACAAATATGGTTAGAAGAAAAACTCAATAACAATATCAAATGACACCATCTTAAATGAAATCTAAAATATAAACTTTATATATTGAACTCAATACTATTAATGGATAAAAGTTTAAAAAAATTACATTTTATAAAAAAGTTTCCAAAAAAATAATCCAAAACAAAAGTGAATCGTGTTTGACTTTTGACCCCATTCAAACACACAGAAAAAACACTCCTTTTCTAAAGAAGCCTGGCTTGGCTGCCATCAATGGAACACAATAACAAGCCGCTAATGGATTAATATGATCAAAGATGACTGGTCACAATAAACAAACAAACAGCGACAAAGAGCGGAAAAAATCCTTTAAACACAATGGCAACGATGACAACAAATATCTGAAAAAATAGAATATCAATAAAAGAAAAATTTAAATTTTATGTGGCAAATTCAAACCAAATAAGGTGATGCAAATATTGGAAGGCAAACGGGAAAATAAAAAAAAATAAAAATAACGAAGATTTGACAACGTGACATGACAATTTTCATTGAAAACATATGGTAACTTGGCATAGGAGCACCGCGTATATATTGGGTGTATTTTTTAGAGGCGGGTAACTTAAATTGAAATAAAAAAAAGGAAAAACATTTTACTTTATTAATTGGATAATTTTATGGATCTGCTGTTTAAATAAGATATCGGGAAAGTGGTCAACGCCACTAGCGCGTACACGGTAAACATTTAAATTCTAATTTTCACATGCACTTCGCAGAATATTCGCTTTCAAGAGCTTGAATGTCGGTATATCTACATAGACCTGGGACTTTGCATATCCCAAAAGAAAATTAGTAAGAAAGTCTTGACCTTAAAATACCCTACACCACAGTATTTAAAAACAAATTTCCGAGTGTGTTAACACGGAGTCACTGTCGACTGTACATGCAGAACGCCTAGTTCTGGGCGTGTTAACAACCGTACCCTTTTTGGAACACATGGGCAATAGGAGATCCGGCAGAACAAAATTATGTTATGAGGTAAATTTTTATGCAAAAGTGATTTTAGGATGAGGGTTTGTATGGGACCTGTGGTTAATTTTGGACATACCAGCACATCATTTTGTCACAGTAGCAAACGAACGAGTTGTGTCGTTCCGGAACGGCCTAGTTGCATTGTGCATAATCTGGCATGTTCTAGAAATTTAAATGAAGTGAATTTGAAATCGAGCATATTTTAAAAACGACCCTGTACTGAAAGTTCATACAAATATTCCATTTTATCAATTTTATTTTGTGAGTACCAATTAGCTTTACATGAACAACTCTTTAAACCAGGAAAAACTACGGTAATTTTGTAAATAATTGATTTCAAGAACATGCCCGAATAAGATGGTTGTTTATGGGCACAAAGATTCTTTTGCGGAAAGAAGCTTATATGGGGGCTTTGTGAAATTTTGGAACGATTCTCAATAGGCTTGGTCCTTATGGCAATTAAAAAAATGTGTCCCAAATTTTATTAAATTATCTTCAAAATTTTGCCTAGCACTTTGCGCACAGCCGGGCGGACAGACAGACATCATAAATCGGTAAACTTAGAGTTGGATCAAGGGCCAATATTAAAATTAATTACAAACATCATCACAAACGCATTATACCCTCTCCACTATTGTTAATGTTTCTCTCAGTAATCTGATTCTATTACACGCTCTATGACATGTGAAACCAAACGTGTGCAATACTTATTAATGCCTTTCAATCTCTTCCCCACTCATCAATAAACTCAGACTTTCTGCAAGAAAACTTTCATAGTCTGAACCCAGAAAAAGCGAAGAAAAAGATTATAAAAATGACTCCATACCGCTCACCGCTTACTATTCGTGTGTATGCATATGTGTATGGGTTCCAAGAGTAGCTTAAGAATTATCATCGTTTCAAATGCAGCAATTCTCTTCATTGACATAGACATTTAACCAAATGTTTGTTTCATCACATCAACAATGAAATAATTGGCAAACGTTGCTCTGGCACGAGTCTAATCCAGATGAATTGACACCCAAGCTAAACTTAAAACAACCGGGGACTGTCAAACCAGCTGTCACAGAAGTCATCGTTGTCAATATTTGGTTTTCCACCTCTAAATAAAACACCCGATATTTATGCAAAAAACATAATATTTCATTTTATAGAGATTTTTTAAATTGATCTTTGGAAAAATTTCAATTGAAATTAAACCATCATTTAAGATTTTATGAGCAGGAATGTCGAAGTATTTATTTATGTGGTTTTCATGGTAGTTTTGCTACTTTGTTTTTTTTTTTTTTTTTGTTAGATTTCTTTTTCGTTACAGGATGTCAACAGAAAATCGATTTATTTAATATTGTTTGAAGTTGAAAATGCATAACAATTCAATACAATATTTGATTATGGTTTAACAACAGTTAAGCGGAGAATACGAGCGAGATCAGGATGCTTTCTTGTAAATAATATGTTTAATCGAAATCGATAGCTGTAACTTTTTTCGACATTTCATTTGATAGGCATTTCTTATCTTTAAAGGCCAGCAACTTACTAATTTTAGTGTAGATACTTTTGTCTGATCTTAATCCTATTTCAATCGTATAACGCAGCTATGGAAAAAATGTGCACGTGTCATATGGGCCCATGTGTACGATTAAACCCAACAAAGACAGGTAGCAATTTGAGTGCATGATCCAGCAGGATTATACATTCGCCCTTTGTTTAGGAGCTAGAGCTATCTAACATCCACTGCTTTGAAAAAATGGCAGCAGCTTCTGTTTTGTAGCATCAGCACTTAGGGAAGATCCAACTTATGCCGAACTTTCCCACAAGTGATGAAAAATCTTTACTTAAATTGGATTTTCGGGATTCCCTTTCCGCAACTTTAGAATGTAAACAACAACCACTACGCCTTCGCCTACATTTTTGAAATTAATAGCTTCTTTCACTCATTATTTTGTAGCTTTCTTCTGTATAACTTTTATATTTACTCCTATAGCTAGTCATTTTTCAGATGTATATGGGTAAAAAAATAATGACTTACAATTAAATGCGTTAATTTTGGGACATCCCTTGTAAAATTCAATGGTTCTTTCAGTACAATTGGAAGTAGTACTTTTACTTTTTCCTAATTACTTGACACATTATTTTGTAGGCAAAGTTTTTACTTTCATTTGAACAAATTTTAAAGCTACTTCTCCTTTACGAAGGTCCCTTACCTTCAACAACACCATATTTGACACCTCAAAATCAATCTCATCAATTGGATCCAAAAGGAGCACGATGACACTGAAATTTTCCGAAAAAAATTCTTGTCCCAGCCTTAAAAAATTGAACAAAAAAATTTTTTTTAAACAACTACTTTTTCTAAACAGCATTTTATCTGAAACCGTCTTATACTTTGTTACGTTATATAGACAGTATTTGTTTTCATAACGTAACAATAATTGAATTTTTCCATATTTTATATTGATCGTATAATTTTTATTCGAGGTTAAAAAAATCTATATTATCAGTGACTATCATTTACTGAAAGTAACATGATTTTTTCACAATTTCCTGGTTATTTCAAGATTTTTTGCTTGCGTATTTAAAAAACTGTTGTCACTACAAAAACTTGATCTGGTTATAGTGCATATTTTTTAAAAAGTATATTTTGTTTGAATGTACACAAACAAATTCTACAAATTGTTCACCAATTAACGCATTAATCAAAAATAAAATCAGTTTTAATTAAAACTTTGTTAAGTGGATTAAACGTTTAATCAAGTGAATAAACGTTTAATTGATACTTGTTTACTAATGAACATTTTTAATTAATTTTCTTATTGATATCACAAATTTTTTAATTGAAATCAATTTTTATTTTTAAAAAAATTTTAAAAAAAGAAATATATGTCCATACTTAAATACTTTATTAAAAAGAAAATTTTTTTTATCAAAATAATTTTCGTGGGAATACAAAATTTAATTTAAATGATTTTGTTATTCGTGCTTAATTCCCAATTTTTATTATTTGAAAAAAACACTGAAATTTATTGTTGATGGGATAAGCTATTCCTATGCGCATTTCACTGGAATAGCTAATCACATCAACAATAAATTTCAGTGTTTTTATCAAATAATAAAAATTGGGAATTAAGCACCGATAACAAAATCATTTAAAAGAAAAATTTTTTTTTTTAAAGGTACGTTTCTGTTTTAGTTTAAACAGATGGTAATAATATTCTATGCTATTTATTTCACCTCCACTGTTTTTGTAAACAAAGATCTTAAATTCTAAAGATTATTTTCATGGCTTCATATTGTAGGTGCATAAAAATATGTTGGCTTTCAGTAAAACGATTTTTTCTTTTTAATCCAAACTAAACAATTCTTGTTCCCTCTACCGATTCGGTTGCTGGCACATTAACAACAAAAACAATTGCAACAGCAAAAAGAACAAAAACCCCAACTTTAGGTTAAAGCTATTGTTGGTGGTTGCTTTTAAGCTCTCCATTTAAAACTGACAATGATGACAGGAGTATCTACGCCAGCAAAAGCAAGAACGATAACAATGATATGCCTGCCCCTGGTTCACAGGTTCCTTGTTTTTACAGCTTTTTGTTGTTCGCTCTTGTTGTTGGTAAATTGCACAATGCGAATGATTGTGTACACAATTGTGGTGCAAAATTGCAGTAGATCTGTTTGCTCATACTTTTAAGTTTATTTTATAATTTTTATTTTTTTTTTTTTTTTTTTTTGACTACGATACCAACGATTATTTACCAAAAATGGTCAATATGGCTATAAAAAAAACAGTAGAAAATAAAAATTAAAATAAAAACAAACAAAACTTGAATGAATTGTAAGAAAATTGTTTAAAAGATTTTCAAAGATCTTTCTTAATTTTTTTTAACTGTTTTTTTGGGGTTTGGAAAATGTAGAAAAGTTATTTTAGTTTGTCGTGTGGTTTTTCTGCAGTTTATTTTTATTTTTATTAAATCATGATTTTTATTGAAGAGGGAGTAGGGGTTTCTGCTAAAAATATAAGTACATGTTAACAAAAGAGTTCAAAAAATAAACCAAGATAGTTCCACAATGACTTGGCCGCTCAAACAAAGTTTTGCCTTGCAACTGTTAATCGTAGGTAATAAGAACAGAACATTCTGCCTTTCCGCTGCACATAGGGGTATTTGGACGATCTACGCGGCGTGGCCTACATTATTTTATGGTATATACATTTGATTAATTTATAAACACGATAAAAAATTTTCGATTTAAAGCTTGTAGCGCACATGTTGTATAATCACAATCCAGTTTTAGTGCTTTTGACCTTTAAATTAGTCAATGATTGGCAATCTTGAACTAATAAACATATTTATACATTGAAATCGGGCTGAATAAACTAATCGGGATTGAATAAAGAATGGTTCGACTTTAGTAAAACGACATTTTAATTTATTTGTTTAAGACAGAGATCGGCAAAACTACTTCGCCGCGCGTTTTTTTTTTTTTTTTTTTCTTATAATCTTAAAGGCTCAGTTAGCCGGGAATAACAGTAACCTGGCCGTAAAAAAGTAAGAACAATCTATTTCTTATAGATTGAGACGCAACATCTTACTGCTAACTATTATCGTTCTAATTGCTTCACATACATTAAAATTAAGCAGCTGATTTGCAACCGACAAAATACATGTTGTTTTTGCCTTTTACTTGTTGTAGAAATAGGGTTACCTTAATAATTGAACCAAAATAAAACAATTAAGAGAGTACAGTCGGTCTAGCCCGACTATATGATACCCTACACCACAGTTTTTTAAAACACATTTACGAGAGCGCACCCTATTCGGGACCCATGGAAAATCATGCTTATGTGTCCATATATATTAGGATCTATCTATGTATGTTTTAAATTTCATTAAAATCAGTTTGATAGTTTCTGGGAGGCAGAAATTGCCCCTATCTCCTCTCGTGGTCCTACTATTCGGCCCAATATGAACCTATAAGCCAAATTTTATCAAATTATCTCCAAAATTGCGACCTGTACTTTGCGCACAAGGTGACATGGGCAGCCAGCCAGCCGAACGGATATCGTTAGATCGACTTAGAAAGTGATTCTGAGTCGATCCGTATACTTTAAGGTTATTCCATGACCCATATTTTAAGGTGTTACACACATCAGCATAAATGCAAAATACCCTCTCCACTATTGTGGTGTGGGTATAAAAAATAAACTTAAAGGCAAACCCTATTATTAAAAACATTTTTTTTAAATCTAACTTCAAAAACGAATAAGTTATTTACTTTGAAAGTTAAGAAGATTTTTTTTTTGTATCTTAAACATTTTCGTTGTTTTATAAAAAAAAAAATTTGAAATTCAAAATAATTTTCAAAGCCAAACAACAGTCATCTACTACTATTGTTCTAAGGAATCTTAAAATATTTAAAAAAAAACAACTTAAGTAAAGCCATACAAAGGAAAAAAACGCAGAGAAAAATAAAATAAGATAAAAATTGTTTTTGGTATAAATTTGTAAAAGTAATTGTTTTATGATCCAAACAACATTCACCTGAACAAAAATAAAAAAAATTGTAGAGGGATCAGCCATGAAGGATTTAGCACAGAAGAGCGACTACAAGTGAAGTTTGGAAAAAAAATTAAAAAACTTTTTTTGTATAATTTTCAACGCTTTTTATCTACTGGTAACTGACGAACGAATGACTGCTTGCCTTGCCCGGCCTTAAAGTGACCATATTTGGTTGACAGGTTGCCTTCGTCATATAAATGTACATGATTGTCTGTTTGAATAAAGTCTTTTTTCTTTATTTTTGTTTTATTTAGTTTGTGTGTTTTGAAAAATATTCAATATCCAACCATCTATCTATCTATCCAACCAGGCATTTTCCTTTCCATCCATATCCACCACGTATCGCCAGGCCGCAATTCATTGTATGAATCATGTTTATTTCAGTCGTATCTTATTTTTTAAGCTTTTTTAAGATTTCAATTGATGTGATCATATTTTTTTTTTTTTTTTTTTTATTTAAAAAATATTTTATTTATTGTTTTTTGTAGTTTTTATTTAAAATGTTAAATGCAGCATTATACAAAATAAATTTTAACAAAAAAAAAAATCCCAAAAACGTTTTATTGTTGTGGACTTTTATTAACATGGTTTGATGTTTCTGTGTCTTCTTCCTCATAGTGGGGTTTTTTTCTTTTTACAATTTTATTTATTTATGTTTAAATTTCTGTTTGTTTTTTAAAAAAATTATTGAATTGATGTGATTTCTTTGCAGGCATGTGCTCCACGTTATGTTTTCCATACAATCACACCGAAAAAGAATTTACGCTGGGATCCCATTGGTACGTGTTTTACCACAAGAAACTTTACGCATTTCAATGAGGTCTCACCATGTCGCACAAGTAAGTTGAATTAAACAAATTTCTATTTAAATCTACATAAAAAACAAACTATTTTTATTTAAATTGTCTATAAATAATTTTTGAGAGTTTTTCAAATCACTAGAAATCGAACGAAATATCGTTAATGTCAAAAAAGTGACCATCATATTTCTGACACATTTCCATTGAACTTAAAATGACAGTGACGTACGTCTGTCGTTACAAATGTATTTCTAAAAGAAAAGTCTTAAATGACAAACAAAAATCGGTTAAATTTATTTATTTCATCGGCCATTTATACTTATGTAGGTTAGGTTAGGTTACATGTGGCTTAATTTTGAATTTTACGATAAGAATACAATTTTCTCTTTTATATTGCTTTTCATGTATGGCCTAGTTCTGCTAAATTTAATGAATCGACTTCCTTAATTGATAGTCTAGATTCTTAAATGAACATCTCTCCAGATATGTATTTCTGTCAAATACAAATACAAACACACATTAAAATCATTAAATTTGCAAATGCACGAATACATGTACTAAATCATATGAAGCAAACCATATTGAACTTAAGGAAACTTTTTGTTAAGATTTATGAAACTGTCATTTGCTTAAGGAAAGTGCGAAACTGATCGCACATTCCCTACGGAATCAAATGCATTTTAATTTCGTTTTTTTTCATACATTTGAGAGACTTTTTGTTTATTTTTGACAGTAGGTTAAGCAAGGCTATGCATATTATGGTTGGGCCTTTAGTGTGTAAAAGTGTAAAAGCAAAAAAAAATGCCTCCTTATCGTGAAAGTGTGGGTATAAAAAATACTCGCAAAAAATAGCAAGGGAATGAAAAATACTTGCATTACTTGTTTTAAATGTGGGTTTGGGATATGCGTTGACGCAGTATTTTGTATATAAATTTCTTTTATAGTATTGCAACCATTTTTGCAAAAATAATTCTTTATATGCTTTAACCAAATACGACAAACAAGCTAACATTACAAATTCTCGCAAACTGCACGAGGTAATATTTAAATACTAGCAGACTAACTTATAACAAAAAGTAAGCCGCAGTTTGTACGCTACGTGCAACGAGCTGTTAACTAGAATGCCGATTAAGTTTAGCCGCTTGTTAGCACAGAGTTAGTTCATAACAAACTTTTATCCGTCTGCTAACTTTTTATAAATGAACTCTGAATTTTAATGATTTCACATTATTTTGCTCAAAAATGCAACTGGTTTTGCATTAATCATCGCTGGTTTTGTTATTTTTTATTTGTTTTTATAGCTGTACCCTCTTCATATAAAAATTTTAAAAAGTTCTTTAATTAAAAAAGGCCTTAAATTAAAAAAGCAAACAAAACTCTTTGACATTAAACAGCGGTTTAAGCAAGTTGGCAAATGTTTGGCAGCTCGTTTAGCAAATCGTTAGACAGAGTTTGGTAAGTATATTATGAATAAACTTTGTGCAAACTTCATGCCAACTTTTCGTTAGAAATACGGCCGTAAGAGTATAGGCAAATAGGTTTACTGTATTGAAAGTTTTTGAAAAAAAAACAAGTTCTGTCTGGAGTGTATTTCTCTGGTTTCTGGTACACTCACAACACTATTTTAATGGTGCGACGAACGGTAACATTGTGTGGCTGCACACACAAAAAATTAATTTTTACGAAAATTCATTACAATTTTTTATAAAAAAATAAATTTTTACTATAAAAAAAACCTCCACACGCATGGAGCCTTCAAATTAAAACTAAAGCTAATACGTTAAACTTAAGTTTAAATGAATTAAAAGCTCGTTCTGTAAATAGAGTAGATTGTAATCAAATGATTTCAGCTCACAGGAGTAAAAGGAATAAATAATTGAACACCTCTATACTAAAAAATTTTTAATAAAAATTCAATTTTTACTTTAAAGTTCTACGTTTCCTAAAAAAAAATAAATAAATACCCAATAAAGTAAAAATAACGTTTTAATGAAAAGTAATTTTTTTTTTCTAAAAATGTGTTAAAGAAACCAAAAAACGAATATAACTAAAAAGTACTTTTTATATAAAAGGTCTCTTTTTTACTTAAAAGTTTCTTTATTAAAAAAGGCACTTTTAAGTAAAAATTTTATTTTAAAAATAAAGCAAATCTTTCCTTAAAATACATTCCAAATAACCAAAAAAAATTACAAAAAGTTACACTCTATTGACCTTTTTCTAAAAAGAAAATTTTAAATAAAAAGTGTAAAAATCATTTTTACAAAAAGTACATTTTAGATAAAAAATTACACTTTTTAACATACTAAATTGTAACATAATACATAAAAAAGTAAAGAGTGAATTACTGAAAAGTGCCGTTTAACAAAAATTTAATTTTAAAATTGTTTAATAAGTATGTAGTACCTTTTGATTCAAAAGTACCTCTTTACCTAAAAGTACCGTTTAAAAACGTTTGCAAAAAAGTCCTTTCATACTATTTTACAAAATACATACTACCATTTTACAAAAATATGCCTTCAGCTTTTGAACGTTTGCTTTAAATTAATTTTGCCCAAGTTTAAGAATCTCTGCTATCTTTAAGGACCTTAAAATTCTATTAAGACACACAGCAATTTGTTACATGTTGCAAGTTTTTTTTTGTGTCTTTCAAACATTATCTTCAGCATCTTCGTTCACAACGTTTAACATTGAAAACATTTTCTTTAGAGAAGTTATTTTAAACAAATAAATTCCTGATTGAATAGCAATTTGTTAATCATTCCATATGCGTGCCTCCACTTGTGACCATAAAAGGATAATTGTTCTCTAAGGAATTAAAACATTTGCAAGGCAAAAACAAAACAGAAATTCACAACAGCTACATTTAAACGTATTGTAAATACCACAAGCAATAAAAACATTTTCGAAAAGACACAGTTAAAAAGTGTTGCATTGTGTAAGAGAAACATACACTCGCTTGTCAAGGGTTAAACTTGAAAAATGTCCTTGTTTTCTATATACACACATTTATACTTTGTTTTGTATATCTGTATTTATAAAGAAAAGCAGAAAAAAAGTTACAGAAACAGAAGCATAAACACACTCACTTTTACAAATGTCTTCCTACTATTTATTTTTACCATGATCGTGCGCCAGATCAAATTAAACGATAACAATTTGTCGCTGAAGTGTTTCAATTTAAACATTTGCCCAGTCAAGTTAACCGCACTAATGTATAAAAACAACAACAACAACAACAGCCTGCCTTCAACAACAATAAAAACACAATCCTCAAATGGACAGAATAAAAAGAGAAGAAAGACAAACAGAAAAAAAAACAAAATATGTCATACCAAACTCAGACTTAGAATTATATAAAAATAAAATACAATAAAAAAAAGTTTTTTCATTTGTCGCTGACGTACAAATGTACAGGCAGTCAGTAGACCGGCAACAACAAGAACAACATACAACCACCACAAAGCAATATGCTGCAATTGCTTGTTGTTGCTGAACGAATTGCTTTGCAAACCAGCAACATAAAAAAATTATGCTTAAGAAAAGCAGGGAAGGATATCTTAAGGATATAGTCGATTACATGACAAAGTGTCTTTAGACGTAGCTAAAAGGTTGGTTAATTTTAAGCTCAAGTTTATATTGTTGAAATGATCTTTAATTACAACTAAACTTAACTTTTTCATGCAAGAAACGTTAGAAATGACAAATTTGCTTTCAAAAGTCTTGTTGTGCCCATACAACATGAAAGGATTAAAAGTCAGCTATTAAATTTAAACTAATCTAGTTAAAGCTAAGTTTAGATATTTATAGAAAATAAGCAGATTTGAATGGAAATTTAAAAAAGAAGAAGAAAGCAAAATTGATTTTATAACAAAATTACTTTAGCGTTAAACAAGGTTTAAGCTGAGTTTAGCTACTTTAACCAATGTTTTAGATATTTATCTAACGAAATCTAGTCAACTTTAAACTCAGTTTAAATCTTAATCAATGAAAGTATTTAAATAGAAGTTACTTACCAAACAAGCAAATTGAGTTACAAAATAACTATAGCGGTAGTAATCTGGGCTTAAGCCAAGCATAAGCGAAAATCACTTCAAATAAAGTTTAATATTTTTTTTTTGTTTAATAAAAACTAACTTTCTTTACATATTGAATCTTTGAGATGAAAAAAAGAAATGAATCTCTTATGAAATAAACAAATTCTATTGGAAATTAACTATCGCGGAAGTTATCCAGGTTTGAATTAAGTTTAAGCCAGGATAATTGAAACCTCATAAATTTGTTATGATAGCCATACAGTAATCTTATGTCACACAAATCTTTATTAAACTTACTTTTTAAGTTTACAAGATTTAGTTTGTCTTGCTTAATTTGAAATTTTTATTTTTTTATAAAAACACTGAAATTTATTGTTGAAGGGATAGGCTATCCCTATGCGTATTTCACTGTCTGCTTCGGGTAGATCGTCAGGAAACTTCATCCAAATATTTTAGAAAAACTAAAGATATTAAACAAGTAAAACGGTTAAGCGAATAAGAATTATAAGCAACAGTTTTACTTGTAACAATATCAAAGTTTAAACAAAAACAACAATAAATTTCAGTGTTTTTATCAAAATTAAAAATTGGAAATTAAGCATGACAAACAAAATCTTGTAAATTTATTAAACTTACTTAAAATTTATGACGAGCACATTTTATTTAATATAATAACACTATGCTAGTCGCAAATTGTATCAAGCTGGGCACAATAATGGTTAAGGTAATTCGAGTACGCTGAATTCAATGGTGATAGCCGTTTTTCAAAGTAAGCGCTCGTATTCGCGAATAAAAATTTTAATACTAACGTACCATAAAACGTAAAAATAATACCGAAAAATTGTATTTAAAAGAGTTAAATTGATTTTAATTGAACATTGATCATAAAAGTAGATAAAATATTCATTCTCACTTGCGCCTTCTAATTTCAAGATGTATGGGTTTTTGACCAGTGATTGTTAATGACAGTCCCAGGCCAAAATATGCGCATCATTTTCCTTAGATACTTATTAGGCAATGCTTGAATAGCGTGTACATCACGCTGAGACGCAGAAGACTCACAGCCGTAGAGCAATAAGAGTTAAATAGTTTTAATTTCGTATTGTGCGATATTGTTGCAGACTTCCATTAAGGGTTTAAAAATCCAAATGCCTGCCGAGCTTTATTCGTGCTACTGAGTATATCTCGCTTAGATCTACCTGCGTGTTGTCTATACGACTCCCAAGTAAAAAAATGAATCAACATCTTCGATCAGTCGGTTTTGTATACAGAATCGATCACGGTTATCGACGATTTGACTTGGTATTTTATGTTTACCTTAAGGCCTGTACTTCTATCCGCTCCTTGTACTACATAGTGTCAGCTTTGTTTGCATGTTCGCAAATAAATATATGGGTAAGAAGGCAGATACCAGTGTTGGAATTACCCCAAATCAAAAAATACCCCCTAAATTTGCACTGAAAAAAAAATTATACTTGTTAATGTAGAATTTTGATAGTTTCTCAAAACGTCTGCATGTAAAATTTTTTTGTAAAATACACATATAGCAATCTTTTAAATCATCATACAATTTCAATTGATCCATATTTTCAGCTTAAAACGTCTTGTTTAATTTAATTACTGGTTTTAAAATATCTTTGAGAAAAAGAAATATCCCCAAGTGCTATTTTTACACACTAAATTTCCCCCTAACTACTTTTTAGTCCATAAAACTGACTCAAACGCAAAATAAGGGTGAAATTTAGGGTGAAAATCCCTAACTTGGCAACACTGGCAGATACCTTCAATTATAACTGGGGCAATATATGGGAATTATATAATATACCATTTTTTGGTGCAACATGTTTAGAAATAAAACCGACAACTTTCCACCAATTTGCACATATTTTAGAATGGAACAAAAACCAGCGCGAAAAGAAAACACAATTAATTTACTTAAAAACTTACTTACTACTCCTACTTAAAAATAAGTGGGTAGATAGCTTTACCTTCCCCACTTATTTGCCACCTCTTTGTTTAGCTTTCTTTTAAGAACAACCCATGGCTAAAAACCAATATAGTGGTTCAACATTTTGTGTTCGTTCTGTTCTTGTTTTGTATGATTCCCGACTTTGTGTGATTCGTGTAAATTTTGAGCACTTAAACGTTTTGTGGTAAATGGTTTCCTTGAGAGTTGATTTTTGTTCGAAATCAAGCAAATGAAAACATTTAAGAAGCTAGTAATTTCTCATAATAAAATCGCCCCCGTATAGAATTTCAATTAGTAGTTGTTGTTACATTACCTTACACTCTTTTCCACTGCCTGTTTTTATTTGTACACATTTCAAAAAACATTATGTTTTTCATCAAAGAACAGCAAATATTGCTTAAAGGGGCTAACTGACTGACTGAGTGGCATTGTGTTTGTTTGTCTGTCTGTAAGGCGATCGGACAGTTAAACGATTTCAAGTTAAATTCATTCAAGTACTTCATAACTTTTTTTTTTTATTCTTATTTTTTTCTCATACAATTTGAAATATTTAATGCGTTAAGTTGGTATTTATTGCTCTTGGAAACGTTGGAATGTTTTAAAGGGATTTGTCTATATTAGAGTTCTGTTCAGCACGATATTTTTCCTTAAACAGTTTTTGTTTTTTAAAGAAACATTTTAAAACATGCGAGTCTTTTGTATTTGATAGAATGTTGAACAGAATTTTTTTAGCAGAGATTTAGTTAACCCTTTAAGAACTAAGGAGAAAGCTTGCTTAGTGTTTAAAATACAAAAAGGGATTTGATTACCTAAGGAATTACTAGGTAATCCATACAAATAAAAACCAAAAGTATTAGGTGTATTACTTGAAAATGCGGGATTTTATAAAAGTTTAACCTTTTATTATAAAATATTGGTACAATATAAATTAACTTTAATTAAACTGTGCTCGTTGAAAAAAAAGAAAAGCTGGGCACCAGTTGCGCTAACCGTTTTTAGGTTAGCTCTTGTTTTCGATATTAACCGTTATTTCGAAATTGGAGGATATTGCACAAGCTTAGTTTAGTTAATATTCTAAGGCTCGTTTTCAAAACTTGCCGATTGCTAAAGGTAGGATTTTATCGTCCGTAAAAAAGTGTTCCATTTTTACATCTTATAAATTGGTCATTAAATAGTTGTTATCTGGTCTGGCAAGAAATTATCAAGCCACGCCTTCATGGTCGCTTGCATATTTCAGACGTTTATCGGCCGCTTAATGCAAATCAGTTGGGTTTGGTTCGGGCCTCCATGCTCAGCAGATCTTTTTGGGCGGGGGGGTGCTTTAAAACCATGGGAGATCAGGAGATAATGGCCTTATTGCCTTATCATTGAGAGGTAAGGTCATATTTAAAATTTTACGTAAGGAGAGATATAGCCATATTTTTTTCGCAAATGAGAGATAAAACCATATTTTTCCAGAATATTGTTACTTTGCTTTAGTGTTTCCGGGAAAAGTCATTTTTTTATTCTTGTAACGCACGCAGGAAAACTTTATTCAGCGAAGCCACCTGCCGTGTCCTACTGGAGGAGAAAACCCTTAAGAGCGGCCGCAGGCCGCCACGCAGAAAAACTTTAGTATGCGAAGCCAGATTTCAATACTTAACTTTAGTAAAAGGGAAAATCATTACCTTTTAATTATAAAAATAAGAAAACTATTAATCAATGTTAAAAGCAAAAGTTCTTCAAAACTGAAATGAGAGATAAAGCCATTTTCTAAAATTACTTATGTGAGCTAAGGCCAAAAAATAAAAGACTTTATCTCCCTTTTGAATGAGAGATAAAGCCATCATGGCCTTATCTCCCATGGTATTAAAGCACGCCTCTTTTTGGACCCACCAAATACAGACCGAGTATTTTCTTGGTGCCTTAAGCTAACTAGCCGGGCTTTACATACGATTTCTAACGCTTCGGGTTTTCGTAATGGATAGTTTTTTGGCGTTCGAGCAGCATTTTAAACATTTTTTCCCAACGGCTTTCGGCTTTAACTAGAGTGGTCCTAGTGTTGCCAGATGGGCTTGATTGTCAAGCAATTTCAAAGCGTATCAAGAATCCAGAAAAAATACCATTTGACAAGCTAAACCGGAACTCTAAGAGGTCTTGAAGAAAAAGCTAGATAATTGAGTTATTTGTCTAAAACCAATGTTGTTTTCTTTCTACAAAAAATGGTGACATTTTATTTAAAAAATGCAACTTGGTGGTCGTTTCATAAATGGTTGCTTGTTTTATTCTAAACAATTCACCCTTACTAATGGCATATGGCATTGCACCATACGCCTCGTATAAATCGACAGTGTTGAAACTGCCCTGTAAAACAGTTGACTTTTCGGTAATATATAGGGCTACCAGACGAAGTTGGGAAAAATTGCCTCTAATGAGGACAATAAAAATGTTAAATTTTAATAGTTATTTTTTCTATTATTGTTGATGGTAGATTGTCAGTGATATAAAATTTAAGCAGATTCGGTGTTTTAAAATTGTTTTAAAAAATCGTCAAATCAAAAATTCTTAAAAACTTCGGTATTTTCTTCTATGAAAAACAAACTATAGAAAATGTTCAAAAACTTTTAGACAAAAATAGTTAAGGCTGAGTTATTCTTTACTTTCTGATCTGTTACGCATCAGCTGATTTGTTATTGTTATTACACGTAAAAAAAACCCTGTGGATTGATTAGATTTTCTGTTCTGTTGCGGGCCAATTTGTAAAAATTAAAAACTTGTTAAGTAATTGTAAGTGACAAATACATATGTAGGTATGTATGTATGTAAATTGAAATAAACTGTTTTTTGATTTTAAGAATTCATAAAATTTAATTTTTTCAAGTTTATGTGCATTAAAATTATTGAAATAAAAAAATAGACGTTGCAAACTAATAACTTTGTCATAAATAGCTGATAAGGTTCTACAGAAAAAGTAACTATTAAAATATCGAAAAAGAACGGCACGGTACAGAACAGAACAGAAACAGAAAGTAAATTATAATTCTGCCTTTAAAAATATGGATATTACCGCAGCCATTTATTTTATTTTGAACAACTAACTTCTTGATTTACTATGGATATGGATAGACTTATGGGTAAAAGTGAAGGGCAGTCGAAATTTTTTGCTAATATCTTAGGCATTTGTGTACCGCTCTGGCTGAATTTGAATTGCAAACTATTAAGGTATATACGCGACATAAATCATATCTGAAGTCTTCGGACAAGACAACCCACGGACGGATGGACACATAATTAATTCAACTCCACTTTTCATAAATATCCATAATATCTACAATATAATCTTCCTTAAACGACACCTTCCTTAATCGGACAACCCCTTTAGACGGACAGTATTGTATGTACTCGGCAAAGTTCTCTAACCCTACATACTTTTCTTTTAATGTAATTTTGTCACATGACTTGCAGTTAAATGAAAATAGAGTTGGTATAGTCAAAATGAGCCAAAAGATATTCAAAATTAGGTGGAATTTTAAGACAATATTTGCTATTTTGTTCCATGTTCTTCTTACAAATTACCAAAAAGTTTTGGAACCTACATACACACATATATGTGATTGTATTTGTGCCGCCTGATTGAAAATTTGGTTTTCAGAGCAGTGTTTCCAAGAAAATAATAAAGTGTTAAAAAGGCATTAATAAATTTGACGGAAGCCCACGAGTGTTCCTTAGAACACAGTCTGCAATTTGAAATCACCAACGCAGTTAAATATGCTACATGTTATAATTTTTGTATAGAGAAGTTAAAAAAAAATATTCAATACATTTCAATAATCGCTTTTGGCGCGTGTAGTTTTTAATCACCAAATTGAAGCAAAAAAATGTTTTTTATTATCAAAACAATATTCGCCTAAAGAATTCCGTCTAATAAAAGTTTTATAATATACATCAGTGATGGAAAATTTAAAAATTTAGATGGTACTGACAACCAAGCAAAAGAGTACTTTTTTCAACATTTTGGTACTTTTTTTAAACATAATAAATTTAAAAATAAAAAATTAAAAACTGGGAATTATTTTTTTTCATAGGTTACTTTATATATTCAACATTTTTATTTTTTTCGAATTTATTCTATGAGCTAAATTTCATTTATGTATTTTATAAAGCTTTTTTTAATAGTCCTATTCCTTTAATTTTTACACTCACAATATTATTACAGTAACGGACTGTAGTTTATTTAAGAAATATTCCGTTCAGTCATTTTTAAATAAATAAACATTTAAAATTCCAAGCAATTTTATTTTTAACTGATTCTAACAGTTATTCAAAAAACTAAGTGCATATTAATACGGATTTTCAGTTGCAGTTAATATTGTCCGTTGATTTAGTTAAATTCTTCTTTATGTTAAAGTAAATAAAAATGTAATTTAAAGCAACGAAAAGTTCATTTAATTTTTACTGTCAAAAATTCAACCGCGAATTCCGTAAAATCAAATCAATATTCAGTTATCTTTTATAAATTAATTGTCAAAAAATTAACTATATATTCCGAAAAAACAAATAAATATGCAGTTATTTTATAAAATTTTACTGTTAAAAATTCAACACCATATTCAGTAAAAACAATTAAATATTCAGTTATTTTATATAATTTTACTACCAAAAATTAATTTTTACTTATCTATAAAAAATGAATTGCTTGTTTTGTGTAAGCAATTCCCATTTTCTATTTGTTAAAATAATTTAGTTAAATATCGGTCATGCTGCTGGTGTCTTATAATTGAGAGTTCTTCTGTAAACAACGTGGTCAGTACAACAAAAGTAAAACAAACGTCTGTAACTGGGTAAGTAAATAAAAATATTCTCCCTCTCTCGCTTATAAGAAAAACAAGCGGACCGGTGTCTGTCTGACATTTTTTAGAAATTCGGCTCTTTTGTGGAGTAAACGAAAATTTAATGAAATAACTGAATAATTAATTGTTTTTACTGAATATGGGGTCAATTTGACAGTAAAATTTTAATAAATAACTGAATATTTAATCGTTTTTACTGAATATGGTGTTGAATTTTTGACAGTTAAATTTTACAAAATAACTGAATATTTATTTGATTTTACGGAATATGGTGTTGAATTTTTGACAGTAAAAATTAAATGAACTTTTTGTTAAAAATAAATGAAAAATAGGTAGACCGGTTTTTAATTGAACTTTCATTTATTTTATATTACAATTTCAGTTAATTTTACGTACAGAATATTGTGAGTGTAGGAATGACATTATACACTACCAGACTATTAAATTGTATCTTCTTGTTACATTTTACCTTAGCTATCCTTTGGATAGCAATGAAGTATATTGTATGTACAGAAAAATGTACAATTATTAGACACCAGCAGAATTTGTGCATTTTCTGGCCCGCTACGGCCTTCGTCAGCATTCTACATACTAATATTACCTAACTTTTCGTAAAATTAATAGTCAAATCCTTAAACACAACACATTTTTTAACAAAACCGATATATTTTCAATAAATGTCATTATTATATTAACTCTATGGATTATACTCTAATCAACAAATTACAATTAAAAATGTATATTAAAAAAAATAAATAAAATTTATTTAAAAAAAATTGAGTTAAGATAAATATTAGATCAGAATGTCAAAATTTAAAAGTAACACTATCCAGTGTGACACAAAGAATGCTGACGAAGGTCAAAAAACCTGTATGAAAGTAGAAAAAAATGCATATCACAAAAACTATACAACTCGTAATTTCAAAACAAAGAATCTTAACAAGAAAAGAGTACTGAAACGGTCGTGGGGGTACCGTGGTATTTTTGAATAAAAAAAAGTAGTGAAAATAGTACCATAGTACTGAATTTTCCATCTCTGATATACATACACAGGTTATATGTCCCCCTGTGGTGAATGGTATAATTAATAAATTTTTTTTTTTAATTTAACTGAATTTTTAATCGACCAGAAAAATAAAGCTTTTTCTTTTGCATGTTAAGCTTTTAACTAATTTCGATCTGGCAATCTTATGCGGTACCCCATTTTCCTTTCTTTTGAATGAATCCTGCAACTTAAAAACGGTTTGAAAATTCTGACTCTCAATGCATCTTCTTAAAGTTTATTTTAAAGTTAACAACAGTTTTCTTAAAGTAATGCCCTTAATTCGTGTAGACTTCTTCTTTAAAACGTTCAGTTTGTAGCTTTTCGAGTAAAAGAAAACACAAATCATTATTAAACCGTTTACAGAATAAGGTGCATAAATTTCCTTTATTTTATATGAGAAACAAGCTCTTAATACATTTCCGTAAAAATTTCATGATATAAAAAAACCACATATTTAAATTAACTAATTTTTAAACTGTGCGAGCAATTGGTGATCAAAATGCTATTTGTAACATTAAGACCTTCTAATGATCTTACCAATTGTTGACTTCTGCTAACTTGTAACTTTCTACACCCTCATAATTTTTAATGTTTTTTCTTTACAGTTTAAAAATGTTCTTTTGAAAAACTTCATACAATAAATTCAAACAAAAAAAATATTTCGTTGGTCTCATTAAGAAAAGCCCTAACACACATAATTTCAATTTTACAGGAGAAGGTAGAAACTGTTTGTATCAAAATTTAAAATTGCTTGCAAAACTGTTATGTTTCTTTAAAAACTCATTAAAAACTTCATATCGAAAAAATCGAATTAGCCCCTTTCTACATGAGGCCAACGATATTTATGTAAATATTCCATTATTTACAAGTGTCCAACAGATGTCAAAAAACCATTAAAACTTTTTTTTTATTTAGAATGTTTATTTCTATGGAAACACACCCGCACATCAGCTCAAAAAGGGGGAAAAACTCGGAAAACTCCCTTCCAAAATACGATCGTTTCTATTTTTAGTTTTATTTTCATGTATTTTTATCACTGTGAAAAATGTTCAATGGTGGCATTACAGTGCTATTTTTAGTAACTGAAAACTAAACAAAATTAAAAAAAATGCAATTGAATATTTTATCGAATTTCATTTAGTAAAGAACACCTCATAAAATTATACTTCATATTGTTTTTAAAATTGCTGTTCAAGAATAAACAATTGAAAAAAATGTTTATGAAATTTAAATGGGAATTCTAAGGATTCATTTTGGGGGCGCAAGCACAAAAGAAATTAAAGTATTCGTTACAATTTGAAACTTTATCTACATGGGATTTTTCAATTAAATGAAACCTGAGTAGAATTAAAGGACATTTATACTTTGTTTATTAATACAGAAGAATATTAAGTGGATTTGGTCATTATTTTTTCTGTTTCCTCAGATACGAGTAGATGTTGCATGAATTCATTGGGATTCTTGTGATGTTCAGTAGCAAAACAAAAAAAAAATGTTTCGTCATTGGGCTCTGGGAGGGCATTTTATATTTAGACTTGATTACCGTCTCCAGAAATTATTGCATTAAATATCAAATAGATAGTGTGCTCTTAAAGTTACGCATAAAAAGAAAAAACGTTTAATTTAAAATTTTACAAATAATATTTAATATAGATAATGATTGTTTTAATATTTAGGCCGGGTTTTTCAGATGTGGATTAAGTTTAAACTTAGTATATTTTACTTCCATATTTTAACCCGTTTTTTTTTTGTGTTAAAAAACCTACAAAAATATTCAGATAACTAACAATTTTGGGGTATTTTAAAAGATTTATTAGAATTTTTTTCCGCATTTTTATTAACAAATACCAAAAGTTTTTCCATATTTACATTTGCTGAGCGAATACAACTTATTAATTTTAGGAACTGTTATAAGGGGCGGCATGAAATAACCCACCAAAATTTAAGCACCCAAAAAAATAATGAAATAATTTCCGAAAGTGTGGGGCCTTATTTCATATGCAATAAACTTAAAAATGAAATAATTCCCAAAAAGTATATTCGGGCTTTATTTAATAATCATTTTTTGGGGAATTATTTTATATGAAATAATCCCACAATTAAGAAAATGAAATAACACCACAAACAAAAAGAAATTTTCCTCCAAAAATCGTTGTTGTTGTGGTCTGTACAAGCTTTTGGGGATATTATTTCACTATTTTGTTGGGGGGTTATATTTTGGGGAGTTATTTTATGCCGCCGTTATTATTAGGCCTTAATTGATAAACGGAATAACAGAAATCCGAGGCGAAAAATTAAACAATAATACAGTACCCACACAGAAAAAAATTACAACAAATCAATTGTGATATTGATTTCCATATTCGTCAATACAATTAACTTTTTAATTAAAAAGGCAACAACAACTAAATATGTAAATATAAAAAATTTTTATGTTAATTAAAATTGTTAAAATTCAACAAATATTTTTAACAATGAGTTTGTAATATTGAATACAGTTTGTCATAATAACAAAATATGTAGTTGGTAACTAAATTTAATAAGAAGATGCATTTAAAAGTGGTATTTATAATTTTTTGTAGTAAAATATATATGTTCATTTGTATATTAAAAATAAAATTATAATTTATTAAAGTTACAAATAAAGACTTTGATGCCTTAGGAGGTTCACACATCAGCACAAAACGGAATCTTGACAATATTTTCAGTAATATTTGAAAAACTACAATTTATAAAAGAACCGTCAATATTTTTTTTATAAATCGTTAAATAATAACTTTACTTACCGTATAGATTGATTCAATTTCGTAATAATCATCATATCGTTTATTCTTTTTAAGATTTTAAATGAAAAAATCAGATTTTTTTGTTTTATATTTTTAATTTTTGACACAAAATTATTTTTTTCTATGATATATTTATTATTTCTACAAATGAAACAAATTTTAATACGACAATTTACCAACATCTTAATTAACAAAATTGTTAAAAATATTAGAAAAGTTTTAACAAATTTTTATTAATTACTAAATTACTTTTGATATTTTTTCTGTGCAGTTGAGAATGAGCTTCGAAATTAAGCCGGTTTTTAGGACACATGCACGTCCATTTCTTGATTTAGACAGTCCAATACTGCTACTTCTGCTCGAGAAGGGGGAAGTTAGGCTACTTATTGGCCTATTTACGGGGCACTGTGGTCTCAGATACCAACAGTTTACAATGGGTAATGTTTGTACCAAGATATGCAGACTCTGTGAGGTTGATGACGATACCTCGGAACATCTCCTCTGCTGTTGTCCCACCTTGGGGACTTTTAGTCGGAAAATTTTCGGGGGGCTAATGATGAGCCCAACTGAAATCCATAATTGGATTTTGAGAACCAGCTACATACATGGAAATCTCCAGCGAAGTCTACTTTTTGCAAATTAAAGTTGTTTGTCAAACAAAATTTTATATGTATAATTTTTATATTTTGGTGTAAAGCGCAACTAAAATAAAAGATAGGCCTAAATAAAAGATTATTTGCTTGCTTGCGTTACGTTTCATAATGTAGACTTTTCGCTGGAAATGACCATATTCATTTTAGAAAATTAAGCTCCATTAACAATGTGTTGTACTAAATATTTTTCAATTTAAAATTATTTTCCAATAATCTTTATTCTTCAAATTTCAGACAATTGGGGTTACCATCGTCAAGGCTATTGCCAGGCTGGGTTCAGTGCTGCTGCCAGTGGTGTAAGTATAATCTATTAAGGAAACTACAAATTCCAAAAATAAACAATTCCCATTAAACCAAACAAAGAATAATCCAAATAAAAAAAGGCTTAACAAATTTAACACGTTTTTTAACAAAAGAACTGTTTTTTTTTTGAAAAAAAAGTAGTAAAACATAAAATCAATGCGGTTTCAAAACGTGTGCAGAATTTTTAATATTTTGCATAAATTTCGAACTAAACAGAGGTAAAACCAAAAAAATCATTATTAACACTTCGATTTTTGGTAGTAATCGTTAGGTTTTTTTTAAGCCATTTTTTCATAACAATTCTATTTAAACCCAGAATATTTAACTACATTTTGCAGACATATTGTATTCAAATTTGTGTAAAAAGAAAAACAAGAAAAGGTGTAAATTTAAATAAATTTTTTTTTGATTTTTTTGTACATTTTCAGGGAGGCGATCGTTTGTATGTTGGTGCTCCTGGTAGCTGGTACTGGCAAGGTATGTTCTTTTTGTTTTCTTTTTTTTTGTTTATTTCCCTTCTCTTTTTTCTTTTTATTTTTTTCTGTTTATTTTTGTATTATGTATTTAGTTTATTTATTTCAATATTGTACGTTATATTTTATTTATTGAAATTTTTTTTATAAAAAAGTAGTATTTTTTTTAAAGAAAAATTAAATAATAATTATTGTTGTATTATTGTTTTTAATATTCTCTACTAGTTGGTTTACCTACCTACTCCCCCCCCCCCCTCACCCCCACCCTCAACCAACAGTTCCCTTCCAAAGAATCGATTGAACTCCTTAAGTTTTTTTTGTAGTCTCCCAAACAAACAAAAAATAATAATATCATTTAGTAAAAATCTTTTGCAAAGTAATTGTGTTCTAATTGTAACGAAAATATTTGAATAAAAATTTGTATGTTTTCTTCTCTATAATTTTTAAAGAATTTTTTAGACGTGGGGCAAATTACGGCATTCTTTATCGATCAAAGTAACAATACAATTTTATAGAAAATTTCGATCGATATCTAATTCCGTAATAAACCTCCTATTTTCCCATATTTTTAATATGGGAATGAATGCCTTACGAAAAAATTAAACCCCTCTAGTATCAGGTTGAAATTAATTTAAAAAAAAAAAAACTTTCTATTATACGTCATACTTGTTGCTAATTTTTGGAGTCAAGGATTTGTTTTGTTCACTTGGTTAGAACAAACAAACATTTTGCATGTTCCTTTTATGTAGATTTAAAGTTTTTTTTTCGTAAAAAAGTACAATTGTGTGTCTGTGTGTTAATTTTTTCCCCTCCAGCTAAAATTCTCCACTTAATTTAAGAACATTTGTAAAATTTTTAGTAATAAAACTTTTAATAATTATTCGAATTTGCATGTTTTGTAGTAGAATAAGTCGGTATTACTAAAATTATAAGATTACATTTAAAATTTTAATATTATTCCATTAGGATTTTTAAGCTGTAGAAGTTAGTAAGGAAAATATGTTGTATATTTTAAGGATTACCTAGTAACCTAAACATATAGCATACATTTTGGAATTATACATAGTGGCGCCTAAGTAACATTATGATCGCCTAAAAAAAAGAAGCCATAGTTGGATGAGCTGTGTGAACTCTGCTCCATCTTGTTAGAACCACAATTTTGGATTATTTTTATAATCTGGCCTTGAAAAATTTTCAATCATTGCCCGGCTTTAAATGTTATTCACATTAACCGCAACTTGTGCGTCGTTTTCGAAAATATTTTCTTTTTGATCTTTTCTGAAAATATTCCACACCGACCTGTGCAACTAAGTCGATGCTGCACTTGATGTTTAACAATTAATCTTGGATTTTAGCAGCCCCATATTTTTTTGAGGTAAAAATTGTAGAACTTTGGTTCTTTTTCTGTGCAGAGTCTTTCCATCATGAAATTCCCAAGATTCTGTAAAAACCAAAATAAAAGTTAACAAAAAAAGTATTCACTAACTAAATCATAACGGTCATTATTTGCAACCCCGTATTTTGGAAGAATTAAATTAAGCACAAGTAAGAGATTTTTATTGGGCTTTGCCGAATCTTATATGTACATCATACTAAGACTTAAATTCAGGGCCAAGTGAAATATTAGAGCGATTGAGTTCATCTTCTCTTTCATTTTCTGGCATTCTGGCCAAAGCTATAATATGCAAAAGCTGGCTTAAGCTAATGTAAAAATTAACAAAAAAAACCTCTCAAAAGCATTTAAAAAAAGTATTATGTTCCGTACGGAAAGTGCCATCTGTTTCGTACTTTGCTTAAGCAAATGACAGTGTTATAAAATTAACCAAAAAGTTTTCTTAAGTTCTATATGGTTCGATACTTATGAATCACATGTATCCGCACAGCTGCTTAAGCCAACTTAAGCATATTATAGTTGGGCCTTAAGAGACAAAACTTGTCTCTCCGACCTTGATTTGATGTGCATTCACTCCTTAATTGAATCAACCCGTTGATCAATATTGTAGAAGGATCTTTAACAATTACGTGAAACAAAATATCGATTAAATTCTCACCACGGCTTCGGAGGCATACCTCTATCGGATGGTCCATATTTTCAATGACTCTGAGACATAATTAAGGTTCAATGTCGGTAATGTGCCGAATTATCTCTTGTCGCTTGAATTGTTCTTGGCTTATCGACGTTCAATTTTTCTTTAAATATCCTCAAAGAAAGTAGTTCAAAGGTGTCAAATCACATGATCGTGGTGGCCAATTACCATTGGCACGACGCGAAATAACATGGGCATTGCATTTCTCGCGCAAAAGAGCCATTGTTTCGTTGGCTGTGTGGCATGTTGGAACCACATATCGTCCAGGTTCATATCCTCAATTTCTGACCAAAAGAAGTCCGTTATAATATCGCGATAGCGAACACCATTCACAGTAACAGCTTGGCCTGCCTCATTTTCTAAGAAGTACTGCCCGATGACGCCGCCAGCTCATAAGCCGCACAAAACAGGTGTTTTCACATTTCCTACAGACCCGGTTTGCTGAAATTTGCGCACAATTCTCCCAATTGTGGAAACATTTGGTCGATTATGCTGACCAAAAAAATCACGAAGTGCACGAAATGCATTTTGATCTGAATGCCCATTTTCGAAAGAGGCTTCAACAATCTTAACGGGATGCTCAATTGTGTACCTCTCCATATTTTAATTTGTCAAACACTGAAACAAAGCAATGTCAAATTAAATTGGGCACAACACTTGACTTTAAGGTGTGACGCACAATTAACATCGTGCATTATGGTTGGACCACCCTTTAGTAAAAATCAATTAAAAAAGTTTGCCAAAACATAAAAATATAGAAATTTAGTTTTAATATTAAAGAATTTTTGAAGGTTTTATTAACTTATTTAGTTAAGAAAACTGTTGCCTATTCCAAAATTTACTTTTTAGACTAAAAAATAAAGCATACTTACAAGTATTATGGATCTCATTATACAATCTGCATGAATATCGTTAGAGTTTGTACTAGAACAAATTGATATTTAAAGGAGATAACAATGCAAATAGACTACAAAAGTGCTAATTTCAATAAAATCAATAGACATAATATTTTTTTTTAAATATACATACATTCCTAATTACTTCATAGAAGATTTTGAAATAAATGTTTAATTAAATATAATGGAGTAAGATCTTGTATTTTGCCAAAATTTCTAAACTTTTCATGAATTTATTGCTTTTAGAAAGGTAACATTTCATTTTGTGTGCTAAATAATTCGAGTTAATACTATTACTTTACTCGTGCATTCTTTAGTCTTTCTTTTTGTTGAAATAATTGCCTAATTTAAGGGTTTTATTGAAATTATTAGACAAAGTATGCATTGCAGCTGATGTCTTTAAGGCAAATTTTATTATAAGATTTATTTTTTCACATATATTTTTATTATTTTTTAACAATTCGGTAAATATATATCAATGAATTTTATATTTCTTTATATGTAAATATATTTAAGTTTAAAATGTTTTTACTATCTTGTTTTAAGTGTTTAAACTTAATAATTACTAAATTAGATTTTTTAATTAATGGTAGAATTTATTTATAAATACATATATTTTAAAATGTTTGCTTAATTTCTTACGCCCGTATTTATAAAAAATTTTAAATTTAATAAAGTTTTACAAAACAAATTTTGTATGAAAATGTGCCTTGATAAACGTTTGTTAAATTTAATAAATGTTTATAAACACGGGGGACAAATAAAAAAAGTAAATGGAAGTTTAATAGAACTTAATGAGCTTACCAGTAACAGCTTATTTTTCGTTTGGTAGTACATACTCATAACTTTCTGCATTACATAGTAAATAAATAATTTTGTAGTTTTCGTGGATAATCGCGTATGTCCACTTTTTTGGTTTTGGGATTTTGATGCCATTTTGCTTAATTTTAAGCGCTCTTTACATGATTTTAAAAATTTCTGAAAAAAAAGATGGACCAATTCCGATACCAATACCAATTTTTAACGTAATAACAAAGTGTAAAAAATGCAATACCTAGAGCCTAGTTTGATCTAGAGTGGTTTTTCGGCTCTCCTGAAAATTTTGATTTCATTACAACCACAGAATTATAAGTTTCAGGCTGTGAGTAGAGACAGACTTCAGGATACTATACATTATCCAACTGGGATATTGAGCATTTAAAATACAGACTATTGAAACTTCCATTTATTTTACAGACAATTTGTCATGTAAATATGTAAAAAAATACATACATATATATATTTATTGGGTTACTTAAGAATTAAAAGGAAATTTTAAATACAAAATATAAAAAAAAAACAATCAGCAATAGTTGCGAGGGGCTTATAAAGGCCTTAAAATGGTTTTTGGCCATCCTGTCAGAAGCATTTTTTAATTTGCTTGCAACGCGTACTTCGGCCCAACAACTCTGATACTGCTACATCGACACTCTATCTATTCTATCTAAAATTACAATAAAATTAACTGTTTTCGCTCTGCTCTTACTTTCCCCTGGAATTTGGGTCATCTTAAGGATGATGATAATTTTGGTGAGGCCTCCGTTAATATGCTTCTTCCTGGAAATTTTGTTTGAGAAATCCTGAAAATTCCACTAAAAGATGGTTTTCTACCACTTATGGGAGAATTGCTAGTCAACAAATGCTGCTAGGATTTTTCTTAAAACAACCGAAGGTTAGGTAGCTCCAGCTCCTATCCAAGGGGCGATTGTATAATCCTGCTGGATTATGCCCTCAAATTACTATCTGGTAATGTTGGTTGGCTCACACTCGGGGGAAGGGTGGGTCGTTTCACAAAGCGTTCTACTGTGTCATATAACTTGAATATGCTTAAGTTTTATGAATTTGATATTCATACAGATTTAGCAAATACAACAAATATACCACAATATAACACTTTTTGAATTGCCTCAATAAATTTTGAATAAAAATCTTTAAAATTTCCTTTAAATTTTTAAACTTAATTATTTTAATTTATTTATTAGTATTTATATAGAAATAATTATTCTCCTAGATTTAAATATTTTTATTGCTTTACAAATTGTGTCCTTTTTTAAATATTAATCAAAACTCAAATATTTCTTTCTTGTTTTCTGCTCGTGTTTATACTCCACTACTGTGCACTATCCTACAAAACAAATTTAAAATTACAAAACCACAAAATCAAATTTTGCGCATAACTGTCTAAATTTGTTTAATCTTTAATAATAATAATTTCTAATTAAAAAAAAAAAACAAAAAAAACCAAAAAATGTTGTGTGTAATGTGTTGTTAATCACCTTTAAATTAAAAAATTAATTTAAAATAAAAAATAAATAAATAAATCCATTACCAAACTAAAGGACAAGCCTACTCAGTATCGCCAGATGCAACATTCCCCTATAAGCCGCCATTTTATCAGCCTTTCGGTACCGGAGGTAATAAAACTACAAAAGCTCTAAATCATAAAAATGGTCTTGTTAAAAAATGTTTTAAACAATACGAACGCTAAATTAAAATTAAATAAAAAAACTGCATATTAAAATCGTTATAATAATTAAAAAATTTATTAAAAATTTTGTATATTATAATATTATTTATCATCAATCAAATCAATTACAATTGACACATTTTTTCAAAAAGCTTTAGTTAGTTCTTTAAAAATTAAGTTTAATTTTCTTATTCATTTTTTTATCTATAAGATTAATGCTTTTATTTCTGGTGTTTTCTTTAAAATTTTCCATTTAAAAAAATTATTTATTACTTTTATCTAAATATATTAAGCGCTTCTATTTACAACTTAAGAAAAACTATTATTGCATTATACTGACCCGTTTATAAAATGACTTCTTCAGTTGCATTTATGTTCAGTCAAATAAAATACGCCATGATCATAAATCAAACAACACTCGTCATCGTACGCCTGCTGCTGAGGCTGAGCTTTATTTCTTCTCTTTCTTTAGTTTTTTTTTAATAGTTAAGCATTTTAAACAGAAGTTAAATTCTGAAATATCATCAAAATCATTAACGTTTTCATGATCATTTTTGATTTATTAATATTTTTGTTTAAATATTTGGTCATTGGTTTGATTAAAAAAAAACATTAGCACACACATTTAAAAATCATCTATACTCGCATATCCTTCCATTATTTCTTAACAATATCGACTATTATTCGGGGGATTTATTTATATTTAAAACTTATAATAATAAAGTGTAAGAGCCTTATATTAGGGGTGTTAAAAAGGTAATGGCCTTGTCTAGAGAAAATCAAATTATTAAAATGCAAAAAATAAACTTTTGGTAAGTTACATACTTTTTAATGTATAAATTTTCATATTATTCGAATATGTATTCTAAGTCAAATTACAATCCTCAAAAGCTTTTGTACTTAAATAGTCTTATTCTTTCAATATTTTCCAGGAATGTACTCACCATGAGAATAAATTCCCAGATTATACTTTTTTTTTGCGAATTTGTATCTTGTGAAAATCGTATTTTTTTGATAAAAATATTACATCTGTTGTAAACCTTTTGTTTTTGGATTAAAAGTTGCTTTTTTTTTATATGGTACTTTTTGGTAAAAGGTTCTTTTTGTTAAAAGGTCCTTTTTGGTAAAAGATACCTTTTAGTAAAAGGTACTTTTTGGTAAAAGGTCCTTTTTGTTAAAAAATATTTTTTGGTAAAATGTACTTTTTGGTAAAAGGTACTTTTTTATAATAGGTAATTTTTGGTATAAAAAAAAGGTACTTTTTGGTAAAAAAAGGTATTTTTTGGAAAAAAAAGGTATTTTTTGGTAAAAAAAAATAGGTTCTTTGTAATAAATGAAAAAGGTACTTTTTGGTAAAATGATTAATTTTCGTTAAAAATGTACTTTATGATTAAAAGGATCTTCTTGGTGGAAAAGTACTTTTAAGTCAATTAGGTACTTTTTTAAGATGATTATATGAAGGTAAAATATTTTAATTTAAGTACAACGGTACTTTTTTGCATATAATAGTTTACTTAAAAATGTACTAAATTATAAAAACAAATATGCTTTTAAATGAAAATAATATACAAGAGTAGTAAAATTTTTAAAAAATATATTTTTTTTAAAAACAGGTTTTATTGGAAGTTGTTTTTTTTTTGTTGAAATGAATTTTTTTAGTTAAAAAACTTACTTTTTTAAAATGCTTTCGGTAAAGTATGTCCTTTAACCACAGGTGAATATCACCCTTAGATCCAATAAAGTATAGTATTGTATAATAAAGGAAACCAGGACTACAAAAACAAAACCAAAAGAGCCGAAACCCAGAATTCTTTAAGCAAGATGTTGCTTTTATAACCCGCGTTGTGTAACTTGCAACGCACGAAACTCCTCGACGAATTAACACGTGCCACATAATTCTACCCTTACACCCCATCCACAACATACTTTATATTAAATGTGTTATATCTTAATGGCGGAGTACAGTAGCCATGTAAGTGTTTGCCGAATCAAAAACGTGTTATCAAAGAAAAAAGCAACAAAATGACTAAAAACAAATTTTAAAAAGTACTTTTGGTAAAAGCGAAATTTTTGCAAAAAAAATAAAGTACCTTATTGATAAAGGGGTAAAAAAATTATTTTTTAACAACTTGGTACCACTTTTCTTTTATTAGTTTGATTTTATTTATTATTCTTAAATAAAAATTTACTTTTAAAGGCCAATAACTTTTTAAACCTCTAATATTTTCTCCTTTAAAACCGCATTACAAATAGTTTAAGGCATGCCTTATAAATTAGATTAGCTCATCAACACATAAGTGGTGTAAACTCTTAATGGTAAATAAATGTAATTGTTTATGTCGCATGTTAATGTCAATGTCTTGCTTTAAATGGTGATTGTTATGGCTGTTTACCCATTTTATATATTTTTAGTTTTAGCAACCATTTTTTAACTACATAATCGCAAAATTAATTTTTTTTCGAAACCCTTAAAACCAAATTTATTTTTCATTAAAATTTCACTTCCAATTATTTAGGACAAACTTATTCCTACGATGTCACTAGACCCGAAAATCAAGTATATTCTACTTCCGAAAGTAGTTCGGCAGATGATGATTCCTATTTGGGTTACTCGATGATTACTGGAGACTTTAATGGTGACCGTATAGAAGATATTGCCATTGGTATGCCCAGAGGTGCTGGTTTATTGGGCAAAATTGTTGTTAATAAATGGAATATGGTGAATATATTCAATATAACGGGTCGCCAAATTGGTGAATATTTTGGCTATGCCATGACTACCGCGGATGTTGATGGTGATGGTTTGGATGATTTGATTATTGGTGCTCCTATGTACAGTGAACCCGGCAATACAGAGGGTAAATATGATGTCGGTCGCGTTTATATTCTACTGCAGACCAGTACAAATGATGTAAGTATTTCTTGCTCCCTCTCTAAAAAACCAACATGAGCCAATTTATTTCAAAATTTCAGGCTACTCGTTGGTCCACAGAACATATCCGTGATGGCTTCAATACCAAGGGTCGTTTTGGCTTGTCTTTGACAACTTTGGGTGACATTAACCGTGATGGTTTTGGTGATTTTGCTGTTGGTGCTCCTTATGATGGCCCTTTCGGTCGTGGTGTTGTCTATGTATTCCATGGCTCTCCCAGCGGTCCTTTGGCCAAACCTTCTCAGATCATCCAATCCGAAGATATTGTAGAGGGGGCTCCTTATCCCCGTACTTTTGGTTTTGCTTTGTCTGGTGGTTTGGATATGGATGGTAATACTTATCCTGATTTGGCTGTAGGGGCTTATGCTTCCGATCAAGTGTTCATTTTCAAATCCCGTCCTGTGGCTGCCGTCAATTCCATGACGTCCTTTGCCAGTCCCTCCAAACTTATAAATATTGATGAGAAACACTGCCAAACCCTAAGAGATGGCAAGCGCGTGGCTTGTACTGATATTACCACTTGCTGGAGCTATACTGGAGAATATTTGCCCAATGCTTTGGAATTTGATGTTTCCTGGGTATTGGATGCTAAGAAGCCCAAAAATCCTCGCATGTTCTTCCTACAAGATGAGGGACGGAATATACGTAATCTTACAATAACTTTGGCTTTTGGCAAGAATTTCTGTCGCAATGAAACCGTTTATCTAATTGATAACGTCCAAGATAAATTGACTCCGTTGGAAGTGGAGACACGCTACAATTTACGTTCAAGTAGAAAACCCGCCAGTATGGTAAGACGCAAGCGTGATGCTTTAGAACCGGTTATCGATCAAAATCGTGAAATTGTTCAAAGGGATGCCATTAATATACAAAAGAACTGTGGTGCTGATAATATTTGTGAACCTGATCTTAGATTAGAAATTAAGTAAGTATTTTAAAGTGTTTCTTTTTTTTAAAGCGTTTTTAATATTGCCTTCCTTTTCGTTATGTTTTAAGGACTATTGATAAATACCTTTTGGGCTCCCGTGAACCTTTGTCCATTGAGGTCTTGATTTCAAACATGAATGAGGACGCTTTCGAGGCTGCCTTCTATATGGTTATGCCTAAGGACTTGGACTTTAAAAAAATCCAACAGATTGGCGATAAAACTGATACCCCCATTACCTGTACCGCTCCCTCCGAGACTAACAATTACACACTAAAATGTGACATTGGCAATCCTTTGCAGTCCAAGAAAGTAGCCAACTTTAAAGTTGTTATGTTGCCATCCCAAAAAGTTGGTATGGCTCCTAGTTATGACTTCTTTATGGAAGCCAACTCTACAAATGTTGAGAAACCCGGCTCTCATTTCGACAATATTATACGCAAGAGTATAAGCATTTGGGTGGAAACAGATTTGGCTATTGATGGTACTTCAGTGCCTGACTTTGCTTTGTACAAGGCTTCGGATTATCAACCTATTGAAAATGCCACTAAGGAAGAGGATTTGGGCCCCCAAGTGGTGCATTTGTACAATATCTTCAACAAGGGTCCTTCCACCATTGATGAGGCCATAGTTTTTATACATTATCCCTATCAAACTGCCGCTGGTGACTATCTTATGTACATGACAAATCAGCCCGAAACCCATGGCAATATCCAATGTGATCCTCATGTTAATGTTAATGCTTTGAATTTGCAGTTGGATCAAAATCTTGTACGCAAATCCTATTTGGAGGAAAGAGGTGCCGTTATAAGGACTCATGGAGTTTATGAAAGCTCAAGTTCTAGTTCCAGTTCATTTAGCTCAAGTGGCCATAATGGAGTTCTTATCGAAAAATCACATGGTCAAAATCAAGGTGGAGCCAATGTGGTATCTATTGGCGGAGGCAGAACATTAACTGTTGAAGAAAAAAGACGTTTGGAAAAAGAAGACGAACAAGCCGCATCGGGAGATGCTTCCTTTGTGCACTCGCAACGTGCTAATGCTGCAGCTCAGGCCAACACTCAGGGAGGTTCTGGGGGCAGTTGGGCATGGTCATGGAACTCTAATGGTACTGGAACAGGTCCTTCAGTAGTTGTACAAACTAAAAATAGCTCGGTTTTTTATGATGAAAGAGGTCAACCTCATGTCGTAGAAAGTAGCACCGAATATGTAACCAGTTTAGACAGTATACCCAGAAGCTATCAACATTCTCAACAAGCCTCGGCTAATTACCAACAAGTTGGTGGCGCTTCAGGCCAACAACAATTCCAACAAGGCCAAGCTCAGGGTCAAGCTCAAGTTGGTGCTCATAACGCTAGAGGTCATATACAAATGGCTGGTCCTCAGGGTTCAACCCAATACGAAAGAACTTATGTAACATCTGGAACCCCACAACGGGTACAATATTCTTCTTCATCCGGTGGAGCCTACAGACCCCAACAACAGCACCAGCAGCATAATCAACGTGTAGGCAGTGCCGCTACTTACAATGACTTTGCAACCGGTGATGTCAATTTTGAAAAGGCCGCTGTCGGAGGTCGTGGAGGGTTCCACACAGGTACCTTAGATTTAGGTACCCTTAACCGTGCCAATGTAGAACAAGAACTCCGCCCCCACAGCCAACCTCAGGGAGGCAGCTACAATTATCATCAAACCTATTCCAGTGGTACCCCACAAACTAACGCCAACTACCGTCAATCTACCTCCTCCTCTTCATCCAACTACGGTGGCAACAAACCTTATTATGGTCTCGAAAATGAAGATTACTATGATGAAGACTATAACAGTCAATCAACAGGCGGACAGCAAGGTGCCCAGGCTTCGCAAAAATGGTCTCACTCCTCTTCGTCTTCCCAACCCCATCGAAGAGTACGTCGTGAAGAATCCGAAGTCGGTGACCCAACCCAAATCGATTTGAATTCACCTTGCAAGGCTGCCAAGTGTGAAACACTACGTTGTGTAGCCCGTAATTTAGGTAAAGACGACGGTGTTTGGATTGCCATACGTACACGTATGGTGGCCAGATCCATGGAAAAATTAGCGGGTAGCGTTCCTCTTAATGTTTCTACCATGGCTGTTTCACATGTAACGAAATTGCCATATATTGGTGAACCCAAAGATGATATTATACGAACACATGAGATCTTTTATAAGGCTATCCCTGAGCCCACACCAGTGCCCGATGTGGTGCCTTTGTGGGTTGTTGTGTTAGCGGCATGTGCTGGTGCTTTGATTTTATTATTGCTCATATTCCTGCTTTATAAAGTGAGTTTTTATTTATTAATTTTTTTTTTCATTTTAATCTTTTATATATCCTTCTTTCTTTTCTAGTGTGGTTTCTTTAATCGTAATCGCCCCACCGATCACTCAATGGAACGTCAACCTTTACGTAATGGTTACCACGCCGATGAGCATCTGTAAAAATTAAGCCAGCCAATAATGAGTGCTTTCAATACAGCTTATAGAGAAAACTCCAAGAGTTTCTATAGTAAAAAAATTGCCTTTATTAACACTAGTAATAGAAAGAAATTTTGAAAATACAAGAACCATATCGTTTGAGAACGCGAAACACACTAAAACCCAACAAAAATGTAACTCTTTTATAAAAAGTGTTATTTTTTTTTTGGTCTATATTCGAGGGAATCTTGATCCCCGCTACAGTTTACACTGAAAGAAAGTTCTTGTAAGGAAAATAATTTTAATTTTTCAATAAACACTAACGGCTCCTAGTCACCAAAAAAAAAAATATATACACATAAAAAAAACTATAATTTTTTTAAATAATTAATAATAATATTTTGCCATAAAAACGAACGATTTCTTTTAATACAAATATTAACTAAAAACATTATTTTTTAATTAAAAAAAAAACTAAAAAATAATGAAATTATTTAATAGATTTTTCTAATGAACCTGTTGAGAATTATAAAGTAAATAAAAGTGCTAAACCATTTTCAACTATTTATATACAATTTAAACTAAAAACTAAACTAATAGTTAAAAACTAAAATATGAAACTAATACTTTTAAAAACAACTAAGAAAAAATTAAAATGCAACCACTGAAAATAATTTAAAAAGATTCTAAAAATACCAGAACTTTAAAGTTAACAAAAATTCTCTTTATCGTTTGAAATATTTAAATTGTTTTTTTTTTTGTAATTTATAAGCAATTTTATCTGCCACAGTATGAGTATGAATGAAAGTGTGTTTCAGAGATCGAGTGTTTGTGTTGAAATTTAATTTTAATTAATTTTTTATGTAAATTTGTTTGTCCAGTTATTTTTTTAAGCTTGAATGTAGTTTAAAAGTGTATGAATGATTGTATTAAATTATTAAAAATTTTGTAATAAAAAAAAACATAATTGTTTAGAAATTATTTTTTAATTTATATTAACCTTGAAATAATTTTTTCTTTCTCTGCTATTAATTTTAAAACTTGTTGTGTACATAAACTTTAAACCAGAAATAGAATTTAAAATGAAAAATTGTTATAATTATTACACTTTTTATGTATAATTTTTTAACAATAAAAAAGTTTCTGCTTAAATGTTTCATTTTAAAATGAATTTTTATTCAAAAGTTGTTGGCAATTAAAAAAAATTGTAATCAAGGCGAATTTATACCAGGTGACCTACGTAAGCAACAGCTGATAACGAACCTTATGCCAAAATTGTAAATACCATTCTAGTGGTTCTGTGGAATCTTTACTGAATTCTATAATTTTCGCTTTAAATTATGAAATTTAAAATTTTTTTAAGTTACTAGATTTCAAAACACACAATTTAAAATTAAAAACAAACTGAAATATTTGTTTAAATTTTTGACACAAAGTTAAAATATTTTACAGTGTATGAATTCGCCTTGATTATAATAAAATAAATTTTTTTTTAGAAAACATAAATTATATTCGGATTTTTTTTTATATTTTTCATATTTAGCAGAAAATGTATAAATCTTTTCTCTGTGTATAGTTTCTGTTTAGTTATTAACGGTACTTATTAACAGCAGTTTTATTTTTTTTATGTAAATTTAATTTTGCTTTTAACCTTCTAAGTTGTAAACAAACTTAATAAAAAAAAAAATTAAAAAATTAAATTTAACATGGTATTTTATTTACAAATCAAATCAGCAGGGGCCTAATGCTGGCAGTCGTGATCGAGAACTTTCTCGATTCGAAAGCAATTTTATATCTAATTCTTTCAGTCGATACTGAACGAATCGAAATTATATTAACTAAACTGGCAACATGCTTTATTTTTTGCGAAAACAATAAAGCAAGTTGGTTTTGTTGTTTTTATACCCTTCACCGAAGGTAAGAGGGTATATATAACTTTGTCATTACGTTTGTATGTTCCACAATATTGATCCTACACCCTATAAAGTATATATATTCTCGGTCCTTATGAAAAGCGAAGTTCAAATCCGGTTGTCCGTCTGTCCGTGTGTATGTTGAAATGGGTTTTCCGAAAACCCCAGAAATGATGTGGACTAGGTTGATGTATATTTATGTCACATATACTCCGTTTAAGTTTGCTATTGAAATTCAGCCAGATCGGTCCAAAAATGACGGAGATATGAGCAAAAAACCACGACTACCTCTAAATTTTTCCAAAAATCCCTTGTTGTTGTTGTATTTTTTTTATTTCTGTATATCTTGAGAACGACAAGAGCCAAAGTTTCCAAATTAGGTACACACATTTAGGCTGCCAATACACACCATCCTACAAAATGTGGGCGGGATTGGATAAGTGGGCGTGGTACCTCCCGTACAAAAAAATTAATAATTGTATAAAAACCTAAATTTTAGGGCTGCCATATGCCCTATGGCATTAAATACCCATTTTTGGGAACCCTAGATCTCCCCGAGTCCAAGCTTTATAGCTAAAGTAAATGGAATATTTCTTCTTTAACACGTCGGTATATAAATCTGTCAAATCGGTTAAAAAATGGCTGAGTTATGAGCAAAAAACCACGACTACCTCAAAATTTTTCGAAAAATCCCTTGTGGTTGTTGTATTTTTATTACTTTTTGCTGTATATCTGGGGAACGGCAAAAGCCAAAGCTTCCAAATTAGGTACATACATTTAGGTTGCCAATACACACCATCCTACAAAATGTGGGCGGGATTGGAGAAGTGGGCGTGGTACCTCCCGTAGAGTAGAACATATTTTATAAAAAACTCGGGAAAATTGGTTCAGATACAAAAAAGTTATGACCAAAATTAAATTTTTTTTTTTAAATACCCACTTTCGGTAAAATTGGTAAAATTCTTCCTTAACACGTCGGTATATAAAAATATCAAATCGGTTGGACAATGGGTAATTTATGAGCAAAATACTCCAAAAATGGCCTAAAAAACATCAAAATTTTTATAAAAACCTAAATTTTAGGGCTGCCATATGTCCTATGTATATGACTTATATACCAAAATGTCGGAAATTTGTATGAGTTATAACCAAAATACAGGAGTCTAATCACCGCATACGATATCGAGCAAAATTCATAGAAATTATTTATTTTGGTATCTTGAAACTCGATATCGAATGAAATGTATTGAATTTGAAATAAAAGCATTCGACATCGAGTAACTCGACATTACATATATCGAGTTTTCATTCGATACGCCAGTGTCTATCGTATGCAAAAAAATTCAGTAGTTTATTCGATACGATAGTATCGAATGCGGTGATTAGACCCCTGAATTCCCGAAAATTACTCTTGTTATACCCTTCACGGAAGGTAAAAAAGGTATATACATAACTGTAATTTCTACAATATTGATCCTACACCCTATAAAGTATATATATTCTGGGCCCTTATGAAAAGCGAAGTTCAAAACCGGTTGTCTCTTATTTAAAAAAAAAACATTTTCCAGTTTTATTTAGTTTTGTCTAATTGCTATGTATTCTGCTTGCACAATGGTGAAGGGTATATAAGATTCGGCACAGCCGAATATAGCACTCTTACTTGTTTTTTTTTTTTGTTTTTTCCTCACCTACTTAGAACTACAATTAATGTTGGGAGAATTCCAACAAATTGTAGTGGGGAATGTAGGAAATGATAATCTCACTGTTTATTGTTGTTTTTTTTTTTTGTTTAAGCTTTGATATTGTTTCAAGTAAAACTGTTGCTCATAATTCTTATTCGCTTAACAGTTTGATTTGTTTAATATCTTTAGTTTTTCTAAAATCTTTGGATGAATTTTCCTGATGATCTGTCCTAAGAAACCAGTGAAAAGCGCATAGGTTTTTATCAGGAATAAAAATTGAGAATTAAGAAAATCAAACGAAATCTTGTTGATTCAAAATTTTGTATTCCCAAAAATTACTTTGATAATTTTCAGTATTTATATAATACTCAACTGGGACGAACGACGAATTTTTGGCCGCGGATATTCCTCGCCAAAAATAAAAAATATTTGTGAATATGTGTTTTAGTATGTAAATAATGTTACACTTATAAAATTATTACAGTAACTGATTGCTGGTTATTAAAATTGTTTTGTTTTAAATGAAATGTAAATGATCCGTTTTTAAATGAATTTTAAGTTGCTTAAAATGAATTTTCTTTTGAATTTAACTACATAATTTTTTGAGCGTACTTTTTACAAATACAAATTAAAAAAAAATTAACAATTGGGGTATTCACAAGGTGTGCCAATAAGTCATAACGTCATAATGTCCTAAACAATAGTTTAAAAAATAAATGTTGTGTTTCCAATAAAATAAAAATTTTAATGCTGTGTCCATTGATTCGTCAATACTGTACAATAAAAATCTAAATTTTAAGCGGTTGCCCACAGCAGCTATACATATTTCTTGATATTTGTTTAACACATATGACTTTACAACTTTACGACTACCTTGTGAATCCCCCAAATAAAAAAGTATTTTAGTTAAGTTGTTCTTAATGTTTAATTTGTGAAGTATTTTTTATGGTACCACTATTTCTGGTTTTTTCCAAATTATTTTATTTCCTATTAATACGATTTCCGTATGACGTGCTAAATTCCCAGTTTTTCATATTTGATAAATACACTGAAATTTATTGTTGAGGGAAAGCTAGCTTCTATGTGCATTTCACTGGTTGCTTAGGCCAGCTCATCAGGAAACCTTTTCCAAAGATTTTAGAAAAGCCAAAAATATTATACAAATAAAACCCTAAAGCGAATAAGAATTATGAACACTCAAAGTCTTACTTGTAACAATATCAAAGCCAAAACAAAACACCAACAATAAACAGTGAGTTTATCTTTTCTTACATTCCCCTACAGTTGTTTTTTTTTGTTTTTTCGTCGTTTCAGCGAATTTCTTCCGAATTATTCGTCGTGCTGGACGAAATTCGACGTTCGTCCTAGTTGTGTTCCTAGCATAATTTTGAATAATTACTTTTTGTTAATTATATTTAATATTGTATAGAATAATATCCTATACTTAGAAAAAATGTTAAGGAAACAATTTCTAATTTGCAGCCAGACATTCCAATTAATAAGATCCAGTCCAGTTTTTCAAAAATGCGATAAAAAATCTCGTGCAAAATTTCATTAATTGATCTCGTTTGTTAGTTATTCTGTTTATATACTTTTTGATTTAATTTAAATCAATATATGTATATTAAGTCGAATTAATATATACAGTGGCAGCAATACTACAACAATACAAAAATCATAGAAACAACAGATGTTTTTTTGCATTGCATTATTACCCCCTTATTCATAAAAAATATTTCAGTTTTATTAAAGGTTAATTAAACAGATTTTCATATAAAATTCGTCTTATAAACCTGTTATAAGCATGCAATATTGTTTATGAATAAGGCCTTTAGTGTTTACGGCTCGATATGTACATTTTTTATAAATAAAACATTATGAAACCAAAACAAATTGTTTCGAACTGTCAAAGTCAGCAGGCTTTTCGCTGCCACTTGTAGTAAATTCGCCTTGATAATAATTTTGTAATATGATATAAGACTGAATTTTAGGTGTTACGTTTTCTTACTTTTAAAATTTTTTTTTATTGCTAAATTAAATCTGAATTTAAATTTTACTTTTTCTTATTGGTTAGTGCTTTTCCAATTTGTCCAGTTATTTTTCAAACTCTAGGTAAATTGTTTCTATTGTCCAGTTATTAGACTTTTGGCATTGGCTACGATGTTTGCTACTTAACGTCCAAAATAACTCTAACTCGATTTTAATTTAATGGACTATTTTCAAATTAAACGATCATTTTGACACTACGGTCTTACTAGAACAATATCTACAGCATTGTTAACGCTACAAGTATGCGTAACACGCTCATACTAAATGCAAACTACGATTTAAATCTTATTAGATAACTTATTAAGACCAGGATTCACTGTCCTACGCAATCGTACGATGCATTTAAAAAAAAAAATTCAATTCGACATAAAAATATTGTTATTATCACAAAAAATATACACAAATCATATGACTGAGCTACTTAAGAATAAAATGCAGCTATGATTGTAGTAAATTTTTCATATTATGAAAATTTTCACAAACATTTGCAAGTTGATAACAGTGATGCAAGAAGCGCAAATTTATCTTCATTTTGCAAATGTTATTCCCCGAAATTGCCAAAATGCAGATTTAAAGATTTTTGGTTTAAATGTGTTTAAAGAAAAATCTGCATGTAAATTTTTGTCTTAAAATAAATTTTTAACCAAAATTATTCTGTTTGGTATGAATAAGGTAGTAAAATAATTTTGAATTTGACCCGTACTTAATATAATCCGAAAATTATAGTTAAATTTATAACATTGCGGCTATTTCATATGTTTAAGAATTGTTGATTTTTAAACAAACAAAAAGTTAAGTATAAAATTAATAATGTACAAGAGTGATTTCATTTTTCTTATTTTTTAATTGAAAATCACCTCTCAAAAGTTAAAACTTTCAACCCTACATATGTAAGTATGTACGCATATTTATACCAAAATCCAAATTTCTTTAAATGACCGTATTTTAAATATAATTACCTTGCTACCTTTTGCGGCCCAAATAAAGAAGGGTAATTACCGTACGGTTAACATCACTGCTTACATACTTTTAATTAATGCCAATTTGCAATTGGTCTTCACTGTATTATCATTTACACATGGCGCCCTCTTTGGGATACATGGAAAATATGCAATCTAAAATAAATAAATAAAACTTGTTTTGTTGAGCCTTTTCATTTACCTTTAAATTCAGATAAATTGTTTCCAATGTCTCCACTAACTGATTTATCTCAGCCACCAACCTGTTGTGTGTCATAACTAATTTAGCAAATACCGGTTTTTTTTCTCAATTGCTATCGGTAGATTTATTTTACTGCCGCTATCAGCGTTGCCACTAGTGAAACAAAAAATTTAAGTGAAATTGTGCTTTTTTTAAATATTTTCTAAATTTTAAATAATAAGGTGACAAATCAAGAGTTGTAGTCGAGATGGAAGTGCGCTTGTCGAGTTCTTCATAGTTTATAATTGGCTTAGTATTTTGGAATTATAAGACTCAAATTTATCACAATTTGTTTGAAACATTTTTTTTGTGAATTACCAGCAAATTAATTAATATTCTATACATATGTATTTTGCCAATTGAAAAAAAATCTGTTTTATTAAAATTACTAAAACATCTGAAAAAGTCGATTTTTTGCAATTTTTTTCTACAAAAGTATCTTTTTATTTATGAAAAAAATTGATTAGCGACATATATTTTATTCATACTTTTTTGAAGGGGTTCTTCAATAGGGTAATAACTTTTATTTAAGTTTAAAATACCACTCCAGTACCATGTGCCGAATTTTATTCTGATAATAAAAAACTTTTTTTTAAGTTGATTCGGCCCCTCAGTCAGTGAACAAAGTTAGATGCAATTGTATCTGATGATAATTTATTCCTGGAATCTGTTTCAATATTGTTTAGCATTCTAAAAACTCTTTTTACAGAAGAACTAGAAAATGGTAATATAAAATAAATGATAACAATTTCTAAATTATAGAAGAGCCTTTTAACAGTACAAATCTCTGTTTTAAAAACGTTTGATCAATATGTGAGTGAGTACATCTAAATTCGTTCCCAACACTCATTAACAATTGTCATGTACATTTGCTGCTTGTTTTTGAGGATTAAGTTTACAGCAAATAGTTAAATAGTACAAAATCGGTACAAAAGTTATATGATACAAAAACTGTTCAAACATTTTAAAATAGTACAGTTTTTGTATTGTTATGCAGAAAGTGGCAACGCTGGCCTTGTTGAATAGTCATCGTCCAGACTTGCAATTTTTGTTGCTACAATTTTAAAAATTCTGCTTCGCAATTTTTTTTATTGAAATCTTTTCTTTTCTCTTTTCCTTTTTATATTGTGTTTAAAAATGTTCTATATATACATATTTTCAAATATTTGGACAATTTTTGTACCCTAATATTTTTGTAAAATTTCAAAAAAAACAGAATCTGCGAATTTATTTCTCATGGTGAGTAACATTTAATATATAAATTTGCATATTCTTCGAATGTGTTATCAAAGTAAAATAACAATTTTTAAAAGCTGATAGTGGTCATACTGGAACAAAATTTTGTAAGTTAATAAAGCATTTCAATAAAATCAATTTATTACAAAAACATCATTAAAGGAAGGATTTCTTATACAAACTGCATTAAGTCAGGCATAGACGATATCCGATGAAAACAAGCGTATTGATTAAACATATGAAAACAAAATGAATCATGTTTGGACGAAAATCAAAAAATATTCACACAACCATCGTGTTTTTATAGTTCTCAAGCCGCATGAGTTTTTTATTTGGCCCTCAGTCTAAATCTTAAGATCAAAAAAATAACTTTTACTTGAATACTTAGGGCTCATAAATCAGAGGAAGTAAAACTCTCTTTTTGGTTTAAAATGTGTTTAAACTAACCAATCTTTTCTAAAACGATGTTAATATTGATTATTTGAAATCATTTGGCTTATAAGAGAACAAACATATACGAGCTAATTCATATTAAGGATTTGTCAAACATATTTGTTGTTTATTAAACATATTTGAATAGAAAATTATATTTGTTTTAAACCTATTACAGCGTTTACATTTGCCAGTACTGGCAAGACAGTAGCAATAAATGCACACTTTTTCAACTGTCTTGCAAATTTCGAAGACAGCCAAATTGGACAGTGTTTTGATATTTTCTGAAAATAATTTAAAGTTTTGCTTGCAAAATAAAAAAAAACACCATTTTAATAAAATAAATATATTCCGCTTTGATTTTGTATGTTTTAGTTAAGTGTTGTCTATGTTCACACAATATAGTTGATTTATACTACTCTTAATCTTTTTCTGTTTCTGTCACGAAGACAGTTAGCAAAAAGTTTATTCATAATACACTAACCAAACTCTGGCTAATGATTTGCTACACTCTTGTTGACGAGCTGCCAAACGTTTGCCAACTTGTGAAAAACAGCTGTTGCCAATAACGTCGGCAGAACAAAATAGATATATATTTTTTATTGCTCAGCTTATGTTAAAGACATGGGAAAACGTATTTATGTTAATTCAGAATTTGGAAAAAATCAAGAAAAAACGTGCAGTGTAAAAACAAAAATTATTTTTATTAACATAAAGTCTTTCTTATTTGACTTTATTATTTAAATGTATAATAATTTGTTTAAGCTTGAGGTCTTTTTTTATGTAAAAATATTATTTTTTTTTTTTTTTTTAAAGTAAAATTAATATTAACTGGGAATTATTTCCTTTCATAGGTTACTTTATTATATTCAACATTTTTTATTTTTTTGAATTTATTCTATGAGTACATACAATATACTTCATTGCTATCCAAAGGACAGCTAAGGTAAAAGGTAACAAGAACATACAATATAATAGTCTGGTAGTGTATAAAGTCATTCCTAAAAATTAAAGGAATAGGACTATTACAAAAAAGCTTTATAAAAATACATAACTGAAATTTAGCTCATAGAATAAATTCAAAAAAATAAAAAATGTTGAATAAAATTAATATTTTTATATAAAAAGAATTCAAACTTAAACAAATTAATATAAATTTAAATAATAAAGATCGAATAAGAAAAAAATTATATGTATTAATAAAAATAATTTTTGTAATTTTATTTAAGTGTTTATTAAATTCTTTAACTTAATTCTTTTACTACAATTATAATTAGCTACCATTTGACAAACATAATTTCTTTCCCACGGTATATGCTTCTATTTTTTTTTTCTTTTTTGATACTTTTTTTCAACTGACAAGCAAATTTGACGTTTTATGTAAGCAATAATTGTCAACAAAAATGGACTTACAATTATTGCAACGTACATTTCCGGCAATAAATATGTACAACAAATTGCTGTCTACATTAAAGATAACATAATTTTACGAGCAGTGACAGAATGGCATTTGCTTTGAAAGCAGCGTTACCATTTCCCAAGTTTTTCCTTTTTTGCAAGCCTTATTTTGCTTAATTTTTTTTTTATATTTTTAATTCTAAATTATTTTGGTATTATCTTTTAAATTTTTGGCACTTTTGTAGAAAAAACGTATGTATTTCAAAAAAAATTAATTTTTTTTTTAAATGGTGACCTTTTTTATTGATAGTAAATGTTCGATGTTTCAAGTGTGAACGCGTATTTCACATTTTCAACATCTTCCGTCCGTTCCTCCGAAATGTATGCAAGTGTACAAAGGGTATTACTCTGTGCCAACAAGCTGGTAAGCTTAATCGGCATTCTAGTTACCAGCTCGTTGTATTGTATAAAATTGTATAAAAAAATTATAACATGAAAACTTCCCCAAAATTAAAAAATATTCCCAACAAAATCCTCACAAAACAAAAATGTTTATCCCCGCTTCCAAAATAAAATCCCCAAGTTGGGGATAAAGCCCCCAATCTGACAGCTCTGGCTATGAAATTCAAAGAGAATAAAAAATGAGCACAAATTACGATAAAGATACATTTTTGTTGTTTTGTTTACATAAATGTATCGCATTTTTCAGTTTTTGGGGAGCTGATTCGGATTTGTTGGTATACATCTTATGGAATCAACAAATTTCATTGTTAAACACTCAGTTATTCCGCTGCTGCGTTCGGGAGAGCACGCAAAAAGTATTCAAGTAGAAAAAAATCGAATTAAATTCATAAACAAACGGGTGTAAAAGTGTTGGAACACAACAAATATAATTTTTGCAGAAAGATTTTTCGAAATCAATTTTAGCATTGAAAATATAAAAACCAAAAAAGAATAAAAAAAATTATAAGAAACCATAAAGAGGCAAAAGAAAAAGTTGTCTTGCTAGGTTTTTTTTTCAAAAAGAAATGCGAATCATACCTACCTATAAGAAAATTTAAGAAAACCAATGAGATTAAAGTGAAAATATTTGAGAAAAAGTTTCCTAAATTTCCTTATTTATTTTTTATATAGGTAGGTATAACATGAAAAATAACAAAACTAATATTTAAAAGTTAATTTTTTTAATTGAAAAAAAATAATTATTCCCTTTTCGCTGAATACTTTGGTTACTATGTACTGTTATTTACCAAAAATATTTGTAAACAAATCATAAATCACCAGAGACCCTAGAAAAAGTGTTTGAAAAAGGCATCTTTATATAGTGAATTTGAAGTTTAAAAGCCCACCACTTTGAACTTAACTGTATACCTACATACATACATATTTACCTGTTTGATTTTTATTAAAAACAGCTGCTAACTAATTGTTTATAAATGACATGTAAGTTTTCATTAGATGATTAAACAAATGTTTACATTAAATTTTAGACTCGTGTGTTAATGTATGTGTGCTTCAACTTTTTTTCATATTGTAATACTTTTTTTACCATCCAGTTTAATTGGAATTATAGTGTCTACTATTGCAATTTTTGTTTAAAGTTTAGCCAGCTACCAGTGCTGCCAGAAAAGTTTTCGCCCATGTCCCCAATTAAAAGTTTTTGTCCCAAAAAAAAAACCCCCTTCTTAAAATCTAAGTCCCCAATTTTGTTCCCAAATTTTAAATTACTTAATAAGACAATATTTATGAACTTTAAATGTTATCTCTTAATTATCTAACCTTTATAAAACCTAAAAGGCGGCTTGATATGAACCTGTATATAGTAACGAATACCGATACCAATACCAATTTATTGCGATACTTCACGATTGCCGATGTATCGGTATCGGCGATATTTTACTGTCAATACGCCTATACTTTTTTTAAAGTTTTTTGAATAAACAATTTAATTTCAATGCTTATTTTATGCATATTTAAAAGCAGGACATACAATCAAAACAGAATAGTAAATTATTTCTTTTAATTCTTAGCTGGAGGTCCACACCACGCGTTCTATACGTTTAAAACTTTCTTGGCCTTTTTTCCAGCCGCATGCAAATATGGAAAGAAATACCACTTAATGCGTATAGTATGGGCATTTTACGAGTTTGCTGTGTAACTTGTCAATACAATTTTACACTGATTCTAATTTTTCGAAAGATACTAATTAAACTCTTAGTGTGGAGATCTAGCTTTAGCTGCTTTGCTTTGCATCATAGCTAAATCTTTAATGTATTTTGTACATTTTCATGCTTATTTTTTACGAGCTGTTTGTGAGAATAAAAAACATTTTGCTGAAAATTTTGGGCTACTTTGATGAGGCTTCTAAATCCATAAGTAATGCCACTGATACATTGTCTGGCGTTATTCCGCTAGTTAACAGTCTCCGAACATTAGAAAATTTAATAAATAAATAAACTGAGATATACAATAGATCAGAGGGCCAAAAAATTGTCGACTAATCCTAAGTAATAAGTTTCCGGTAAAAACTTTGCTTCCTTTCTCAAAATGAACAGCTTCTTTCATTCATTATTAAGTAGCTTTCTTCTATAACTACTTCTATGGTAACTTTTATAAATACTTTTTTCTTGATGTATGTAGGTAAAAAATAATTACTTACTTTTGAATGCGTTCAGTTTTGGGGCATCCTTTGTAAAATTCATTGGTTCTTTCAGTAGTATTGTAAGTAGTGCTTTTCTGATTATTAAACATATTTTTTTGTAGGCGAAGTTTTTACTGTATTCCTAATGAAAGGTTGTTCATCTAAAATTCTTTGAATATTTTAAAGGTAATCGGCTTCAATCGTGACGAAAAGACGTCTTACTGAGCTACTATGACTTTGCATACTGAAATTGTGGTAGACACGGTCACCCGAACGCTTAATAAAAGTTCTGATTAGTACGAAAATGTCTTTAGAGCGTTTGTGAACAAATAATAAGAAAATCCGAAGAGGATGAGCCTCCATCCTCTGCTGTGGTTCTGCTAAAGAAGAAGTCGAGATAAACCTTAGATCTCCTAATATTTCTAGAGACGCAGATCTGCTTGGTGCAGAAATACTTAAGTTTTCAAATGAATTCTGTCGCAACTTCTGGGATTTTTCGAAAATAAAAGACTTTAAGACAAGTAAAATTGTATTGTCAAAGTAGCTGTGGTAAGTCATTGTCGCCAATTTTTATGTACTTACGAACTTTTATATTAGAAATAGTATTTGTATTGGATTCCAATAAAATGTTGTGAAATGATTTTGATTGCAATAAAATAAGTTTGGACAAATTTAATTTAAATACCAACATTATAAGATGATGGCCATAAACGAAGACATTTATTCCGGTAAGAAGCTTTTATAGGGGCTATGTGGAATTATGTACCGATTCTCCTCATTTTCAATAGACTTGGTCCTTGTACTATGTGGTAAATTTCATCAAATTATCTCCAAAATTGCGAACTGTACTTCGCGCACAAGGTTTATTTGGGCAACCAGCCAGCCGGACGAACACCGTTAGACCGTTAGATCGGTATGCTTAATGGTGGGTCTAGAACCAATATTTTAAGGTGTTTCAAACATCAGAACAAATGCTTAATACCCTTTCCACTTTAATGGTGTGGGTAAAAAAATTATTAAAAGAATTTGTTTTACTACCTCTACTCATGAAAATCTGTCCCCAAACTAATGTTCAAATCCTCAATTTGAGGACAATTCTGGCAACACTGCCATCAACAAAAATTTGGCCAAGAACAAAACTTGTTTTTCTAAATTATATTGGGATAGTAAAGCCCACTCGAGAGTAAATTCCAATCTTATTGGGTCAATATCTCGCATTACAACAAAAAATCCCTCTAACATTTAACAGTTTTAAAAAGATGTTCTTGCTGCAAATTGTTTAAAATATAGAACTTTAAAGTAAAGAATATTAAATAACTCCTAACTTTACTTCTAACTAGTGACTAATATTGTTGTTCTTTAAATAAGTTTTTTTTTTGTTATATAAAACGTTAATTTGACATCAGGTATAATTTCATGTACATAAATCGGGCAATTTTGCATTGTTTCAAGTGTAATATTGAATTTTTCTGGTGATAACACTGAAATAAATCCAATATAACCAACAGACAGCGTTTACCGTTAAGCGGTTCAAGTCGCATTCTTTTTTGACTGCTTTGCCACTTTCTTTGTTCCTTTATTTTAAATCCCCTTTTGTATCATTTTGTATATTTTTGTGCCTTTTTTTGAACTTAAAGGGGTCTGTGCAAAATGCAGCAGCATTTCTTTTATAATAAATTTGATTATTAAAAGTTCAAGAAGCAGCACAAAAAAGTTTTGTAGCCCAGCAGTTTATTCCAGCACTTTATTTAGTACGTATGTAATTCTTAAAATAAAGATACAAGCAATTGAAAAAAAATCTTCAAACTTGTCCTTTTAAGGATATAAATGAAGCAAATGTTCAATCGATAATCGAACTAAAATACCAGGGGCCTTATTTTGGCAGTCGTGATCGACTACTTTATCGATTCGAAAGCAATTCGGCTTTTTTAAACAAAAGTGGAAAAAATTTAAGTTCTGTATAATGAGGGGATTTTAAGGTCCCATGCAGATTAATTTCACTATAATGAATTCGACTATTAATGTACATATATTCACCCTTATCGTGGTTGGCGAATTTAAAATACGCCTGCGACTGTTTGGTAGTAGATTAAAGAAAATAAGTTCATGTTATCTTTAATCTATTACCAAACAGTCGTAGGCGTATTTTAAATTCGCTAACTACGATAAGGGTGATTATGTATTATTTATACGTAAGAAGAGGTTTATGTTTTGTAATGTTAATAGCAGCGTTCGTTTACCCCAAAATTTGCAAAAATTGGTACTGGATTTTACTGAAATGCGTTCGCGTACACATACATTTGCAAAAGAGATATACTGAGAGAGTAAAGTGACAGTTATCAGCACTGTTGCCATTTTAGAGATTTTCCCGCTAAATCTAGCGTTTTGAAATCTAGCGATTTCAAACATCCATTATCAATTTCAAAAACCTTTCTTAAATTTTAAATATACAGATTTTATACCTTTTTTTTATTAATTTTTTTGTTTTCCTGACTAAAAACTTCTAGTTTATGTTCACGGTCTTGCTGACTTTTGCAGTTTTAGTGAACTGAAGATTGTATGTGGCATTTTTTTCGATTTTCAGTTAATATATTGTTAGGGCTGACAATTCACAACTCTAAGCTTGCTAAAAATTTTGAAACTAAAGGTAAGGTATTGATCTAAATTGTCTCGATAGATCGCAAGCAATAAATTTCACTGACTTTCGTCTAAGTAATTTTATCTAATTGCTCAAAACGGCAAATTATGGTCAAAAATAGCAAAAATGTATTAAACAACTAGTTGTTATAAAGGTACACTAAGTTTGTCATTCCGGGTGAAACTATTTGAAAAAACAGCTTTATATGACTAAAAATCACACTGTACATTTTCGTGGTTATCAATCCATAAAGCTCCATATAAAGCCCATTCTCGGAAAACATCTAAGTACGCCTTAAACCCTAACAAATAATGATATTGTAATAAATTTTGGTACGTTACAGTTTTATATGACTACAATTCATACTGTCAACTTTCGTGCCGATCGGTCGATACTTTACCATTGTCCCCATATAAAGCCTTCTCTCGGAAGAAACTTTAGTACGCGTAAAACCGTAATGCTATGTTCATACGACGATAGAAACCACTGGTTTCGCTCTCTGAAACTAGAAATTCAAACATGCTGCTCATACGATTTATTCCTGTTTCACTTTGACATTTTTTTTGTGTTGTTAGTATGATTTTTTTTTTAAATAGATAAAAAAGTAAATAATACTAAGGAAAATATTATTTAATACTGTTATTAATATTATTATATTATAATTATCACTTTATTTTATTAAAGATCAATTTTTATTTTATTTTTTTCTTTGTTTTGATATTTTTTGAGAGCTAGTTCAGATAAACTAACGATAACTGTTATCAAAATTGGAGATGATAGTACATTTTTCCTGTTTCGCAGCCTGTTTCAAAATGAAACGACCTGTTTCGCTCTCAAAATTTTGTATGGTAAAACAAGTCGTTTCAATCATGTTTGGGGCGCGAAACAGGAATAAGAGAGCGAAACACGAATATTGCTGTCCGTGTGAACATGGTATAACGCTCTTAATCTGTGTTTATTATAAAAAAATTTGGTCAGCCATAGTTTTATAAGACTATAAATTACTTGAAGGGTATCAAAGATTCTTGGGAATAAAATAGCTGGGGAAGTTTGAAACCTGAGTATGTAACGTAATTTAAGAGTCGTATACCTTTAGAAAAGCAACCTATGTATAGATTTATATAAAACATTTGAAAATGTTTTGTTTAAATATTTAGCGGTATCTAGCGGTTTTAAAGTCCGATTTGGCGGGAAGTGTTCAAAAAGAGTTGTCAACAGTGGTTATCAGCAAAGAGCCTGCAAACTTTCACTGAACTAATTTTTGCCTGTAAAATCCAGCCGAAAACAAAAACATATGATTGAATATAGTTAACAAGCAAAAAACATACCATTTGCAAACAAAAAGTCTACAATGTGTAAAAAAAACATTTAAAATACCCTTTTTTGACCCCTTTTCGAAAATTTCTAACGGTAACCCTGCCAACAGAATGTCTGCTTTATCTCTGTCGTATTGTTTTGTCTCTGTGCACTTTGCCCGCAGTAGATTTTGCTCATCTTTTTCATCTGAAAACACTACCCGCACTGAAAATTGTATTTGGTTTTTTTTATCACTCTGGTCGTTCAACCATACAAAGTGCTGCTCGTCGTTTGTCATTAGGAAAATCAACAAATTTTAGAGTGACCATAAATATAAAGTACGCAGGTACTTGATCGTATTGACAAAAACAAAATAAATAATGGATTTAAAAAAAAAATTGGTCATTTTATTTTCTGTTCGAGTACTCTTTTTATGGGACAATACACAATTTGTAGTGTTTGTTATTGGAGCAAGGTCAAGGTTTACAGTGTGGACACAAAGTTCACTTTTTGTGTAACACGCTGGAATGGATGTTGTCGGGTAGTTGTACTCTTTCTTTTTAAGTTATCTTCGTATTGTGCTGTAGAAACTGTAATTATAACTGACTTGAAATTGAAAGCAAATTTTAGGTAGAAATAGTTTTTTTATTTTATTCAGTTGAAAATGTTATTTATTTTAATTGGTTTTTTAAAATGTGTTTAAAAAACACTTTATTTTTATAGCAACTTTAATTAAAATATTTCTTATGGATTTCTTTTTTTTAGATAATAAGGCAATAAAATATAATTATTTTTAAGTTCTCATGCTTCTGCTAAAAGTTAAACAAAATTCAACATTGAACTCTTGTTATGCATTTATTTATTCCCTTCTCCCTGCCTTCGCACTCCCTTGCTATCCAGCAAAAGAATATTATCCACTGATTTGTTGAACTTAATTGAAAACGATTGAATTTGATTAGATAAATGAGTACTTGACTTCGCCATAGTGAACTACAATAAATAAAAAATTTCTACAAATTTAAGCAAACATATTAAAGTCAAATAAATTTTGCATAGGAAAATTTTCTACAAAGGAAAAACTTTCTAAGCACTTTTCTAAAAAAAATTTTAAATTTAGTTTAAAAATATCAGAGCTGTATAAAACTGCAATCAATTTAGATTTCAATATGTCTTAAGATATCAAAATGAAATTTAATCAAAATTTCAATCATTCTTAATACAATAAATTCGATTTCAATCAAATTTTTTATTGAAATTATGCGATTTTTATCCATTCCTCACAACTAAGTTAAAAGTCCAACGAAATAACATGCACTTGGAATCTAACAAGGGTAATCAGAAAAAAAAAGAAGTTTCATTTGAAAAGAACGAATATTTGGATTATGGTTAAATTTTGATTGTAATTACTGGATTTCATTGCAGTTAAAGTATCGAATGGATCGTTTATTTAGAAATGAAGCTCTATTTCGCACTTGGTAACTCTGATTTTCGATATTAATACGCATAGTTGCATGTGTAAAGGCAGGGTTATATATAAATTGTTTTAAAAAATTTGAATAAAATCTTTCTTTTGTATTGATTTCATGATTTCAAATTTAAATCATACAATAAATTTTCCGATTTTAAATGCAATCAAAACATTAACAATCATTAACGAAAAACCATGTGATTGCAGTTATATCGATTGTAATATTTTACAGCTCTGAAAAATATAGACACTAAAAACAATATGTTGATCGAACTATGGGTTTCATTAAAATTAGACTGCAAACTAGTGATTTAAATGTTTTCTGTGAAAAATCAAAAACAAAATATATACAAAATGTTTAATTTACGAAATTACTTAATATCAGTTGTGGGTGCCCCAGTGGGCTAGTTTGTAGTGAGCTGGTCTATTAGAACGGGGGTTTCTGGTTCGATTCCTTCCAAAGATGAAGGACTAAGTCTTAGTAATTTTTACTTTAAATAAATTAAAATAAATGTTTTGGATGTTTTTGAAGGCCTTAACGAAAAAATTAAAAGCTGTGATGTCACCTGATCTAGACAAAAGCTCATCACTGTGTCACGAGACGTAAGATTCAGCGTTATTTTTCACTTTCTTCGAAAGCTGCCATTTTTGCATTTCTCTTTGCATCATCTTTTTTGCCGCAATATAATGAACACAAATTTGTTAATTAGAGATTCACATGAAAAACTGTTGTAAAAATTAACTTTTAAAATTACCACAACACGCGTAAATAATATTTAAGTAAGTAAATAACATTACAAAACAAAACAATATAACTAAATAATTTTTTTTTTCACAAAACACAACGTTTGTTGAACTCATGCATTTGTTTAACATGGTTTGTGTTTTGATCTCGCCATTGTGTTGATTGCTGATTTGGGCCCTTTTCACACGTCACTTTTTACATATCTGTTTAGTAATCTGTGTTACTGTTCATCAAATTGATATTACAATAAAGTCATATTTCACGGACTTCATATTTAGCCAAAAAATTCATGAGGCCATAAAATCCGAACGGCAGCTAAACTAGCAAAATCGAGAAAGACGGGCATGTTCAACAAATCGAAATGAAGTGGAATTGAAATCGAACGAGATTTTGAATTCAGTTATTTAAAAAATGACCGTAGTTTTTCCTGGTTTAAAGAGCTGGTCTTGTAGATATAATTGGTGCTCAATGTATGAAGTTTATAAAACGTAGCATTTGTATTAACTTTCTTTACAGGCTCTTATTCAAAATTGGTTCGTTTTTAAATCCACTTCGTTTCGATTTACAGAACATACCCGAGAGTTTCCACTCATTGACTTCAAAAATTTTATCTATCGGCCAAAAATGGTGATAAAGGTACGAAAATTTAAAATTGTCGACATCTTAGCAATTCTAATGCACATGATGAAGTTTTTCGGGTTAGGTTGTTTTACACTTTCTTTCTCCCAGTTTAACAGACGAACACAAAAACCTAAATTTCAATTGGTTTCCGAAATACAGACATGATAAAAATTATATCCCTAGAGGGAAGCGAACTGACACTAAAGTAGTCACGTGATAGGTCTTTGGTGGTAGAGACCGGTTTTATTTCTAACACATTATATGAATAAGACCTATCACTTTTACATGGGGTTGTCATTGATCACAGATCTATTCTCAATGAATGTGCTTAGTGTCAGTTACTAAAATGTATTATTATTTGAATTCAATGTAGTATTATTTCAATAAAACAAGTCCTGGAATTAAATTTAAGAACCAAATTTTAGAAATGACCAAAAAAATGCGCCACAGCACCAGTTAAGACTGTACTGTAATTCATTACTTTTTTTACCTTTTTGTACTTAATAAACCAGTTAAGGGATTGGTTCTTCTTTCACAGGTCATGAGTCCTTTCTTTTTGTACTTGTTCTATTTTCACAAATCCCAGGACCAGTTTGTTTGACCAATTGACACAAATTTCCCGCAAGGATGTTCTTCGTAGAAATCAAGTTTGAGCCAAAAATTTTATGAGGCAATTAAATCCGAATGGCAGCTAATCTAGGAAAACCCCAATTGGTTTTTTTTTGGTTTAGACTTCAAACAATGTTGCACAGTGTTATTAAACATAAATTTTATAAATTTGACACTTTCTTTTTTTGTTAAGCGGGGCACCTGGCAGGTTACCTTATTCGAGTACGCCTTATCCAGTAATGCTTATCTTTATTGGGTTATATTTTATTGCCGTTATTTCGGAAATGGAGGAGGTTCCACAAAATAAATTCGCGTAAATAAAAAACTGTTTAGTTTGTTCGATGTCAGTTTGTCTGTTCCTCGCTCGGATGCAAGTAAAAAGCCCTTTTAGCATTTTCAATATGATTTTAAGCAAATTTACATTTTATAATTTTTCTTTATAATTTTAAATGTTTTAAAGACATTTTAATAAAACAGACTAAAGTTAAACAAAATTAACTTTAACTGTCGTATTCATAAAAAAATAAAATAAGTTTGAAATGTGTTTGCTATATTTAACAAAAGTTTATTAAGAAAATTTCCATTAAAAATTTGTTTTGTAAACCTTTATTAAATTTAAAATATTTTTATGAATACACGCAAAAATTTTCATGTAAATTTGTCTTAAAATACAGTTCAAATTCACTTTAATTTTTTATGAATATGACAGTAAAGCTGCGGTCACACTTGGCAAATATTTGACGAAAAAGACGTAATCAACTGGCAAACTAAAACATAATTTTCACTAATTGCAATATCTATTTTGATTTTAATACTACATCATACAAAAAACAGTTTTTGCTGTGTGCGGCAGTATAATTAGTTTTATTTTGTGGTATTAAGTCCATGTTTAGTCTCACTTACTATTAACACAAGTAGTGGTTATGCTTATATGGTCAAATATTTAATAAGTGTGTGCTTAAGTGCTTAACATTTATTGACACCGTCTTTTATTTGCTTGTTTTAAATTTTGTGCTTGTTTTTTCAAAAATGCTGCCAAACAAAAAGCGTTTGAATTAAAACTGATAATTATTGTTTTTGTTTTTATCTACAACAACTATAAAAACAAATCATATTGATTAAATCACACAAACGAACAAACAAACAAAATAAGTGTTATTATGGGAATAATAAATAAATAAGTAAATTTACTTATCGTACAAAATATTTTTTCTTTTTTTGTTTTTTGTTCTTTAAGCGTTTTTTTTACAAACTTAAAGAATAACCAACTACAACAAAGAATTCAAATAAAAAAAAGTTTTTACAACTTTAAAATTCCCTGATTATTTGTTTTTATTACTTTTTGCAAGTTCTAAGACATGCGCAGGTTTAAAGGTTAAAGTTCATTGATGGAACACAAAAAAAGGAACAGGGATATGGAAGTGAAGAAGATGTTGTTGCATGTTGATGAAGCACATTTTACGCCAATCTCAGTAAAATGAACAACAAACACATCATAAATCAAATTTAATATCTACAGGAAGATTATGCATTTTATGCAAATTATTATCGGCTAAATTGTTTAAAAATTTTCTGATGTTTAATTTACTTTTTTAAATAATATTTTTTTTTATTTTTATTTTTTTGCTTTTATTGCATGACTACAAATAATTATTCGTCACTCCCCTGTAATAAAGTTATTTATTTCATTATACAATTCATACAATTTATAGACATTTATTTAAATTTGGTATTTACAATAATCAAAGGTAAAAATATAAAATGGAAAAAATCCACAACTTAAATATTATGTACCTTAATATAAAGATAGTGTGTGTCAAAATTATTCACACAAATATACACTTTTACAAGAAAGAATGCAATATTTGGCCGTGTAAGTTTCTTGGTATCCTCCACCCAGAACTAAGGTCTCGTTATTTAAACGTAAATGTTGCTGTCGCCTTCAATCGTTGGTAGTTACTAAACATACGTTAACGTGTCATGTGGTGTTGAAATGTGTTAAAAAGAAAACCGAAAATTTGTAATGATGATTATAAAAGAACACTTCTGATAAATTTGAGTTTTTTTCTACAGCCAGTGAAAAAACATGTTTAAATATGGCCACCTCCAACAAAACTATTTTTAAAGAAAATTTTAAACATATTATGATTACTTTAGCCATATACTTGTCACCGACAAACATATTATGGTTAAATTAGGCCTCTACCAACAAGTCACATGTTATGTTTAATAATAACCAAAGTATGTTTAACATTTATAATAGCATGGTTGGTTTTCAACCATAGCATGTTGCTCTTGAAAAAGGGGAAAATATTATTGTTAATTAAAAAACAAATTATTGTCACATTTAACCATAACATGTTTTGAGGCAACCATAATATGTCTGTGGCCTCTTGATGGAGGACTAATTTAACCAAATTATGGTTGCCTGTGACAATAATAGAGTTAAGCTAAACATAATCCCCCGTATTTACAAACGATTATTAAATTCAAAAACAAATTTTCATACAAAATTTGTTTTTTATTAAATTTAAAACATTAACATTTTCTTTCAAAATAGTTTTGTTGAAGGTGACCATATTTAAACATGTTTTTTTTCTGCGTGTATTTGCGAGTTTGGTAGAAAAATATTAATGTAATATTTGCTCTGTCAATAAACATCAACAAACATAACAGCTATTACGTTAAAACGGAGAAAGTTTTTTAATTTTATCAGGTTCATACGCAACGCGACGTCACGTTTACGTAAAAGTACCTATGTACAAAAAAGCTTGGTAAGGAAAACGGAATAGCTGAACCGCAACGTATGTATTGAATGAAGTTGACTTTTAGGGGATCTGTAATAAATTTTGAGTCACTAATCTTTATAAAATGTGACATCACATGTTCTAATTATAAAGGGTATTTTTAAGGCCCGATAGGACTTAAAGTTGTAACAATTATTACAAAAAATTTAGTTTTTAAAAAAAAAATGTTTTATTCGAAATTGATTTCGGGCATACATATTATTAATATGTATTAGATCCGATGATGTCACCGGTGTGTAAATCGCACCTAGCGATTTTCGGGTTGTCATGGAGTCTGTAGTTTATGTTGTGTATTGGTCTTAATCCGTATGCGGCAATTTTCTTTATAAACAAACCCGTTAAAGCAAAAATGATCCTCATCTATTATGTTGATGATTGACTTTTAAAGTAAATTTTGACAATTCGGTAGAGTTGTTCAAGGGTGTGTCTATTTATCATGATTTGCCGGAGTATGCTGATGTTAAAAAGTCAGCGGTTGACAGGTTACACTTTTCAAAGTTATATTAGGCTTAAAAACCCCCCCTTAATAAGACAATTGTGTGGCAAATTTCGGTACAGTATTTCAATAAGTTACGGTTTTAGGACTATGAGAGTGTATTCCGACAATACTCTTGTTATGGGACACATTTGTGAATTACAGACTGATTATCCAAAAATGTTACGTTTTTTTCATTCATTGGGTTTGGATTTAATTTTACGGTTTCAAGCGTATAAAAAGAATTGTTTTCCGCCAAAAAATCACAAAACTTGGTAGTCCAATTAAACTAAATTAGACAATATTTAGGCGCATTAAAATGTATTTTCGAAAGTTGCGTTTACATTGGATCTATGGTAAACAATTATGGACCAATTTTCACGAAATTTCGTTGTGTGATTTCAAGTTTTATAAAACTATATTGATACAAATTTAATTAAAATAATTTAATTTGTAGACTTTGAATGGAACCTGTATTAAATTTTGAACCGATCATTGTGAAAATCATCATTACACCGCCGCCGCACAGTAGACCATTTCACGAGAAGGTGGTCAAAAATGCATAACTTTTGATTGGATTAAGATTTTAATAAGAAGATTTTATTTTGTTTTGCAGATTTGACTTTATCCTTTAAATTTTCCTTTTCACGCAAAAATCTACTGATAAGAAAAAAAGTTATGCCGGGTTGAAAATGTCTTTTCTTTTTTAAGTTGAGTTTAAGTATAAAAGTGAAGTGTTTAAACATGTTAAAAAAGGTTTTTTTATATAGTGTATTATTTTGTCAGTTACTTTTACAACTAATACTTATTAACAAGCTGCTACCTTAAATCTTATCAGAAAATGCCACACTTTGGCCCCCGTCAATTTAGACTTTAGGGCCAAGGGTCGACTTTCTGAAAAAGAATGATTTGGAATACAGTACAAAATTTTCAAAACAGACAAGAAAAAGTGTCATAGCTGCCTAGGAGTCCGTCCTAGGTGGCAAAAGTATAACCTACCTCCATTAGCTTGTTGTCCTAAATATTTTTTAAAACATACTTGCCCTTTATCGCCGCCACTTAGAGGGGCTTCAATGCAAATATGGCAGTTTAATAATTGACAATCTGGCTAAAGAAACCGAAACATCAGCCCAACCCATAGAACGAACGATTTATACAGAATTGCTAAGAAACTAACACAGAAATCATTTGCTACTTACAAACCACTTTAAACCAATAATTGAGATTTAATCACATTCAACAGAGACCAGATGGATGTATGGGTAGAGCATTACTCCTCGATGTTAGCGAACACCTATGTGATTGAATTAAACAATGCTCGGGAGGATATGCCCACAGACTGCCCAGAAACTCCCGAAATAATAGATGCCATAGTGTCCCTGAAAAAAAACAAAGCTCCTGGACTGGATAATTTATCTCCTGAACTATTGAAAGCATCTCCTGAAATCAGCGCCAAGTTAATCCGCCACGTTATGAAAAAAATCTTTGGGTTACAAACTCACTGTGCGAAATGAGAATTACAACAATGCAAGAATTGGCATGGCATAACTCTTATCAACATCGCAAACAAGATAATCTCTCAAGTTATCCACAAAAGGCTGTCAGTCGCATTCGATCCGCTTCTCCGCAATGAGCAGGCAGACTTCCGCCCCCGAAAATCATGCATTGCCCATGTCAACAGCTTACGGATTATAATTGAGCAATCTGTTGAGTGCAGGACGCCGCTCTACTTGATATTCATCGATTTTGAGAAAGCATTCGATACGCTCTCCCATTCATCCATATGGAGTACGTTAGCATGCAAAGGTATCCCAACAAAAATAATTGGTATTGTTAAAGCCCTATATTACAAAGCAGACTGCCGAATTCTTCATGATGGCTATATTAGTGACTAATTCCTAATTAAAACTGGAGTGAGACAAGGTTTTGTTCTGTCGTTTTTACTTTTAAACATCGTCCTGGACAACATAATGAGAAGAGACACATGTGAACAGAAGGGAATAACTTGTGGATTCAACAGAGGGCTAGAAGATCTCGACTATGCTGACGACATATGTCTACTATCCCACAACTTTAATGAAATGCAGGCTAAGATCAATGCAGCACAAACAGAAGCAGCTAAGGCTGGTATGAAAATAAATATTGACAAACTAAGGCAATGACCATTAATGCTTCTAACAACAGAGCATTCGCAATAGACGAAAATAATCTTGAAGATGTATCAACGTTCTGCTATCTCGGAAGTTTTCTGACTATAACAGGTGGTTCTGCAGACGACGTAAGAAACCGAATAAAAACTGGTAAGCACTCCTTTGGCATTCTAAGCCCCATATGGATATCAGCACATATCTCGAAAAGAACCAAGATAAACATATTTAACTCCTGCATAAAATCATCTCTTCTCGATGGATGTGAATCGTGAAACGCAGCGCAGAAGGATGACATCTTGCTACAGGTTTTCATAAATCGTTGCCTGCGCAGAATTTTAAAAATATTCTGGCAAGTTACTATGTATATCCACTAAAAGGCTATGGGTCCAACCCTTGCAAATCCCCGTAAATGTCGAGATCCGGAAAAGAAAATGGCGCTGGCTAGGGCATACACTACGAAAACTCGTTGACGATATCACAAGACAATCTATTGAATGGAATTCGCAAGGAAGCCGCAAAAAAGGAAGACACACCTGGCAGTTTCCCGATTTTATGCTAATTTTTGGTATTTTGTACCTTTAATACGTCAAACCAAGGATTTGTGATGTAGTGCTGACCTTAGTAGGCAGCTTAAAAACTAAATAACGTTAAAATGCAGTACCAAAAAGAGGAAGGTTGGTTCATATTTAACTTCTTTCATGAATTTTCCTACTGAACCAAGTAAATACATTTTTTTGTTAACACACTGTATTTTAACAAAAGTTAACAGCGAAAAAGTGCATTTAAAGAACACATTTCATAGTTTTTACGATATGTTATCACGATTACTAAGCATTATTAATTGAATGTCTGGTCTACGAGTATTTTTTTTTATCATTTTAAATAGTTTTTTAAGCAATAAATAATTGAAGAGAAATGCAACAATTAAGCAGTTAAATTTGGGGCAAAATTTGTAATATTACACAAATTACACGGGTCTACAAAACAAATTGACCGATTTAATGGAAGCATTTTAACAAAAATGTATTCTCATACTGGTAGTTGTTTTAAAAGATAAATTAGCGGCAAAGCTTTCGTAAGAGAACACATTTATATTGATAACATTTATATGTAGTTGCAATTCTGGGCCGATTACACTGTGCAACAAAAAAAACCAGCCTCAATACTTGCAACGCGGCAGGGCAAATTTGGCAAAGGTTTTTGAAAAATTAGCTCGGGTTCCCGAACCATTGGCCCTTAAAGTTTTTGAATTTTTTGAATAGGCGCTTGGTAAAAGCCTTCTTTTAAGGGGTAATTTGTGCCCTTTTTTCAAATTTAACACAAAAGTAAACCAAACCGGCACTTAAGAGGGCTAAAATGTTCCACGAATATTTTCTGCATCAAATTTCACTAGGGGTCTTCTAAGACAAAAAATAAATCGTGCAATGTATGTAAAACGGATTTGCGAAATTACGGGCCTTGAAATTATTATGGGAAATTGTTTATAAAATAATCAAATTTTTTAAATAAATTTTCACCTGACAACAAAAGCTAAGGAATAGTAGAATAAAAGTTTTTAAATTAAAATCGATATCTATAATGGGGCTAACGTAAAAGGCTTGACATTTAGGCATCTAACTCAAAAGGATTTCTTTTTCTTGAACCGAGCTAAAAAAAAATATAGAAGGATGTTGGAGTAAATGTTTTTACAAAAACCTGGTTATATTCTGCAGACGAAGTAAATAGTATGTGGTTTAAATTATACTAGTTTCTTTTGACTTCATTGACGAAGATGGACGACATGAGAATTTAAACAGTGGCGTATGCTGATGGTGTTGCATTGGCCGTCACAGGGAGACATTTGAATATAATTTCTCAGTGTATGGAGGCTGCTTTGAAGGTATTCAGCACCTGGAGCGCATCATGCGGGCTGGGTGTTAATCCGTCCAAGACGGAACTGGTACTCTTTACGAGGAAGAACAAGACCGATGACTTTAGGCTTCCAAGGTTAAATGGAACTGAGCTTCAGATTTCTCACAGTGCCAAGTATCTGGGCGTGGTTCTGGATAGCAAGCTGTCATGGGGACTAAATGTCCGGTTGAGAGTGGAAAGGGCAATAGTTGCCATATATGCGTGCAGTGGTGCAATCGGCAGGAAATGGGGAAAGGGTCCGAGGTGCATCAATTGGATCTTTGAGGCTGTAGTAAAGCCAACTCTGTATTACGTGTATGGTGGACTGAACTGGATAAGAGCAGACACAGCGTGATGCCTGAGATGGTACATAGACTGGTCGAATTGATGATCATGAGATCAATGCGATCTGCTCCCACAATGGCGCTGTTTACGGTATTAAACTGGCTCCCTTTGTACATCACGGCCAAACAGATGGATCTTTGCTCAGCGACACGGCAGCACGTGGCGCACTGCTGGTCGGCCCGTGATTATGGACACAATTGGATAATCAAATGTAGGATTATCATTTATGGGCTGGACTACTGCACCCCGGTGCCTTTCTTAGGCACCGAGTTCGTGACACAAATGGCGCACGGCAAAGTGCTGTCGGGTACTTTCCACGTACCGACCCTAAGGGCTTATACTGATGGTTCGAGGAAAGGTGAAAGAGTTGGCGGAGGTTTCTTCATAGAGGAAGTGGATGTAAAAGTTTCCTTTCGTCTGCCAGATGGATGTAGTGTCCTGCAGGCGTAGATATCGGCAATAAGGCGAGCGGCCAACTGGCTGAAGTATCATCGCATATGGGTAGATATACTTATATTTACTTACAGCAAGGCTGCCTTCCAATGGCTCACTGTAAGTCACTTATCAAACGCGAGTCTTATAGAGTTGCACAGACGCGGTGGACCTGTGAGTATACCTGCTTGATATCTAGGACACTATGGCCGAGATGAACGGAGAACTAATTCTCAGATTAGGACAGTGATTTCGATTGTGACTGGGCACTGGCCGGTTGGGACTCATGCTGGAAGAATGGGAATGGAATTCAACAACTACTGTAGAAGTTGTCAAAACGAGGAGGAAGAGGAGACTGTGCTTCACTTTCTGTGTCAATGCCCTGGGTTGCGGGGCATCAGGGAAAAATAGCTGTGGGAACTGGTGTTTGCCTGCTTGGAGGATCTATCTGGGATAGAACTTAAATCGCTTATTCACTTCATTGGGAAGACGAATTGGTTGGACTTTGCAGTGACACCATCTGAGTAACTGCTTTTAAGGAAAGGACCCAAGTGAGCTGTCTCTCGATGGCTGCCCATGGAACCTCACCTCACCTTACCTAACCTAAACTTTTGACTTCATTAGTAGCACATATGTTTATTTTTCTTTATATCAAATTATTGATTAAAACGTTGGGTTGTCATAGGAGAACAATAAGTATGCAGTTATATACTAGTTAAAAACTAGAAGTTTTATTTATAGTATAAATAAAAAAACCAAGCCAAGTTTAAATGTCTACTATTCCTTCAATATTTTTTACATACTTTTTGCTTTAAACGATAAAGCATCATTGGAGAAACTTCAGAGATTATAAGCATTTTTTATATTTCTTTTTACATTTAAAATGTACCAAAAAGGATTGCATAAAACCAAATTTTTTTAAATCATTTTATGCGTTCGGTCGATATTAAATCATTTTTCTTTTTGTAGTACTTTTTGGCGATTTACAACTAGTATTATGACTGTCTTAAAACATGGCAGGTTTGACTTTGTTTGCAGGGTAGGTATAAAAAAATCTTGTAGTTTGAATCGATCGATCCACTTGAAAATTTTAATTTTTAGGGAAAAATTACTGCTTAGGGAGCATGTTCACGACATGTTTTTACATCTGACTTGTTCACTTTTTAGTCACATGTAATTGTACATGTCTGTCAAAACTGCTGTTCTGCAGAAGGTATAATAATATTCGACCACAAACTTACATGTAATTTGCTTCTGACATTGTCTCTGTTTTTTTCGCATAGTTTTTGCAGACACAAAAGTAGTTCTCGGTTTCAAAATAGCGTGCTGCTGTGTCAGATGAAATAGAATTAGAGCATGCTCTAATTGAAGTTTTGTCAGATGACTTTTTCATCTGACTTTTACAGAAGCAATGTTATAAATGTAACACATGACATGTATGTATTTTGAAGTGGGAAATTTGACAAGTCATATGTAAAAAATATGTCGTGTACATTCAGCTTAATTGAATAAAAAAACTACTAAAGAAAAAACTGTCTAAAAAAATTTCTAAATATGTATGTACAATCTACATATTTTCAAATAGATTATTTACAAAACAAATTAGAATTTATCTCATCATAAAATCAACAACAATTAATCAAAGTCAAACAACACAGAAAAAATTATGGTCAATTTTTTTTCAAACAATCGTTTGTTTAAATGCAAAACGCATTTTATAAATGTTTTTATTTGACTTTAAACATATTTTGTTTGATTTTAATACTTTCGTACATTTCTTGTTTTAACAGTGTTGACACTTAGTTTAAGAATTTAAAATAGCCAACTTTTGTAAAGTTGTTGCATATATTTTGCAATTAAGATCCAAAATTTTTTCTTTTTGTCGCATTGCTTTAAATAGTTTGCAACACTTCAACAATTACCAAAAATGTTACACATACATATCTAAATAAAAAATATTTTATATACCCTGCAAATAATAGGACTAGTCCAAACACGCGTGTAAAATGTAACCCACAAAGGACTTGGACTAGGACTAGTCCAAACACGCGTGTAAAATTTAGCCCACAAGGGACTAAGAATAGTCCAAAAGTAACCCAAACGTATGGAAAAATATAGTCTCTTTAACATTACGATGTCCTAGGGCAGGACCATATAACCCAGCTTTGGACTACAAAGTAGTTGTATTAAAACTACTCCATGGTAAACCCAAGAGGATTAGTTTTGAAGTCGTTTAAAAACGAAAACATGTCCATAAAAAACGAAGACATATCGTCTCACTACAAAAAATCACCCTTGTTGTGTTTGGCGTATTTAAAATACACTTGTTTAGACTAATCATAATATTTGCAGGGTGTATGTATGTACAACATACATACAAATGATTGCACATACTATACATTGATTATAATTGTGTCGGTGGACGAAATGCAGCTAACAAATACTATTGGAAAACTTGTAATTTAGAGCCCGTCGCTTGAATCATTTATTGTGTTTGCCCTTTTTTTAAATTGATTTTTAAAAACAAACGGTAAATAAATTTTGTGTATTCAACCTTGGTGGTATGAAATGGGTACTTTTAAAACATCATTTTTATTCTTAATAAATTTGTTGAGTAATACGCATTGTAAGACATAGTGTTAAGTGATTTTAATTAATTTAAAAATTTTATAAATAAAAAGGCCTTGCTTTTAAAAGCAAATTAAAAATGGGTCCATAACAGCAGATGAGTTTGACTTATGTATATTGGCGGAAGTCCGCACCATTCCGGTTCAAGCAAATCGTTGAAACAAACTCTACAAAAGATATATTTAATTTATGGCCGGAGTATATTAAGCCATGCGGCTTCCAGTTGGTTAGTTTAAAATACTCTAAAAATACTAGTTTCAATATTTTAACAAATTCAAATTTTACAGATTGATATTGATTTTTCATTAAAATATCCCAACGCTAAATCACTTCATGAGAGATGGTCACAGTTTGCTGATAAAATAGTTTATTTGTTGAAAACAAAAATTACAAGCGCTTGTGTATCTAAGCAATTAAAACTTGCAGAAACCAAAGATGAAGGCAAGGAAAATCACTTTAAATTCAAATTATTGCTTCATATATTTCTAATTTCAGAATCAAAAATTTTAACAAGCTTCTGGTGTATACACCATCTATTTCCTCCGCAACAAAAAGTTCAGGCTGACTTAACTGGGGCATAAATTAGAAAAAAGTTTACCATTTCGGACTCTCAAGAAGCTTTTGTTATGATCGCTGCAACATACGAAGAACTTGAAGCAAAACTCAACCTTATTAAACTTCAAGGGCGAAGCATTCAACCAAAACTACTTGTTGTGGGAGAACTCTACCAAATAAAGGAAATATATCTATATATCGACAACGTTAAGTATCCAACTTTAACCATTTTAAATGCAATTGATTCTTTATTTAAATCATTTTTTGTATTTAATCTAAGATATCCCGAAGAATCGGAAGTATTTTATTGCTTTGTAGAGAGTTTTTTATACGATTTGCCTGTATCAAAAAAATATGCAAAAGTTTCAACTATTAAACATGATATTTTAAATTTAAATATATAATAAAAATATGTATACATGTAATATAAAAAATACTCTTATGACAAATTTCACCAATTTATTTTAATATTTAAAATTTGTTTTTTATGTCAAATAACAATGCAATTATAAGAAAAACTATATTGAAATATGAATTGAATCGTTTATTTCAGAAACCCGTCAACTCTCATTGAAAATAGGCACACTTGACGGGTTTCTGAAATAAACGATTCAATTGATATTTAAATAAAATTGGTGAAATAGGTCATTAGTACTTTTTATATCCTTCACCACAGGTGGAAAAGGGTATATATAAGTTTGTTTTTAAATATTGTTGTGTTGATTTCTTATATCTGTGGCATTTTGGCAAAACATCTTAATTCAAATTCAAAAAGTTGAAAAAAATGTTTATCATACGAATTTTCATTCAAAAAACATTTTTGTTTACATTTTTAAAATTTTGTATTATAAATGAATTTTTTCTTAATTTTTGGTTTTTTTTATTATTTTTTATTAAAAGCTTTTTTGTTATCTTATCTCGACTTAAGATGTTTTGTCAAAATGCCACAGATATAAATTGACTCTTTTTCAAATCATCCTTAAGCTTAATTAAATAATAATAGTAATATTGTTGACATCCAAATATGTAATTAAATCACCCAAAAATTTTCAATTTTATTGAAACTTCTGAAATAAAATTTCAATTCATAAAATTGTTCCTTTTTTCTATAATATTGCTTGATTAAACTTAGTATTATAATATATATCTATTTATGTCTAAATTGTATTGAATTTGTATTTATATTTTTTTTGCTTTTTATTTCAAATTAATATGAATTAACCTAGTATTATAATAATTAAAAATTAGACATTTTAACAAACAAACTCTTTATTTATATTTGGGTTTTTTTATTTTTAACATTAATAACAATTTTCAATTTGTTAAAAATAAATAAATATTTTATTTTTTGAATCAATAAAATTTTTATTTGAAAATAAAAGAAAATTTTAACATTTCATTAATTGTTTTAAAAAATTAAATGTTTGAATTTTCTTTTATTTTCAAATAAAAATTTTATTGATTCAAAAAATAAAATAATGGACAATTTATGCAGAGTCAAACAACTGATTTATTATTTTTAACAAAACCATTGTTTGAAAATTGTTACGAATTTCAAACATTAATTTTGATCAATACTATATTATTTTTAATAAGAAAAATATGCTTATTTTTTTAATTAAACATTTACAATTTCGGTGTTTGATTTTACGAATTTTGTGATAAGTCCGATTTTAATAAAAAAAATGTTTGATGTTATGAATTTTGTGTTTGAATACGAAATTTAATTTTTTCTGTGAACAACAAAAAATTTAAACAAAAGCTTCTTTCAAGACATGTAGAAATGGAATTTGTTTTATTGTTATTCTTCAAAAAATTTATATTAGGGATTTTAAAAAATATTATTTAATTATGGCTTTAATTAACGTTGTTTATTTAATTAGGCAAAAATTTTAATTAATAAACAAAATTTTTAAAACATTATTTTCCAAAAAAAAGTAGGTACTATTTGCAAGTTAAGTCTACTGCTGTCTAAAGGTTTTTTTATATACCGAGATAAAGAACATTTTTTGTGATAAAAATGTGACAAATAAACCATAAATTATTATGCAGTTTTTGATCATTAAGATAAATGAGTAGAATAAATTAATATTCCAGTGCGGACACTTCCTTTCGGTGGACACTGTTGCCCTTATCCCGGCACTGTTCTATTAGGAAAGTATAAAGTTCTTTTGAGAGGACATCCCCAAAGCATACCGCTTTGGTGTCCGGTCATGAGAGATTTCACTGTTTTTATGATCAAAATGACAGTCAGAAATCTGGAAAAAAGTAGAGCCAAAATAACCATACGTCTGTGCATGTATTTAAAATTTCAAATCAACATATTCTTATTAATTAAAAAAATTCAAGTAACCGCTTGATCGAGAAATATCGATATATAAACTAAAGCTTTGTGCATTCATGTAAAAAATTCGTTTTAGTTTTTTCCTTTTTCAACCTTATTATGATTAAATTAAACTATATTATAGCTGCTCCGATCATTTCATGGTTATTTATAACAATAATTTGTATAATTGTTGTTGAACAATAACACAGATTGAAATCGAAAACGCGTGGTGTAGACCTCCAGCTAAAGATCCAGCCCTTTAGGCCCAACTAGAATGTGTATAATGCGGCTTAAGTTACTGAGCGAATGCATGTAAATCATAAGTGTCAGGCCATGTTGAACTTAACGAAATTTTTTGTTAAGTTTTATAAAACTGTTATTTGCTCAAACAAAGTGCGAAACTGATCGTAGATTCCTTAAGGAATCAAGAGAGGATTTTCGTTTATTTTTGGCTGTAGCTACAAGTTACAAGTCTTCAAGTAAATTACTTTAAAAAAAGCAACAAATTTTGGTTTTTGTTTCAAACGTATTTTACGTTTAGATTTGTAACTTGTAGTTTTGAGAAACTGGGCCCTAGATGGGCCTTTACTCATAACTTTGTAAACAGGAGCTTAATATAAAAAGAAAAAAGTTTTATTGCACGATCTAGTTAGCAAACATCAAAATAAATTGCATGACGCATTGTAAAGCGCCTATTACACGGTCGTCCTTGGCATGTCTGCATACTGGTGAAATAGTGCAACAAACATTCTTGTTTTTCAGTTTGGCATTATGGTTTTCGAAAATTTTTGAAATTTTGTGTATGCCGTCATGTTATCATACTAGTGTAAAAGCTTTTCTGTCATACACAGTGTTTTCGTAAGCAAGGGGTGAATATGGATTGTTAGAGCGCGCAGTTTTAAAAAGAGTTATGTTATTGAAATCTTTGAAAGTCTGCTAGAATTATGGCACATAACAAGTAAAAAATTAAAAAAAAAACATCATAAACACGAACTTCAACATTCAGTATTTTGCTTGTTTACTGATGTACGACACACTTGGCATGGCAGTGTAATAGCAAAGCACTCTCTCTCTCTCTCTTCACAGAAAAAATTATTTTTCGAATTCAAACAAAAAATTTGTAGTATCAAAACATTTTTTGTCTGAAATCGGTCCTACAAACAAATTCGCATATTCAAACAATTTATTTGCATTTTGTTTACTGAAAAAAAACACTGATTTTTTCAAACAAATAATTTACAGAATCAAACAAAAAGTTTACTGAAATTCATATAAATTTCAAACAAATAATTTTGCTGAATCAAACAAAAATTTTTTGCACAAGCAATGACGCGCACCCAAGCTATCACTGAAGGAGAAGATGAAGGCAGAAGCAGAGCGGCGGCTGGCCTTGTCTTGTTTATGCACACAATGTTTTTCTTCATCACTCACTGTTGCTGTATCCTTTCCTTGGCTAAAGAAGAAGAAATGTAACAAACAACGGCAGCAGACCGACTCGATATGTTTTTCGTCATCATTTTATTTTTGTATTTGATGTATTTAAGTAAACAGTTTTCAAAAATTGATTACGGGATTTTGTTTTTCATTCTTTTTTTTTCCAACTTTGAAACCAACCAAAAATTTATTTTGTTTCTTATAATGTTGTTGTTGTTTCTGTTGTTTAAAAAAGAATGAAACCTTTTTTTTACCTGCTATTTTTTTTGTTTTTTTACTAATAACCTCGTCGCGCTATTTTATCATCTTTCTTCTTGTTGTACTTTTTTAAAGCGTCCAAAAATAAACTGTATGTGTTTTGTGTTGTTGTTCTTATATTTCACATAAAGAAGTGTTGCTTACGATCAAATAAATTATTCAAAAAACGACAACATTAAAGAGCGTTAAATATTTCATACAAAATTATGAAAAATTGAAACCAATAGCGCGTATATTATATTATTGAAAAGTTGTCAACATTTTTGTTGGTTAAATAAAAATCAAACAAAAATATTAATTGAATCAGTAAAAAAATTTGTAGAAATTAAAAAAAATTTCAAACAATCGTTTGTTTGAAAATAATTCGGCAATAATTTTTTCTGTGTTCATACCACGCTGACATTCCAATTATGACCGCTTAACTGCCCGTCTATACCAGAGATAATTATTGCGACATATACTGCAGTAAATGTCAAAATTATGTTATATTTAATGCAGACAGTATTTTTTTGTATATATTTATTGCCGGCAATTTATGTTGCAATAATTGTTAGTCCATTTTTGTTGACAATTATTGCTAACATAAAACGTCAAATTTGGTTGTAAACTGAAAAAAAGAAAAAAAAATAGATGCAAATTGTGTGAGAAAGAAATTAAATTTATGAAATGGTTGCAAATTATAATTGTAGTAAAAGAATTAAATTAAAGAATTTAACATAAGCTGAGCAATATACATATATATTGCTCTGTAATTCTGCTGAAGCTATTGCCAACTTGTTGACATATTTATCTTTAGTGTAGACCTAGGGTAAGACATGTGGTTCCGACCTTTTGTTTAAGTAAACATTTCTCCCAATTCTGGTCCAAATAATTACTAACCATCGCTTTTGATAAAAAAGTTTACTCTGGACTTTTTTAGAGTAGTACTCACCAATTATTCCAAGTGCATCCAGCCGATCACTCGTAGATACATACATATATACATATATATATATATATATATATAAATGAGTTTTAAGTTAAAGCAATTCAGAAATACATACATAAGTCGCATGAATGAACAGATAATGCATGTCAACGTTTAATTTCACAATTGACTGATTTTCTCACTGACAAACCAAACTGAGCACGAATAACAATGACAGTTTTATCCATGGCAGGTAATCTCGATACTACAACAAGTACAACTCTACAAAATCCACAAGCAATTTGTTTTTGTGAAATCATTGTACAATGTCACAAACAAAGTTAAATCAAGGCGAATGCTACAAATGCGCAAAATTTTGTGAAAATGTTTCAAACAAGGATTTGAGACTTGGAATCACTTAACAAAGGCCATCAGTAAATTGGGTGATAAGTAAAGAGCCCATAAAGTTTAAGCAGAGTCATTGAAATGTAATTACAATATCTGGAAAATTTGGGAACATTTTTTGGTAGTTTCCGTAGACACAAAACATGTTGAAGATACCATAAAGCCTACAACCGTTTTTCTGAATTGAAACCCATTATTTGGACTTAGAGCTGTTATGCGTTACCATTGAAAATTATGGAATACGTAAATCAGCAAATACCAGTTCCATTAAATAACGAAAAGAGTTTTCTTAAGAAAAATTTGGTATATTAAAATATATTTAAATTCTTGCCAAAAATTGTAACTAAAACAAAATAAACGGAGAGATAAAAATATGTACATTAAAAAAACATTAAAAATGTTCACGCAAATTTCCCTTAATGTTAAACAATAAACGAATTCTCTACAGAAATGATGACACTTAAACTTATTTGCACTTTTCTTTATCTATTCCAACAGTTTATTAACTTATCATAAATATACCTTAAAACCTGATTATTATTTTCCTTTTGCTATTTTTATAATAAATAACAAACGTTGGAGGGTAAAAGGGAAAGTGGAAAAGCATTTTTTCTTATAATCTTATATAGAAATTCCTCAGAAAATTCCATAAATGAACGATATAATGGATTCAAGGGAAAATACAGACTTATAAAACCTCTCAAAATATGTAGTAAATTTTCCTACGTTCTTCCTCTATTTGCACGTGTTCTTCAAAAATAAAACGTTTAAACGAAATTTCATACGAGTGACAATAAGAGACTAGAATATACATTCATACATACATACATGCATACACAATAAGAGGCACATTTCCATAAAATAGCAAGAACACTACGAAAAATATTAAATAAAAATTGAAGAAAAAAGAAAAAGAAAATACAAATCACTTAAATACTTTGCTAAATATGAAGTAACAAGCGTACAAATAAATAAAGAAAATAAAAAATGAAAAAGAATTTGCATAATTTTCCTATTATAGAAAAATACAGAAAAATATACTAGATTTATAAAGTCATGATTAGCTAAATAGCACAAGTTTATTATGGCTGGACTGATAAAAGGATATTATATATGTGTGTATGTAAATGTATGTATACGTGAGGTCCTATGTTCCAAAAAGAACTACCGGAAAATATATATCGCTCATTTGCTGCAAGACCGGCATAAGTCAAAAATCCATTTCGAGATAAACGCGTTTAAAGTTTTTGATTTGCTCTAATCACTTAGAAAAAAAAATTTAAACATTCTCTTCAAATGGGGAAAGTATAAAAGATATAAAGATAAATTTTATACACAATATAAAGAAAAACATAGCGAACAATTCTGCATCACTAACTCCAAAATTGTATTTTTTGATTTATGCCGGTCTTGCAGCAAAAGAGAAAAGAAAAAACATGGTTGTGGTAAACATATTCTAAGAGCAACATATTATGATAAGATTCATGATTGTAGTCAACATATTACGATTATTATTATATCATAATATGATTTATGATAAAATATAAATGTGATAGCGAGCGGACAACCAACATATTGGCCAGATGTCATCGATTTTGGCGTGGTTAAAAACATCCCCTTAGAAACGATTTATGTTGAAGCTTCCTTAGAATTATCTTCCGACCACACACCAACAATTGTTCCTTTAATGAACTGTATATCCCACTGGCTACTTAGCTACGCCAGCTGCACAAATCAATTGGCTAAAATATAAAAAATATCCCAGCACCCATTGCACAGAAAATATTCCACTTAATACACCGGAATACGTAGATCGCGTTATTCTTAATTTTGACAGTTTTCTGAAGCTAGCTGTGCAACATTCCAGTATTACCCCAAAAAAAAACTAAAAATATTAAAATTTATTCCACAGATGTTGAGCGTCTCCTGTCTGAAAAAAGAAGAGCTCGAAGAGAGTGGCAATTGCACAGATCCCCTCAACTTAAGAGTTTATTAAAGGAGTGCACAAAAAGGCTAAGAAAGTTACTACAGACTCAGAAAACGGCTTCTCTGCAAAAAATATCTTAAGGAACTTGATGCAACTCCGCAATGAGACTACTCATTATGGCGTGCAGCTAAAAATCTAAAAAGGCCAGTTGTCTCTAAGCCACCATTAAGAAACTTGAACGGAAGTTAGGCAAGAAATGATAACGAAAAGGGAAATCTGTTTGTTAATCATTTAAAAAACGAATTTACCCCAAATATATCTCACGATACTGCGGCCGAGTTACCACCAGTTCCTGCTAGAGCAGCTGTTCCCCTAAGATTTGAGATAAGAGAAATCGAAAAGGCTGTTTGTGAATTAAACCCCACAAAAGCCCCTGGTTTTGATAAGATCAGCAACAAAATGCTTTTGGAGCTACCCAGCACAGCAAAGAAAATTATTCTTTTAATTTTCAATGCTATCTTACGTCTTCAATACTATCCTCAAAAGTGGAAGGTTTCCTTAGTCACCAGATACCTAAATCTAGAAAGGATCACACAAAAGTTGAGTCATATAGGCCTGTAAGCTTAATTTCTAATATATCAAAGCTGTTTGAGAAGCTGTTAGCGTCAAAATTGACTCCAAGCATCACGTTACTTACAGGATCATATATTTCAACTAGAAATATGGTTAAAACAATGGAGGATAAAAGTCAATGAGCAAAAATGCGTACATATAACATTCACCTTGCGTCGTTAATCATGCCCCCCTATTAAAATCAATAATCAAATAATACCTCAATTCGCATGTAAAATATCTCGGTATACATTTAGATCGCCGTTTGACTTGGAAAAGCCATATAGAAGCAAAATTAACTCAAATGAAACTAAAAGCCATACAAATTCATTGGCCTATTGGAAGAAACTCTGTAACTAACATTTAAAACAACAACAAATTTTGAATTTTTGTTTTTGTTTTAAATGCTAATTAAACGAGTCACTTTTGCACTCGCGTTCTACAAGCAGGCAGTAAAAGTAATAGTGCTATGACGATTTTCTGGCATCGATAAAACACACAAGAAATATTTACAATTATATTGAAAACAGTCCAAAACTAAAAAATCAATTTTTCGAAATACACAAATTTTTGGAAATTAAACAAAAAATTCCTACCCCATCACAAACCAGGTGGATTTCATTAGAAGCATTAGTAATTCAAATTCTACAATTATAGAAATGCCATCGATGCTGCAAAAAATATACACTAGAGCCCTAATTTGCGTCTGTTCTATTTGGTCCGCTTTGTAAAAATTGGTTAAATCCGCTTTGCTGTTTGATAATTTCGATTTGCGTCGCTATATACGAATGCATTTTTCGATGAAGTCATAATCACATTTGAAGAATTTTTCTATTTGTTTGTTAAAAGGCAAATCCCATTTAATTCTGTTAGATAAGTTATTCTTAGTAAAATTGCGTGTTAGGAAGTAAGAAGTTACAGTACTTTTCGCTTATAGTCCATTCCGCTTAAAGGCCAAAAACGGATGTAAGCCAAAACTGTCATATTCACATGCACATTTTTTCGAATTTCATACAAATTATTTGTCCTAAGGTCCATTTCGCATGTAGTCCATTTTCGTTTAAAAGCCACATTTTCTTAGCATACGAATATAATTCTTTATGCAAAAATGTTCGCTTATAGTCCACTCAGTTTTTAATATTTTTTTAATCAACTTGTAACATGTTTTTATTTACATTTCTGGTAACTATTATAAATACCAAATTTCGCAATTTATTTTTGTTTGTTTTTTGTTTTTATTGTATTATTTTTTATTTTAACTATTTATTTAAATTAAATCAAAATTTGGTTATGTTTTAAATAAACTTTTGTTTTGTTTAAAAAAGAGCAGTTTTATTGAAGAAAATAATTTTTATAAAGTCCAAAATGTGGTTATACACTTATAAGCCATTAAATGGCTTATAAAAAAAATCGGTTATAGTCCAAATTCGCTTATAGTCCACAAAAGTTGTGCAACTATAGTAGTGGACTATAAGCGAAAAGTACTGTACTTTTAAATAAGAAGTTGTGTAGAAAAATGAGTGCAATGAGAAGAAAATTTATTAGTTTGGAACTAATATTGGACGTAATAAAACGTTTCAAGTCGGTTGATATAGACAGAATCCTTTGTTTTTAGCACCTTTAACAATAAAAACAATTTGCAATAGAGATAGCACTAAAAGTTACTCATTTAAAAATAGCTCGAGTTAAAAGCCAATGAGATTTTATTCATTATTTAACATTTTTCTGATAATGGATAAATGAAATAAATAAATTTTTGTTATGTTTTTATGAAAATATATTTTTTCTTATGTATTTCTTTCCAAATGATAAATATATTTTAGCCCACTTGCTGAAATAAATAGAATAAATCTTAAGCCCTTATGACACTACATTTGTATACCCTTTACCGAAGGTAAAAGGGTATATATAAGTTTGTCATTCCGTTTGTAATTTCTTCAATATTGATCCTACACCCTATAAAGTATATATATTCTGGGTCCTTATGAAGTTGAAATCCGATATTTCAAGCTTGAAATGTCAATTTTAAGTTGAACAATTTTACATTTTTTTTTGACATAACTTCATTTTTTATCGATAACTTTAGTAAAATTTTTGATAGTTTGCCATTTATCTTAATACAGCGGAACCCTTCGCACTTGGTAAATTTTTCTATTACTTTATATTTGCACTGTTCACTATAACTTGAACAATGCATTACAAATGTAGTGTCATAAGGGCTTTAACCATATCACTTTCTTTATCAAAAAATTAATTTCTTGCTAAAAATTTATATTTTCGAACCAATCCATGCAATAAATTGTCTTTAATTTGTAAAATTTATATATTTGACGTTTTGTTGACGATTTTGTTTAATTTTCGTGACGAATTTGACGAAATTTGTTAAAACTTTTGACGATTTTTGAGGAAAAAAGTCTAACAACCCTGGTTATGGGGCACTGCTTCGGCTTCTAATATCGTGATGAAGAAAATTTTTGTCTGGCACTGGCAGGACATAAAATAAAGTTTTAGGTTAAGATTTCATTAATTATTGTTAGTTCATATTTAATGTATGAAGATTCAATAAATAATATTCCAAAAAAAATAACAAGTTTATTAAGATAAACATTAAATAAAAGAATACATTTTATCACAAAAAAAAAAATTAAAATAAAAAATGTTTTTCAAAACAACTTTGATTTCTTAACAACTGCTATTTGTTCACCCCAAACTGCTCAACTACTTCAAGGTCATTGGATCTATTAAATAAAAAAGACAACTAAATCAAAAAAAGAAGCGAAGAACTTTTATTAAAGCGTAATAGAATAACAACAAAGATTTTTCTGAAACAATTTACCCTCTAAAAATCTTTTTTTTTTTTTTTCTTTCAACATTTTTTAACTTTATTACACTTGAGGAAAGAAATTTTATTGTCATATGCAGGGAAACCATAAAAATGCAATTGCATGTTTTTCCTTGACCGACCAATGAAGACAGAACCAATATATTTATCCGTTTTAGAGCTTTTTATGAATTTTGGCATCGATTTGTTTGTGCATATTTTTGCATATTTCACCGTATTTCAGCATTTTTTTACATAGTATACCTAAAATAGCCTTTTTGCAGCATTTTATAAGTTTTTAGCGCATATTTTGCCTTTTTGATGCATATTTTGATACATATTAAATTTTTTAGATGCTTACAAGAGCTTTGTTTTTGCAAACTTTTGGTTTTTTTTTATTCCAATTATCAAATAATAAAAAAATAGGTTGGTCGATTATTCGACATTTGCAAGAAAACGGTTTTCGAATATTTCGACTACATAAATCTTATATCGGCACAGGCAAACCAGTTAAAAACGATATCATTCTTTGTTTGTCAACCGCTCACGTGGAACACAACATATGAATCGGAGGTTGGTCCGTCGCCAAATTGATCCACTATATTTTCTTCATATTAAAAAAATTGATGGCCGAATTTCGACCATTAGGCAAACACTTCTACAAATGAAACTGTTAAGTGGATAAGAATTATAAGCAACAGTTTTACTTGTGAGTTTATCATTTCCCACTGCAATTGATTGAAATTCTGCCAACATTATTTGTAGTTGTAACTTAAAAAAAATCAAAATAAAACCAAAAAACAACTTGCTTTACTGTTCGGTTTTTCTAAAATCTTTGGATGAAGTTTCCGGATGATCTGGCCTAACCAACCAGTGAAATGCGCATAGGAAAAGCTTATGTTATCAACAATAAATTTCAGTATTTTTATAAAAATTGGGAACCAAGCACGACAAACAAAGTCTTGTTAGTTATTTTAGACTTTGAAATTTTCAGGCCTGTTCTGAAAATCACTTTAGCTTATATCACGTTATTTCAAATCACATGTCCCTTTTTAAATCACACGTTTGATGTGTTGGTGTTCCGTTTTTGAGTATTTTGCTGTGATCTGCAATTGCCGAAGGCACACCAAAAAAAACCAAAAACGATATGACTTTGAGAAACACAAAAACGGTATGACTTTCAGAACCCCACAAAATCACATTTGTGATTTTAAAAGCATGCGATTTTCAGAACAGGCCCGTTTATATATGAATAAGCAAAAATTAAGGAAAAAGCAATTATACAGCTTTTTGGCGATGAATGTAATACATAGAAATCTCGACCAATCTTTTAGTATACCGATTGATTTAGAAACACTTTTTGAAGTGATCTAATGATAACCGTCCATCTGACTGGTTGCCTGTCCATGTTAATTTTGTGCGCAAAGTTCTAGTTGCTATCTAGTAGATAATTTGATCAAATTTGTTAAATACATTTTAATTGTACTGAGGACGAAGTCTTTGTAAATAGTGAGTATCGGTCTATAATTTCACATATTCCCCATTAAAACTTCTTTCCAAATTAGACTCTGTGTCCGTTAACCATAAAACTATGTTGGCATTTAGATTAAATTCGCCTCAAAAATATTTTATTGCAAATTAAATAATTTTTGAATCAGTTCAAATTTGCCGAAAGCTCCCATCTATAAACAGCTTTAACTTCCTTTTAAATGTTAACTTTAATAAACGATTTAGCGACCGTCCCTAAAATCCCCTTAAAACAAAAAATCTCATGTCGATGTAAATATCTAGATAATATTTGGCACAAATTACTTGTACATATGTATATGAATGTTAACTTCTTAAGATAACTTCGTTTTTGTGAGCCGATGACTGCCCATTGTTTCCAAATAGGCTAAAATCTCGAAAATTCGTCTGTATATTCTATGGTTTTTGGGCTGTACCGATTTTAATTTTAGGATTGTTTTTTTAAATGGAACTGTTATTAAATTGTTGAATATTTTGTTTTCAAATTAGCAATTTTTGAATTTTTTTGGGCATATTTTTTAGCAATTTTCAGGGCATATTTCATATTTTTACTGCATATTTAATTCGCATAAAACGTGTTTTAGAGCATATTTCAGGTTTCCCTGGTCATATGAATATACATACATACATATGTACGTACTTATGTATCACCATCATCTTCAGTACAATTTTGTAGCAGAATATCAGCGACGACAACAGCAAAAATCCATAAAACCAAGCAACATTTTTTAACAACAAAATATTTATCACGAATGAAATAAAAAAGCAGCAGCAGCAATAACAATAAAATAATGAATAAATAAATGCCAGAAGCCGAATTTAGTTATATTGGGACAACTACAACAACAAGAACAACAAAAATGACAAAAACTAAAAGAACAGAAAAATTGTGTTGTGACGTCACTTGGAAAAACAATAGTACATTTGTCTTTCTGTTTTTGTTGTTTGACCGTGGTAATTGTTTGTTTGTATGTATGTATATAAGTACCCTGTAGGAAACGTCACTAGTGAATCTGTACTGATTCACTATTGACACAGTCACCAGTACTAGTGACTTATTATACCCCAGACAATGTTATTTACTATAGACATTTAACATGTGCGTGTCATTGGAAATCTACTACTGACGTTGGTACTACTGACTAGGTACTTCCTTGTAGTTAGTTCCTTTGGGAACATATGTAGACATTGGAACCAGAGAATCACTAGTACATTTTAGTAAATGTAGTCTACACTTTTGGTACAAATACGAAATCATAACAATATTTTTTTATTATTTCTTCAACTTTTATAGGAATTTTACTTCTCAGTTGTTTTTGATAAAAAATTTTGCGTATTAAAGCCAAATATAGTGGCAAATGTAGTGAAGTGTAGACTCTTTGTAGACAATGTCACCAAAATAGTCGACAAAACTGGTGACTTGGAGACACTTGCACCCAGGTTTCCTTCAGGGTATGTATAAAAGTCTTTTTTACACGAGAATAAAAATTTGTTTGTCAGTTGCAGTGTTGCCAATTTTTTTTCTTTTAAGAAATACCTACCTATAATAAAAAGTGCAACAACAAAATTTTACATATTAAGGCTACTTAAATCATATTAATGTCACCGGCAACCATATTATGGTTAAATAAGCACTCTATCAAGAAGTAACAAATATATTAAGGCTGCCTCCGCAAAAGTTGTGCGTAATAATAACAATTTGAAATTTTGGAGTTTTTGTTTTATGGCTATATTGCGGTTAACGAAAACTAAATTAACAACCCTTCACTAGCAAAAATTCCACTCTTCACTAGCAGCTGTTTTAATTTCAACTTAACTGAGTTGAGTTGTAAATCGTAAAACATAGTCGCAATAATTTTTTATGTAAAAAATACTAAAATCGCGAATCGTATAAATTCGGTATTTTGAATTTAGGAAACAAATAGAATTTTGATGATTTCCTTTCGATTTTGATATAAAATGATATTGCAATTATGTGCAATATGTTTGAAAAAATACAAAAATTTTGCGGTTCTTTCGTTAAATTTTAAAAATAACAATTCTAATTGAATTTCATTATGTTTTTAAATATTTGAAACAATAAAAAATGTTGGTGGTAGGTACAAATAAATTCTTTAATTTAAAAAAACTATTAATTGCCAAGAGGGTAACGGCGTGGTGTAGTGGTTAAGGGACTTCCCTACAAAACCAAGCACCCCAGGTTCAATCCATGGCAGAGGAAGAAACATTTTCATCATGGTTTTCGAGTTGAAAAAATAAAGTGGCTTAAATCTCCCTCCAAACAAACTAACCAAGAAGCCCCTGACCACCCTCCCCCTAGATATAAGGATAACATCATAGCAAAGGTCAGGCTAGAAAAGCTCCGCACCACTAAACCAGAATATACGGAGGGCGTTGTTTCTGGGAAACGACAGATGTGGACCCCATTATTCCTAGATTCTGCTAAAAAATACCAATCATCACATAACTGGAACAACAACCAATTAACGAAACTGATAGGAGGCAAAATAACAATCAATAGACTGTACAATAGAACAAAACTGATAGAAGGCAAAATAATAATAGTGAATCGATTGATACTCCAAGAGCAAGGACAATGATATCATTCAAGGGAAGACACGAAAACAACTGAAACAAATCGTGTAAGATGGAGATGCTTTCTGGAAGCCATATGCTCCCACAGGGGAGGAACTTAAGGTATTATTTGGGTATTTTTCTTGACTTCCTGGCAATAAAAGTATCTCGCTCCAAAGAAAATCTTAAGATTAAAAAGAATTCATAGTATTCTTTAATGTTTACTAAACATCCTTGCATAAATAGGTTTCCTAAATCGACTTATTTAACGCTTCTTTGACTAGGGTTTCTTATAAAAAGTCTTTGGCTTCAACTATTCCCATCTCCAATTTATCACTAGAGTATGGGAATTGTATTACATAGTTAAGTTTTGTCTTTTTCTATTTTACATTCTTTCATTTTATTTTTTTACACAAGTTACAAAAAATTTACCCCCCAAAGGAAAACATACAACTGCAACTTGTTGTGCTTAAGATTAAGAGTAAAAGAGAACATGTTTTTGAACAATCTAACAAAGTATTTCAAAAAATGTGAAAGAATAATAACAACCAACTCCTCACATCCAAATAAAATTGATGACGTATTTTGTTTAAATTTTCTATAAAGTATAGTAAAGTACCACGCATTTAATGACGTCATTACATATTTTAGAGGGAAAATTTAAAGGACAATACTGTAAACATTAAAAGAATGAGAAATGTATCAGTAAAAGAATGTTAGGTACTCATTTAGTTTGAGAATAAATATCTGAAGCACATTTTTAGGGGTTGTTTGCAAAAAGGGTTGCCAGTGTTACATTGCCAGTTAGTTATTATGTAGGTTTAGATAATTATATTAAAAGGAAATAAATATCAGCCAAACATTGTAGTTAATTCAATAATGAATGTACTAATTATGTATGAATAAGCTATAGCAACTAAGTCTTAAGCTAAAGATTATATTTTAATAAAATATTTATGTGTATCAATTGAAGGATTCTTTTTCTTTCTGTTAATATATGGAGTCCGTGTAAAAAAATGCAGCAGAAACGAATCAAGCGCGTTCTTAATAAATTTGACTGAAGTGAAATGATTGAAGCAAGTGGAAGTCAGTTACCTTAATAGCTTTCTACTGGCATCTCTAAATAAGAAAAATCATCGTCGAGGTTAAAACTCAAAGCTTGACGTCTGGGGAAGAAGTTTTTTTGCTTTAAGACTAATGATAGAACCCTTCTTTTAATCCCACCAAACGTTAAGCAATGATCTGACTTAAATATTCATAATTTAGCTTTGGATTATCGTTCAAGATTTATTTATCAACGAATGCGAAAAATATAGCTGCTTTTCATAGTGTTGAAGCAGCATTTTTAATGTGGTACACATTTATAAAGAAAAAGCACACATGTAGTTCACCATAGTACTTGAATGCTTTCTAAAGGATCTCTATCCAGTTATGATACTTAGGACCTGTTGGGAAAGGCATCACTGCGCGTCTGAGATTAGCTTGCGATACCCATGAAAGTCAGCTGATGGCCATGCTTGGTTATATTTTTGAACATAATATGCATCAGCCATTTTTGTGGCGAGTGTTTTAGTTTTGTTTGTGTATCATTTGCTTTTGCTGTGATGCCAGATGATGCTTTTACGACAGTGATACACATTAGATGCAGCGCAGTGATTCATATCTAAAGCGGCCTTTATATGTTATTTTTCAACATCAAACTCCTTACATTTTTTTAAATTCCCTAAACTAACCTCGCGAAGCTCTATGCTTGTCTGCAGAAAAGAAACGAGAGTATCAGGCGGGAATCGAACCCACAACCCCGGCGCTTATAAACTAGCCCACTACCAGCTAGCCTACAGGGGCACACACATCCTTGTTTGTTTTTTTTTTGCAACACGTGGTTTTAATGAATTTAAAATAGTTGAAAACACTCCTTTGAAATAGAATATTAAATTAAAGACTTAATATTAGATATCAAGCTTGTGTCGATATATCACGTTCTATCATTATTTTTACTTTCTTGGCAATTTTCCTATCGCATGTTTTTCAATCTCACTTTTAAATTTCCTTCCAGTTACGGTCCAGTGCTCATGCGTTCAATTTGCTTCATATATTTTAACCATTTTAAAGAAATTTATACAATATTTAAATAGTTTTCGCTTCATTCGCTAGTTCATTGCCAAAGCAATGATTTTATGCGAGTTCATCGAGTTTAGCTTTCATGTGCAAGCTCAATGTTCAACATTATTTATTTTTAGTTCGTATGATAAACAATTAAATTTAATTCTCAACTTATTTAAACCTTGTAAAATTTAAAGTTTAAGCTTCAAGGCGAATTCAACTATAGGTGGTGTCGCAACTACAACAATCCAAAAACAACAGAAACAACATAGGGGGTTTTGCATTGCATTGTTAGTGTTTACGGCTCGAAATGTCAACCATTCTTAGCAAAACACTAACAAATCAAAACAAAGAGGCTCGAACTGTCAAAATCAGAAGACGTTTCGACACCACCTGTAGTTAATTCGCCTTGAATGTGCTTAAAACTTCACATCTGCTTCGAGAATAATTGTTTAATATTGATGCCAAACTGCTTTTCATATTAATTTGTATTCCGAATAAGCCAAATTGACTTGACAAGTCACCTATTGACACTATTGCCGAACTGTACATAATGTTAAAATTATCCTTAACTCCACCAGCTTTCCGAAAATTTGTGTTAACGATCGTTCGAAATATTTTCCTAGTATACAACCAAGTCATTCTCAGATTGGAGGTAATTGTAACTAACAATAGATACTCTTAATTTTTGTCAAACAATCTACGGAAAATCCCCGAAAACTATTGAGCCTCCCTCATTGGCAACTCTGCCAGCTGCTCACGAAGCGAAGAAGAGTATCTTATGTTGCAAAAACAATATTTTGTTTAGTTTTATTTAAGGGCTTAAACAGTTTGGTGCAAGTTGGAAAAATACCTTAAAACACGGAAACAGTTACGGAATTTGCTAAAGAAAATACAATCATTAAAAAAAATTTTACTTAATAGATTCCACAATAAAATTGCAAGCAAAAAAAATGTATAATATAATAAAAACCACTGAGAGTAGTTAAAGAGTTTTAATAAAATAGAAAATTTTCAAATAAAAATGCAAAAAGTTTAAACAATAAATTAGATAATTGTGTCCTTAAACTTGTGGTTAATGGAAATAAGAAAAAAATAACACAGTTTTCTAACGAAAAATAAGTTTTTTTTTTTCTCCACACTTTCATTATTGCTGCTGCTTCTGGTTGCTGTTTGTTGCCCACATATTTTTGGCACATGCGTGTATGCTCAACAAAAATTTAATAACAACAGCAACTAAAACAACAAAACAATCAACAACACTAAAAAGTAAGAAGTCTTGGTAGGTATAAATTGGATTATCACAACAACACAATCAAAACAATTACTGCGTTAAGAAACACATATCAACAATATTTTCAGGACAGATATAAAAAAGAGAGGGAGAGTGGTTTTTTGTTTTGCAGAACAAGCAGTGTTGCCAGAACACTTTTGGCTTATTTCCTCAATTTGGAAATTGAAGTCGACAAAAGTCCCCATCCTAAAAATTAAATCGTATTTTACTTTAAATGCTTAAAATTAAATTTTTGAAATTATAAAAGTGTTATATGTTAATAATCTTAACATTGTCGATTGCTATCCTGTCCGTATTATACATATAATCTTGTTTTCTAAAAAAAAAATTGAGCTGTCTAGCATCATTTCGCTTTAAGGGGTCTAGTTTATACAAATAATTCGATTTTTTTCAACAAAACCTAGAAATAGATAGAGGCCAATTTAAATAAGTAATAATATTATTGATGGATTTTTTTTTTGTTAAAAGTTTTCAAAGAATTTGCAAATATTTACTTGTTAATTTATATTTATTTAGAAGGTTTGTTCCAAAGTAATTTGTTTTTTGTTGGTAGTGATATGAATTGAATTTGTTGAGATTTAAATGTACATATGTATTTAAACATCTCGAAAATCTGGCTCTAAATAAATGTTGAAATCCCCAATTTGGGAAAAAAATCCTCTTATCCTAGCCACATTGAGTAAAAGTGAGTGAGTGATTCTGTTTATAAAACGTTAAAAATCGTGGCATAATTAAGGCGAATTAACTACAGGTAGTGCCGAAACGGCATCTGTTTTTGACAGTTCGAGCTTATCTGTTTTGATTTGTTTGTGTTTTGCTAAGAATGGTTGACATTTCGAGCTATAAGCACTTACAATCCAATGCTAAAACCCCTATGATGTCTTTTGATTGTTGTAGGTTCGACACCTCCTGTAGTTCAAATCGGCTTGGGCATAATCATCTACCAGGTACGCTCGAAGCGCCAGCTTATTTTTGTTTGTTTTTTCAGGGCTTTTTATTGTTGTTTTGTAAAAAGAACTTTCACATTTTGTTTACACACACATACATATACTTTAAAATAATGTAAACATTATTTTATAGTTCCTATTACAAATCAACAATAAAAACCTTTATATTTTTTTATTCTTATTTGTTGCAGCCTCGAGCGTACCTGTTAGATGATTATTCCATGGTTATCCATTTTTCGGTTTCAACGGTAAAGTTAAATAAAACAAAATCTGGGTTCATACTATGAAAGTTTTCTTTCAGAAAGGATGAGTTTATTGGTGAGAGGGGAGAGAATAACAGCATGTTCTATTCCTCTTTTGAAAATTTGCAAAGTGTGAACTTAGACAAACATAAAGCTATAATTTCTATGAAACTTATTTCATTTTTAATGCTTGCACCTCGTAGCGTTAAATCGCTTGAACTTGGTGGCCAATTGACGACGCCAAAATTTACGCGTTCTGGAAACTTCCCTGCAATTAAGTCAAAATCGGTCGTGATGGTGGCTCATGGCACCGACTTGTTAAAACCGCAAGGCCAAAAAAGTAGGATATCATATGGCCGTCGGGATTATGGGCAAATTCGGACTATCCGCCGCTCTTTCACTAACAAACACGATATTTTAGGCAGTGCACGCATCTGTAACGCTTTATAATTTCTCCAATTCCATTCACAGTAGTTCAATTATGACGACCATTATAAGGTTCTAATGCTCGAAAAGTTGCCACATTTGAATCAAAACTTTTGTAGTGTGTTTTAACTATTTTTCTTCGGTTTGTTAAGTAAAAGGCAAGCCACAGTAAAACCTGCGAGTTGCCATTACAAAAATTCAAATTGAATGTGTTTTCAAATATATATAACTTTGGATTTATGATTACATATCGTAAGAATGTTTTGAAGAAACGGAAAATTTAACTTATTAAAGGCAATTATCTTCTTGTAAAATGTCAACCTTTAATTTTTGGATTTATTTAAGATTAGTGAATGTAAAAATAAGGAATTGTACCAAATAAGTGGCGGTAGTACCAAGGTACCAATAAAATTCAAAATGTATCAAAAAAAGTACAATTTTTACTTCAAGCTTGTGTAGGTATATCACTGATGGAATTTGTGTTACAAGTTTGGTACAATCAAAATTTTATTGGTACACTGCCCAATTAAAAACTTCACCTACTAAATAATGTGTTGTGTAATCCGGATGTCCAAAAATGAACGCATTCAAAATTAAGTCATTATTTTTTACCTACAAACATCCAGAAAAAGAAGTAATAGAAGAAAGCTACTAGGTTAGGCTAGGTTCCATTAGCAGCCGTGATCTAGCACAGCTCACGTGGGTGCATTAATTAGTTCCCGTTGTGCTACCATGTCACACCGTCTCCCATTGGTACAATGTTATCTGGCTGCCAGTGTTCCCACGCAGCTACCCGGTCGATACAACAAAGGAGTGGAACCAGTTTAAATCAATATCAGAGAGACAAGTTTCGTCCCCAAAGGCTCTTCGACCAAACATTTCAAGTCTTAAATCTCCGAATGCCGGACAATAACAGAGAAGATGTTCCGTTGACTCTTATTCCGTCGCCTCAGCTTCTACATAAGTCATTATAAGGGAGCCACAGCCTGTGTGGCAGGCGTGTCTCACAATGGACCAGTGGCCAGTTATAACCGCAATTAAGTTCCTAAGGTGATGTCTGGACAGCTGTAATGCCCACCGTGTCCCTTTTTCATCTATATTGGGCCAGATTTTCCTGGTTTCCGCACAGGTAGTTTTATCGTGCCACCTCTGACTGGCAATAAGGTGAAACTTGTGCGCTATAAGTTGCTTACTCCTTGAAAGCGAATACGCCAAACACAATAAGGGTGTATATGTTGAATCATCTCGATTCAAGGTGGTGCCTGCATCCGCCATGCAGCTACTAAATAATGAGTAAAATATAAATTAATTTTGAAAAAGTATGCGAAGTTTTTACTTGGTGGTGCAATTCATCGTTCTTTGATACAATTTTAAACAAATACACACGAAGTTTTATTATTTCTTTAAGGTGATTTAGTTCACTGTTATTTTCAATAATAAAATTTTTAATAACATATAGTTATCTCCAGCCCTGACCAGAACTTTCAAACTTACATTATTGTTAATTTGTTTTCATGATGTTACATATGTATAACAACATGTGCAAGTAAAAAAAAAGAAAACAGTTTTTTCTTATTTTATTATTATTTTTCCTTTAACCATTTCGTTAGTTTTTCGTAGGTTTCCACTTTCATAAGTCTATTGCAGCTTTCAATGAGCCATAATTAAGCCGATTTTTTGCATAATTCTTGAACCATATCCATAATATTTTTTCGCGCTCATTTACTTAGTTCACTACGTAAATAGCTAAATCACCGCCAAGCACTACACAACCGCACTGTATAGTGCGGTATAACTTAAATATACATGAACGATAGATTCCTTATCCTTAAGCTAAAAGTACATATCAACACCACCGTAAAAGTTTCTAGTGAAGAGCTATTTAATGCTACCCAAAAAATCTGGGAACTTAAAATACTTTGCTTTCCCCGCAAATAATAGGACTAGTCCAAACACGCGTGCAAAATGTAGCCCACAAGGGACTAGGACTACTCCAAAAGTAACAAGAGGATTAGTTTTAACTTAAATTGAGAATGGGCTTCGTCGCTCATAATTAAATTATGAATAAAATTATGATTTAATAAAGCTAAACAATTTGGGCACGTAGTTCAATTGAGTACTGCTCCATTTTAATTTCCCCAAGTCTTCTTTACAAAATACTTCAAAGAAAATAAAAAAAAATTATAAAAAAAAAGTTATAAGCAATTAAAACCCTTTCGGTAATTTTGAGCCACCCTGTAGAACATTAAAATATAATGTTTGTCTACAGTATCACTACAATTGTTCTGTTGTTTTAACGAAGAACAGAACATTATATAATGTTCGGTTCTTTCTTGAAAATAGTTAAGAACGGTATTAAGGATTGTTTTCGTCTACACAATCACTTAAAAAAATCGATATCGTTCTTGGGTGTGTGAGCGGAACACTAAATAATGTACTGTTTATTTTCGAACACTGCTTTAAACTCTTTTTTTTTTGTTTTAATGCAGTGCCTGTAAAATGGTTAAAAAAGCAAGAAAATTATACTGTAAAAATTTCAAATCGATATTTTAATTCTAACATGTGCCGCATTTAGCTTTAATGTAGTAATTTACAAATGTAAAGTAGACTAGTCCTTATTTTGTTGCGTTAAAATTTTTAAAGCAGATCTTCTTGAAATTTTTTTTATTTTGGAAAATATTTGAACATTTTTTTAAATCTTTTATGCCGAAAAATATTGTAGTCGGAGTCGCCAGTTTTAGTGAGTACTTCGGCTCCGACTCCGGTACAAAAACTTCAATTCCGACTTCACAGCCCTGCTTTTAATACTCTTCACCGAAGGTATTTGTTGCTGTATACACACATGTAAGTTTTTTATAGTACAAAAATAGGCTTTCCTTATCTAAGTTAGCTTCTTTGAAATTTCAATGCTTAAAAGTTCAGAAATGTTTGCGTTTTCTTTTCAATGAAATCAAAGCTTAATTGCAAGATTTTTAAATCGTGCACTAAATAGAAAGTTAAAAGTATCAATTAAAACTTGTTTCTATTTAGCACACATTTATTGGCTCTTTAAAAACATTTAAAGTCAATATTACAAGTGCATTTTTCTTTTATTTTTACCACAAACAAACTTGAAAAAAAATATGTGACATTTATATTTTCTATAAATAGAGGTCAATATTCAATACTCTTCATGAGTGTCGTTTGTATAAATGTTTGAAAAACGAATGCACATAATTACATGAGTAAAAGTTTCAGATAAAAAGTGATATAATCTTTGAATATGAAACCTTGTACATTGTTTAAAAAAAATGGAAATGGAAGGACCCCAAGTGTGAAATGAAAAGTTAATTCTAACTATTTAAAATTTCTATGGTTGACATTTACATAATAAAACAAAAAAAAACAAAAACTTTAATAGATTAAAATATGGATGGCTCACAGCTGAACAGAGCCAAGTTATTAAATATAATATACACTCAAAAGAAAAATCTAGCCATCCGTACTCAAAACAATCCGAAGCGTTATTAATTGTACGGTGAGTACGGATTTTCTTGAATCAAGTAAATATTGATTGATTTAAGTACGGATTTTCAATCGCGAAATACTTAACTTATCCGTATTGAAGTAAAACTAAGATTGAATCAAGGTATATTTATAGCAGGTACCCGCGAGATTACAACAATTGTAAAATAAAACAAACAAAAGGTCTTTTATTGTTATTATGTGATACGAACTGTCAAACAGCAAAGGGGTTGATAAGAGACAAAAGATAAAGACAAAAAACTTGTTTACTTGTTTGCTAAACAACATTTGACAGTTCGTATCACAAAACAAACAAATAAAAAATTAACAGCTGTCTTTCCGAGACTACCTGCTACAAATATACCTTGGATTGAATCAATATCAAATGCGCTTGATTCAAGTAATATAAAGTTGTTTCAATCCCGAATTCGTATTTGAAATAAACCAAAAGTGAAATCAGAAGCAGAATTTTATTATGATTGATTGCCTTACCCGTTTTAGACCTTACAGAATTTCAATTATAAACACCTGCATCATTCCCGATATAGTTTTTACTTTCAAAACTTAATGTACATATAGGTACTTATATATACATATAACTGAAAACAAAAACTAAATGAGAACTCTTGCTTTAAATTTTACTTTTTAAACATGAAAATACTCAACCTTATCGTGGTTGGCGAATTAAAAATACGCCTGCGACTATTTGGTAATAGATTAAAGGAAATAAGTTCACGTTCCCTTTAATCAATTACCAAACAGTAGCAGGCGTATTTTAAATTCGCCAACCAAGATAAGGGTGAATGTGTTTCGTCTTGTTCTGCTGTTTTTGTTGTTACTACACACAACAAGCAACTCGTTTTTTTACTACTTGTGTGGTGTTGCTGTAGTGTCTACTAGCGGTCTGCAAGAATTAATAAAAAGTAATTTCAACACAATCATTTGTTTTTTAACTACAATGTGACGAGCACCCAATAATAACGCAACAAATGAATGAATAACCAAAGACAAAACAAGCAAAAACGCATTCAATTCAGTCAACTCAAGTCAAATGAGTTAAATATTCAAATATAATTTGAATTTAAAATTTCTGTACCAACATATTTGGGGGATTCACAAGTTGTCATAAAGCCATGTGTCTTAAAATAATAACATGAACAAATACAACTGTTGTGAACAACATCTCATAAGTCAGTGGCTATTTTGAATTTAAATCAGCTGATTTTAAACAAATATAAAAAATAAATATTTACCAAAAATAAAATTTTGTTTTAATTCTAATCCATGAATTTATAAATTAAATTAGATCTTACCTGACAATTTTCCATTTTTCAGACGCAAATCAGAAATAAATTTTATGTTGTTTGTTAACCAAACAGCAGAGTCCTAAGCCGATCTAATTTGACACCGCATTTGTTGCAAAAATTGCTAGCCGCAGGTTAAAAAAAAATGTATACCATCAACGGCGACGGCTTACAAAAACTAATGCGGTTCGGATCAGCCGTTCAGCGCAGGTCTCTTCGAATTAATTACGACAGCACAATAAACAAAGCAAGCAAAGTTCTATTTATTTAAGACACTTTTTGTTACAAAGCAACAAAAATATTTTTAAACCATTGTAAAATGTTAGAACATTATGACAATATAACATGATAGCACACCTTGTGAATACCCCAATTATGTATGCATGTGTAACCTTATCTCTTATAACCCTGCAAATATTATTGGACCACCTGATCCATTTTGATTAAATGGACTACTCCATGGACTGGTCCGATGTAATGCAAGCATGGACCATGTCATTGTTAAAAAGCGTTTGTAGTGAGACGACATGTCTTCGTTTTTTAAACGAAGTTACAAGCTTACACACATATTATGTCAATGTACTCAAATAAACCCAGTTGGCAAAATGGTCATATACGCAAATGTCGTCAACGATGTCTTCAGGACATTTTTGAATGTGTCGCCTATATAACATTGATGAAGAAGACATTTTTAAAATTGAAGACATTTTTAAAATTTGTCTTGAATAATACTTTATTAAGGACAACTTAAGTGACCATTAACCATTTGATGACAAAATTCATGCAATGGCTGCTTACGTTGTCCTCTACTAAAAAAAATTAAAAACTGTAAAATTTGTGCGTAATTAAAATTAAAATTTCTTAATATTTTGCTTTTATTATCATTATTTGAATAATTTAAAAGTTTAAACGCCCAACTGTAATATGCTTAAGTTGGCTTAAGCAATTGTGCGCATACATGTGATTCATATGTGTCGAACCATATTGAACCATTTTTGTCTAATTTTATGGAACTGGCATTTGCTTTTGCAAGGTGCTAAACAGATAGCACTTTCGGAATAAAATATTTTTTGATTTTATTTTTGATTTTTCAAATATTTTTTTTAATTTTTTTTGCTAATTTTTAACAGAAGCGTATGAATTTAACAGTTGGGCCTTTAGTTTTTAAAATCCTAAAACTAAGCTCAAATGATAATTGAGTTCCGAAATATGAATTCTGTAGGAAATCCCTGTTCAACAATTAAATTTTTTTAGAAACCTTTAATAAGGCTCCTTAATTTTGCACTCTTTTATATGAACTTAAAATGTTGACATTTAAATTAAATCAAGTTTTACAATACAGCCATCCTTCCCCATACTAAAACATCGTGATAGGACATTCTGTCTTAAAACACTTATATTTTTTTCTATTGGTCATATAATTGAATGCAAATAATTACTTGATGTTGCATACATAGAAACAAACAAATAAACAGCCATGACTAGAAAAGTAGGTTGATTTTGAACAACAATGGCCCCAAACGAGATGGCAACAAAAAAAAAAGTTGAAACATTTGGCTTCACTCATTCACCAGCATATTGAAAGACTTGTTAAACGAAATTTGTGTCACACAAAGATGTTTTTCCTGCCTTTCATTTCTTCCTCTTTTTTCAATATCTGAGCAGCACATAAGCACACTTTCATGTGCACAAACATATCCTTTGATGTAAAGGATATACATACATATGTATAATTATTCTGGTGCAGTGTGACACACAGTCTAAGTGATGTTAAAATTTATGGTTATTTGCGTGTATTGTCTAGTTTTTAACGATATAAACACATACATAAATTATCGGTGTAAGTTTCATTAATGATGTCGTTTAAAAGTCAACCATACTTAAAGACAAACGAGGCCGAAATGAAAAGTGCTTTTGAAATATACAAATTTTAATCTTATAAATTTTATTATTACAAAAGAAAACTTATCTATGTGGGTATTCCTCTCATACGTAAACAGGAAAAGAAATCACACCAACAGGTGGTGCAAAATGCCACCATTACTTAGCAGTCACAAAAACAGCACGCAAAAATGAATATGCCAACAGAGCAATGTCAATATCGCCATGTAGGTTTAAGTACCCCAAAAACAACACACTGCAACATAAGCTATTTATGGAACGGTCACGATAAAAGTTTCCAAATTCGAAACAAATAGTGGATATCGGATTTTAGTTTTCAGGCAAGAATATCCCGATAAGGCTGATAATGACTTTCGGGCAAGCGAGATTAGTGGCGAGATTTTATCCACCGACACTAATTCAGTCACTCCTTTCATTCATAGACTTCGTGCTAAAATCGCAGAAATGGGCCTAGTGGAATCTCGAAAATATAATGTCAACGAAACTGGGCAATATTACAGCTGCCTGCCAGATAGAACATATGTTTCAGCTTCCAAAAAAAGTGCTCCAGGACACAAAACCCATTAAGAAAGAATTTTTATCCTACTTGGAGCAAATTCTGATGGTTCCTGTAAGTTGTTGCCATTGGTTATTGGAAAAGCCAAAAATCCACTACATTACGATTTTTCAAAAAATGCTCGGATCTTTTATGACTGGTTACATAAGATCTTTATTTATGAATAAAATGAAAACGTTATTTATACATATTTATAAGTTCCATAGTTCTAAAATATTTTTCAATAGGTCATTCGTTTTTCCGAGGAAAATAATTTGCTTCCAAAAGCCCTTTTAGTTATTGACAACTGCTCCGCCCACTCACCGCTCACCAATTGAAGCAATGCGAAGCGAAGATGGAAATAAAGTGGCGTACTTCTTTCCTCCAAATAAAACAGCGGCGCTGCAGTCCATGGACAAAATCCAATACAGCAAAGCTAATTGCTGAGAATGGTGAAATAAACAAATATTTAAAATCTGATTCCATCAAAGATGCAATAATTTTATTAAAGAAAGCTTGGGATTAGGTCACGCAAACATCTTTAAAAAAATTCTTGGTCAAAGTTGTTCAATTAGGACTCTGACGAATACGATAGTGGTGATGATGTGCCTCTATCACGGTTGCTGGAAAAAGATCAGGACTATAATGACGTTGTCCAAATAAATTAAAATCTTTTGGCGCAAATTGATCCGAATAATTTTATATCTGTAAGAGAAATTGAAAGATGGATGAAGATGCCTTTGAGAATGAAACTTTCCATATTCATGACAGCGAAAGTTTGTTTTTAGACACGGATGAAGATAGTGATGTGGAAGTTCCACCTAATATTTCTTATTCCGAAGCTACTGCAAGTGTATATAATTTAATACAGTGGTGCAAAAGCAGTGAATTATTTTCCACTAAGCAGTTGTCAAATCTTATAGATCTCCATAATGATATTGTTTTGTCGGAAATGCAAAGGCCTAAAAAACAGACTAATATTACTGATAATATGATTAACAAAGACTGAGTGAGAATTCAAAATATTTATTTCTTTAACTTTTCTTAAAAATTTTTCTTTTTTAATTTAGTTATAAGTATTTATATTATACATACTAAAGTCAAATGAACCGAATTGTTATTTTTTGTGTTAAATAATCTAAAATTATCTTAATGGCCAAATTTACCTAAATTTTTGTATAAAAAAACCGTCCAGAAATTCGAATAATTCGGAAATGCGAATCGCCCTAAAAACAACGTGGTTCGAATTTCCGAGCGTGTACTGTATTTGAAAATTTTTCTTTTTTTAAAACTTATAAACAATTTAATAAAAAAAACAATAGCTGTTTTTTCCCTTTGTATTAAGTGTATCAGAATTCTTTGAGTTCTTACCTCTGCACCACTGCGGTGCCTGCCAGCCAACAGTCAAACATCAATCTTTAACCAGTGATACTGGTGGTTCGAAATTTGCTGTAATTATAATTTTTAATTTATTCGCAGAGGTAAGAACTCAAAGAATTCTGATGAAAGAATGTGGTGATTCTTGAAAGATGTAAATTCAACCCAGGTTCGAGCCCCAGCTCAACCAAGAAAATTATCAATAAATTTTAATAAAATTCCAAGTTGTAAAAATGCCTTCCTTCAGTAAAAATAATTTAATGAAAATTAAATTTGATGATCTAAAAATCACAATTGTTCTTTATACGTTTTAAAAAAATTAGGAATTTAAGTTTTGCCCAAGGCCCATTGAAAAGGTCTGTGCAAGAAGCCTGATGATCATTGTTTATGTTCTTTTTAGTTGTCAAAAGTTGTTTACATTTTGCTTACATGTGCATGTATACGTTTATGGTATGCCACACATACACGTTTTTTCCTTTTGCTTTGTATATGTGGTAGTAAATTTTTGACAACTAAAAAGAATCGTATTTTGTTTTTGTATAAGTAAGCAGACCTGATAGATGGGCCTTGGTTTTGCCCAAAAAATATTTTTCATCATTTAGTACGCCAACTTTGTCAGCAACCACTTTTTTCTTTAAAAAAAATATTATTAGCACGACTTATTAAAGACAATTTAATTTCAAGCTATTTAGCGTTTCTTGGAAAAAAATTTAAACAAAATAATGTATCCATAGAATTTTAAATTTCGACTATTTTTGTAGTTTGGCGAACAAAACACATCAAAAAAATATACGTAGTAGTCTTCAAAGGTCATGACAAAAGTTCTACTTTGTTGCATATTGTAATTTTTGAAAACTGACTTAGCTCGCCCTCGGGTGCACTCATAACATTATAATGGAATAATATAGTGGCTGATGAGTATATTGTTGTTGTGTACAATACTACTACACGCAACCACCGCTACAACTCATACCAACGTTAACAGCTGTATGTGAGTGCAAGTGATTGAATGTAGAATAATGTTTATAATTTTGATTAGAATGGAAAATAGAACCCTCCTAATATCTTTGTAGTGCATTCATACATACATACATACTTGTATGAACTAGGGCTTTCAAGTCGCTTATTTATTGTAAACGCGATTAGTTGCAGCTTGGTTATCGTAATCGCGCAAAAATTTCTTAGGTTATAACTGAAAATTCAAACTTTTCTTATGTGTACCAAGCTTCAATTTAAATTTTAATTGTTTCTTATTTGCGACGACTTTTGTTCGTACATCAAATTTTTAGTTAGTTATTCCGAATTCCGAATTTTTTTTTAATTTCCAGACTATTTTTCAATATAGAAATAAAATTTAATCTCACCATAAAATTTTTTAGTTTATTTACATTAAAAAAATATGTATGTACAGCCTTTCTATTGTTTGACTTGGAAAGCCATTAAGGAATAATTTCACACAAAATTTCGAACAAAAACTCGATTTTCCAAAATAAAAAAAAACCTTCTCCTCGAAAATACGAACAACTGACAAACAATTTTACAGAATTCGCCTAGCCGTTCTCATTTTATAAATTACTATACATTTTTTACACCATTTTTATATACATATTGGATTTTGCCACGCCCCTCCGCCCGCAGACCGAAAATCAAAAATCAAACTTCACAGTGTCACCCGCCTGAATATTCTGAAGATTCCCTGAAAATTTCATCAAAATCGGCCCAGCGGTTTTGGAGTCCATACGTTACATACATACACACATCCTGTTTTATATATAGAAAGAAGATAGATGTACATATAAATAAATAAATAATGTATATATCTATGCCGCTACCAATAAATGACTTGCAAAACAGCTGATGACACATGGTTTGTCAGTACAAAATAAAATACGCTCTAATTGAAAAATTTTACACTGCTAATTCAAGCTGACATTTACAGAAACAAATTTTTTTTTGCTTTTACACGACATGTATGCATTTTCCAGTGGGAAATTTGACAAGTACACTGCTAGACACATATCGCGTAAAAGTGCATTTAATAACATTTTTAATGCATAAACTAAAATTTATATTATCAAAATATTTTTGGGAATACAAAATTTTATTATTAATAAGATTTCTGTATGACGTGCTAAATTCCCAATTCTTCATATTTGATAAATACACTGAAATTTATTGTTGAGGGAAAGCTAGCTTATATGGGCAATTCACTAGAAAATGTAAAAAACTCGTTTATAGCCTTTTATTTTTTTATTTATTTATTTATTTATTTGGTCTATAGATTATAAATCCTTACAGACTAAAGAATATAATACAGGTGTAAATATACATATTAACTATTTAAATACAAAATTAGTTCTCTTTTTAAAATATCATTTCTTTCAGAAATATGTATCTATAATATGATACAGTTTTTTAAAAATTTTCACAAATGCGACGAAAGGAGTCATTATTAGCATAAACGGATATGTAGTAGTTAAGACTGATGATCTGAAAGTTACGAGTTACACTGAGCAACATCTAACATCTTCCATCAAAGATGTAAAAAATGTGAAAAACTCGTTTACATTGCCCACATCTACCATCAAACAAAAATGTCACCATATTTGAAAAAAATACTTTTAAGATAAAAAAATTTTTTTTTCTACAAAAGTGCCAAAATTTAAAAAGATAGCACAAAAATGTATTTGAAGAAACATTGCAATAAAAAAGAAAACTTGACAAATGGTAACGCTGCTTTCAAAAAATTTTTTTTTGCCAGTGCTGCCAGAAATAATAATAATAATAATAGAGCTTATTACCACTTTTCCAGTGATGACACTAAAATAATCGAAAGATGTGGAATGGAATAAAATGAGATAGGAACAACTTTTAGAGATGTTGAAATATATTGGTTTTTATCTCTATGTATTTCTTATGGAAAGATGTTAACATCTTCGCAAATTTTGGCAAATTTATGGTAGATGTTAGATGTTGATCAGTGTAAAAAGGCTATAAGTTAATTGGGGAGCCAAACACTTTTCAAATTAAGTCTTTTATAAATGGAAAATTTTGTATTAAATTACATACCTTGATAAATTTTCCTTTCTTAATTCATTTAAAATTTTAAAAAATTACGTTAAATCATTTAAAATTTCTACTAAAGTTGTAGTTGTTATTTTAAAAGAGCAATTAGTTGGTAATCACGTTTAAGGAATTTTCTTTTAATCGTAGTCGCGATTGAAAAAATTGCGTTTAAAGGGAACCCCTAATATGAACAATAGCCCGCTTAAGTTGCTAATTTTATATTCTTAAAATAATAGAATTTTAAAGTCAAATTAATTTATAATTTTAAGGCTATAATAAGATAAATTAGACAAAACTATTATTAACATTCGAAGAAATACTTGTAAAAGAAGTGTCTGGGGTGCATTTCAAAGGTTATTAGGTTTTTTTGTTTTTAACTTGATTAGTTTAAATTTTTTATGAATGGGACCAAGATACACAAACAAAATTAAAAGATTTGTGATATTGATTTCCTCTCACTTCAATGGCCTAGTGAAGAAAAAGGAAGAAAATGCGAAAGAACTAGAGTAGGGTTTCCTAATTTCTCAGACATTTTCCATTCGGTTAAAGGTGTTGGATTTTTCTTGCATTTCTAGGTTTTTTTTTGTATATGTATATAATTAAGTTAAAAGAAATGAGTAGGTCAGTTGCAAAACTAGTTTGTTATAAAGTTAAAAATACGAGATAACTTTATGAGAAGAAATATACTAATTGTATTAATGCATGTCCTCTTCCATGGACTTGCATTGTTACAATCAGTATATTTCCTCTCAAAAAGCGCCAAAAGTGAAAGGTTTGCCATTAAATGCCATTAAACTAAAATGCATTGTTTAACAACCGAAGAAAGCGTAAAAATATTTCAAGCTTACTGCAAACGTGGCCAATTGTCGAGCATTACGGGGTACTTATGAGAGACCAGCATGAATGCCATTAAATGAGAAAAATGTGTATTCATTACATTATGAATTCGAATGAATGAATTGTGCTTGTTATTTCTCATGTGCTTGTTAATAGATTCGAAGCGACTAGAAGTGTTACAGATGTGGTAAGGCAAGTGCATCATCGCAATGTGTGCACTACCAAAAATATCGCTTCTGTCAGTGAAAGTGGCTCAGAGCGCTATGGCGGTTTGATAACCGACGTTTTTGGCCTGCAATTAAAGATTATGATCTGGACGAGTTGTTGTGTTAACAACTCGGTGCACGAACCACACATGACGACCGATTTTGGATTTATTGCATGGGAAGTTTCCAGAACTCATAATTTTACGTTATGGCGACGTCAATTGGTCACCAAGCTCATGCGATTTGACGCCGCTGGACACTTTTTTTGTGGACTACGTCATAGTCCATGTCTACGCGAATAATCCATTAATGTTGGAGCATTTGAAAACCAATATTTAATATTATTATAATATTGTAAGACTAGCTCAAAAGAATCGACTGCATCTAAATGACATCGAACTTCTACGAAATGGCAAGGTCCAACCAAGCATTTAAATGAAATTAAAGTTTCATCGAATCGAAATGTTTTATTGAACTTTACTTTTGAGACCGAAAATTGAGTAACCCTATGCCAGAAATATGCCCCAAAAAAATCAAAAATTGCCCATTTAAAAACAAAATGTTTAAAATTTGTATTTAAAAAAACAACACTAAAATTATAATCGGTAAAGCCTAAACACCAAAGTATTTACAGACCAATTCGAAAAGAATTTAATCTGCTGTAACATATTTTTTGGGCGAATTCAATCTAAATGCCAACATAATTAGATGGCTTACGTACACAAAGAGTCTTATTTGGAAAGAAGTTTTTATGGGGAATATATTTTTTTAAAGATCGATTCTCACCATTTACATAGAATTCGTCCTTGGTACAGTTAAAATGTATTTACCAAATTTTATCAAATTATGTACAAAATTGCAACTTGTACTTTGCGCACAAGGTCAACATGGACAGACACACAGCCAGATGGACGGATGGGCGTCGTTAAATCACGTTAAAAGGTGATTCTCAGTCGATCGGTGTACTAAAAGATTGTTTCAGATTTCTATGTATTGCACACATCGCCAAAAACGTATGTTTTTAATGGATTTTTCCTTATATTTTGCTTTTATGTAAAAATTGAAAGTATAAAATAAGATCATCTTTAATGACAACCAGCGTTGTGTTCATTCTAGAGTAAAAATTAAATGTGGATGGCGAAACTAAAGCAACACGTTGGGTATACAGATAGAAATTTGAGACAGAAAAGCCATCTGTTAACCAGAATATGCGCTAAAAACTTAAAAAATGCTGCAAAAAGGCTCTTTTAACTAAATTATGCAAAAATATGCTCCAAACGGTAAAATATGCCAAAATATGCACTAACAAATCGAGGGTAAAATTCATAAAAAGCTCTACTCTAAAACGGAAAGATATATTATTTCTGCGTTCATTGATCGCACAAGGAAAAATATGCAATTGCATATTTGAGGTTTCCCGCAAATAAATAATAATATTTAATATGCATTCTAGCTTCGACCTTTCGGTCATTTCAGCAAAGTATGCCAAAGTGTAACGTAGCCGAATAACAGCCGTATCAAAACTCGAGCGGAAGGCGGAACGTAAGCAAGAGCGTCAACGTTGGGTCACGAACAGTAGTGTTAACTTTCTTGTTCATATTTAGATACCGACCCGTGTACTTGGTAGACGAACAAGAAATCCAACAATTTCCTCTGTCGTGAATAAAAAGTGAATGTTACAGACAGTACAATCTGCATGCAATCAAAGCGTTTTGATGTTGATGCAATCTGGAATGAATGACAATGAATTTAATTTGCTAGACAGTGTAAATGCATTGCATTTTTGTACACAGCATTAGATTTTGCATTTTTTTTTTATTTTAATTCAAATTAATATGTTATCTAAATATTTAAATTGTGAATAGATTGAAATATTTTTATGTTTTTAACAATAAATTGAAATTATAAAGTTGGAAATAAGTAAAATCGCACAAAAAAAATTTTAAACATTTTGTTTTTGTTTCACATGTATTTGTGCGAAAGAAAACGTCCTTTCGACATCGTTAAATTGGCAGATAATTTTAACTAAAATATTTAGTTTAAATTATTTTCCGTTAAAATAGATCAATAATTTCTTTAAACTCATTTAGGTATATTGAAATACGATAACGTTAACAAAAATTACTTTGCTGATGACATTGTTCCAAAAATGTCAATATTAATCGAAATGTACGATGAGTAGTACAATGTTCAATTAAGATTGCATGGCAAATAAATTCATTGATTTTATTTTTCTTCCTTTACTTATTTTCTAAAGGCACGTTTCCAACAGAAATACTGTTCGTAAATCCAAAACAACACAAAAAAAATACTATGTAAAAAGACCAATAAAATCGTATTGAAAAATGTGACAGAGAATAAAAATCATCAACCTAAAATATAGACAATATTTAAGTTTACATAAACAGTTAGGGCTAAAAGTAAGCATACAGAATAAATATTCGTAGCATTATTTGGTTAAGAGGTGCTAAGAATTTACGCAAAATCTATAAGATTTGATTTTTATTTTGGAATGTTGATATTTACATGTTGATGAATTCGTTTACTTATTTAATTCTATTCTTTACGGTAAAGGTAAGAGGTACCTTTACGTTACTCCCTTAAATTTCAGATTTTTAGCCCCATTTTATACAGAGTATAGTCATGAATGATTAAGATTATTTAAAATCAATTAGATAATAAGTAACAAATAATTTTTCAAACCATCTTTGAACTCAAAAGCGTCGTATCCCTCCCTGAATGGCATTAGAATCACTTAGAGTCTGCAATTCTAACTCTTTACTTTGAAGAACAACTAGCGTACAGTAGTTCAACCCGGAACATGTGTCAAAAATTATGGTCTGAAAATATCATTAAGCTCATTCTAAATTACTAGATAATTTCATAAGTGTTCGGAAACTTTTGTCTCCCATTGTGCAGTGTATATGACAGAAATGCGTATTGCCTTGTTTTTATTATTATTTTTTGTGGCATTTACACAACAAATACTAAGCATTATTGTGCGAGAATTTCATTTAGATGCCTCAACAGAATTGGTATTAAGTAATTGTGGAAATAAAGCCATTTTATGGTTCAACTTAAAACGCAACATGATAAAAACCCTAAAATAGAATAACAAAAAAAAAGCACTAGCTAGATGGCAAATACACAAACTTGAAATAAAGACAATGAACAATACGAACATTAACAAGAAGTTGAAATAGAAACAATGATTACTAAATAATACGAGGGATAGCTGAACAAATTATCACCATTAAATTCGCCTTGAATGAATTATTGAGCTTTTAATTCGCCCTGAATGAATTATTGAAATCAAAAAATGATTGTAATGCTTTGAAATCACTTGTAGAAAATAGGTGCAGCCTAAAGCTTCGTTCACAATCCCAGAAACATTTTCACATGGTGTTCATAATAGAGCAACAATTTTTTTCGCAACCACACACACTTTGCATTAAGAAACCGTTTGCAAATTTTACCCACAACAATATAATGCATTTATTATTATTTTTTACAACTTTATGTTAAAATTTTTATTCAAAACTAAATAAAATTGTTTTAAATGTCAGAAACAAGGCCGATTGAAAAGGTCTGTGCAAGAATCCTGATGATCATTGCTTATGTTCTTTTTAGTTGTCAAACGTTGTTTACATTTTGCTTACATATGCATGTATACGTTTATGGTATGCCACACATACACGTTTTTTCCTTTTGCTTTGTATATGTGGTAGTAAATTTTTGACAACTAAAAATAATCGTGTTTTGTTTTTGTACAAGTAAGCAGACCTGATAGATGGGCCTTGGTCAGAAACAATTTCATACAAATTGTTGCTGAAGTTCTAGTTGACACAATTAAAAAAAAAAAACTTTAGTTACATTGCTGATTCCTGTTGCAAGAGATCGTTTCCTATAATTTCCCAGTAACTTTATAATGTTTGCACATGAAGACATTAAAAACGTCATGGAATGCATATATGGGACATTTAAAAACTAAAATGTCAGATGAGAGGTTGGTTTTTGTCAACAGAACTGCAATTGCAGTTAAGATTATTGGCGCATATTCATAAATTATCACTAAGTGTTAACTATTTTAAGTACCTATTTAAGTTATTCACTGTTAGTTACATTTTCCTGAAAAAGTTTACACTTAATAATGTGTAGAGCTGTAACTAAATGTTAACTAACTAATACATACAAAGAACAGCTGATTGATATTATCTTATAATTTAATTGGATAGCAAAACAATTTTGGCGGCCAATTTTTGTCACTCTAAAATACAGAAAACTCTAAATACTCTTACAATTTTGTTAATAATAAACTTGCTTTATTACATTTGCCACTTGCATCCATTTATACTGCGTCCAAAAACATCCATAAAAAGTGATACTTTAAGAATATGCGCCAATAATTATATCATATGTATAGGAATGAAATAAACTAAAAATGAAATTAGAAGGAGAATTGTATTATGATTGATTTGCTTACCCGTTTAGCACCTTACAGAATTTCAATTATAAAACACCAGCATGATTTACGACATGGTTTTTGTACATAATTTTACTCTCAATCTAGCACTTCCAACGAAAAGTGTAATATTTTATTAACTTGCTTTAATAATGTTTTACTTATTAAACGTAATTCCGGGATTGATTTTCTAAAGAAATTCTATTTCGGATTGTTTTAAGTACGTTTTAGTGTTATTCATACTTGAATTTTTAAGTACGACTCGTACTTAAAGTAAGTATAAAAAACAATTTATCCCGTGTGTTTTTTTTCTGTGTACTTTGTGCTGCAATTGAAGTTGAAGTTATTAGCCCCTACTTCTTACCAAGTTGTTGATACTTGGAACATAAAATCAAGTTGTAGAATTTTCAACTGAATTTGAAATGTTTGCACATGGGAGCGTCATTTTGATAACCAAAATTGAACCTTCGTTGTTTGAAGCTACTGATTAAATTGATTTCTTTAACAACAACTTTAAGACAGTTTTATTGACAATCTAGCCCCCAGTATTACTTTGGTAATTTTTGCGAGCAAAGAAAAACAAGTTATTTTAAATAACCGTTAACAACAATTTAACTTGAACTTTTTTTATAACCATTCTATTTAGTTCCTAAACTACCCTCGTTTTAACACGTATTAGTATATGTATAAGTATGTATGTATGTTGTGATACCATGTCAGAAAATATAAGCTAAATATCCCCAAATGATTTAATGGAAACCATTAAAGTGCACAATATTTTTTCTTATTCAATATGAGGTCACCACTATTTTTTTTTTAAGTTTTAATTGTCTTCCTGCAAATAAAAACAATACAGAAAAAAATGCAACAAGAAAAATCGGTAGCAAAAAAAAAATAATTAAAATGAATTACACCAAAAAAAAACAGACAATTTTCAATCAATTATTTACTATTCGTTGTAGGTGTTTGCTGCTGTTTTAGTTAATTTCAAAATTTTACATATACAAATTTTTTCTTTTATTTCAGTTGAAAAAATTTATAAATTTGAATAATCTGCGAAAGAAATGTACAAGAACACATGCAGTTTACCAGCACAAGCAACTAAAAACAAAATCTAGTACTTCTTAGGAAAGATTCAAGTGTTTACGAGATTCCTATAATAATATTTTAAAAGGTGGTGGCGAGCAGAAAACTAACAAAAATTAAGAACATGTTGTTTTTGTTGGTCTGAATTAAGGAAAACAATTCCAATGCAAATACAATATTTTATATCATAACAATAGAATAAAGACACTAAAACACACGCTGGTCATCATTGTTATTCTATCTAAACAGAGATGTTGATTAAGGAGTATCACATCCCGCTGCCACTGACAGTGGAAGAATATCGTATAGCCCAGCTGTATATGATAGCGGTAAGTACTGCTGTAAAATCATGCAAATGTCTTACAAATATTTGTAAGCTTTAAGCGGCTCATAGGTACACAATAAAATTGTTGATTTTTACGTATCGTACAATGATGTACATATATCGCCAATGTGTATGTGATATTCAAAGGTGGCAACAATCAAAAGACTTTTGATTTTTATTGCACAACGAAAAGAGGGTGAAATGTATTGGCAACATTGTACAATGCTGTTTATGTTATTCCTATAGGTTGTGTTCACCTTTTTATTATGTTCACCTTTTTATTGAAACGAGATAAACGCGTTTAAGTATAAAAGATATACCCAACAAACACGGAGGTGATAATTGATAATGATTTGAAAATCATAGCGTTCTCAACAAAAAGGGGAATTTATTTTCAAATTGAGAAATGCTTTTATTTTCAACTTGCTTTCAAACGTCATTCTCAAATGTTTTTCAAATGTGGAATATAAATAAAACTATTTAATTTTTTTAATTTAAATTTATTATTTATTTAAATAAACTTTGAGATAAACATTCGGTACCATAGCTAAAAGATGAAATAGTGTTCTTTCCGTTCTCTAATTCTTGGAAAGACAAAATAATTGGCTCCCTTTTATTTTGAGGAGTGTAGCACCGCGATCGTTCAACAAACTTTCTTCACTTTCCCGTTTTATTATTTTTCTTATTTTTTCGTATTTTTAATCATTGTAATTTCTCACAAATAATTTTTATTTCTCACAAGAAATAAACTGTTCACTTTATATTAAAATTTATTTTTAATAGTAAAACATATGTAACCACAAAGTAAAAAAATGTTACTTTAATCGCCATTTTTAATGCTTACATTAATTTTTCGCTTTCGTATTGACAAGTTAATTTTTGATTTGATTTTAACATTTGACATCAAATTGATAAAACATTTGATATAAAATGTTTATTTTCAAATCATTATCAATTTGAATTTAAATGTTAAATCAAACAATTGAAAAACGTTTGAGAATTGCGTTTGATGTCAAATGATAAAGTCATTTCATATCGTGCTTGCTGGGTAAGCAGGAAAACTTTAACTAGTTTTTTATCAGGCTACAGTTCGTGGTTTTTATCACTTTATTGAACGTATGAGACGTATATATGAACGCCCGTTATTTTAGAAGACAGTTTTTTAAAAATTGATAAGTACCTTTTTGAAGGAACCGAAGTACTAGGGGCTATAAGATATTTTATTGCAACTTTAGATAATTTTCTTTTTTGGTTTTGATTCTCAACCCAAAAGGTTATCAATCTAGCGGTCTTATCCTCTAATGGTCGTTCATTGTTTTGTCCTATGCCCGCAATTGCAATTGCATATGCATTATTTTTTACAACATTACAAAAATATTTGACATTTTAGTCCCTATGTAAACATGTACAAATTGCGACTTAAAGGCCTTTAATTAGCAGTAAAAAAGCAGAGCTAAGGAATCCAACCACCTGCCATTCTTGTTGTTTGTATTCATTGTAGGAATTCAGCGCGAAATAATAATAGCAAGTAAAAACTTGCGGCAAAAAACTGTATGTGTATAGCTGCTGTTACATGTCTTCAAAGCTGTATTTTAAATAATAATATCGATATTGATATTTTTCCTATCGATATTTTCGATATTTTAAGACTATCGATAGTTCCCAGCACTATCGGGTACCACTTTATCCCTAAGCATATTTATGGTTTTGAACAGTGCAGCGGTAAAATGGTGGAGGATTAAATAAAAATAACAGAAATATGAACACTTCTGTTCTTCACTAAATAACAAAGTTTTGGACCCTAAGCGAATGATTTGGCTGTTTATACTGTCGAATTAGCACGAAATGGCTGAAACCTGCGACCTGCGATAGTATTGAACACATTTGTTGGTAACACAGCGCAAATCTTGATGCTCGCGTTTTTAAACCCAACTTTTTTTTAAATTCAAATCAAATAATCGTATATGACAAAGGCATCAACCATCTCACCTATAAAGACACCCCAATGAATTTTCTTGCGATGTACTAAGCACATCAAGGACATACGAAAAAGGACATACAGAGATGCAGTTAGGTTAGTTAACGATTTTATAAAAATAAAAAAAACGCCATTCCCTTATTACGTGCCTGCTACGTAAGGGAGAATATCAAAGGATTTCTTGGTAATCAAAAAATATCATTCATAGATTTAGTCCATGGTGAAATAATTAGAAGGTGGCAGCACTACAGAATCAATTATTTTTTGCTCAATGCATGGTGAACTTCCTTTATGTCAAAATTATTTGTTTTTTTTGAGGTTATGTCACTTAAATACATTTTAGTAGATGAAAGAAATTGTTGGCGTTGGTTTGTCGAGGCTGACGAAAACCCCAAAAAGGAACGTGTTAAGAATTATGGAGTAAACTTTCTTGGAACAAACGTACCCGTGTTTCAACTAAGTAGAAATCGTAATTTATTTGTTATAATATATCAGAATGAATAAAAACAATATATTTTGGTGTGGTGAAAATCCATTTTTTTGACATAATGGACTATTTTACACAAACAAATTTGCCTGTTTTTGTTGTATTGTTGTACAACAACTCCTAGTGCTGCCACCTTCTAGTAATTTCACCATGATTTAGTCTTAATGTGCTTAATTCCTAATTCCAATTATTGATAAACTGAAATTTACTATTGGTCGGATAAGCTATTCCTATACGCATTGCACTGGTTGCCAACAATAAATTTCAGTTTATCAAAAATAAGAATTGGGAATTTAGCACATTAAAACTAAAACCTTTCACCATTGTACGATAAGAACAAAAAGTTATATAAATGCCAATGTTGTCAACCGACACCAATTGAATACCAGTATTGATACCGATACCGAAATTATTATTTTGTGAAAAATACAGGTAAACTTATACCGTCCCCGCGAGTTATCTCCCTTCTCCCATTTTTCCTATGTAAATTCAATTGTATAAATTGGAGAAAACGGCTGAGGAATTTTTATACGTAATTGGGATGTTAGTTAATCAATGCCGTTCACTTTACATTAAAGATGATTAAGATGACAGTTCAATAACAAAACAATTTAGAGTGCTATATTCAGCTGTGCCGAATCTTTGACACGCTCCACCGACAGTTCCAAGGTATATTTACACAAGGTAGAATCATTTGGGAGTGTAGACATGCTGCTCTATAAAAATAACCATGTGGAACGGAATTGTCAAAATTGTCTTCATATAAATTTAACGCACACATGTACAAATTTTGGCTCATATACACGAAATTTGACATTGGTGTTCCAACTTAGGTAAACAGCTGACAAACATATGGGCCAACAAGTTTACCTTGTGTAAATATACCTTGGACAGTTCGAATATTTCAGGAGTGCTTTCTATATGATATCTATTTATTATCAGTTTTTCTTTATAAAAACAGACGTCAGCATTTATATTGGTTGCGGTTTAGACCAATATTAATTTATTGACGTACTATCAGAAAGTTTTATGCTATTTATAGCAATTTTAACAAGCTTGAGCCGAACTTAAATGACTTTCAGGTGGGGAATTTATATTGGAGCCATGGTAAGTAAGTAAGTTATGAACCCAAATTCAGAGTGATATCTGGTATTAAAAAACATAAATCTCAATACAGCGGTGAAATAAGTTTTAGCGTTTCCAGTGAATTTCAGAAGGCTGCTAAATATGGAATCAAAGGAAAATTATGGTCCTATAAAACTGTGAAGTATTAAATTTTATTCTGATAGCATTATTAATTACAGCGTACTAAATTGTTTTCCGGTAGTAGGGTTTATATGGGGCATAGGCTAAATTATGGACCGATCTTCGCGAAATTTCACAGTGTAATTTCTAGTTCTAAAAAACAGTGAAGTACCAATTGTTGTAATGATAGCTTTTTAAGGCGTACTAAACTGTTTTCCGGTAGTAGGGTTTATATGAGGCCTAGGATAAATTATGGACGCATCTTCACATCTTCAAACAGTTGCCTGCTTTTGATTTGCCTGTTGTTGTTGTATTGGCTTAATATTGAGACCACCTTGCTAATTTGTTCCAATGAATTTAAATGTACCACATCGGTGAGTTAAGTTACAAGTGTTATGCAAAAAATTTACTAATAGAACTCCCTAGAACATAGTATTAATTAACTTCGAGGTGCTAAAACGCGTTTGAAACTTTAAGTGTATTTTCGTTGAACAAACAATTGCTAATGCCAAAGGAGTACGTGTGAAGACGGACGCAATTATTCAAAAAAGTTGCATAGATCTGCATGAAGATAATGAAAGTTACATTTAGAACACATCGTCAGACAATTCAATTTATCTTTAACACCAAATAACAACAATATACAAGAACTTCTATGTTCTTTCAAGATAAATCTTTAAATACCGGTATCCTGGTACCGATATAAAAAAAATACCGATACCAATACCGAAATATAAAATAGTTTTATGCCGATACCAGTACTATTGGCGTATATAGAAAAGGGCTGCGTTCCTCCTGCGCCATCTTTAATTTTTGTTGCCAGTATTGCTCCATTTTCCAAAAAAGTGATAGAGAGCTTTCACATCGCAATAGAGAGTAGCCACCCTGCTGTAAAATGAGACATGCATACGGTGGTCATTCGTCCTTTTTTTAAGAGGACAGTCCTTTTGATATGATGCCCTTCAAGATTTTTGTAAATAAAAAAGGACAGTAGATTGTCCTTGTTTCAGTGAATTGTCCTTTTGCTAAATTATGACTTCTTCTTTAAACTCAAAAACTATCGGTTTTATTTTTCCAAAACCCCAACATTTCAACAATAATACAGCAAAACACGCTGGAAAACATTATTGCCAGCGTAAGATCGAATTCTAAAATTGAAGAATATTTTCTCTCTCAACAACCAAGCCCGATGGCATTTGAAAAATTATTTTGATGATCCATGTGCTGGATTGTGGTCAGAGCTGCCGTTTTCGGTTATTTCTAACCAAAATTGGTTATATTTTTTATCAATGTTTTGGTTACTTATTTCTAAAATACGTACAAATATGTTCTTCTTGATACAATTATTTACGAGCTCAAATAATTTGTACGTGCACTGTGATTTTTTCATTATTTGTAACCAATGAACGGAAGTTTTTATAATTTATCGAAAACAAAAAATCGCTTTCAAAACAGCAACCAAATAATTTTTTTTTAAGATTTTTGCTAAGAAAAATATTGCCATTTGTGATTTGTATATTAAAAACAGCCATGTTCGAAAACATATGAAGTTTTCAATAGAAGAATTATAAATTTAAAATAAAATTTACAAACAAGAGAAAAAGTTTTTATAATATTTTAGATATGCATACATATGCATGATACAAATACAGAAGGTAGTTCCACTCTCTCTTTTTGTCGCCATACCCTGCAAATAATAGGACCAGTCCAAACCCGCGTGTAAAGAGTAGTCCACAAGGAACTAGGACTAGTCCAAAAGTAACCCAAACGTATGGAAAAAACATGGTCTATTTAACATTACGATGTCCTAGGGCAGGACCATATAACCCATCTTTGGACTACAACGGAGTAGTTTTAAAACTACTCCATTTTATACACAAGAGGGTTAGTTTTAACTTCGTTTAAAAACGAAAACATGTCGTTAAAAAACGAAGACATGTCATCTCACTACAAACACTTTTTAACAATGACATGGTCCATGCTTGCATTACATCGGACCAGTCCATGGAGTAGTCCATTTTATCAAAATGGATCAGGTGGTAAAATATTATTTGTAGGGTATTAACGTTCTGACGTTTATGGAAATTATCAAAATTTATGCTACCATATTTTATTAAATATTCCAATTTTTCTGTTTTTGTTTTATTTAATTTGTGAAGTTTTAAAAAAATTCAATAGTAATATTCAATTAATTCACAAAAGATAACAGAAAATTTATATTAAAAAACTTTTGATATTTCAAAAAATAAAACTTAAAAAGATTAAAAAACTACAGTTTCAAGAAATATGGATTTATAAATGGCAGCCGCCGATTAATATGTTTTAAAAAGTTGTGAAGCTCGAAACTTCGCAAGTGCAGGCTACATACCTTTTTACATACATTTGTATTTATGTATGTACATAAGTATGTCCGTTTTGATGCTAAAAAGTTGGTTCTAATGTGTGTAACACATAAAAATAATGGCTCTAGAGCAGTTACGTGTAGCTCATATTCACAATGTGCGAGCTATTACAAGAGAGATTTTGTGCTTTCACACCGACGAGAGCACTTCAGTCAATCGGATCGGGGGTGCTTTAAAAGCTTTTTACCGAAAATTCAAATATCAAAGTATGTGTGTTTGGACGTAACTGCTCTAGACCCGTAATCACATTCAACAATTCAAACAATTTGGACATGAGAACTTTTGTAAAAGCTAAAATATCATGAAAAAGTGTTATGCTGGTAGATTTTGAATTAACCATAGGTTTCTACAAAATCCCGCTTCATAAACCAACTTTTTTACGGAAAAATCTCATATAGATGGCACAAAGAACTCTTCACCCATATTGTGGTTAGCGAATTATAAATACGCTTGCAATTTTTTGGTAAAGGATTAAAAAGAACGTGAACTTATTTATATTACCAAACAGTCGCAGGCGTATTTTGAATTCGCAAACCACGATAAAGGTGCTTATTTGAATCATAATTAATTTTGTTTCGTTTCGATTGCCCAATAGGATGCACTCTCGAACCTTTATGTGCCACTTTTTAACTTGTGTAAAATTTATTTATTAATAATTTAGCACAGACTAAAATCTAAATAAGATAGAACAAATTTGTAATAGAAATTACACATTTTAACTAATAATTTCCAAAAGAAATTTGTTATATTTTTTTATTTGTGGCAATGCTTTTTTAATGTTTACAAATAAACTAACTTCAAATAATTCCGATAAACTTCAAAAAAAATATTGTGAGAGAGAAGTATGTTAATTAGAAAACATTTACATAAAATGCATTTCGCATATCGCCAAACGTAAATCGCGACAAAATTATTAACAAATGACAGTCCTGCCAATAACAGCTAAAAAGCGGAAACCAATTTTTAATTTTTTGTTATTTATAACTGTCATATTAAAAATAAATTCAATTTATTAACTTTCAATATACTGAATTTTGTATAAAAATTTTACGGGCTTAACTCTTGTAAAATAAAAATTATTTTATGAAAAAAGTCTCAAATAAATAAAAATTTTAAATCAGTTTCTCGTTATTTTTTTAATATAAAAAAGATTTACTTTTCTTGTTTTATTTTCTTGATTTATAATTATTATTCTACTTTAAAGTGTAAATAACCTTTGTATTACAATGTGTCTTGAAATAAATTTTAATGATTTTCTCAATAAATAAATAAAATGGCAGCACTGATTGTGGTTACATTTGGCACATAGCCAAGCCTTTATATTCCATAAATATATTTGTCGTCTAGAGTCACAACATTAAAATGAATTGCACGAAAAGAAAATGTGTTTTTACCATTGGTTATTGAAACCATTTTGGCATAATTCGGTTTACAAAAATTTAAGATTTTGATTGGCTGAGATATGGAGAAAAGATGATATATCAGTGGATCAAATATAGATGCAACATTTTGGCTATTTCAATGAAAAAAATATTGGAGTTAAAAATATAATGAAGCTAGTATTATTTCGTTTGTATCTGCCGTACTTTAGTTCGCCAACAAAAATATTACTTTAATTGCTAATAATTTTTGGATTATCGAAAAGTCCTAATTAAATACGGTTACTTAAGGATCACTTTAAATAACAAAGTTAAAATTTCCAATGTACTGTGTAGCATTTAAATTAGTTGTATTTTAAAACCAGGGATGTGGGGTCGTCAAAAACAAGTGATAACTCCGACTCCGACTCCATCCGATGAAATTTTTTAAGTACGACTCCGACTTCAACTCCGACTCCTTTGATTTGCAGTGTATATGACTTTAAACTCTTTTTTTAATGAAGTTCATTTTAAATGGTTAAATATAGCAAAAAAAAAGTTTCCATAAAAATTTTAAATCGGTATTTCAATTTTAACACGTGCCGCATTGAGCTTTAATATAGTTATTTACATATGAGTTTAACGCCCTATGTTCATCGTGAACATTATATTTAAGTATATATATATACTTGTTATATTAAGGTACAAGTTAGTGTACATATTTAAATAAATAAATGACATATATAATATATATGAGTAGGTAAGATGCAAAACTCGTTCGTTACACTTTATTCGAATTTTGAATTGAATTGATCTTCGAGATAGAAAAGTTGAAACAACACCGAGTCCAACTTGCTTGGACGTAAATTGCATCAAATTGTGGATTACCACTGAATTTGTAGACAATTTTTATTTTAATATGCAGATGCGCCTTCAGTTTTTACTTGAATAATTTGTATAACACATTTCGAAGAGAAAATTAAGGTAAAATAAATTGTTGTAAGCCTTGTATTATTTTCGGGAAATCGCAAACCTTTTGTTGTTGGACTTGGTACTGTTTGTCTCAAGGGATTGAACAGTACCTATACCATCATGGCAGGTAAAGAACACCAATTCCAATTTAATAAGTAAAGGTATGTTACCTTATATTACGTAATTTTTTTTTTTTTTTTTTAATGTTTATTTATTAAAATTTAAGAATATAATAAGTCTACTTTAAATAAACAAAAAGTTACACGAACTTGTATATACTTAGTCCTACACGGATATCTCAAGTACAAAGCTTAATTACATACATGTAGTAGTGTACATTTATTTTCTTTCAAATTGAGTATGTTTTTTATAATATGTTAGTAATATTATTTTATATTAATGCTTATGTAATGAAAATATATAAAAACATTACATTACTTAACGTGAAAAAAAAGAAAGTTCATGGTCAGTTAATTTAAAAAGTTACGAGAAAATTATGAAATGATTCAATCTGAGAGCCACCAAAATTTATTTCTATCAAGGTTTATAAGCGCCTTTTTATCTATTAGTCCCAATTTCCACAATGCAAGTCTTATTGATCAGCTTGCTGTTTTGTAGGCGAGAGTGACGAGGGGAAAAGAAACGAGTACTCAGCTTGCTGTACTCGTCATATGCGTTTTGTTTTCTCATTCGTAATTTTCAGCAGGTCTATTTTGACAATTATTTTTCATATTTAATTTCGTTGTACAAAGTGTATTTCGTAGCGTGTGTGATTTTTTGTGTGTGAATTTTTTTAAACATTTGTTATTTAACAAAACAAAACAAATTTATAATTAAAAGTACATTTTGCACAACTTTAATTTTAAATTAAACAGTTGTTAAAATATTCAACACGAATTTGAATTTAAATACATTTTAATAAGAAATATGTTTTAAACGAAATGTCAAAACGCACATATACATTCATACAAATGGAATAACAGATAAATAATAAGACTTGACTCGTGAAAACGCCGAAGCTGATTCAAAGAAGAAAATGTGATAAGTTTATCAATAAGACTTGCATTGTGGAAATTGGGACTGAAGGACATAACGGTGCTAAATCTACTATTCTCGGTTGTTAACCGATTTTCAAACACAGTTTTGTTATTTGTCCTTCTGTAAATATGATAAAGAATGGGAATTCCATTACTATCTTGAATTAAACCTCTCTTATCTAGATATGTGAAGGATTCAGGTCAAACATATCCATTTATTAGGCACAACATTATGTATCCTTCGTTGCAATAATATGGCGCTGATATTAAATTATTAGGGTCGCAAGCAGTACATTTTAATATGTGCTTCCTAATTAACTGAATAATAAAACTATCAATCCTTGTTATTCTTGCCGTATCATACAGTTTAGTGTTTGAAATATATTTAATATAATTGCTCTTCTGTGACCTATAAAGCGAAAGACACGCTCTAATGCATTTTCTTTCAAATACGCGATATTTTTCCATATAAGATGGAGAAATATTGAACCATATTGGGCATCCAAATGTCAATATTGGTCTAATAAGTGTTTTGTATAAAGTTATTTTGACGTTTGGTCGTATAGCTTTAGAATAAAACAACTTTTTATAAATAAAAAATGCACTTTTGGCCTTACTTAGTTGAATATTTATATGTTTGTTGAAATAAAGAAATTTGTCCAAGTTTACACCTAGATATTTAACTATATCCTTGCTTGGTATTCTCACATTAAGGCAAGATTTGATTCCGAACTCTTTCCAGTTCTTTTTGATGTCGCTGTTACATTTGCTGACTGGAGGTCGAAACAATATGGTTTCGCACTTCTGTATGTTTATTTTTTAGTTGCCAGTCCCTAGCATATTTCCGAAGTGATGTTGTAAGTTTTTATTAATTTTGCTAATATTGTCATCGGCATGATAGATTATTAAATCATCGGCAAAAGCAATAACGTTGTCAATTTTCTGCACTAAATCGTACAGATATAAATTAAAAATGGTAGGTGAGTTTACCATACTCTGTTGCCGCCCATTATAAATGGTAAACGTGTTCGTACTAAACTTTCCCATATTGCAAACTCTAAATGATTTACCACTTAACATATTATGTATCAGTATTCTAAAATACAGAGGCATTTTATATTTGTCAAGTTTGTAAAGTAGACCTGGTAGCCAAACATTATCGAATGCTTTTTCAAAATCTATTAGGCACGCTCCAGTGCATTTATTCCTATTCCAGTTCCAATAGATATTAGAAACCAGAAAATGGATTGCGTGGGTAGTTGAATGTTTAAATTTAAAACCAAATTGTCTTTCACTGTTCAGATTTTGTTTATCGCAAAATTTTAACAAATTATTATTTACGCAAATTTCGAAAACTTTACTTATGTTAGGCAATAGACTTATAGGTCGCAAGTTTTTCAATATTCGTGAGTCTTTGTTCCTTTTGGGAATTATTATTGAATATAGTGCAATGCTGACGAATTAGTTGAGTTGGAATGTGTTTTAATACAATATTCGGGATTTTGTCTATTCCAAATGACAATTTGTTGCTTAGGTTGGTAAAAATGTATGATAAAGAGTCTAATGTTACAAAATAATCGTCTGTCTGGGATAAACTGAGTTCATTTGCCCTTTTATCATCGTCAAAATTCGTTAATGATATATGACTTTCTTCGTGTACGACTTCTGCCTCCAGAAGTGCGTTGAGTGCCCCGGTAGGCTAGCTGGTAGCGAGCTAGTCTATCAGCGCCGGGGTTGCGGGTTCGATTCCCGCCAGAGACTCTGGTTTCTTTCCTGCAGACAAGCATAAAGCTTCGCGGGATTTGCTTAGGAAAATTAAAAAAAAAAAAAAAAAAACAGTCGTTAATTTCTACATGTAACTCATTATTTCAGTCAATTTCCTTATTAGAATGAACTAATTCAAGATATGACCCGATTACGTTAAGTATTTGCCCATCGTCGTTTATTATATAACTATCGTCTTCTACATCTAGGTCATTCCCATCGATTTGCAAGTTCTCTAAAGTTCGGTCTTCATTGCGTGAAACTTTTATAGTGTTGATGTTAGTAGCCTTTGTCCTAAACTGTTTCCTAATTTCCTGAAACATGAAGTCTGTATTTTTAGCGGTAAATTTCGAAAGTTTTTCGGCTAATTTTTTATTTATTTGCAGCGTAAAGTTATCATTTATTATTTTCTTTATTAGTTTTAATTTAACTTTAATAAGATTCAGGGAAGAAGGTGATAATTCAATTTCACTTCTGTTATGTTTTTTAATAACGGTAAGTATTTTGCTTTTATCCTGTTGTAATTTCCTTATGATTGGATTTAACAATTTGTTGATAGTATTGGACCTATTAAGTTTTGGGACAGTTCTGTCTATAGTTCGTGTGATGCAGTCGCTCATTTTTTCCAAATAACTTTCTATTTCCGAATTGGTTAGATTCCTGTTGTTGGGTGGCAATTCAAAATTTTCTAACTCCCTTAAAAGGTTATTATTAAATTTTTTCCAGTTCGTATGTTTGAAATTGTATATATATTCTGCAACATTTTGAGAGCAAGTGATAAGTTGCTCAGGTTTGTCCAATATGACAGTAAACTCTATTGCATTGTGATCACTATCATATTCAATAGTTTCTAGGCAATTGATTGAGTTGTTTTCTCTTACAACATTAAGACGGGCGTCAGCCATATATAAGTCAATAAAGGAATTACCTCTTGGAAAAGAAGGGAAACTTGAAGCATATAGCTTACATTTGAAATATATATCGTTGCTATCAATCCATTCTTTCAAAATATTACCCTTTGTGTTACCAATACCATTTCCCCAATCCCTATGCTTGCTATTTAGGTCAAAAAAGCAATTATATAATAGCTATCTAGTCTCTGCAAGTTAAGAGTAAGAAAGAGTTGATGCAGTTCATCTCTAAAGAATTCATTATTATTACCCGACGGGTAATACACTGATAATATGTATAATGTTTTGTTAGCCGGCAGCGGTATAGATATTATACAACATTCTAGACATTGAAAACTATTAATTTTTTTGTTTTTAATAACATTAAATTTAATACCTTTTTTCAACATAATGGCTGTTCCACCACCTCTTATTGCATTAGGTCTATCCCTGCGAATCATTTCATAATTTTCGAAAGATACCTTATGTTTTGCATTAAGTTTAGTTTCGTTAAGCAGTACACAATCTGGATTGTGTTTTTTAATTAAATTGCAGAGGTCGTATCTTTTACTTAACCTCACTAAAGAATTAACATTTATATGGATTGTTTTAAAGTTTCTAAGCGTTATGTTAGCCATTGTATTGACTTATATTTCTAAAACTGAGTAAATGGTAACGATGCGAGCAGTTTGAAGCTCGATCTGTCTTTGTAAATTTATAATCTGAGTTGAAACGTTTTGAATTGTATTTTTTAATTCTTCTAATAAGTGGTTAATCAGAGAGGTGTTATTTACATTATTAATCTTATTTACATTTGTATTATTTCCTTGATTATTATTGTTTTTTAAAATACTAGCAAAACTTATATTGCTATTTAGAAAAGTTTCTTGTTTGTTGGAACTGCTTTGTTTAAGCATTTGCTTTCTGCTCTGTAATTTCCGTTGCAATTCTTTGAACTTCTCGCAGCCTCTGTAGGATGCGGGATGTCCATATTTTTTGCAAAGAACGCAGAATAGTTTTTCGCGTTCATCTGCAGGTGTGGTTATAGCGCATGCAGTGCTTTCATGGTTCTGATTGCATTTAACACATCTTGGCGGCATGTAGCAGTTAGCCGCACTATGGAAAAAATTTTGGCATCGGCGACATTGCAGAAATTCCTCTTTTTTAATAGGTTCCCAGTGAATACATCTATAAAGAAGTCCCTTGATTGATTTTAGTTCATTTATTTTATTATCTCCTGTTATTTGGACAAGAAAGAATGGGAGTTCTACTTCTATTTTAGCGGATTTCTTGGTCACAAATTGTGTCACTTTTACAAATTTTAAATGTTCACTTTAAAAACGAACTAATTCATTATAAATTTCATTTGTGTCAGTTTTGGCACTTAAGCCTTTTAACAAAAATGTTTTTTTTTTTTCTGTCTTAGGTGTAAAAGTATAGAAATTAACTTTTGTTTTTTGCAAGTAGGATTTAACTTTTTCGTAATCATGCATTGAAGACATAAATAATGATAACTTTTTGTTGTTACCTCTAGTAAATTCTTTTAGTTTAAAATCATTTATTTTCAGTCCCTTTTTTATGAAATCAATAAGTTCTTCTGCATCAATATTATGAATGTTTAACGGAGGAATTTTTTTGTTTTTAATTTTCGTTGTTAGCTGTTTAGTTGTTGATATTTTTATCATTTTCATTGTTTTGATCATTATGAGTATTTTTTTAATTTATTGGTTCTCTTTGATCTTTAACACATTGTTCTACATGTCTTGCGAACTTATTTACAATCTCTTCATTACATTCCTCTTTAGAGAGAACGTAGTAATAATTGTTTTTTAAATGTTTATTTGCAGAACCTAAATCTGCACTATTTTTTCTTTTCCTTTCACTTTCTGTTACATTTGGAACTTTTTCGTTACTCATCTTGTTATTAAAGAGTCTCTGTCTCTGTTTCGTTTTTTTTTAAATATTTTTTTTTTTTTTTGTTAATTTTTTTTTTATTTTATTCTATGCAAAATAATTTATAATATTGAAAAAAAAGTGTACGATCGCACCGCTAATACGTCTGATCACCATGACTAGTGTTCTAAGACTCCTTATATTACGTAATTTTATTAAGGATATCATCGACATATTAGAGTCATATATGTAAAATATTCGAACAAAGGCAAATTTTTAATACAGATATAGAAGTATTTGTGATTTTCAATATGTTTTTGCGGCCTGCTATAAAGTTTTCAAAGTGTGACTTGGTATAGTTTATCTCCCACCTGCAGAGTTAAAAATATGAATTTTTCGTCCCATAATCAATATTAATATTGCCCAAGACGAAAATATAAAATTTATTTTCTCTCCAATTTTCCCCAAATTGTGTAGAAAAAAGTATTTTCAAATCATTTTGAGGGTTAAACCCCACATTGATGGCAAGTATATCTGGAACAATTTTATTATTTTCCATAGTTCCTTTTCTTTTTATTTCTATTATCATTCATTTTAAAAGTTGTAATTAAAAATGTAGTTCGTATAGCTTTCGGCACAGAAGCTTCAGCAGATTTCCAGTCATATATGTATGTATGTATATGAACATCGCTACCAAAACATTTTTGGATTTATAAAAAAACAAATATATCTAAGCGAGCTTGTTTACAAATTTGCATTTTTAAATTCCCTAATTCGACTCTATTTCATTAACAATACCTTGGCGTACTTCAAACAGAACGGTTAAAACAGTAAAACAGAGAATTCTGTTACAGAAAATCCAAAGAGATACATGGTTTTAAAAATGTCTGGTGAGTGGATCGAACCAGTTTTGTTACCACCTGCACTCATAAAAACATAGAAAAAGACATTCTTTGATACAATCTATAAACTTATTTATTCTCATAAAGTGTTAAAAGATTTGTCAAAATCAATTTAAAGAATGGAGATAGCGGGTAGGTATGCTAGAAATAAATGAATAAGATGAAAAATAAAGTGGGATTGGTCATACATTTGACCCATCTAGGTGCATCCTAGGCACTGCAGCAGCCAAATTTAAGAATTTCAACCATGGCCGTTTAATAAAATTCTTAAATTTTGCCCCTGCGGATGCTCCTAGATGGGTCAAATAAATGAATAAAATCAAAAGTTGGCAAAAGATTTTAATTATTTATGGCTTGTTTTGTTTGCAGCTTCGTTTTTTATATGTCTGCAAAAAATTAGAAAATGCTTTTTCTATTTTTTTATGAATTTTTAAAAAACAAAAATGTCGAAATTTTGGCAAAAAAAATTATGTTTTAAAAACGACTGCTCATATTAGAAAATACATTTTACTTTTCTTAAAGGAAATTTTATAGCAGAATTTCGGTTTTTTTGGTAATTTCAATAAACTAAACCGTTATTGATAATTTTAATTATTCAGGTATGTGATGAAAAATGATCGTTTTCAAAATTATCGTTTTTAGCAGGTGTGATGAATTTCGACCGATTTTAAAATCCATTTCTGGAGTAAAGTCTTTACTTTTTGTTCTAAATACAGTTCAATTAACATAAGTAATAAGAAATTTAAAAGAATATATACAGGGAAAAAAAGAAAAATGTATTATAATTACATTTTTAACGATACCAAAAACAATATTATCGTTATCAAATCGTATTGTTTTCAAAATCGTTTTTCATCACATACCTGATTATCGACCTTTTCCAAATTTATTGTTATGTTTTTTAGAAAACTCTAAACAGGCTGATTAAGGTCTTGTGTTTTATGAAAATAAAATTGAGTTAAGCGAATATATGTTGAGCAACTTCTTCCATTTTCGAAATTACGGTATATTTCGAAAACCAGAGACAGTCTAAAAAAAAACGCGAGCACCACTGGATTCAGCGTACCCGAATTATATAAAAACGCCATGTGCCCGGCTTGTCAGTTTTTTCAACTAGCATAGTGTTATTTATTAAATCACCAGAAAATGTGGCTTGAAGCAAGAAAATGTTGCACGATTTCGTAAGCTAAAATGCATAAAGGCGATACTAACAAATAAATAATTTTACAGGAGAAGCAAAAAACTTTGTGAAATGAAAACTTTAAACATTTTAGAAAAACATGCATTGATTAGTCGTCCAACGAATTCTTCAAAGCAAATCATTTCATGATAGTTTGTTTAAAAAAATGTGTGTAATAACGTCGTTTTGCATTCATACATCAAATAAAAACACTTCTAGTTACGTTTCTTTGCTTTTGTTAATAAGAGAGTAATTGTTGATCGCAAAATTTTGTCAAGACATGTAGTTTAATGCCATTCATAATTATTTAGTAAGCTAACAATATACATACATACATACATATGTGTGGTATGGTTAAATCAAAATGTTTCTTTATTTTAGAAAATTTTACGAAATACAATAGAAATTATTGTTGGATTTTTGATTTTCATGTTTTAAGAAACAAAATTGTTTACTTACAAAAAATTAACTTCTTTCCGTGGAATTATTTACTAAATAATGACTTGTCAGTTACTTTTTTTTTTGTTCTCCCCAAACTTTAAAAAAAGAAAGGTTAATTAAAATATTTATTTGAGTACATCTATGTTCTACAAGAGATAATTTTAATCGTAAGGCAATACAAATTTGTATTTTAAACATATATATTTACAGTCGAACTTATAAATTTTATTTCCACTTTTGTTAACAAATAATTGAGGCAGTTCTAGTTTGGATTACATTTCCACATGCAGCGGTTATCCATTTGAAGATTACTTTACTAATTCCCCTAGATTCTTTGAAATTTACAATGAGAACTTAAATATTAAATCTCCTTTTAATAATTTTTTTTTTGTTTTTTCTTCTTTTTTTAACGTTTTATTTTAGAAAGAAAACGTAAATATTAGAAATTATAGAGCAATTTTTTTTTAATTTTAATATTTTCTATTTTTTATTCTGTTGTGGCTTCGGCATAAAGCGTTTTTTATGCTTTTTTCAAATTTCTGTGCAGTTAGCTTTTGGAAAGCTTCTGAAATTTGAAGAAGAAATTAAATATAATCTTATATTATAGAAACATATGTGCATATGTATGCATGTATATATTTACTTCTCAAAATTCTGTTACAAATGGAAAGCTTTGCAAACGGAAACTTCTTACATCTCCCTTCCCAATTGTACAGCTGCAGCAGATCATCCGTAAATAAACCACGGATGATACTTCTGTTGACATCTTCAGATGTACCCTTTAGTTCCTGCACGTGCGTAAGCTGTAACAAATAAATATTTAAATTTACAAATTATTATTTTATATTTCAGTAGATCATTTTTGTAATTTTCGCATCGTAAAGTTTTCGCAAGAAACAAATGACTTCATTGAAAAACGATGTAAATTCAAACGAAAAATTAATTTTCTTACACAAGTGTTTCTGTATATTCTACAATGCGAAAATGATTAGTCATTTTAGTACTGGAAAATTTGAGAAAAAGTGTTACTGTAACAGTTTTCAGTGAGAACTATTTCACAAAAAATTTCAAAACAAATCACATTTATAAACGGCGCGAGAAAAACAAAGTAAACAAAATTGTAAATTAAATTTATATTAATGTGGGGTCTAAATAAGACCAAAAGGTATTTAAACTAAGTAAAAAAATATTAAAACCATTTGAAATTATTTATGTAAATATTTTTCAAATAGAATCTGGGAAATTATTTCTCATGTTGAGTAACATTTTTTATTATACAAATTTGCATATTATTTGAATGTGTATTCTAAGTCAAATTACAATCCTCAAAAGCTTTTATACTTTAGTAGTCTTATTCCTTTAATATTTTCCAGGAATATTTTGTATGCACTATCAGAATTGTTTTGTTTTGTCAACCAGCTGGACAACCGTCAAACTAATCAATTGACAAGGCCATACACGCTTTGATTTGAACAACAACCGACTCAGTTGACAATTGAATTGAATCGTGTATGGGCTGCTTTAGAAATATGCTCACGATCACTAAAAATATTCTGTATTAAAAAAAATACTGATTATTTCTTTTTGGGCCACCCTGTATTTTAAATTAAAATAGCAAAAAAATTCAAACTCAGCTCGTTTTCAACACCACCTTATAATGAATTCGTCTTGTAAATTTTATATTTATGACGTTATATTCTATTTGACATTTGATGTCTGAAAATATTCCAGTAAAAACGGAACTTGTGTTGCCTGTTTTCGCATTAAAATGCACAAACGCTTTGTACTCATAAATCGAGAAACTAAGGGATTTTTTGTTTCACACTTAATGCAAAAACTTTATCGATATGAGAAATGCAGAATCGATGCACAGATTCTCTTACCATTGCTTGGGCAAAATCTGCTGACTTCAGTTTTTCCTCCACCTCATTGACAGAGATAACACATCTCAAGGGAAGCATGCATACCACTTCATTATACTTTGAATCAGTGTATTCTCCAGCAATGCGGCACACTGACCCCTCCACCCTTTTAGGAGGCAGCCTAAATTCCAATAAGGCTTTTGTTTCGGCCGATATTTCCGGTTTTACTGTCAGCTGCAAAAAATTTAATTAATGTTTAAATAACTATAAAAGTGAAATACTAACATTTTCTTCAATTGGCTCCAGATTTTTTGCTATCGCCTCTGGATTAGTGACGATAGTGGCCTGGTCATTTCTGAAGATTTGTTGATTTCTTTCTATACTGTCTTCTTTTACATATGCTTGATGTTGCTGCAAAAACTTCATTAATGTTTAAATAACAATTAAATAATCAAATACTTACATTTTCTTCAGTTTCCTCCAGGTTTTTTTCTAAAGCCTCTTGATTAATGACAATAATTGCGTGGTCATTTATGAGGATTTGTTGGTTTCTTTCTAGATTGGCTTCTCTAACATATGCTCTATGTTGCTGCTTAAAATTTCATTAATGCTTATTAAATAACAATAAAAGAGTCAAATACTTACATTTTCTTCAATATCCTCCAGGTTTTTTGCTATCGCCTCTTGATTACTGACGAAAGTGGCCTGGTCATTTCTGAGAATTGGTTTTTTTCTTTTCCTTTTGTCTTTTCTTAAATGTGCTCTGCTTTCTAAAGCCTTTTTTATGCTATTTTCAAATTCCTGCGCATGCAGCTTATAGAAAACATCTAAAATTCGAAGAAAAGATTTAAAAATAATCTTATAAATCAATGCGTCAAAAAATGTGTGTATACCTCTCAAAATTCTGTTACAAAAGGAAAGCTTTCCAAAAGGTAACTTCTTGAATCGCCCTTTCCAATTGTACTGCTTTAACAGGTCATCAGTGAATATGCAACATATAAGACGGTGAATATCTTCAGAATCACCCTTAAGTTTTTGCAGGTACTTAAGCTGTAAAAAAATAAATATCCAAATTAACAAATTTTTATTTTATATATGCACATGTCAGATTCTCTTACCATTGCTTGGGCAAAATCCACATCCTTCAGCTTGTCTTCCATCTCCTGCACAGACTTAGCACAGCTCAAGGGAAGCATGGCTGCCGCTTCAGCTAACTTTGAATCCGACATTTCGTCATCAATGATACACACTACCCCGTCATCTTCTTCAAGAAACTCTTGACATTCCAATGAGGCTTTAGTTTGAGCCATAATTTCCGGCGTTAATGTCAGCTACAAAAAAATATATTACTGATGTAATTACAATGAATGAGTCAAATACTTATGTACATTTTCTTCGATTGGCTCCAGATTTTTGGCTATCGCCTCTTGATTAGTGACGATAGTGGCCTGATCATTTCTGAAGATTTGTTTGTTTCTTTCTATATTGTCTTCCCTTACATATGCTTTATGTTGCTGCAAAAACTGCATTAATGTTTAAATAACAATAACTTACAGTTTACATTTACTTACATTTTCTTCAATTTCCTCCAGGTTTTTTGCTATCGCCTCTTGATTAGTGACGATAGTGGCCTGGTCATTAATGAGGATTTGTTGGTTTCTTTCTAGATTGTCTTCTCTTACACATGCTTTATGTTGCTGCAAAAACTTCATTAATTAAAACATTTAAATAACAATTAGAGTAAAATACTAACATTATCTTCAATTTCCTCCAGGTTTTTTACTATAGCGACTTGTTTAGTGACGATAGTGGCCTGATCATTTATGAGGATTTGTTGGTTTCTTTCTATATTGTCTTCTCTTACATATGCTCTATGTTGCTGCAAAAAATTTCGTTAATGTTTAAATAACAATTAAAGAATCAACTACTTACATTTTCTTCAATATCCTCCAGGTTTTTTGCTATCGCCTCTAGATTACTGACGAAAGTGGCCTTGAAATTTCTGAAGATTTGTTGGTTTCTTTCTATATCGTCTTCTCTTACATATGCTTTATGTTGCTGCAAAAACTTCATTAATTAAAACATTTAAATAACAATTAGAGTAAAATACTTACATTTTCTTCAATTTCCTCCAGGTTTTTTGCTATAGCGACTTGATTAGTGACGATAGTGGCCTGGTCATTTATGAGGATTTGTTGGTTTCTTTCTAGATTGTCTTCTCTTACATATGATCTATGTTGCTGCAAAAAATTTCATTGATGTTTAAATAACAATTAAAGAATCAACTACTTACATTTTCTTCAATATCCTCCAGGTTTATTACCATCGCCTCTTGATTACTTACGATAGTGGCCTGTTCCTTTCTGAGGATTTGTGTTTTTCTTTTGTCTGTTCTGGAATTTGTTCTATGTTTTATTCTGTTGTGGCTGCTTTCAATAGCCTTTTTTATGCTATTTTCAAATTCCTGCGCATGCAGCTTATAGAAAACATCTAAAGTTAGAAGAAAATATTTAAATACATAATCTTATGAACCAAATGCGTCAAAATATGTGTGTATACTTCTCAAAATTCTGTTACAAAAGGAAAGCTTTCCAAACGGCAGCCTACTGTATCGCCCTTGCCAATTGTACAGCTTCAACACGTCATCAGTGAATATGCTACGGATTATACGGTCAATATCTTCAGAATCACCCTTTAGTTTTTGCACGTACTTAAGCTGTAAAAAAATAAATATTCAAATTAACAAATTTTTGATTTTTTTTTGCACATGTCAGATTCTCTTACCATTGCTTGGGCAAAATCCCCATCCTTCAGTTTTTCCTCCATCTTCTGCACAGCGTTAACACAGCTCAAGGGAAGCATGGCTGCCGCTTCAACTTCCTTTGAAGCCGGCTTTTCGTCAGCAATGCGACACACTAACCCCTCTACTTTTTTAAGAGACACCACACATTCTAATAAGGATTTAGTTTGGGCCATAATTTCCGGCTTTAATGCCAGCTGCAAAAAATATATGTACATACATACATATATGTATATTTCTGATGTAATTACAATTAAAGAGCCAAATACTTACATTTTCTTCAAATTGTTCCAGTTTTTTTGCTATCGCCTCTTGATTAGTTACGATATTGGCCTGACCATTGCTGAGGGTTTGTTGATTTATTTCTATATTGTCTAGCCTCTGTTCAAGATGGTTAAATTTTTCTAGTATTTGCTGCAACACAGCGTGATTATCTTAAAATAAATAACAGTTATTAATATTATCTTATATGTATGTACCTATGTACATACATATATAAAAACGGGAATAATTTTTTAACGTAAAATTTGAATCCTCACCTTTTCATACAAAATATTTTTGATTTATAAAAGGTTTATTTAAGTTGTTATAAGCCAGAAATATTTTTTATGAATAAGGCCTTAAGTATTTTATCTAACCCTGCTAGCATTGTAACGCAGTTTATTTTCCCAGCTGAGGTATGACTCGGTCTGTCCAGGGTCAATTCGAAGGTCTGCTTCCTTTGAAATGAAACACGGGATGTTTTCGTGTATGTTCGTTTACAATAATTTTAGCAAAGCTTTATTTACGAAACCTTAATCTACGTAAAATACTTAAATCTACGACGGCTATCTGATGGTTCTGCGCAGCTGCAAGCGGGAACGGAGGCTGCAACGCGAGGCTGGTGGTGGGCTGGACTGCAGAGGTTGCGGGGATGCACGGATGCGGTGCTGGACTGCGGTGCTGGACTGCTACGATCTGGTAAAGAGACTGGTCAGTGGTTCTAGATATTAGGTGTTAGTTGACCGATGAGTTCGGCTGATTAACTACGGTTGCGAATACCAACGAAATGCGGGAGCGCTGGCGTTCGGGCAAACTACGATTAACTACGGTTGATAATAATGCTGACACCAGCGCAATTCGGGAGGCGAAGGCAGTCGGCAAACTACGATTAACTACGGTTGATAATAATGCTGACACCAGCGCAATTCGGGAGGCGAAGGCAGTCGGCAATCTACGATTAACTACGGTTGATAACAATGCTGACACCAGCGCAATTCGGGAGGCGAAGGCAGTCGGCAATCTACGATTAACTACGGTTGATAACAATGCTGACACCAGCGCAATTCGGGAGGCGAAGGCAGTCGGCAATCTACGATTAACTACGGTTGATAATAATGCTGACACCAGCGCAATTCGGGAGGCGAAGGCAGTCGGCAAACTACGATTAACTACGGTTGATAACAATGCTGACACCAGCGCAATTCGGGAGGCGAAGGCAGTCGGCAATCTACGATTAACTACGGTTGATAACAATGCTGACACCAGCGCAATTCGGGAGGCGAAGGCAGTCGGCAATCTACGATTAACTACGGTTAAAACTAGCTACTAAGAGTAAAATACTGTGGTTAGTACCAGTTTCTACTCTCCTTGTTTTGTACAAACTTAATCTATTTATACAAAAATAAAATAAACTAAATGAGAATTATGAGTGATAAACGGTTATTTTAGTAAACAGTAAGGGTATTCATAGTAGTAAGCAAAATAATAGGGGTATTCAAGGTGTTGGGTTACTTATACTTTAGGATGTTAGTAATAAATGTATATGTATAGAGTTAGTTTGTAACGTCACGTTACAGTCCCCCCCTACTTTAAATAAAAAAATATTGTGCACTGGGCGAGTTTCGACCGGAGGTCTGCACTACCCGAAGGTAACATTTACCAGAGTGAGATTCGCTCTGGCTCGGCCCTTGCGCGAAGAATTTTTTTTTTTTTTTTTTTTTTTTTTTCAAATTCAGTTATCTATAATGAATAATAATAAAAAAATAATATAATAATATAATAAACAAAAATAATAATAATTTCATATATAAAAAAATAACAATAATTTCCAAGGCGGGTTATAATAATAATAGTATATAATATATAATATCATAATAATAAAATAAAAAATAATAATATTAATAATTTCCTACGTGCGGCCCCGTTATTCCTCAGTTAGGGCAATGAATCTTTCGCGACCCTGGCAGCGGAGGCGGACTCTTTCCCCCAAGATCCGGACTTTTACCTTCGGCCTGCCTGCTGGGTATACCATCCACCGTGTGGTTTTCCGTAGGGGGTTCCGCATAACCCTTATGCCACTGAAGAGGTCGGTGGCCTCCTTCAGTCCGGCTTGGTCCCATGGGGTGAAGTTGACGACATTGTCCTCTCTCGGGAGTGGCGTTTTGTCGGTGCCCGTTTTGGCAGGAGGTGGGTAATTTTTAGGTTCCTGCGCCGGTTCGTCCATTTGGTCAGGGGCCTGGGAAAGGGGTGCTAACGGTGGTGGTCCTTCCTGCGTGGAGTGTAGGGGTTGCGTGGTTCGGCGTTCCCACATTCGTTTGGCCAGGGAGTCCACTTGTGGATTTCCGGACTGGGCTACTGGGCAGCTTTCAACCGTTTGCACTTTCGCTCGCGCCTCAAAGGGGGGAAGAAATCTTGGGACGTGCCGCGGCATGGCCGTGCGTCTTAAGTAGTCAGTGATTTTGCCAGGTGCTACCGGTCTTGTTGCCTTCCTTTCCATCTTGCTACTACTGCATGAACTGAGAATGTGTCTCCTTTTATACCTTCCGCGGTCGAAGGTTAATAATTCGTCGGCCTCGCAGTTTATGACGCTCTGCATAGCCGGGTTGCGAGGGTTATACCGCTGTTTAATCGGCCGGTCGTGCTTCACATGAATGATGTGTTCCCCCATGGTGCAAGGTCCGGTTATGGTGTCGAACGCTGTCCTTGCTGAGGCCAACAGCGGGTGCAACTGCGAGGTCTGTTCAGGCGATAGTTCATCGTGCGGGATTATGTCGTGTAGTGCATGTAACCGTATCTCGCCCGATGATGGGGCAGCCTGCAGCTCGACTCCGTCGATCAATAGTCGGGCCTGCCGACGCCGCATGAAATCCATGCCCAAGATGATCGGTACAGCCAAGCTGTCCAGGGCGGATGCCAGAAGACGTGTGGTACCGCCGCTAGTTCCTACGACCAGTGGATACACCTTGAGGCTGGTTCTGCACGATCCGTCGGCCAATTGGATGCTGCGCTGGTGGTCGAGGGGTTGGATGTTCGCGGCTTCGAGTAGTTGGCGGACTCTACCTCCGATATACGTTAGCGTCGATCCCGTGTCGACTAGGGCTCGTATGGTGGTGCCGCAAATGGTGACTGTCAGGTAATACCGACCGTCGGCGCATGGTTCGCTGCGGCAGGCGCAGTCTCGAGTTAGAGTGCCTTCTTGGCCACACCAGGAGCAGAAACGTAACCCCGGATTTGGGCAATCCCGTCTTATGTGACCTGGCTGCTTGCAGCGCCAACAATGGGTGCTGCGGCGGTATGTAGCGGTGTCGACGTAGTGGGTTGGTTGAGGTCTCCCCTGCCTGGCTTCTTCTTTTCTGAGCAGCTCGTATTCGTCTGTCAGCTCCATTAGTTCATCTAGTGAGCGAAAGTCAGTTCGGCGGACGTATAACTTGTACTCGCAGCGTAGGCCGTCATAGATGCGATCAGTGTGGTCGAGTTTTCGCAGCTCAGGATGCTGCCGTATGAGAGCTTGAAGGCACATGACGTAATCTTTTGCTCTCTCTCGGCCGCCTTGCTTACGGTGGTAGATCGATTCCTCTAAGTGGGCTAGGTGTCGTCTCGGCAGAAAGAATCGTATGGCTTCTTCCTTGAAGCTGTCCCAGCTGCTGATGTGTTCTCGCTTGACCCGATACCACTGTAAGGCTCTATTCTTCAGGATCTCCAGTAGGGAGAATAGCAAGCGACTACGGTCGAAGCCGTAGCATTCTGCTAGCTCTTCCAGCCGTTCGATGAACTCCATCAAATTTTCGCCTCCGTCATATGTGAGGTCCCATCGCCGGATGGTAGCCATGACTTCTGAATCGCTTGGAGCATTCGGTGGAGGCTTCTCGGTACGAGGTACTGCAATGCTAACCGAGCCGAGTAGCGGCCTTCTCTCTTCTTCTAAGACTTCCTCCTCTAGTGCTCGCAAGAGGTTCTCCGATGAGGCTCGTTGTCGTTTCAGGCTTATCAGCTCGCTCAGTTTTCGACGCAGCTGGTCGACGGTGACGCCCTCGGTAACAGAGATGCCATGCTGACGGCAAACTTCCATCAGTTTGTCTTTCCGAAGTAGATAGATCCATCCGAGGGAGTCCGTTCGTAGATTGGTTGGAGTAGATGAGGTTTCGTTGCTTTGGTTTTGGCCCGATCCAGTTCCGTTGGTGGTTTGGTGAGATGTTTTACCACTGGTTGCGGTTTTGGAATCGGGTCCCTGCTCGGGCGCCATTGTAACGCAGTTTATTTTCCCAGCTGAGGTATGACTCGGTCTGTCCAGGGTCAATTCGAAGGTCTGCTTCCTTTGAAATGAAACACGGGATGTTTTCGTGTATGTTCGTTTACAATAATTTTAGCAAAGCTTTATTTACGAAACCTTAATCTACGTAAAATACTTAAATCTACGACGGCTATCTGATGGTTCTGCGCAGCTGCAAGCGGGAACGGAGGCTGCAACGCGAGGCTGGTGGTGGGCTGGACTGCAGAGGTTGCGGGGATGCACGGATGCGGTGCTGGACTGCGGTGCTGGACTGCTACGATCTGGTAAAGAGACTGGTCAGTGGTTCTAGATATTAGGTGTTAGTTGACCGATGAGTTCGGCTGATTAACTACGGTTGCGAATACCAACGAAATGCGGGAGCGCTGGCGTTCGGGCAAACTACGATTAACTACGGTTGATAATAATGCTGACACCAGCGCAATTCGGGAGGCGAAGGCAGTCGGCAAACTACGATTAACTACGGTTGATAATAATGCTGACACCAGCGCAATTCGGGAGGCGAAGGCAGTCGGCAATCTACGATTAACTACGGTTGATAACAATGCTGACACCAGCGCAATTCGGGAGGCGAAGGCAGTCGGCAATCTACGATTAACTACGGTTGATAACAATGCTGACACCAGCGCAATTCGGGAGGCGAAGGCAGTCGGCAATCTACGATTAACTACGGTTGATAATAATGCTGACACCAGCGCAATTCGGGAGGCGAAGGCAGTCGGCAAACTACGATTAACTACGGTTGATAACAATGCTGACACCAGCGCAATTCGGGAGGCGAAGGCAGTCGGCAATCTACGATTAACTACGGTTGATAACAATGCTGACACCAGCGCAATTCGGGAGGCGAAGGCAGTCGGCAATCTACGATTAACTACGGTTAAAACTAGCTACTAAGAGTAAAATACTGTGGTTAGTACCAGTTTCTACTCTCCTTGTTTTGTACAAACTTAATCTATTTATACAAAAATAAAATAAACTAAATGAGAATTATGAGTGATAAACGGTTATTTTAGTAAACAGTAAGGGTATTCATAGTAGTAAGCAAAATAATAGGGGTATTCAAGGTGTTGGGTTACTTATACTTTAGGATGTTAGTAATAAATGTATATGTATAGAGTTAGTTTGTAACGTCACGTTACAGCATTTGGAAGATTGTTTTTTGAAAAATCAGATTAATGAGTCTTTTTCGATTAGTTGTGGTGATCAAAAACTGATAAATCAGTTACACGCTTAAAAAACGACTCGAAAATGACTCATGGTTATAATTCTAAAGTGTTTGATTTAAAATGCAATAACAAATCGTATGGAAATCGCAAATAGATCATCTAGGCGCTTAATATGCGAGTTTTTCATCCATTATTTATAATCAAATTTCGAGCAGCTAGAAGGTTGTAAGCTGGTTGATCGAAAACTGATCATACAGGCGTTTGTATAGTGATTAATTTTTTGTTGTTTATGATCACATTTTGCGCAGATGGATGACTAAAAAGTGATTGTTAATTTGTTTGTATAACAATCGAAAATGGATCATGCAGGTGCTTAAAATGTGAGTATTTCATAAGTTATTTATAATCAAATTTTACGCAGCTAGAAGATTGTAAACTGCTTGGCTAATAAAAACTACTTGTTTAGTTTTTTTTTTAGCATAACAGGAAACTTTTTGATTATTGTAAAGTAAATGTATAAAAATTTAATTTTTATTAATTGAAAAAAGTTCGATCGGAGTGACATTTAAGTTGTGTTTTAAAATTATTAAAAAATAATAAAAACTACATAAATATATATTTAAAAATTGTAAGTAATATTTTGAAATTTTATTAAATAAAAGTGGACTTACTGCCTGTTTTTCAAAATAGAATAAAACTGTTCGCTTATTAAAATATATTAAAACAACATCAAAAAAACTCAAATTTGTTTTTGTTTTAATAAATTTCTAAGCGAGAATATTTATTTTAGTTTGAAAAAGAGGCAATTAAAATAGTGTTTTAAAATTATTTCAAAATAACTAAACCTCTATATACACTACTGGTCATGAGGTTAGCGCCTCCCCTATGAAGTTATTATATTTGCTCTTGTTGAAAATACATTAATATTTTTTGGTGTTCAATTCTACTCGTCACTATTCACTGATTCTGGTAAAGAAACCATGTTACGAAAATGTACCGTTACATAGTTTATTCTATTTTATTTTATTTTTGATGGAAAAGCTGACCTAGTTTTTGCGTCATCAGGTAAGCGCCTGCAATTTATTTTTCCATTTTCTTTATGATTTGAAGGGGTATCAACACCAAATTTCAGTGACGAGTACAATGGAACACCAAAAAGTAATAATGTATTCTCAACAAGAGCAAATATCGAGCCATAACCGCAAAAATAGCTTAAGCATCATTTTCGTTTTTTTTGGGGTTATGGCTCGATATAATAAGCTCATACGGGAGGCGCTAACCTGGTAACGCGCAGTGTATATACTTAAAAAGTGGAAGTAAGATTTTAAAATTATAATTTAATTTGGACCAAAAGGCAATGTCAACAAGACAAATAAAGAGGTTGGCCAAAAAAGAAGCTAACAATTTAATTTCGCCAATAAATAAACAAAGGTATTTAGAAAAAAACATAAGGAATGAAATAGTGGAAAGAAACATCGAGAAATATGAAGAATTAAGGCAAAGTACGATTGAAACCTGTTTTGTAAGTGATAAATTTAACGATTCAGGTGATAGCAGAGATAACAGTGAAAGTGAACAAAATGAATACAACTTGTGTGAAGAACTGGCTAAATGGGCTATTAAATTCCAAGTTAGCTTTGTTGCAATTAATGCACTATTATTATTGTTAATAAAATGCAATATTAAAGTTCCAAGAGATGCAAGAACTCTTTTAAAAATGCCTGGTTCTATTGTTGAGAGAAAGGTTGGTGAAGGCACGTATATTCACTATGGATTAAAAAACGGATTAACCGATTTCTTGGTAAAAAATGATTGGAAGTTTTAAACATAACTTTAGATTTCGGCATTGATGGCCTGCCTCTTTTCAAAAGTAGCTCCAAACAAGTTTGGCCGATTTTAGCAAGTGTGGTAGAATCAAGCTATGTTTTTTTTATTGGTGTATATGAGGGAACTTTATTGCAAAAACCGGCGGTGAAGGACCGGCCCAATTTTTAAGAGCTGCAGTTCGGAAATTATTTTCAGACGATTTAGCTTCTTTGTACAGCTGGAAAGGGACCACCAGTAAGCCCAGCGCCGAAAAGTGTTTTCTCATAACAACAATTAAAAGTAGGTCTATAATTGTGTTATTAAAAACAAGTAAGAGAGCTATATTCGGCTGTGCCGAATCTTATATACCCTTCACCATTGTGCGAGCAGAATACATAGCAATTAGACAGAAACTAAATAAAACTGGTAAATATTTTTTTTTTAAATAAGAGACAACCGGTTTTGAACTTCGCTTTTCGTAAGGGCCCAGAATATATATACTTTATAGGGTGTAGGATCAATATTGTAGAAATTACAGTTATACATATATACCATTTTTACCTTCGGTGAAGGGTATAAAAAGAGTAATTTTCAGGAAGTTAGGGGTCTAATCACCCCTGCATACGATAGACACTGGCGTATCGAATGAAAACTCGATAAATGTAATGTCGAGTTACTCGATGTCGAATGCTATTATTTCAAATTCAATACATTTCATTCGATATCGAGTTTCAAGATACCAAAATAAATAATTTCGATGAATTTTGCTCGATATCGTATGCGGTGATTAGACCCCAGTATTTCGGTTATAACTCATACAAATTTCCGACATTTTGGTATATAAGTCATATACATAGGGCATATGGCAGCCCTAAAATTTAGGTTTTTATAAAAATTTTGATGTTTTTAGCCCATTTTTGGAGTATTTTGCTCATAAATTACCCATTGTCTAACCGATTTGATATTTTTAAATAGGAAGAATTTTACCATTTACTTAAGTTATATTTATATATAAACATTTATATATACTTGTATACATATATTTTAACAAAGTTAATTATTTTGGTCATAACTTTTTTGTATCTGAACCGATTTTCCCGAGTTTTTTATAAAATATGTTCTACTTAAAATTTCCGATATTTTGATATATAAGTCATATCCATAGGACATATGGCAGCCCTAAATTTTAGGTTTTTATACAATTTTTAATTTTTTTTGTATGGGAGGTACCACGCCCACTTCTCCAATCCCGCCCACATTTTGTAGGATGGTGTGTATTGAGAACCTAAATGTGTGTACCTTATTTGGAAACTTGGGCTTTTGCCGTTCCCCAGATATACAGCAAAAAGTAATTAAATTACAACAACCACAAGGGATTTTTGGGAAAAATTAGAGGTAGTCGTGCTTTTTTGGTCATATCTCAGCCATTTGTGGACCGATCTGGCTGAATTTCAATAGCAAAATTATAATAAGAATACCTGACATAAAGATACCCCAACCAAGTCCCCATCATATCTGGGGGCTTCGGAAAACCCATTTCAACAGACAGACGGACAGACGGACGGACGGACAGACGGACAACCGGATTTGAACTTCGCTTTTCATAAGGACCCAGAATATATATACTTTATAGGGTGTAGGATCCATATTGTAGAAATTACAAACGGAATGACAAAGTTATATATACCCTTTCTACCTTCGGTGAAGGGTATAAAAATATTACATATATTTTTCATTTCAGATATTTGTCATCGTAAATTTAAAACCACAGATAAAGAAATAAACGGCATTTTACAAAAGCATTTTGTTCACGCTACAGATAGATTGGCAAAAAGAAAAAGAGCAAATTAGTGTTTTAATTTTTATTGCTTTTATTATATTAAGTCCATACCAACAACCACATGGACAAATATTTTACACAAACATTTTAAAAACCAGTTTTATTTTTTATAAATATATTAATTTGTTATAACACCGTTATATTAGTATTATTTTTATTATCATTATTGAAATTATTATTATTATTATTAGTATTATACATGTTTGTTATTTTTTTTTAAATTATTTATGAATGAACTATGAATTTGGTTTTTTTGTTCTTTGACTAATTTCTTATTTTAACGTTACTTGTGCGAGTTTTTAAATAATTTAACTATTTGTTTTTTTTTTTAATTTCTAATTTTTAATACACGGCATATATGCATATATATGAAAAATGAATTAAATGTTTTGTTTTAATTAAGGAATCTTTTGGAAAAACGTCTGAAAAATGTCAAATGAGATCACCAATACTAATGATAACTGACTGGAAAAACGATCACAAATGATGTAGAAATTACTCTTTATTGAATTGAAATAAGGCTGATAAAAAGTTATAAAAAGAATCGTAAGCGATTAGAAACATGACTAATAAATGACTCGAAAATTACTCAAATGTAAAGCAATACAAGACTTATAAATGACTGGAAAAATGATCGCAAATAACACGAAAAAGACTCTTAAATGAATAGAAAAATTACTAAAAAATTACTCTTTAGCGATTAGAAATATGAGTAATAAATGAATCGAAAAAGAATCAGAAATGAAGTTAGAAAAGACTGATAAATGACTAGAAAACTATCCGAAAATGACTTTAAATACCATTACAAAAGAATCAAAAATGACTTAACTAATAGAAAAACGAGTCATAAATGACTCATCAAGAAGAGTCGCAAGTAGGGTACCATTTTCTCCCGACGAAAGTATCATTTATGATCGGAAAATGAGCGCATATTCTGGTTTTTAAATCGCACTGAAGAGTCAAAAACGATCAGAAAATGATTAGAAATTTCCAAAAATGCTAGCTGGGAATAGGTACATATTTATGTACATATATAAGTGCATATATATCAGTGAAGGGCTTTATGTGATTGGAAAAAAAATCAATTATAATTGTAGTAAAATAATTTAATTAAAGAATTAAGTTAACACTCAAATAAAATTGCAAAAATTATTTTTATTAATATAATTTTTTCCTTATTCGATCTTTTGTATTTAAATTAATATTAATTTGTTTAAATTTGAGTTCTTGTTTATATAAAAATAATAAGTTTACTTTAACAAAAATAAAAAAAAAATAAAATTAATATTTGTAATAAAAAAAAGACCTCAAGCTTAAACAAATTAATATACATTTAAATAATAAAGTCGAATAAGAAAGAGTTTATATTAATAAAAATAATTTTTGAAGATTGCGCCAGTTTTAACACTGCACCTTCTTCCTTGATTTTTTTCAAATTATAAGTTGACAAAAATACGTTTTCCCATGCCTTTAACATAAGCCAAGGCGAATTAACTACAGGTGGTGTCGAAACGCCTTCTGATTTTGACAGTTCGAGCCTATTTGTTTTGATTTGTTAGTGTTTTGCTAAGAATGGTTGACATTTCGAGCCGTAAACATTAACAATGAAATGCAAAACCCCCTATGTTGTTTCTGTTGTTTTTGGATTGTTGTAGTTGCGACACCACCTGTAGTTGAATTCGTCTTGACATAAGCTGAGCAATAAGAAATATTGCTCTGTTATTCTGCCGACGTTATTGCCAATTTTCTGAGATAATTATCTTTACGCTAGCTCTCCACGTAGCTATTTTTTTTGCTAAGCACAAACAATAACGTCGGCAGAACCATGGCGCAATAATTGCTGACTATATTGCTGGAGAACACGTGAAATTGCTTTGCCATAAAAAAACGTACAGAGAAATTAAATGTCACATAAATAACAGCTGATTTTACAGCAGATTGCTAAGCAATAATTGCTCAAGCAATAAGAAGAGCAATCATTGCGCAATGGATTGCCACTCATGGCAATATGCGGTCTATACGTCGCAAATTTTATGGAGCAATCAAATTTGACGTTTGCCGCAATAAATATTGCTACGTGGAGACCCTAGGCCTAGGGCAGGGTTGCCGAACATGGTCTTTTCCGACCAAATTTGGTCGGATATTTCTGGTTTGGTCGGATGGTAGGCCAAACCTAATATTGGTCGGTTTTAGTAAATGTGCAACATATACTTATTTTAAAAAATTGTTTTTTGATTGTTGATGAAACTATGGATGTGGCATTGCAATGTATTACGTTAGTAGAAAGCTTTGATATTTCATTCGAGCTTACCAAGTCAGATGTCGTTTAAATTTGTCTTCTTATAAAGAACTTTTGATCAACAAACAATATTGCTATAAAAAATTTGATCGGATTGGCAACAAACGCGCTCACGCCTTGACTGGAACTGTTGGTACATGTAAAACAAAAACAATATTGTATTATTTGTTTTCGTTTTAAATGTAAGTTATGCGAACAAAGTCCTCGTTCAGAAATAGATGAACAGGCAGTTAATCTTACTTAGCAGTCCTAAAAAAATAACATAAATTTCAGGTATTCTGTTCTGTATTAGGTGCTTCTTATACAAGATGGACTTCTTAAAGGAAGATGTTGTTAGAATCATAGAACAGTATTTTGAATCATGTTTTTTTAAAGTCAATGGTATAAGAGCCACAGAACTTGCAGAAAGTATGGATGAGTTCCAAAACGTCGGTTGCAGAGCAAGTAATCCACGCGTAAACAATAAGCCAACTATGCATTGTTAAACCCTTTGATACATTTTTTACCTTGTCTGCAAAGTATTTGGATGTATTGGAGCTCAGCCTATGTCTTATAAAGTTTAATATGTACTTTTTTCAAAAATTTTACAAGCTTAAGTAAATAAATTTTGATTCATATTTTATTAGTGGTCTATACGTGTTATTGCATACGTTCAATGGATTTTTCTAGGGGTAACGTGTAGGACGTTAAATATTTAATAGGTGTGAAGTTCACACTGTGAACATAGCTTTACTTGTTTGTTTTTACTATTATTTGCATATTACAAAAAAAAAATGATGCGTTAATTAATCCAATAAAAATTATACTTTATATCAAAAATACATATGCATACATATCGTTATATAAAATGCAAAAGGGCCTATCTTCATATAAAAAAAAATTAGGAGAGATAAATACTTAAAAAAAGGCCGCTATTGTGATTATAACAAAGGGGTTTTCTGGTTAATATCGTTAACACATTACACATGATTGACACTATTCTGAAAAAACTGTAATCTCAATAGTTTTCTTTTTATAAAACTTCATATCGCTACTTAAAAATGTTTAAATATTATGATAGGGCCCTTTTGCATTTTTATGACGTATAATTGTTTTTAAATATTTCAAAAATTTGGTCGGTTTCAAGGGATTTTGGTAGGTTTTGCAGACAATTTTGGTCGGATTAAAATTTTCCAAACGGCAACCCTGGCCTAGGGTAAACAAATAAAATAAAATTTATTTGTGATTTGCGTCTATTAAATTGAAAATACATAGTCAGGTAAGATCTAATTTATGCCCCTATTGCGGTTCGCCACTCAACTCAGTTTTGTAATTTGAGAGTCAACCCAACTTATGCACAGCCAAACTCATTTAAGGTATTGTGATACCATACCATGGTGATACTCAACTGTTTTTAGTTGAGTTTGCTATAAAGTTGCCAACTTAAAATATCGATTTGACAACTTTAAATTTAACGTTTGACAAGTGAAAATTTTATAAAATGAAATAATTTTTTAATCTTAAAGTATTTTTAGTTGTTGCGTTGAAAAAAAAATGTATTTATAATGGATATGAGTGTCGATTTATTTTATGATGATGAAAATGAAAACTCTTGTACAGATGTTCTATGTATAAGAAGAAAAATTCGTGATGATTCCAACCCTCTTGAACTACCTAATGCCAAGTATGAACTTCATAAGTAACGTAACTAAAAAATAATCTTAAATTTGTAGATTTAAAAGTAATTTCCGACTAAACTAGGAAGCGTTTTGTCATTTGCTGGATGAAATTAAAGATCATTTAAAAACACCTGTTAAAGTTATGCGCTGCTCTTCCATTTTTCGCTGACGGGAGCTATCAAAAGTGCAGTGGGAACGATTTTAATATAGGAGTAGCTCAATCTACAATGTCACATGCAATCTCTGGGTTTTTTCATTAGAACAACAAGCATTGAATCTACGAATGTATTTAATGCAGTGAAATTCTAATATACAGTATAACAAATCTTTCTACATACAGTTTTTCCATTGTTATTTTTTTGCTTTTAAAAATGAACGTCAACTGAAACTGAAAACAACTCAACTACTAATAAACAGTTGTGTATTTATAACGTTTCTGTCGACCAAACTTTTACAACTGAAAAGCCAACTGCCAGTCGAGTTGAGAATGGTAATGCGAATTTACCAAAGACAACCAACCTGTTACAAAAGTGGAGAACCGCAATAGGGGCATAAGTTTCATTGAAGTATTTAGTGAACAAGAGAATTTTGTATTTGAAACGATTTTAAAAATAAATGTGTTTTAATATCAATCCTGAAAATTGGGCATTTGTACTTTAACTAAATTAATAAGATTCACAAGGACTACAAGCTACTTTACTATCAAGGGTGAAACCGCTATTATTTATTCGTGATGTGGTTATTTTAAAAGTTAATTTTTACAACAGTTTTTCATGTAAATCTCAACTTAACAAATTTGTGTTTATTTTATTGCGGCAAAAAAGATGATGCAAAGAGAAATGCAAAAAGGGCAGCTTCCGAAGAGGCAACAAAACGCAACATCTTCTGTCTCGTGACATATCTGTTTAGTAATCTGTGGTTTATACAATCAAACGTGTTCTACCACTAGGGTTACCGTTGGAAATTTTCGAAAAGGGTCAAGGTTTTAATAAGCAGTATTTCCCATTTTAAAGAATATAATAAGACCGAGTTTTTGATAAACAAACAAAATATATTTGTTTCAAGTAAGAAGTGCTCAAAAAAATTAACTTTTATATGCAATGGCCTTTCCTGTTTTTAGCACCTGACCTGATTTTATCGAATTTTTGCCATTCCTTTTAGTTTGAAATATAAAAAAATTATTTTTGCCATTTTTTGTTGCTCTTTGAGGCAATCGTTGCCGTTTTAAAAATTGTCCCATATATAAACCGAAGTCACCTATTTAACAGGGCACTTTCAACACTGTCGATTTATACGGGGCAAAAAATATAACAGTAGAATAAAACATTACCCTTTTGGAGAGCAAAACATTTTGAAGAAACGAACACCAAATTGCATTTGTTAAATAAAATGTCACCTTTTAATGTATACAAAAGAACCCAAAAGTTATTCAATAAATACAAACAAAATACAAAAATTAACATATCGCTCATTTGCTGCAAGAGCGGCATAAATCAAAAAATATAATTTTGGAGTTAGTGATGCAGAATTGTTCGCTATGTTTTTCTTTATATTGTGTATTAAATTCATCTTTATATCTTTTATACTTTCCCCATTTGAAGAGAATGTATCGTTATTTTTCCTAAGTGATTAGAGCAAATCAAAATCTTTAAACGCGTTTATCTCGAAATGGATTTTTTTGACTTATGCCGGTCTTGCAGCAAATGAGCGATATGTGTACATATGTATATGAGTTATGTTTGCTATTAGGGAAATTGTACTTTAATTTGTACTTCATTATCAAAAATTGAATTTAGAAGTAGTACAAAGGTTTTGACACAAACTTTTTGCGACTACTAACAACTTTTTAGGAATGCGCGTTCTATATTTTGTTATAAAATCGTTTATATCGTCGTTTGAACATAGCATAATAATGTGCAGCTCGTTTCCTCTGGGATTTTAATCATCGTTAAACTTCGTGCGTCAATTTAGATGTTTGTTCCAGTGTTGCCAGTAAAAATTCGAGAAAGATACATTAAGGGCCAGGCCCACGATGTCGACAAGAACATTTCTTTCGTATATTTTTACTGAAAACAAAAACAAGTTTTAGTTTTTATTACTGTTTTCAATATAAATATGCGAAAGAAATGTTCTTGTCGACATCGTGAGCCTGGCAGTTAAGTTTCCAAAAACATATACATATGTACTTTTTCCCAAAAAGATAAATTTTGAAAAATATTTTAAAATGCATTTTTAACGTTTAACATTTATAACCATAACATTTTTATTTTATATTTTATAAATATTGTAAAGAAAATTATCTATAAATATAAAATTGTAACGTTACTGACTGACTCACTGATTCATCATCGCACAGCCTAAACGCCTGAAGCTAAAAATGTTTAATTTGGACCAGAGATTGGTCACTACCCAAATCGATCCACTAAGACGGGATTTTTGGAAATTCGAATGTACGTGGGGTAGAAAAGGGTAAAAACGGGAAAATTCGGTAACCTTATATTTCCAAATAAAAATGTAATACTTATCGTTGTTTTTTAGAAAAATAAGCGGACAGGTGTCTGGTACTTTTTTGAAATTTGGCCCTAATAGGGAGTAAACGGGTAAAACTTTTTTGACACCCTATCTATCTTTTGAATTAATAAACATATAAACTAAGTGAAAACCTCATTCGAAACTTATCAAAAAAATACGAACACGAATTTGGTACTTTTTCGAAATTCGAACATTTAAGGGGTGAAAATCGTAACTATTTTTGATATTTTTTTACAAAACATTTTTCTCCATTTATTGACACATTCGTTTAATTATATGTATTATATGTATGTAACTATCTTTGGATGTTATTAAAACAAATTCATTTTTGTAAAAACTAATATATGCGCTAAGGCATTTTATACTAAGAAGATTATATCTAAAAATTCATATACATTTCCTGAAAATAAATTAGATGTTCATATTTCTTCAGAACAACTTTGCATTACTAGTAATCATCGATCTATGAGGATCGTATGTTAAAACACACTTTATGCTTTCTTTCTTCATTATTAAAGCTGCTCTTGTATTAATATTGAGTAGGCAACGATGATCAGTTTAATAAGTTTTAGTTGGCTAAAAATTCTCTATTTTATTTCTGTACATTTTTCGTACATATTCAAAAGATACGTAAAATGTCAGGATTATACATGGTACCTGAAGCCATCAAAAGATACGAAAAATGTATCTTTCGTATCCTAATGGCAACACTGGTATGTATGTATGTATACACATCTTTCGCTCTTTTTGCATTTTTATTTTGCATTTGCCCATACATGCTTATGTTAGTAAGCTACAAGTTACAGGTTCTTTTTAAATTGTTTTACTTTGTTGGGAGAAGACTATGCTCTTCAAAAAACTTTGTGCTTTGAACAAATTTTATGTACCTACCAAAGTATAAAGGGTCCGCCAAATAACTTTTTTTTTGAAAATGCTATAAAAAAAAACTACTGAATATTTTCTCAAATTTCTTTTTTTATTTTAAAGAACAATCCTTCCGGTTTATAATGGAAAATAATTTCATTCCAATGGCTACCTCGGCTGGCCATGCAGTAGCCTAGACGATCGGTAACACTTATCTTTGACGGCACCCCACAAATAATAGTCCAACGGTTTCAAATCGCAGCTCCGAGGTGGCCAAACGACATCAGCTCTGCGGCTGATAATGCGCAAAACATCGAGTGTAGCTTCGGCTGTGTGGCACGTAGCGCAGTTCTGTTGAAACCAAATGTTGCCAATATCCTCCTCTTCAATTTTTGTGAACAAAAATTCGTTCAACATGGCCCGATAACGATCGCCATTGACTGTAACGGCCACTCCTTGCCTCTGGACCAAAATCCGCACCAAACAGTGACTCGTTTTGGGTGCATCGGCTTTTCAATGTGTGCGTGCGGGTTTTCTGTGCCCCAATTGCGACAATTTTGCTTGTTTACATACCCGCCAAGATCAAAATGAGCTTCATCTGAAAAGATGATTTTTTTGGCAAAATCGGCATCTTCTCTAAGTCGATCGCAGACCCACTTAGCGAAAACGCATATTTCCCAGCGTTGTTCAAGCGTATACACAACCATATTCGTTCAGCGGAAGGATAAAACTAATTATCTGTCAAATCAGGCATGAGCTAAGTGTTACCATTCACGAAATAAGCACTAGCTGAAAAAAAACGTTAGATGGCGGACCCGTTATTTGAAACATGTTCATACGACTCACGGCTGAGTTAGGCGAATGCTTCTCTACCGTACTAATCAGCTTACCGAAATTTAATTAACCGTAGTTGTAACGTTCCTAGGCTTGCCAGAATCAAATTTGCAAAATTCTTGACATTTACTAAAAATATTCTTGATTTTGAAAACTTCCTAAAATAATCTTCTGTAGGAAACTAAGAAAAATTTCTTTTTTAGGGATGTTTAACCATAATATTCAATCTTTTAAAATAAGAGCTAACCTAAAAAACGGTTTACACCACTGGATTCAGCATACTTGAATTAGACGCTTAATAAATAAATATGTTTTTAAAAAAATATCAAATATGTACCTACTCTGCTAATTTTTTTCTAGAGTGTGACTATAATACATTATCAGCCCAATTATGAATACAAATTCCATGGGAGTTTTTTCCTTTTCCCATTTTTACAATTGAATTTACATAGGAAAAATGGGAAAAGGGAGAAAACTCCCGAGGAATTTTTATTCATAATTGGGCTGATAATGTATTATAGTCAAGAAAAAAATTAGCAGAGTAGGTGAGTAGGTACTTGATGATACCTTTACAAGGCAGAAAATAATAAGAAACAAAATAGCCACAAGAAGTTGTTGATATGTATTTCGTTCTTGTAAAAATATTTTGGTTTCCGTGCCACTCGCGTCGGTGGGTTTTTATTGTTTAAATCACGTTTCTTACGTACATAGGTAAAGAAAGTCTTGCTTTGTTACAATTTATACACTCACAATATTCTGTACGTAAAATTAACTGAAATTGTAATATAAAATAAATGAAAGTTCAATTAAAAACCGGTCTACCTATTTTTCATTTATTTTTAAAAAAAAGTTCATTTAATTTTTACTGTTAAAAATTCAACACCATATTCCGTAAAATCAAATAAATATTCAGTTATTCTGTAAAATTTTACTGTCAAAAATTCAACACCATATTCAGTAAAAACAATTAAATATTCAGTTATTTATTAAAATTTTACTGTCAATTTTTTACTGTCAAATTGACCCCATATTCAGTAAAAACAATTAAATATTCAGTTATTTTATTAAATTTTCGTTTACTCCACAAAAGAGCCGAATTTCTAAAAAATTCCAGACAGACACCTGTCCGCTTGTTTTTCTTATAAGCGAGAGGGGGAGAATATTTTTATTTACTTACCCAGTTACACGCGTTTGTTTTACTTTTGTTGTACTGACCACGTTGTTTACAGAAGAACTCGCAATTATAAGACACCAGCAGCATGACCGATATGGCTTCGCAATTATTTTACTTTTAAAATTTGATGTATTTAACTAAATTATTTTAACAAATAGAAAATGGGTATTGCTTACACAAAACAAGCAATTCATTTTTTATAGATAAGTAAAAATTAATTTTTGGTAGTAAAATTTTATAAAATAACAGAATATTTAATTGTTTTTACTGAATATGGTGTTGAATTTTTGACAGTAAAATTTTAAAAAATAACTGCATATTTATTTGTTTTTACGGAATATGTAGTTAATTTTTTGACAATTAATTTATAAAAGATAACTGAATATGGATTTGTTTGTACGGAATTCGCGGTTGAATTTTTGACAGTAAAAATTAAATGAACTTTTCGTTGCTTTAAATTACATTTTCATTTAATTTTACATAAAGAAGAATTTAACTTAATCAACGGACAAAATTAACTGCAACTGAAAATCCGTATTAATATGCACTTAGTTTTTTGAATAACTGTTAGAATCAGTTAAAAATAAAATTGCTTGGAATTTTAAATGTTTATTTATTTAAAAATGACTGAACGGAATATTTCTTAAATAAACTACAGTCCGTTACTGTAATAATATTGTGAGTGTACCTACATATGTATGTAAATAACCTACATACATATACAGAAAAAATTATTGCCGAATTATTTTCAAACAAACGCTTGTTTGACAATTTTTTTTTAATTTCTACAAATTTTTTTACTGATCCAATTAATATTTTTGTTTTATTTTTATTTAACCAACAAAAATGTTGACAACTGCAGTATTCCGCGGATAATTTCCTCGCCAAAAATGCCCATATTTTTTGGGTAATTATGCGGGGTAAGCATTTTAACGAATACATGCGCTTAACTACCTCGTTGAGATAATTAAGCGAATACGTTTAAATACCTCAGTGAGGTAATCAAACGTATTTATTTACTAGATACCTTAACTTTGATGTATGAAAGAAAGTTTAGGCATAGGAATTTTTACATGTATCAATCAACTAAATCTAATGAGTAGCAATAAAAAACAATGGGATTTTGTGTTTTAAATTTTATCTGTAATGCTTTTTGAGATGTTCTGTCATATCCTTCTAACAAAAGCATATTCATACATATGTACAAACTTATGATCAGGGAAACCGTAAATATGCAATTGCATGGGTTGTCTTCTGTGATCAATTAATGCAGAAACAATATAGGGATTTATCCGTTTTAAAACTTTTTATAAAAACTGTTTATGAATAATTTGCATATTTTAGCTATTGCTGCACTTGTTTGCACATATGTATATTTCACATTTTGTAAGCATAGTTTTGAACATGTTCAGCAAATTAAACATGCTTAAAATAAATTGCATAACAGATGAATATTCTGTTGCTTTAATTTCACCATCTACATTTAGTTTTCACTCTACAATTGTAAGCCATGGCAAGTTTTCGTTGAAGATAAATGTTATTCCAAACTGTAAAGTTTTATATAAATGCAAAAATTAAGAAAAAAGCAATTATATAAATTTGTGCTGATGCCTCGAAATCTAGACGCATTGTTTAGTAAACCTATCGAATAAGCAACACTTTTTAAAGTGATATTTTTGTGTCTGTCCGTCCATCTGGCTAGTTGTCTGTCCCTGTAAACCTTGTGCGTAAAGTAAAAGTAGCAGTTTTTAGATAATTTCATAAAGTTTGGTAATAAATAAATAAAATGTGATAAGAACGAAACCTATGTGAATTGTGAGAATCGGTCTATAATATCACATAGTCCCCAAGCTAACTTCTTTCTTTATGTCCATAAACCATTTAATCATGTTCGTATTTAAAATAAATTTGGCCCAAAATATCTTACAGCCAATTAAATATGGTTAAATCGGTTCAGATTTAAACATACAGCTTATATAAAAATTTCAATCCCTAAAATATTAAAGCTATTTTATCCTTTTAAATGTTAATGTAATTTAAAATTTAGCGACCTTTTCTTTAATCCCTTGAAGACAAAATATCTCATAAGTTTGGTATCAAATAAGTCTTATATGAATCCTAACCTCATGACGTAACTTTATTCTGGTGAGCACAGAATAAAGTTTATTTCAATGCAAATATGAAATTGTGAAATATTTTTCTTTCAAATAAGCCATGTTTTTTTTTAATTTTTAGTGTATATTTTCAAATTATTAACATGTAAACTTCGTTGCATTAAATGCTGTGTTATTTTTCAAATACTACTGAGGCAATTAAACGAATGAAATTTAGGTGTAATTTTGTTTTGGGATTTTAATTTTTAAGAAGAATTACCAGAATTGGGTAATTAAGCGTTAGGCAATTAAACGTGGATCTTTGTTTGAAAAATGGAAGAAAAAAAACGGGGATTTAAAACTCAAGGTAAATAAGCGTGAAAGGCATTTAAGCGTGGGGTAATTAACCGGGTTTTACTTTATTCACAAATATAATATACGCGTTATTGGTTTCAAGTTTTCATAATTTTGTATGAAATATTTAACGCTCTTTGTCGTTTTTTTTATGTGAAATAGGTATAAGAACAATAACAAAAAACACATATTGTCTATTTTTGGACGCTTTAAAAAAGTACAACAATAAGAAAGATGATAACATAGCGTGACGAGGTTTGTAGAAAAAAACCACAACAGGTAAAAAAAACGTTTCACTCTTTTTAAACAACAGAAACAAGAACAACGTTAAAAGAAACAAATAAATATTTGGTTGGTTTCAAAGTTGGCAAAAAAAAATAAAACTATTTTAGACAGTTTTTTAGTATATGTAGTTGGAATTTTAATTTCTGTTATATGTTTTATATTCGACTCTTATAAGCAATCTTAAAGTTGACAGTGAAGTATTAACTGCCTGTTATCTATTTTCCAGCCCGCGAATAACTTCATCAGCATTTTTCGGTCTTACTGGTTAGAGCTAATTTGTAAATTTTTTGTATGTATTTTCATAAATCAACAATTAAAAAAAAGAATATGAGAATTTTAAGAAGTCAAGTTTTGAGTTTTTAGGAGAGATGGGAAAAGAAATGGCATTATCTTTTTCCTTCTCTCCTAAAAGCTCAAGACTTGACTAGTCATGTGTTAGTGTTTGTGTGATGGTGTGAACACTAAAGAACTGCACAAATATATCTGTTTGTACAAGTTTCTGTGTGTTTCATAAAGGTGCATTTGTAATTAAAAAAATAAATACTTTTTTCTAATAGATATTTGTAACCAAAAAATTACTTAGGTTATCAATAACCAAAAAAATTAATATAACGGTTAAAGATTCCCAATTGAAAATAAAGGAATTTTTCTCGTAACCTTTACCAAAAATAATAATAGTAATTATTTTAAGTTCCTGAGTTATTTTCTGAATTAAAAACAAAAAAGTCCATATAAAACAGTTATTTTTCAACGTAAAAATAAATAGTGGGAATCAGCGTTGCCGTTGTGACACTATAGAATCACTTTTGACCCTATTTTTTGCCAATGACACTTTTTGTGATTTTAATTTATCCCTTTGTATCATTTTAACAAAATTTATGACACTTTTTGAAATTAAGTACAACTTTCCACATTCCTTACGAAAGTTGTCACCAGTTTTGTGAAAATACATATACAAATTGGTAGCATGCCATAACGCCCAGCGTCATAGTGTCCACGGACACTATTTACAAACAAACTTAAAATATAGAAACTTGTGAGTCCATGATTTCCTCTCTCAATTTGCTCGAATTGGAGCTGGAAGAATGGACTCCAAGTGAAGAACAAATTACAAAATAAAGAATAAATATTTCTAAAAAATTATAAACTGTTGCTATAAGTCTTATACGTTTAACAGTTTTATTTGGTTTAATATCTTTAGTTTTTCTAAAATCTTTATGGATGAAGTTTCCTGATGATCTGGCCTAAGCAACCAGTGAAATGCGCGTAGGAATAGCTTATCCTATCAACAATAAATTTCAAGTGTTTTTATCAATAACAAAAACTGGGAATTAAGCACGAATAACAAAATCTTTTGAAATTAAAATTTTGTATTCCCAAAAATTGAAATTACTTTTTGATAATAAACAGGCAAGTGCACGGCCTAAAAAACACTTAATTGACAACATCTTTTGTAAGTTGTTGTTGTTTTTATTTTGTTTTTCTTAACCTACTTACAACTACAATTAATGCTGAGCGAATTTCAACTAATTGTAGTGAGGAATGTAAGATGAGATAAACCCACTGTTTATTGTTGATGTGTTTTGTTTAAACTTTGATATTATTACAAGTAGAACTGTTGCTATAAGTCTTATACGTTTAACAGTTTTATTTGGTTTAATATCTTTAGTTTTTCTAAAATCTTTATGGATGAAGTTTCCTGATGATCTGGCCTAAGCAACCAGTGAAATGCGCGTAGGAATAGCTTATCCTATCAACAATAAATTTCAAGTGTTTTTATCAATAACAAAAACTGGGAATTAAGCACGAATAACAAAATCTTTTGAAATTAAACTCTCTTATTTTCATCAACTCGCCAACAATATTTTAATATACAACAGATAGCCACAGATATTGTAGAAATACTTATGGTGACAATAGATACATAGGTATTTGTAAGCGAAAAAAATGTTATGACATACTCAATCCAAAACCATAAGCAACTGTTTATGTTTTTAAGAAATGACGAGTGGGTAAAAGCAAAAAGCAACTCATTAGATTTCTATCTCACAAAGTATTATGGAATACGTAAGACTTGTGAGATAGTGTAAACTAGCCTTTAGAGGCATCAAAGAATATTTTACAAAAGCAAAACTCACACAGGCTATCGTGCTGCCTAGCGGGAAAATTTGGCAGCGCTTTCCCTTTTCAGGGCTTAAGGAAGGTTAACAAATGTATTTTTAATTAACTTTTAATTATTACAATTCAAATTTTCTATTCTAAGATAAGGCCTGTTGAAATCGTTTAATTATAACAAAACTAATTAGTAGTGGAATGTGTAGCAAGGTTTCTTATTAATTTACTCACTTCGCATTATAAGCAACAATACCACTGGGAAAAAGCTTTATTCTTAATTATTTTGCCTCCAATGACACGCTGTGTAAATTAGAAATACACTTGGAATGCGACTGGTAAACTTTATATCGCCAAAAAGGCGATACAGAAGAAATTATTTTTCGAATTCAAACAAAAAATTTCTAGAATCAAATCATTTTTTGTCTGAAATCGGTCCTACAAACAAATTCGTATATTCAAACAATTTATTTGCATTTTGTTTACTGAAAAAAACACTGATTTTTTCAAACAAATAATTTACAGAATCAAACAAAAAGTTTACTGAAATTCATATAAATTTAAAACAAATAATTTTGCTGAATCGAACGAAAAGTTTTTGCACAAGCAATGACGGGCACTCAAGCAAACACTGTAGGAGAAGATGAAGGCAGAGCAGAGAAACATTTTTTTTTTTTAATAATTTTTTAACGTAGTCTTGTTTTTAAACAATCAATGTTTTTCTTCATCATTCACTGTTGCTGTATAGGTATGTATCCTTTCCTTGGCTAAAGAAGAAGAAACGTAACCAAAAACGGCAGCAGACCGACTCGATATGTTTTTCCTCGTCATTGTATTTTTGTATTTGATGTAGGTACATACATATGTATGTATGTATGTATTTAACTAAACAGTTTAAAAAAATGAATACGGGATTTTGTTTTTCATTCTTGCCAACCAAAAATTGTTTCGTTTCTTATAATGTTGTTGTTGTTTATGTTGTTGAAAACGAGTGAACCTCTTTTTACCTGCTATGGTTTTTGTTTTTTTTTACTACAAACCTCGTTACGCTATTTTATCATCATTTTTATTGTTGTACTTTTTTAAAGCGTCCAAAAATAAACTGTATGTGTTTTGTGTTGTTGTTCTTATATTTCACATAAAGAAGTGTTGCTTACGATCAAATAAAAAAATGCAAAAAAACGACAACATAAAAAAAGAGTTAAATATTTCATACAAATTTATGAAAACTTGAAAGCGTATGTAGGTATATTTTATTTTTGAATACCTAGTCGTCAACATTTTTGTTGGTTAAATAAAAAATCAAACAAAAATAGTAAAAAAATTTGTAGAAATTAAAAAAATTTTCAAACAAGCGTTTGTTTAAAAAAAAATAATTCGGCAATAATTTGTTCTGTGTTTGTATTGTCATTTTTGGCATCAAATGAACAAAATACCTACATGTTTATTTAATTTTTTTTTTAATACCTATTTAGGTATCGAAATTTGGGGGAAAATATCTGGTAGCGCTGTTCACTATCCATATTAACAGGATGGTTTCCAACAAACCCTGCAGAAGATTCAACATCAGGACACTCACCTGTACTTGGAAGCACCCCATACGTAGATGTGGATGTGACTGGATCAGTTTCAAAGGGATCACTTAAACTTTGCACATGTTTTATTTGAATTTTTTCACTTGCGTGAAACATTTTTTTATATTTTTCCACATTAGAGGCATATGCCCTTTTTTCTTTAAAAAGTAGTGAAGTATATCCTTTTTTATCCATTTTCTTTTTAACTTTTAATTTAAAACATATAAAAAATCACTTTTCTTTAACGGTCAAGTTAGCCACAACTTTGTTTTCTACGCCGAAGTTATTAACGCGAGCTCATTTTCAGAATGAAGAGCGTTGTTGTTAAAGGTCCTGCTAAACACATACGACTAATTTCCAAGCGAACAATTTTTGTTCTGTGAACCTCAGACGCAAGGCGAATTATCTGGCATTAAATGTATGTATACATACATATGTATTACGTATACACAGCGTTGTATGTATTAGTGTTTTTGCTTTGTTGTTTGTGCAGGGTTGAAGCCGGTTGAAACTTTAAGCCAACGAAAAACCTCTCCCTTCACCTTGCTTGCACACAAACTACCATTTTTCGATAGCATAATTGTACTATATTCATACACTGAACGCAAAAATGTTAACAAGATATACAGATGTTCAGAGGCCGAAAAAACCAGTTATTTTGAAAAAACTGATAGTGCATAGAAATTATTCCTGGAAAATATTGAAGGAACAAGACTATTAAAGTATAAAAGCTTTTGAGGATTGTAATATGACGTATGCGGCCCATACACTTGCAATATTATTGTATATGATATTCGCCATATTACTTCCATTTTGTCCTAAATTATGCAATAAGTCGCACAATGGTTTTATCATTCAATAAAAAGGTGAGCATAACCTATAGGAATAACATAAGCAGCATTGCACAATGTTGCCAACACATTTTACTTTCTTTTCATTGTGCAATAAAAATCAAAAGCCTTTTGATTGTTGCCAATATATTGTGTCACCTTTGAATATCACATACACATTCGCGATATAATTTTACAATTCGTACAATTTAACAATTTTATTGCAAGTGTATGAGCCGCTTTAGAATACACATTCGAATAATATGAAAATTTATGTAATACATATTTCTCACTATGAGCAATAAATTCTATTTGTAGCTGATTAAAGTAAACTATATTGATTATTATCAATATAACATTGTTTCAAAGGGAATTTAAGTAATTTTTTTTCGAGCAAAAATAACTTTTATTTTTATATTTTTAACTAATCAAAAAAAAATAATTTCTTAAAGAAATGTAAAAGCCTATTTCACCAATTCTATTTAAATATCAATTTATGTTTAAAGCTCGTTTTTCATTTGAAATGAAAATAAAATCATATGAAAAACTGTATTTAAATATAAACATATATGGGCATTTCCATTTTGACGTGTCGTGATATTTGTACCACAAAATGTAAAAAAATTAAATGAAGGAAGTCAAATTTGTAAAAAGGGTTTTTATATATACAAAGTAATGAAGTAGCATTACATTCAGAAAAAAAATTACAGTAATCGACGCTAAGAATTTGCAGATATAAGCAAAAATTTGCGCTGGTGTGACGTTAAAAAAACGGAAGTGGATTTTGGCTTGCATTACAAAACTGCATAAGACTGCGAATTTAGCAAAATGTTTTGTATAAAACCTTTTTTAGTAAACTTTGGACTAATACAGATTTATTTTTCAAGCTATAAAATTTATAAATCTTTGTTCGGTTTAAGGTAAATATGGGAATTTTCAACGAAAAGTCTACTTTTTTTAATGTAATGCCAGATTGCAAATAAGGTTGTATTTTCGGACCATGTTGTTCAATCGTTATCCCTTTTGTTACTATATGTAGAGCATGTTGCGCTTTACACCAAAATATAAAAAAGTAAACTATACATATACATTTTTTTGAGAAACAATTTAAAATACTTCTGGCGTTACGTTACAAAAAGTAGACTTTTCGCTGGAAATACCCATATTTAAAAACGAATTGGTGAAATAGACTCTAAGGGCCATTATTACAACTTACCAATAGTTAAAAGTCGGATTTTGTCCGACCGATAAATAGCTTTGCATTATAAAACCTTCATTTATTATTTTTTCATCTATTAAATATTATTATTTTTGAAAATAACAGCAATAAAAAATGGAAGTTGGAATAATGCAAAGCTATTTATCGGTCCAACAAAATCCGACTTTTAACTATTGGCAAGTTGTAATAATGGCCCTAAATGTTATAAAAAATAAGTTGACTTTGAATATTTATTTTAATGTGCATAAGAAATTCCCATGATGGTAACACATCAAAATAAATGGTGCATATAGTTGCAACTTCTGTCCGGATTATTCCCTTAATTTTCAGCATTTCAGAAACCATTTTTTAACGAATAAATTTCCATTTAACATTATGGAACAATATGCATTTTCAAATATTTTCAAATAATCAAATTCAATCGTGTTTTTTTAAAATTACACAAAATGAAATAATTTTATTAATTTACAAGTCGAATTCTTATCTTACTTATCTACTTAAAAGGTTTTTCAGATTAGTATTCCAGTATTTTTTATATTTTTGCTTCCTCCATTTTTTATTTTTTACAAACACTACAATTTATAATATTTTTTAATTCAAAGAAAAGAAATAACGTCAAAATGGTATTTCTGCGTTGTTGTTTACTGATTTTACTCTGATAATCTTCCACTTACTAAGACCCAGCCAATTTTGCATCCTTTGTGCGAAATTATTGTCTATGTGGTTGTTGTAATATTTTTGCACTTTTGCTTTTTCGAAAGGGAAGACATAAAGAAAAATACTTAAAGTGGTCAAAAATATTTATTTTGAAAAAGAAGAATTTATTTTTGTTTGAATACACATATCATTATCCTGATCCCTTTAAAAATTGAGACACATATTTTCTTATTATTTCTTTTCTTGAGTTTATATCAAAAATTGTCGGCACACTATCAATTGTATCCAAAATTTTGCACTTTTCTGCAAACGTTAATGTTTTATGTTGTCGTTTATTTACAGGTGCCATAATTTCGTCTTAACTCCAAGCAAACTCAAATAAACTAAGTTATTTAACACGTTCTTTAATTCCTGCTCACATACATATGTACATATTTTGTCTAGGGGTAAAATAGCGATGGGAACAAAAATTCCACTTGTTATTAAATTGATTAAATTAAGAAACAAAAATGTTTATTCCTTTTTCTCTTGCTCTATTTTTTACGTTAGCACCAAAAATAAACCGCTTTGTTATTGTTTTTGTTAGGTTGTATGAAATAATGTATATATTTGATAAGCTGGTTCGGCTTTAAACCTAATTTTATTTTGACTATACTAGTTAAAACAGAGTTTTAATTTAAAGTTGTTTTTAAAAAGAACCCACTTAATTCTTTGTAACCAAAAGCCAACTAAATTATTATAATTTTGAAAATCAGGTACCTACCTATGTCACAGAACGCAAGTGACAATTTTCACATTTTTCATACCGATTGGTTTACTTCTTCAGCATTTGTACAAAATCAAAATAAAAAATAGAAATGAAAAAAAATTACATATCAATAATTGCAGCAGTGATAGAAAACTGAACAAGAAATAAGTCAATACTTTTTTTGTTTATTTTCACATTTTTTTTCTTGTTAAGTTTGTAAAGTGTAAGAAATATAAAAAATTGGTTATCTTAACAAGTTTTGTCTATTTAAATTGGCACAACTTAGGAAACAACATGATTCTCTATCATTTTAAATATGTTTGGACCGTTTCTTTTATCTTAGTGCTCTCAAATTATTAATTACACCTCACGATTTGAAACGTATTCAAAAAGAAAAATTTTTGCATTTTACGTTTTCTAAAGAAGGTAAAAATCTTTTAATATTCACTTTCGTACGAAATTGGTTTCTGTGACACACCTGAATAACTATTTTTTTTTCTAATAAATAAAAATCACAAAAATCCCATCAACAATAAATTTCAGTTTATCTATAGTATGAAATGGGAATTTAGCACATTTAAACGAAACCTTGTTAAATCACTTTTATTTTGATAAAAAAAATAAATTAAAAAAATAACTGTTATTTTTGTATAAAAATATAAAAGAAAATAACTGTTATTTTATTTGTTATTAAAATGAAACAAATAAAAATCAAAAACAACTTATCATATGTCTTTAATAAAAAAAAAGGAATAATGATTACGGTCCCTGCATATGTACATATTCATTGTATACAAGGCGAATATATCTTTCAGGTGGCGTTGAAAACACAGCTGATCTACTTTTGTTTCTTACTTTGAGAGAGAAATGTCAAAAGTTGCTTGTGTTTTGGACATATCGACCAACGACAACAACATAAAAACTACAATGTTGTGTATGTGGTGTTGTACTTGTTGTAGATTTGCCACCACTGTTTATATGAATTCGCCGAAATTGTATATGTATATACAATATATAAGTTGCTTTTCTCAAACATTTATATAAGAGTGAAACCACTCATACTGCCTGTATTGCCACTACCACGCATTTTTTTTAATACGTTTTCCTCTGAAAAAACACCCAAAATTTCCATAAAACATAATTAATATGTACATACATATATATTAAATAATGTATCAGAGAACTGCAAAAATCACTATTTGTCTTGATTTACTCATACGCTTAGGTCAAAATTCTATGCCTGCATATTTTGTATTTTTGTTTATTTTAAATATAAAATATTAAACCAAATAAAAATGTTAAACGTATAAGACTTATAGCAACAGTTCTACTTGTAATGATATCAAAGCTTAAACAAAACAACATCAACAATAAACAGTGGCTTTATCTCATCTTACATTCCCCAAAATAAGGTTTAGCCTAGTATTCTACTAAATAAATAATACCCGTCCAAATTTGGTTGGAAAAGAACAAGAAGGGCAACCCTGATTGCATCAATGTTTTGTTTTTGGATTTTTTTTGCTTTAACCGCCAAAGTGTGTTGTTTTTTTTTTTTTTTTTTTTTTTTTTTTTTTTTTTTTTTTTTTTTGTTAAAAATACATTAAGGAAATGAAATTAGGGTTTCTAATTTCCCGGACTTCCTCTATTCTCGGGAAACGAAACAACAAAATCTTATTCCCGGGAATTCAGTTCAAGACAAAAATTTTTCCTTTTTTAAAAGAATATAAATACATATATACAAAAATTAGCTTTATTATTTAATTACAAAATGAAATAAATTGTTACATTCATATGTATGTATGATGTATATATTTTTTTTTTTTTTTGGAGATCATTAATTATTAAAACTTATTAATATTTAGCAGTTTTTATTAATAGCAACTTGGTAAAATTAATTTTCTTTTAAGAACATTTTTTAGTATTACAGACTACAGTATCCACAGACGTTGGCTTTATAGTAAGAAGCTCATCATACAAAGATTATAAATATGTTGGCCTGTTACCCGTGACTTCATAGACGTCAAATTCTTTTTTTAAGATTTTTTCAGGCTTTTATATTTGCTTTACATTTATATTATTAGAATTAGTAGATGGTTTTGGTCAGCGCTGCCGTTTTTGGTTATTTCTAACCAAAATTGGTTATGGCCCCTATTACGGTTCACAACTCAACTCAATTAAGTTGATATTTGTTACCCGTTAACGGAAGTTTTTTTATAATTTATCGAAACAAAAAATCAATTTCAAAACAGCAATCAAATAATTTTTTTAGGATTTTTGCTAAGAAAATTTTGCCATTTGTGATTTTTATATTAAAAACGCCATGTTCTGAAATCGAAAAAAGGAAGTTTTAATCAATGGAGATTTTCAATTATTTTTTTTAAATGAGCGTAGTTTTTCTTAATTTTAAGAGTAGTAAAGATAAGTAGTGCTTTAAATAGGAAGTGCATAAAATCATGCGGAATTGATTTCAGAAAATTACTGAAAAATTACACAAAAGTCGATTTAGTGTTTCTTAAAACTTGAAAATAAGTTTAATGTTCTGAATTTAGGTTATTTCCAGAAGTATATTTATATACATATTTGAAAGTACACATAGGAATTTTAAAAAGACTTTTCAAAACTACATTAAGGGTCCTCATGATGTCGCTTAAAATTGCCATTTGTGCAAATACGCAAACTTACGAGTCTTGTTTCATGAAGCCCCTTTTTTACTTTTGTGTAATTTTAAACAATTAATGTCAGTTTGTAAGAAACGTCAATACAAAAATAAATTAAAAATTAAAATTCAAAAATATAAAAATTTGTGATTAATATGTATGAGAAATTTGCTTTTAAAAATGCTCAAAGAAAGCCAAAAGGCCAATTTACTGAAATTATTGCTAGAATTTATTGTTTGTGATTTATACACTTGGATTTTTCATTGAAAACGACGTTAAAATCATTAAAAGATCTGTTTGTATAAATGCACAATTGAACAGCGCAAGTTTACGAGACAAAATTGTTGGGCAAATTTACCAAGTTTGTGTAGGTAAATGAATTCTCATACAATTTTTGACAGTTCATTTACGAGGGCGTAAAAATGCACAGTTTGCACAGATTACGAGACTTATAAACGATATCATGAGGACCCTTATTAATTTATCAATATAATTTTAAAATGTATGGATTTTTTTTTTAAGAAATTACGTAAGTTTAAGAAATTTGAAATTTTACTGTTTATAACTTGTCGGTATGTATACTTATCGAATGCTTTTTAAGATAATTATTTGGTAAAAAAAACTTTTGACTGTCAGTCATTTACTTTTTCCCCATTGAATGTACGTTACGAAAGCAAATTTGCTTATATTCGCCATAATATTTTACAATGATTCACAAAATATATCAAATAGAACAATTTTGAAGCAGTTATTTATAATAAGAATTATAAATTTGAAATAAAATTTATATACAAAAGAAAAAAGTTTTTATAATATTATAGATATATGTAAAATTGTTTTTTACGAAAAAACTTATATAAATCAAAAGTTTTAATTAAGTTTCACGTTATTTTTTTTAATATGTAAAAGAATTGCAATTCTTGTTTTGTTTTCTTGATTTATAATTATTATTTTACTATAAAGAGCAAATAACCTTTCTATTGCAATGCAACTTAAAATTAATTTTATTGATTATATTTTTTTCATTTGGTAACTTTTTCAAAAATTTTGGTTGTAAAAATTGTATTGGTTGTGTCAGCACTGGTTCTGGTGATGGTGTATCGTGTACATTTTAATTTTCTACTTCAAGAAGCTTTTTAGACATTTCTTCAGCAATTTAAAAGACCCTTGATTTATTGGTGTAGGAAAAATAGTTCGATTTGTAGGTACCTAGTTTTAAGTAATTTTAGTTAATATATTTGTAATGCTCGTTTTTGATTTTTTTTTATTTAATTTAAAATTCCCGGAAAAAATTTACCGGGATTAATTTTAAAAAATTTTACGGGATTCCCGGCCATTCTTTCCCGCGTAGAAACTCTAAATGAAATACATACCTACATATATGTATGTATAACTAAAAGAATTGAACACATGTATTTTGTTTCTGTAAAAAATTTTAGTTGTCTGGTTCTGTTGGTGTTTTTTTTTTCGTTGAATACACATTTAGGTAAAAATATTTGAAAAACATCTTTAAAAACGGCTTGTTTTGCTAGAATTTATGTGTAAATAACCTACATAGTCTGTGTTCATACGTCTCATGTTTTAATGACATGATTGCTATTTTATAGGCGAGAGGGACGAGGGGAAAAGAAACGAGTACACAGATGCATGTACTGTCAGTACGCTTTGCTTTTTCATTCGTTGTTTAATTTTGTTTTTGTTTTCAATACCAACAAGCACACATGCATACGTACGACCATGATAAAAATACAAGGTACCTTGAGAGAGAAGTGGAACTACGTAGTTCCACTTCTCTCTCACAAAATTTTTTTTGAAGTTTATTGGAATCATGGTGAAATTACTAGAAGGTGGCAGCGCAAGGAGTTGTTGTACAACAATACAACAAAAACAGGCAAATTTGTTTGTGTAAAAAAGTCCATTATGTCAAAAATTTGGATTTTCACCACACTAAAATATTATTGTTAAGAAACGTCATTCCTTACATAATAAACGTGATACATATGTACGCAATTTGCAATAAATTTCATTTTATGGAGCAATATTCTCTTAAATAAGAATGAAAAAGATGGATTTTTAAAATCAATTCATAGCTAAATTTAATGATGTACATTTTTTAGTTTAAATCAGGGTATAAAGTGCTATCACCATATTAGCAAAAGCAGCCAAATTTTGCCTTTTTCCTATTAAAAAAAAAAATCAAAAATAAAAAGCCGACAAGTTCCACTGCTAAAAAAGCATACACTTTTCAAAAACAGCAGCAAAATAAACACATTGTTTTTGAAAAGTAACCTTTTAATGGACACTGGCTTTTTCCAACTATGTAAGTATGTATGTATGTATTGCTTTTTTAACAATAGGAAAAATTTCTTATTTGTGGGAACTCAAAAAGCAACGGAAATCACTTTTATGTTGTAGGAAAAAGAATGAAACAAACAGCTTCTGTCAAACAGCCGCCAAATCAAAAACCAATGCATGCTAATAGCCGCAAAATAGGGGATAAAAGCAGCGCAAAAGATTGCAGCAAGGCACATGATTGCGAAAAAATACTCGACGACGACAAGTGATATTTTTCATACAAAACATCACAACAAGAATTTGTTATTGTTTTCTATACAATAAAAGTATCAAATCAACATCACAATTTGTGTGCTTTGCCTTTTACAAGCGGCATTTGTAGGTATGAAAAGTAAAACAAATTTTTAAATTCTTGTAATTTTGTTCTTATTTGCAATGTAAGTAATGATGACTGGTAAACTAAAATGTAGTTTGTTTTTGTAAAATATTCTTTGATGCCTCTAAAAGGGTCGGGCTTTTTTCATTTAAAATAGGTAGGTACATAAAGGCAAAAGTTATTGAAAAAAAAATTACAACCTGTAAGAACTGAAGACGTTTATTTTGGTCTTGTAAAAAAATTTTGGTTTCTGGACAAACCGCAACGGTGTAAAAGGACTACATTGAATTTACCAAAATTGGCATACCTATTTTGGCGCGAAACAATGAAATTACATTAATGCAACAATAAAACTCAATTTCTTACCCATCAACTATACCTACTTACTGTCGCTTTGCTTGTGGCGCAACAAGACTTTGTTAGTGTTTTTCAAATAACTTTACCTACGTAAGAAAAGTGTAAAAACCAGAGTTCAGAGAAAGTCATATGTGATCGCTCATATGCAGTAATGCATTTAACAATGTGGAGAACTTATATTGTTATTGATAACTATTATGACATACCTATTATGTATAATTTTTTTTTATTGATTTTAATTACTAATAAGTAGTGGTTTAAACTCAAATATGTACTTCATTAAATTTAGCTATGAATTGATTTTAAAAATACATTTTTTTCATTCTAATCTAAACGTATTTTGATCTCCATAAAATGAATTATCTTAATGAATTTTTTTTTACAATGAACAAATTTTGCAAATAAATATTTTACTCATATTCATTCATACTAGAGGTCTGCAAGAATAAATAAAAAGCAATTTCAACACACTCATTTGTTTTTTAATTACAATGTGTCGATTACCCAATTATAATGAAACAAATGAAAAAATAACCAGAGACAAAACAACAAAAACTCATTCTATTCAGTCAACTCAAGCCAAATGAGTAAATTATTCAAATATAATTTGAATGTAAAATATGTGTACCTACACATTATGTATGTATGTGTAAGCCCAACTCTTATAAATAAAAGAAGCCACAAGCTTAAACACATCTTATGGCAAGGTATTCAAATAAATGTATGCACATTCAATAATACAAAAATTATTTGAATATTTTTTATAAACTTGTTCTCTCTTACGGGTCATTCCAATGTTTTGTTATTTATGAATGCCTCTCATATTCATTTACAGTAAACAAATTTTTTATTCAATTTATTCATTCTTATTTTTGTATATAGTTTACTCTCTTCTTATCTTTTTGAATGTTTTATAATTGAATAAATGTTGTGCACTTTGGGTAAAGGCAATCAAGTGAGTTATTCAAAGCAGACCTCTAATTCATACCTATTTTAAGGCGACCAGATTTTGAAAATAAAAATAGAGGACAAAAAGAAAAAAATTAAAAATTTAAGATTTTTTTTACATATTTTACTGACAAATTTACATTCCCACATTCACATATGTTAAGTAAATTAAAAAAAAATAACATATCGCTTAAAATGCAAACCTGTTAAATCCAAAAAATGGAGATTTTGATGCCGTGTGGTAGAGAAAAATATTCCTCGTCGACCAGCATGTAGTTTTCCTTTAATTTGAGTCTTGAAGTGTGTCAAATCAACTATATTTCTGGTTTTCCTTTCAAGCAGCAAATTGGGAAAAAAGTTTTCCTGTAAAATTTGTTGAAAGGGACTTAGTAGGTTTGCTTGCATATTCAGCCAGCGATATATACACATTTACGTTTACTTATAAATAAGTAAAATTACTAAAAAAAAATAACGAAAATTAAAATGCATTGCACTAACTTATTCAAAATTGTATACTGCAAGTGAATAAGAGTTCAGTAGAAGTATGAAAAGAATAAGCACGGCACGACATTTTCCATACGATTTGACAGGAAAAAACCGGCGATCGCCGTGAAATAAAATTTATTTTAGTTTATAAAAATAAAAAAAAATATTGATTATGCATTTAAAAATAAAGAGGACAAAGATGACAGATTATGAAAAAAAGATGATAAAAGAGGACACAAATTTTATAGATGACAGCCAGTTAAAATAGATGATTGTCCTCTAAAAAAGAGTACGTATGGTCACCTTACCTATTTGTCTCCAGTTCACGAATTATTTCAAAATAACTCTGCATCATATACTTTCAACGCTAATGCAACAAGTTAATTTTAATTAGGTAATTTCTCAAAAATATAAAGAAGAAGGAACGAGTAGTCCAACTAAGAGTAGTTGTTGATAGCAGCTCCGGCATTAAGTAAACGTAAATATTGGACAAAGTAGTTATTCTCCAAAGAAAGATATTATTAGAATTTAATAAAGCTGAAGAATTAACGAAATATAGCTAAACAGTCTATATTCCACTACTTAATAAAAAATTAAAAAATGCGTTTATTCTAAAAATTTATAAAAATTGTCTTTTTTAAGGAAAATGTTGAAGGGCCACTTGGAAGAATGCAATTCTAACACAAAAAACCCCGAAAATTTTAAATAAACTAATAACAAATATTTCTTTTGTATTATAAACTTTATATTTTATGGTCCCATACAGATTTATTATAGGGAAGTTCGACTTTATTTAAATTTATTAAAAACGAAATACATACATACATATATAAACTCAAAAATCTAAGGATCTGCAGATGTTGTCGTTTATTCTTGGAAATTCTTAGCGTTTGGGAGTGAAATGGGGTAGGCTACAAAATTTCAAAATTACTAACGGTTCGGTTCTTTTAATTTTACAGCACTTTTTTATTTTTTCTTATGCTATACTGTAAATTAATGTTATTAATTATTATTTGATCACAAATTTCACTAACACCGTAGTAAAAGTTATAAAACAGATCACCCAATTTTGATGTTGTAAAAAAAATGTGTTCTTATAAAAAGAATAAAATACTCTGCTAATTTTTTTCTTGAGCGTGATTATACATTAAGGGTCCTCATGATATCGTTTATAAGTCTCGTAATCTGTGCAAACTGTGCATTTTTACGCCCTCGTAAATGAACTGTCAAAAATTGTATGAGAATTCATTTACACAAACTTGGTAAATTTGCCCAACAATTTTGTCTCGTAAACTTGCGCTGTTCAATTGTGCATTTATACAAACAGATCTTTTAATGATTTTAATCGTTTTCAATGAAAAATCCAAGTGTCTGTAAATCACAAACAATAAATTCTAGCAATAATTTCAGTAAATTGGTCTTTTGGCTTTCTTTGAGCATTTTTAAAAGCAAATTTCTCATACATATTAATCACAAATTTAAACACAAATTTTTATATTTTTGAATTTTAATTTTTAATTTATTTTTGTATTGACGTTTCTTACAAACTGACATTAATTGTTTAAAATTACACAAAAGTAAAAAAAGGGGCTTCATGAAACAAGACTCGTAAGTTTGCGCCAAGGCCCATTGAAAAGGTCTGCGCAAGAAGCCTGATGATCATTGTTTATGTTCTTTTTAGTTTTCAAAAGTTGTTTACATTTTGCTTACATGTGCATGTATACGTTTGTTAACTTCACACATACACGTTTTTTCCTTTTGCTTTGTATATGTGGTAGTAAATTTTTGACAACTAAAAAGAATCGTATTTTGTTTTTGAACAAGTAAGCAGACCTGATAGATGGGCCTTGGTTTGCGCATTTGCACAAATGGCAATTTTAAGCGACATCATGAGGACCCTTATTATGTTGTTAAGAGAAATGATATATGTATGTATTTGATAATTTTTAATTTTGTAAATAACTTGGTTATTTTTTAAGATAGAAATTTAAAATTTTATAAAAATATGTTGTAACGTGAATCGTAATCAACAAAACAAGTCAATTTCAAATTTTCCAATAATATCTTCATTGTTTTGCATTTAAGCTAACGATATGTGTTTTGTTTGTGAAAAATAAAAATTCTTTGATGTTTTTAAAAGGGTTACTTTTTCGTTTCGTTAAAAAGACGTACATACCCAGCAAATAAAATTGGACCACCTGACCCATTTTGATAAAATGGACTACTCCATGGACTGGTCCGATGTAATGCAAGCATGGACCACGTCATTGTTAAAAAGTGTTTGTAGTGAGACGACATGTCTTCGTTTTTTAACGACGTGCTTTCGTTTTTAAACGACTTCAAAACTAATCCTCTTGAGTATACCATGGAGTAGTTTTAAAACTACTCCTTAGTGGTCCAAAGGTGGGTTATATGATCCTCTCCTAGGACATCGTAATGTTAAATAGACCAGGTTTTTTCCATACGTTTGGGTTACTTTTGGACTAGTCCTGGTCCTTTGTGGACTACTCTTTACACGCGTGTTTGGACTGGTCCTATTATTTGCAGGGTAAAGGCAGAACAAAGAGACAAATCTTTATCTATGTATATACCTACATATATATAAAAGCGTTTGTTACGAGTACGTGTTACTAAAACTCAAGAACCGCTGGACCGATTGACATCGATTTTATATTAAAAAAAGTAGAATTTTTAAAGATATTAATTTTGATCGATTAATTGACATAAATTGTTCGAGTTATTCTTTATTTGAAATTGGCTATTTAAATTATTCGATCAAATAATGGCGGAAAAATGCCTGGATACTCTAATTGCAAATGCAAAATGTTTTACACAATTATAATCAGGTAACCACAATATTTAGAAAAATGTACAATAAGAAAAGGCAACAGGACAATTCATTCAAACATCTGTGCATACATTTTAATTCTACCTAATGGTATCATAACTTTCTACAAAATATGCAAAAAATGCGCACCTGTGTTTGCCTGCAAAAATGTATAAAGTCATTATAACAGTTCAAATTTACGTCAAGTTAATTACCATAAAATGGTAAGGTTAACTCTTTGGGCTCTGTTATATAATTGTAGCATAAAAAAGTGAGCAATGCATTTCGTGCGAAACAATAAAGTTTCATTAATCCGTCAATAAAACACATCTTCTTACCCAAATACTTTACCAACTGTCACATTTGCTTTTATGTGTAGAGGTTATTTACACATAAATTGTAGCAAAACAAGACCTTTTCATTTTTTTGTAAATATTTTTACTTGCTTAAAGAAAAGTGTTTTCAAAAAAAAAAAAAACCCACCGACGCAATTGGTACAGAAACCAAAATATTTTTACAAGCACAAAATACCAACAAGTTCTTGTGGCTATTTTTTCTCTTAATATTTCTGCCTTTAGGTACGTCTTTTTAACGAAACGAAAAAGCAACCTTTTTAAAGGCATCAAAGAATTTTTATTTTTCACAAACAAAACACATATCGTTAGCTTAATTGCAAAACAATGAAGATATTATTGGAAAATTTGAAATTGACTTGTTTTGTTGATTACGATTCACGTTACAACATATTTTTATAAAATTTTAAATTTCTATCTTAAAAAATAACCAAGTTATTTACAAAATTAAAAATTATCAAATACCTACATATATCATTTTTCTTAACAACATAATGTATAATCACACTCAAGAAAAAAATAAGCAGAGTTTTTAATTCTTTTTATAAGAACACATTTTTTTTACAACATCAAAATTGGGTGATCTGTTTTATAACTCTTACTACGGTGTTAGTGAAATTTGTGATCAAATAATAATTAATTACATTAATTTACAGTATAGCATAAGAAAAAATAAAAAAGTGCTGTAAAATTAAAAGAACCGAACCGTTAGTAATTTTGAAATTTTGTAGCCTACCCCATTGCACTCCCAAACGATAAGAATTTCCAAGAATAAATGACAACATCTGCAGGTCCTTAGATTTTTGAGTTTATATATGTATGTATGTATGTATGTATTTCGTTTTTAATAAATTTAAATATAGTCGAACTTCCCTATAATAAATCTGTATGGGACCATAAAATATAAAGTTTATAATACAAAAGAAATATTTGTTATTAGTTTATTTAAAATTTTCGGGGTTTCTTGTGTTAGAATTGCATTCTTCCAAGTGGCCCTTCATCAATATCCTTAAAAAAGACAATTTGTATAAAGTTTTAGAATAAACGCATTTTTTAAGTTTTTATAAGTGGTGGAATATAGACTGTTTAGCTATATTTCTTTAATTCTTCAGCTTTATTAAATTCTAATAATATCTTTCTTTGGAGAAGAACTACTTTGTCCAATATTTACGTTTACTTAATACCGGAGCTGCTATCAACAACTACTCTTAGTTGGACTACTCTCTCCATCTTTTTATATTTTTCATAAATTACCTAATTAAAATTAACTTGTTGCATTAGCGTTGAAAGTATATGATGCAGAGTTATTTTGAAATAATTCGTGAACTGGAGACAAATAGGTATGAATGAATATGAGTAAAATATTTATTTGCAAAATTTGTTCATTGTAAAAAAAAAATTCATTACGATAGTTCATTTTATGGAGATCAAAATACGTTTAGATTAGAATGAAAAAGATGTATTTTTAAAATCAATTCATAGCTAAATTTAATGAAGTACATATTTTAGTTTAAACCACTACTTATAAGTAATTAAAATCAATAAAAAAATTATAAATAATAGGTATGTCATAATATCTATAACAATATAAGTTCTCCACATTGTTAAATGCATTACTGCCTGCGCTGCATCAGAAAAGCAAACTTATGTTACCATGTCAACGCAATCCTTATAATGCTACATATTAATCGTGTGATTATCATATATTTATATATATATATATTCCATTTTTCCGATAATTAAACACAAATATTTAATAATTTGATATATTATATGTTTGTTTCACTTAATACTAATATACTTTCTTTTACGATATGTCTTTTTGTTTCTAAAAAATACAAATTAATATATAATAACACATCTTAAAAAATAATATTTTGTCTTCAAAAATAGGTATATGGGTTATCGCATTTTTATCTGAAATATTTAAAATCGATTTTAAATCTCAAATAATTAACATTTTACAAAGTTTTTTGCTTTGCATGTAAACTTATGAAATGTTATGTTATTCTGCATTTAAGATGACGATATGTGCAGTTCTTTTAATTTTTTTCCAATAATTTATGCCTGCGAAAAAGCAACACATACATTTTGGTTCACCATGGTGCTGCAGCCAACAAATAATTTTACAAAACACACACACATGCTATCGCCAGCGTTACCGTTATGCGACTAAAGTCGCATTTTTGCCCCTTTTTGACTGCCGAGCCACTTTTTTGGCCCCTTTGTTTTAAATCCCCTTTTGTATAATTTTGTAGTTTTTTGTCCCCTTTTGCCCCTTTTTGAACCTAATTTTTTTATCAAGGCAATATTATATTACTTATTATTAGGGAAACCAGATATTTGCTCTAAAAAACGCGTTTTATGCGCATTAAATATTCTGTAAAAACTTGAAAATATGCCCCAAAAAATTCAAAAATATCTTATTGAAAACAAAATATTCCACAATTTAATAACAGTTCCAATTAATAAAAATAATCCTAAAATTATAATCGGTAAATCCCAAACACCATAGAATTTTCGAGATTTTACCCTATTTGGAACCGAATATTATCTAGATGTTAACATCCATATAAGATCTTTTGTCCTAAAGAGATTTTAGGGACGGTCGCTAAATTATAAATTATTTATTAATGTTAACAATTTAAATGAAGTTAAAGTTATTTATAGATGGGAGCTTTGGGCAAATGTGAACCGATTTAAACAGAATTTATTTTACAGTAAAATATTTTTGAAGCGAATTTAATCTTAACACCAAGTTCATTAAATGGTTTATGGACACAAAGAGTCTAATTTGGAAAGAAGTTTTTATTTACATAGACTTCGTCCTTAGTACAATTAAAAAGTGTATAAACCGAATATTATCAAATTGTCTAAAGGATTGCAAATTGTGCGCTGCGGACAAGGTTAACATGGACAGGCAACGAGCCAGACGGACGGATGGACATCGTTATATCACTTTAAAAAGTAATTCTGAGTCGATATACTAAAATATTGGTCCAGATTCCTGTTTTTAAAGTTGCTCCTTTTTTGCTCAGAATTCCCCTTTTTGTGACACTTTGTTTTTGAAAATCCCCTTTTTGTGCCCCTTTTTGAAAATTTTGAAAGAAGGTTTACAACTTAATTTTTAATAAACTTTTACTTATTCCACTCTGCATTATTTTAAAAGTTCTTTTAGAATAGTTTTTATTAAATATTTTAGAAATTAAAATTTTGTATTCTAAGATAAGGCCTGTCGAAATCGTTTTATTAGTAGCTATTTTGGAATTTGTATCAAGTTTAATTATTAAATTACTCACTTCACATTATTAGCAACAACAATAACACTGGGATAAAGCTTTATTCTTAATTATTTTTAGAAGGCCTATAAAGTAGATCCAAAAAGCCAGGGCTTTGGTATCCAATGACATACTGTGTAAATTAGAAATACAGTTGGAATGCGACTGGAACTTAACTCGCCAATATGGCCTACTATAAGGCCTCTTTACTTCTTCATTTTCCCGCTGATAATGGTCGGGCAAATCGCGTTTTTTTTCATTATGAGGAATTTGAATGTGAATTTTTTTAAATTTTTCTTATCTGACAAATTCACATATAAATTTTTTTGTTTGCTCATTTTTCATGAATGAGGAAATTCAAAATATTTTTTTTCCTCACCCTCATGAATGTGAAAAAGCTGTACAATTTAAAATTTTTCACGCTCGCTCATTTTATTTCCCTTTTATTTCCCTAGATTTCGCAACAAAAATCCCGGGAAAACGGGAAATAAAATAATTGAAATTCCCTGGAATTCCCGGGACGGTAAAACCCGGGAAAAACCCTAATGACGATATGTGCAGCGCTTTTAATATTTTTTTTGTCAATCATTTTTGCCTAAAGACTAGTACTCTGTTCAAATTTGTGAAAAATGTTGAGAACCATGAATTATTTCACACGAAAATTGTGACATGTATCAATGTTACCTATCATGCGAGTTTGTACAATTTAACGTTTTTATTCCTGCAAAGTATGCGACATTGTTTTGCGTATGTCAACAAACGCCACATGTATTTTACTAAAAATTATTTTTTTAATAAAAAATTAAATTAAAAAGAAAGTAAATATGGATAAAGACTGTTACCGGTTGTGTTATTTTAATTTTTTATTTCTTATTTAATAATCAGTTCATACTTGTGTGCTTTTTTCTAAAATTCCACGTAAAGTAAGTGCATCTTACATTATTTCGCAGTTGAAAAAAATGTTGCCAGAAACATTTCGGAACTTTCTCACAAAATGAACAGAGTACAACTCTATCAACATTATTTCATAGATATTCCGCACAAGTTTTTTTCATATGCGTTTTGACAGCATATCACCTGAAATGTTAAACAGAGTACCAGGCTTAACTACAAAAAATCCAACAGACACTTTCGCTCGTATTTATAAAATTTTTTTAAATTTAATAAAGGTTTACAAAAGAAATTTTGTATGAAAATTTGCCTTAATAAACGTTTGTTAAATGTAAAAATCGTTTATAAATTCGGCGGTTTGGCTGTTTGTCTTTACCAAAAATATTTTATAAGAACAAAATACACACACAGGCATTTCGTGATGTGGTCATGCAAACTGTCGATTGTAGCTATTCGTTTTACACTCTGAATGTTTTGTTGGTTATTTCTTAGTTTTCTTCCTGACAAACCTTTTTCGTACCAAGAAAATGGCGTGGCACTTGAAATATTATTTTTTTTATAAGACTTGCTTAAAGTTCATCGTTCACTTACTATACCGCATCTCTGTATATGTATCTTATTGCCTAGCGAATAAATGTAGGCTTATTTTTTAAATGTACCTTTAGTGCTTCGCAAAATGATAAAAAAAAATTGTATTGGGTACAATGAGAGAACATTTAACTATATACATATTATTAAAAAAAAAAAAAATTTCGAACAATATTCTTAGTGCTTCTGTTATTCCCTTACATGGAAGCAGGTTGTATTGCAATGATTTTAAAATGTGTTTACGATCATTCCTGAAATATTACCGAACATAGAAATTACATTTTTTTTAACACAATCAGTCATCATTTTTTTTTAACAGAGAGGAAAAGAGTAGTGGGAATTCGTCATATAAACATCATGCCTCTTGCAAGCAGGTTTGTAAGGGGGTATTGTGCTTCTCTCTCTTACAAAGCTGCTTACCAGTCAGCTCCATTTTTTACTGGGGTAGGTTGAAGTAGGATTTCTTTCTACTTTAGCATGCGTCCTAAATAAAGGTCAAAAAAGAAACATACTCATTGAACGCGTGGTGTCGACCTCCAGACTAAAGTCCCAGATACACTTGTCAAATGCTTGTCCAGTAGGCAAATTCACTCGTGTACGTGTGCTGGACGTAATATTCGCCGTCATATCAGAATTTTTTGATTTTCCATCCAGCATCGTCGGTGTGTCACATTTAGGGTTTTTTCCCGAGATTTTCCGTCCCGGGAAATTTCAATTATTTTATTTCCCGTTTTCCCAGGATTTTTGTTGCGGGATCCCGGGTAATAAAAGTTCCTTATAGTTTCAGAAAAAAGCTATTTATACTTTGAAATTTAGTTTTCTATTCTCTAAAAACTAGCATCTGTTGATGGGTTGTCGATTAGATCAATAACAAGAAATTAAATTTAGTGAAGTGAAGTGAAGAGTTAATAAAGAACATAAATTCAAAATAAGATGCAGGCAGTAAATTTTAATTGTCCATGGACAAATCTTAAAAATAGGAGATATCCAAAAATATCGCTCGTTTATTGCAGCAAAGTCATATCTACAAAAAAAAATCGAGCTTGGCAAAATACAATTAAAGTTTTCAAAATGTACCGATTTAAAGATATATTTTGCTATAACTTCGGTTCAGTTTGAGATAAAATACCGATTTTTTGTTACGAGAAAGTATGAAGGAACACTTTGCTTAATTAACTTAAAATTAAAAAAAATTTTTGAGATATGACGATATGTTTATAAGGCGATAAACATAAATTTGTTTCATTTTGTGACGGCTTATATAACCTGGAAGTACTGGGAAACCGAAATAAAAAACCATGAAAACTCGTGTAAGATACTACAACATACAATTTTAAAAACACATTGTCCTAAAGATTACAGGTGGATCTTGTAAGAAGAAGTCCGTATTATGCTATTTATTGCCTCAACCTTGACATACATTTTACTGATATAGACGTTGTTTATAAAAAAGAAAAATTACTTCGGATTGTGAATTGGAAATATGCAACAACTTTAAACTTTTGCACTTTAAACTACTTGTCCAATCTCGGTAAAAAAGTGAACGAAATTTTTCGGAAACATGGTAATAAGTAAATAAAAAAGGAAATATACTCTTTGCCGACTTTCTTAACGCATTGAGAGTGTCTTAATGTTATTTCCTAAGCTGTTAAAAAATGTTAATATGTATATCTAATTTATATTTTCTTCGACCTTTATTATTTGAATATATTTATTTAAAATATATATACCTACTTATAAAACATATTTATTTAAAATATTTTATCTATTTTATAAATTTACTTTTTGATCTCATAACTTGAGTACCATAATTTTTGTTTGTTTTTATTATTGTTTTATGAATTAAATTTTTATGTTTATGTTATCTTTTTATCTTGTATCTAGAGCATAATGATACGAAATTTGCATATAAAATCGTAAGTCCCCTTTTACAATGTGGCAAGTGGAAGACAGACAGACGAAGTTTGTTGGTGAGGGGTTGTAGAGGGGCATTTCCGTCAAAAGGTCCACCGTGACCGAAAATTTAAAAGTTATTAAAAGCTGATTATTTTACGATATTGTTTAGAGAAATATTTAGATTTTACTAATTTTATTAATTTACCCATAAATTTGTTCACTTAGATGAACAATCAGACTGCAAAGTTGTGCAAACGTAATTTCTTATTTGTAAGAATGTTTAATTGTATGTTTTCTTCTTTAATATTATCTTCCTTAAAAGATGTGATATTTGATAAAAATTATTCCAAAAAAATTTTCTTACATGGTTTGTAATCTAAGGCAGAGTTCGAAGAGAAAAATGTTATTCGGATAACCGGTAAATTTTTATTTTGTTTTAAGCATTATTTAGTTTAATTATTATGGAAAAAATTTCACGTTCGAAATGCCACGTATCGAACCAGATTTTGGTTAAAAAAAAAATACAGAAGATTTTGGAATCAAACCAAAGACATTTTAATGTTACATTGCAACGTTAAATTCTGAAAGTAGTTTGACTAAAAAATTGTTCCAGGTTTCGCTGAATTACGGATTTTTATACATGGCCACAAAAACTACTTATATTTTTTTCACGTTCGAACCGCTACTTCTTTTGCCAATATCTTTGACCTAGAATCGCGCCATCCATAAACTTTAGCATAGATAACAATGCCCTCTTAGTGCTTTAATTTAAGGGGTAAAAGAACGGAAAAATTTTTGTTGCTTAAAATGTTATTGCATTTTCGATCCGTACGACTGTCGCGTTCAACACTTTGGAATTACCCAGAGGTAGAGTGTGTAGTACATGACTATCTGTACAAGACATTTTTTGTTTCTCTTTTGCACTTTTTGCAGTTTTCTTCTTGTTGCTTCATATCATTTTTCTCACATCAATGTCGGTTTAGTATCATTGCCTGTTAAATGTTCATTTTCGTCGACAACGAAAGAGAACGAAGTAAGAAAATGAATACTCTCTGTCTGTATTTTAATTTCGAGTTTGAAAAAGGTTTAGGCAAGTTAAAAAGGGAATAAGAAAAATGTCTGCCTTTCAATTTCAACATTGTAAATTGGGACTAAGGTAATAATAATTCAAGTTCCTCTTTCAACCTTTAATTAATTATTGTATTATTTAGGCATTTATTTTGCTTACTTTGTAAACAAGTTCCCTTACGCGTTTTAAAAAAAAGTTTTTTTCATTAATTTAAAACAAATTTACTTTGTATTATTTATATGGAGCGGGATCCCGGGATCCCGGGAGATTTAAAAAAATTTCCCGTTTTCCCGGGAATCCAAAAACTCCGGGAAAAAAAACTCTAGTCACATCCGAACACATTTTCACAAATACAGTGGCATCTCCCATGAGCGGACACCGAAGGGACCGTTGAAATGTGTCCGCACAAGGGGGCTGTCCGGCCAAGAGAAAACTACAAATTTATTTAAAATGTTTTATGAGTACTATACATATTTAACATACCCACATTTAACTATGTTATGTGATGTAGTTAATATGATAAACCGTGCCCTGTTGTTAAAGCGAACAAATTAAAAGAGTCTTGGCAGGCTTATTTGTAAATTATGACATGAAAAATTCGGAAAAAAATAAACTGTGTCCGTCCAAGAGAATTTTTTTTATCTAGCGGATATCCGCGTCCGCTCATGAAAAGCGTCCGTTCAAGGGAAAGCGACTGCAATGCTTTTTTTATGGAGCGCTGCCGGGACCTAGCAACAATGTCCGTTTATTGGGTGTGTCCGCTTATGGGAAGTGTCCGTTAAGGGAGATTGCACTGTACTACCACAATGCTTGATAAGTATTTTGATCTGTGTATTTGGGCCTTAAGAATTAAAAGAGACCATTCATTATTCTGTTTGATCTTATGCTCTGCTTTATAATGTGATATTGCTCTTAGCTGTTATGCAAAAAATAAGCATTGGAAATTAAGCTGTTTTTTTTTCTTCAAAAAAAAAAATAAAAAAAATCGTCGTATCGACAGTAAAATATCGCCGATATCGATATATCGGCAAATCCGAAGTATTGCTGATATATCGGTATCGGTTTATTTATAGTTGTAGATTAAGCATGAAATACTGTAAGCAGTTGTTAATTTCAAATAACTTTCATTTACAGAAAAAAAGTCGCGAGGAAAGTCATGGCGAAGGCAGCGGAGTTGAGATTATTATAAATGAACCCTACGATGATGGTCCTGGTGGAAAAGGTCAATATACGAAAAAGATTTATCATGTTGGCAGTCATTTACCTGGATGGATTAAAAGTGATTTAGAAAGGCTTTGCTTCCCTTGAAAAACTTAATATAAATTAATACATTTTAGGTCTGCTTCCTAAAAGTGCTTTAACGGTGGAAGAAGAAGCCTGGAATGCTTATCCCTATACACGTACTCGTTACACATGTCCATTTGTGGAAAAATTCTCTTTAGATATAGAAACCTATTATTTTCCCGATAATGGTTATCAGGAAAATGTTTTTAAATTAACTGGCAGTGAATTAAGAAATCGGGAAGTAGGTAAGTAATTTTTGGATCATCGATTTTAAGAATGTTGTATAAAATTTATATTTTCTAGACTGCATTGATATTGTCAAGGATCAATTGTATGGTGGTGACTATGTCAAGGAGGAGGATCCCAAATTATTTGTATCGGAAAAAACGGGCCGAGGCCCTTTAAGTGAAGAATGGTTGGAGGAATATTGGCGTGAGGTAAAGGGTAAAAAACAACCTACAGCCCGTAACATGTCACTGATGTGTGCCTATAAAATATGCCGTGTTGAATTCCGTTATTGGGGCATGCAAACTAAATTAGAGAAATTCATACATGATGTAGCATTAAGAAAAACCATGCTAAGAGCTCATCGCCAGGCCTGGGCGTGGCAAGATGAATGGCATGGTCTTACTATTGAAGATATTCGTGAAATAGAAAGGCAAACTCAACAAGCGCTAGCTCGAAAAATGGGTGGTGGGGATCTAAGCGGTGAAGAAGAGGAGGAAGATGGTAAGAGTCGCCTAATTTGAAAGGAGGGAAATTAATTTTTGTTATACTCATTTTAGAAAGTGTTTCTGATGGCCATTTGGAATCCCATTCAGCCGACACTGAAGATCGTGTTGTTGTCAAAGAACCTCCTGTTGTTACAGAACAACCTCCTAGTGAGGAAGCCTCATCAGAGGAAGAAGAAGCTCCTGAACAAAATAATTCGAGCGAAAGATCACGTTCTCAGAGTATACAAATGATTAAATCAAAATCTGGCTCTAAAGCTGGTGGCCTACATTCACCTCTGGGATCAGCTCATAGTTTCGAGTTACAGGTAAGCTGGAAAAGTCGATGTATATTGATAGAAAAAAAACTCTAATCATATGTTTAAGAGCTGTTCAATGTGGCATGATAATTGTTGCAGTGTGTAAAAGTAAACAAGTTTAATTTAAAATTATGAAATTTGAATTGAAGAGTTCAAATTAATTTTGAAATAGAGTGTAATTAATGTCTGTGGCATTTTGATAAAACATCTTAAGTCAAATTAAAAAAGTTGAAAAAATGTTGTTAATAATACAAATTTTCATTCAAAAAAAATTTTGGCTTACGTTTTTAAAATTTTGTCTTATAAATTAAATTTTGCTTTAATTTATTTAAAAAAAAATTATGTTTTCACAGAGTTTTTTTAATTTTTTTGCTATCTTATCTCGACTTAAGATGTTTTGTCAAAATGCCACAGATTTATCCGACAATGAATTTTATTAAAATATCTACAAGACTTCTCTGCCACTTTAAAGCTCGGCAATAACGAGATATGTAATCAACTTAGTATGCCATTTGCAAATTTGAGAAGTTTTTTCCAGAGTTCAGAAAAATCACGATCTCTCATATTTAATCGTTGATGAATTTCCTCATGAAAGAAAAATAAAATTTGTTTTTATATTCAGAGTTCAATTTTAATGATGTCTACTCACTCATATTTAAAAGTACTGGAGTGACTCTGAGAAGCGAAAAAACGATTCAGATGTAATTTTTTTTAAGAATATTAATTCGTTCAGAATCGACTAACAGAATTAAAATAAGACCACTATGGAAATTACTTTCGATCGAAATCAATTACGAGCACCACTACCAGAACTATCCCCCCAGATGTTTTTTGATTTCGTTTTTTTTATGCATTTGAGAAGCTTTTCGTTAATTTGTGACAGTAGCTTAAGCTAGCTTATGTATATTATACATAGTTGGGCCTTAAAACAAATTTCTCCCTTATGAGCCAGGAAATGCAAAATTTTTTTATTCCTCACCCCCTTCAGTATGCAGAAAAATTTTTAAATGTTCAAACTCGCTTATAACTGAATAATAAGTGAACGTTTCGGTACTCTGTTTTTTTTTCTATAAAATTTATTAATTTTCAAAAATGTGTATGAAAATATTTTTTCAGAAAGGTTTTTAAGAAAATAACCCTCGTAGTCTTTTCGTTTTTCGCTTTTGCCCTTTCTTTTAATGTCTAGGTTCACACTATGAAAGTTTCAGAAAGTCGGAGTTTAGTTTACATGCTTTTCTTCTCTACCCTAAGTCTGGGTTTACACAATGAAAGTTTTCTTTCAGAAAGTCTGACTTTATAGCTGAGAGGGGAAGAGAACAGGCTATTCTTCCCTCCCCTCTCACCCATAAACTCAAACTTTCTGAAAGAAAACTTTCATAATGTGAACCCAGACTAAATAAAAAAGCACTGCAATTCAAGTCTGGTAACTGAAAATTTAAAAGTATTATGGTTTGACCCCTTTCATACTCGGCAAGTTACTTGCCGACAACAACAAAGTCTGTACACAATTTTTTTTTCCTAACCCCGACCTTACCGCTGACATCTACAAACCAAGAGTTGCGCAAGAGACTTTTGCAAGTAACTTTCCGAGTGTGAAAGGGGTCTTTTAATGATCCGTCAAAGGTTATTTGATTAAGTTAGGATGATACATCAACAATTTTTAACGATGCATTCGTAAGCATCAGAATTTAAATTTGAAGTTCTCGTAATATAAAATCTTACAGAAACTCTTTTCCAGCCTTTTTATGCCCTTTTTAATTGCTCTCCAACATTCGAATTTCATAAACAAACAAATTAAACATGCATAAATTATGAGATTAAAATATTTGAATGGCTAGTGGAAACTTTCTGTTGATATGTTGTTTTTCGTTACTTCTTTTCTTTTCGGTTTCTTATATTCTTTTTTCCTATTTGTTGTTAACCGTCTCTTCAAATGCAAATTTATTCTACGAAATTTTTTTGCGCCTTTCTACATTTCGTTTAGCAGCATGCCAAAAACGCTAAGCGTAAAAACGTAAGTTGTATGTTAGAATTTAAATTTAAATTTTATTTGAATTTGAATGTTTAATGTTTGTAAAGCCACACCGATGTTTATTTAACACCTTACAATATTTCTTAACACCTTCACTCAATATGCTTCAAAAAAAACTTTACAGGTGGCAAATTGGCGTATGGAGCGTTTAGAAGTTGATTCAAAATCAAATTCAGAGGAGGAATTTTTCGATTGTATTGGTAAGTTATTATGACGTTACTTTTAATTTGAATAAATATTTCACCAGAATAATAACCCATTGCAGATACAAATGATAGTAATTCTTTGGCCAAATGGAGTTCATTAGAATTGTTGGGGGAGCCCGACGATAGTCCGCCGCCACATACAGGTGCTCATGGAAGAAGTAAACAGGAGGATAGTATATTCAATCAAGATTTCCTTATGCGAGTAGCCTCAGAGCGAGGCAATAAAAGACAATTGCGTTCATCGCAAAGTATGGAAAAAGGTCATGATATATCACCGCCCGGTTCGCCGGGTACTCCATCTTGTTCCACTACTATATTGATACTGGTAGTTCATGCTGGAAGTGTTTTAGGTAATACTAATATTTCCCAAAATGTCAAAGTGTTAATATAGTTTTTTTTAGATGCCACTAGTGAATTGACTTCCAAAAAGTCTGATGTCACCACATTTCGTGGTTCTTTTGAGGCAGTTATGCGTCAACATTATCCGAGCCTTTTAACTCATGTTACCATTAAAATGGTGCCATGCCCATCCATTTGTACCGATGCTTTGGGAATTCTATCTAGTTTAAGTCCATACTCATTTGATTCTTCGCCCTCAGCGGATATGCCCAATATTGCAGATGTTCCTATTGGAGCTATACCTCTGTTAGCCGTATCTTCTCCAGAATTTCAGGACACTGTTAATAAAACCGTACAGGCAGCTAATATTGTGTATCATGAATTCCTTAAGGCTGAAGAGGGTAATGGCTTTTCGGGTCAAATTGTTGTGTTGGGTGATTCAATGGGTTCATTACTTGCCTACGAGGCTTTGTGTCGCACCAATGGCAATGATGTTGGCAGTCGTTCTTCACGCAATACCGATGACGATGAACGTTTTGATGACACTGAATTGGATGCTAAACGTTTATTGGTAGCGCCCTCACCACGTAGAAGACGTTCCTCTTCCTCAAATGATTCGAAACAAGCGAAACTGGATTTTGAAGTTGGGGATTTTTTTATGTTTGGCTCCCCATTGTCTATAGTATTGGCAGCTAAAAAGTTACATGATGCTAAAACTGGTAAGAAATTTAAGGACTGTTTCAAAGCTTTATGTTTTTCTTCAATTTATTTCTTTTCTATCAGCTCTTCAACGGCCCAATTGTAATCAGGTTTATAATATGTTCCATCCTACCGATCCAACGGCTTCCCGTTTAGAACCTTTATTAAGTGCCAGATTCTCAATGCTGGCACCGGTCAATGTGCCACGTTATGCCAAATATCCTCTAGGGAATGGCCAGCCTTTGCATTTACGTAGGTTTTATTTGTCCAAACAGGGATTGTTTTAAAAATTTACTTACGTTCCATATTATTTAAAACAGTGGAGGTTATTCAATCCAATCCCCAACACTTTAATGAGGCCAGCATGATATGTGGTCGTCGATTATCTGATGTTTCTATGCAAAGTACGGTATCCGGTCTTATAGAAAACGTATCATTAAGTACCATAAATTCATGTAAGTTTGCTAGATGGTAGTAGAAGCCAGTGTAACATTAAAAAAACCCTAAAAATTGGAACGCATGCTAAAAGTTTCCAATATGTCCATATTTTTTTTTTTTTTGCTAATAAATACTTTTTTCAATTTTATTAGTACAAATGAAATGGTGGGGTACAAAACGTTTAGATTATGCTCTATATTGCCCAGAGGGTTTAAGTAATTTTCCAGCAAATGCTTTGCCACATTTGTTCCATGCCAGCTACTGGGAAAGTGCTGATGTTATAGCATTTATACTAAGACAGGTAAGTTTTATTTGTTTTTCAGGTATAACCTCAACATTTAGCAATATATTTCATATAGATTGGTAAATTTGAAGGCATTCCATATGTTACATCCATGGACAATAAAGAAACTGTCCACTTTAATCCCGGTCAACCACGTGAAAAATGGATACGTAAACGTACCTCGGTGAAATTGAAAAACGTGGCCGCAAATCATCGTGCCAATGATGTGATAGTTTTGGAGGGTCGCGAACAAAGACTCAATGCTCGTTTTATGTATGGTCCCTTGGACATGATCACTTTGCACGGCGAAAAGGTTGATATACATATAATGAAAGATCCACCCGCTGGCGAGTGGAGTTTCCTAAGTACCGAAGTGACTGATAAAACCGGTCGAATTGCCTATACTATTCCCGATCATATCGCATTCGGGTATGGCATCTATCCCATTAAAATGGTAGTGAGAGGAGATCATACTTCTGTTGACTGTTATTTAGCTGTGGTACCACCTTTAACAGAATGTGTCGTATTTAGTATAGATGGTTCGTTTACGGCCTCAATGTCGGTGACTGGCCGAGATCCCAAAGTTAGAGCCGGGGCTGTGGATGTCTGTCGACATTGGCAGGAATTGGGTTATTTGTTGATCTATATAACGGGAAGGCCGGATATGCAACAACAGCGAGTTGTTTCCTGGCTAAGTCAACATAATTTCCCTCATGGTCTTATATCATTTGCCGATGGTCTATCTACAGATCCGTTGGGTCACAAAACCGCCTACTTAAATAATCTTGTGCAAAATCATGGAATCTCAGTAATGGCCGCCTATGGCAGCAGTAAAGATATCAGTGTTTATTCCAATATCGGCTTAAGACCAGATCAGATATTTATTGTAGGAAAGGTTAGTGGTTTAATAAAATAATTTTTTAAATAAATTAAGTTAATAATCAGGCTCGAGACCTCCAGCTAAACTATTTTTAAAGAAAATTTTAAACATATTATGGTTAATATAACCATATTATTGTCACCATATTTAAACATGTTTTTCTGTTTTTGATTATTAACTTTAATTATTATTAATTAAAATTTAAAAAGTCGAATCAAAACATATTTAGATAATTTTTTAATTATTTTTATTACTTGTGTTTTGTTATTTCAGGTTAGCAAAAAACTGCAAACAAATGCCACTGTTTTAAATGAAGGCTATGCTTCTCACTTGTCAACTTTGCAAGCTGTAGGCGGTTCTCGTCCTGCCAAAGGCAATGCGCGCATGGTTATACCTCGTGGTTGTTTCAATTTACCGGGTCAAACTACTAATCCACGTCGTAGAAGGTAAGTTTTTTTTAAGGTTGCTTTAATTTGTATATTCTATGTATCGGCAAGTTTATGTAGTAGTGTATTCAATTGATGCAAGTATTATCGTATGTATGTATTTTACTCACTCAAGTCTACAAAAAAATTCGCTCGAACTTGAACTGATATTAATGGAATTTGAAGAATCATTTTTTTACATTTTTTTTTAAATTAAAATCAAAAGTTTCCTACCAAATTCCTTTCAATTTTTTAGATAGTCCTAAAACAGTTTAAGTCCAACCATATAAATTTAATTGATATGTAAATCGATGGAAATCTTTTAAAAATTACCGCAGAGCACAACAGTGGGGAGGGTATAATGCGTTCGTGCTGATGTGTTTAACACTTAACAATTTGGTCCCACCCCCCCCCCCCTTTTGTTACACAGATCAAATCAGAATCACTTGTTCTCCTACAAATATCACTTCCTTATAAATGTTTGCATTGATATAAAATTTGTTAGCGATTACTTTTATAATGGCTACTATGACATGGCACTGAACTGGTAGGTACAAAATTGACCACAGGTCTCATATTAGCCCCCACCCTAAAGTCACTGAATGAAAAAACCCCATTTGGATGTATTTATCTAAATAATATTCCACACAAATAACTTTTATATATGTAAATCTTAAGCTCATAACATAACAAAATTTTGCTCTGGCAGGTCCAAGATTGCCCATGGATCCCAAATAGGCAGAACTCTGATTTTATGATTAGTTCTGATAAAGACGAGCTGTACTCGAATGACTGTTTGTGTATGTTTGAATGCGACTCGAAAATATATATGTATGTACATGTATGCGAACAATTACTAAAATATTAAAAAATAGACCACGGTTCAAACAATCTTAAAGTGCAGTCACGAGTCTACTGGGTTTAAAAGCTAATTTTACTTAAGGCAAAAAAATCAGAGCAAGTTAAACTCTCTTTTTGGTTTAAAATGTGTTTAAACCAACAAATCTATATATCACCATCTTTAAACGCATGAAATTGGGCGTAAAACTACCAATACAGACCACATGAATTTGATAAGATTTATCGTAGTGCTGCCACATATTAATTTTTTTTTTAAAACATATAATACGTGGCACACTGATTTATAGTTGTTGAGTTTAAACTACATATAATTTCAAGTTTAGTTCAACGAGACCAGCGTTTAAACTCTCTTTTTGGTTTAAAATGTGTTTAAACCAGCAAATCTATAAATCAGTAAACATATAAACCATATATAAACGCATAAAATTTGACGTTTAAACTACCAATACAAAACATATGAATTTGACATGTATCGTAGTGCTGCAACATTATTATTGTTTAAACTACATAGAATGTATAAACCAGTGTTTAAACATTCACAGATTTATTACCCATTAGTCTTGTACAATAAGAATTGGATTACAAGCATTTTAAGCTTGTCTTTATATTACATACATTACCCAGTAAAAACTTCACCTACAAAATAATGTGTTGAGTAATCAGAAAAACATAAAGGTACTTCTTACAATTCTACTGAAAGAAACAATGAATTTTACAAGGGATGTCCCAAAATGAACGCATTCAAAAGTAAGTCAATATTTTTTGCATACATACATCCAGAAAAAAGTAGTTATAGAAGTTTTTACTGGGTTATTATCCCATTCTGAACTAAATGTCAAGGTGCAAAAGTGTGAGCCGACTTGAGAGAGAGATGTGCTTCCGTATTTTTCTAAATAGTGTTGTAATTTAATGTACATTCCTTGTTTGCCTTCAATACCTAAGCCAAAAGCCCGTCTTTAACTAAAAATCATAAATCTGTATAAAAGCTTTTAAAGCAACGAGGATCATTTATTCCGCATCTTAAGAATATAAGTCCAGACAAAATAACCCAGCAGATTATATTAATAACTGCAAGGCTGTGGCAAAAAAGTGCAGTCGACTACAGTAATTCGCTTGTTGGCTTAAACTTCGACACATTTTCCGCCTCTAGTGAACCAAATGATGAACAAGGTTTTGGACTGGAGCAACCAAATATCTTTGCTAGGGTAATTTGGTAATTCAAATCTGTTTCGGTTTTTTTCTATCACGTAAGGTTTTCGACGTCATTTGCATTTTGTTGATTCGGTTTCACGTATAAGAGTCCATCAATAGTCTCCCAGCATGCTTTTATCCCAAAATCCTTGATATATTCTATCAATTTTCATTAAATCTTGGTGAGCACGCTCCCCTTGTTCGCGCTCACTGCACTTGGTTTTTTTTTTGGAAAAAAATCTAAATGCGAATGAAGAATATGCGAAACATTGTCCGGTGTCCACGGTTTGTAAATATGCATATTTTAATGATTCTGATATTCCTCATCCTTTTTCCATTCAAATATTCACCTCACACAAAGCAAAAATAGCTTGAATAGTAACACACGATCTCCCTGACATGCTTAAACGCTACTATTATGAAGATTAAGAATAATGTGGGCTTCTGTCAAAAAAATAATTGTAAAATTGTAGTGTCAGTATTGACTGTTTAACAGTATTTTCAGCATGCTATAAAAAAATTAACAAGACGTGATAGCCAAATTTTGATGCATGATTCCAATTCAGAGCACCCAGATTAGCTAAAAAAACATGCTTCAGTCAATTTTTTTTCCAAATTTGTAGACCAGTGTCATTTGATCCATTATCCCACAGTTTTAAATTCAAAATTGCATTTAAATTTTTAGAACACACATTAATTCCAGTTCAAGTTCTTATGACTCAAAAATAAATCACAGTAAATTGCAATTTTCAAAATGTAAAAAAAAAACAAAATGAAATAAAACTAAAGTGTATGTATGTATGTATGTTTTTATAAATGTAAATTTATCTCAAAATTAAATTAGCAGCAGCACATTTACATCAAAATTGTATGTATAAATAAATGTTTTCTTTGAAATTCTTAAGTTATTTGCGTTAAAAAATATGTTCAATTAATAACCCACAAGTCATAATTTTATATACATATTTTTTCAAGTCTGGTATAATTTGCAAAACAGTTTTCTGGAAACCCGCTTATTAGTTTGTTTATTTAATTGAAATTCATTTAATTTGATTTGTTCTTTTATTATTTCGTTTGTGTTTGATTTTTACTAACACCGAATATTACTATTATTTATTTATTTTTGAATTTAACTTTAACAATTGACAAAAATAGCCCAACAACTAACACGTGCAATGCAAGTGATAAATCTATTGCATCCAACAACTTGCAAATCTTTGTGGATGATGCCGAAAATTATGAATTTTAAAAACAATTATAAAAAATTGGACAAAATATATAAATATTATTATAAATTGTTTTTTTTTTTTTGAAATTATAAAACATTTATTGTAATTGATACAAATATTAAAAACATACTAATAATAGAAACATACTTAAATAATATATAAAACAATACATATTACATAATATTATACATATGTATATAATATAATCAATTGTATTTTTCTAATACATACATATGTATGTATATAAAAATACCGATATTTATTTTAACATTTATATATGAGGGGTGTGATGTAATCGAGAGGTCATAAAAACGAATATAATTTTTTTTGTGTAACCAACCAACCGGCTTCAAACACATTAATATTAAATCCCATGTGAACGACATATCTGAAACTGAAACCTAACAATCATATTTTCAATTATCTTGTTTCACATTATGAAAGTTTTCTTTCAGAAAGCCTGAGTTTATCAACAACAATTCACTCAGACTTTCTGAAAGAAAACTTTCATATATTGAACCCAGACATATCTACAGTATGCGTTTTCCAATTTTAGAAAAGTGTTATTTTGATAATTCACCAATCTGGCTTTAAACACGTTTTGGATCAACATTTTGTTTACAGATGAAACCAAGTTTGAAGTTTTGGACATAAAAAACGTTATAAAATTAATCGAAGTTAAAATTAGGAAAACAACAGGAACAATCAGGCTTAGTACGGTTGGTGTTCTCTAAAACGGCTAAGGGCTAAAAAATCAGAGCAAGTTAAACTCTCTTTTTGGTTTAAACCTACGAATCTACAAATTACTAAACATATAAACCATCTTTAAACGTATAAAATTGGACGTTTAAACTACCAATACAGACCATACGAATTTGGATAAGATTTATCGTAGTGCTGCCACATGTTATTTTTTTTAACAACATATAATACGTGGGACACTGATTTATAATAGTTGAGTTTAAACTACATAAAAATTCAAGTTAAGTTCAACAAAACCAGCGTTTAAACCATCAATGATTTATTAGCCATAAGTCGATTTTTGTTGTAGATTAAAGAATACAGGTTGTGTGTTACTTTAATCTTTTTACAAAAAACTACACAATCGTTTACGATAACGACAACCGTAATAAGGCTGAATATCTGTAATTTGGTGCTAAAAGGGCCAATGTCAAAATATTAACTTTTGAGAAAATTAAAATTAAAGTTTTTTTTATAGAAGAGTTCTTAGTAAAATTGGCTGTTTCAGCAAAATAAAAGAGAGTAAGAAAAAAAACCTAATGCAACGATTAACTTAAACAGCAAATTCTGCAGGAAGTGTTATCAAAAATGCTTAAAGAGCTTACTTTAAAATTGGTGGAATCGATGCCCAAGAAGCAGTCCTAAAAACAAAAGGAAATCAAACTTTCTTTTAATAACGCTTTAATAACATGAACATGAAGCCAGAAGTCTTGGAAAGCGTTTCAGAGAATAGAGTTCAAACAAAAGCTCTTCATCTAGCCTTTTGTTTTAAAATGTTTGTCTTCGTTGCCAAATCTATCGCATTACCAAAGGTTTCAGAAAACAAATCGAAATTCAAATGAGGGATATTTATTTTGGGAAACGTTTGATCTGATGCATTCCAGTATTTCCTTGAAATCAGAAGATTTGTTATAGTTTTTAGATTTTTACCTCAGACGTTTTTGCTTATTTGCCCTTGGGTTCAGTTCGTAAGGCAGCCATCCAGAAGACAGCTCACTTGGGAGCTGCAGTGGTCCCTTTGTGATACCCAGCGCCAATTAAATGCAGAATTAAATGAAAATAACAACTTAACTAAGATAGACGATCAGAACAGACAAACGTTAGTTGCCCAAATGTCTTGATTTCCAGGACACTGAAACAGAAAACGAAACACAATATCCTCTTTCTCTTCATCATGACAAAGTCCGCAGTAGTTACGGAATTTCAGATCCATTATTTTGGCATGAGTCCTAATATATTTGATAAAGTTATTAAGCTCTAAAATTTTGTAAATGATGTTTAAAAAAAGATCCTTGATCTTGACAAGCGAACAGCAAGTTTAGCTACTCAAAAGCTGCTTAGGTGCTTTAGTCGAAAATAATCTTCTTTCTACGTTGATAAACTGGCAATTAGTCAACCCAATTATGAAGAACAATTCACGGGAGATTGTTTTTCCTTCTTCCATTTATCCTATTTAAATTCAATTGTTAATATGGGGAAAGTGATAGTACTCTCGTGGAATTTTTATTGACAATTGGGCTGAATATTATGTAATCGCTAGGTAATTTTCGAAATTTTCCGTTAAAAAATATTTTTACCAGAAATTCCAGAAACGTGTTTTCATATAGGAATCCTTTACGTCATATAAACTTATAACTTCATGTGTGTTAATCAATTAAGAACTTTAATTTAGTCGAAGAGGAATTCATTAATTGTCAGAAATATAATTCAATAGATAGATGCATAGTTATTGAAATTGTATTGAAAGAAAGCCATATTTGCAAGAAAGTTTTGTATTAAACAAAGATTTTAATCCAAATTTTATATTTTAATCAGGCTGAAGTTTATCATATTTAATTTTCGTTTAATTATTTTTATGAAGAAAGGAATTTTACAACATGAAATTCTTGACTGACCGGGGAATCAAACCCACATTCACGGACAGGTCGATTTGACATGTTTCGTTAGTAACCACACCATCTCTTCAGAAATCTTTGCCGTTTATTAATTTTTTTTTTTCATTTTAATACTTGTCTTTTTATGACCTTGAAACATCGCACTTCCATATATTTTGTATAAAAATTAAATTATTTTCAAATATTTGTTTTTAATTTCACTTTTTTCTTTTTTTTCGTATTTTATTATTTCTTTTACTCACCCCCCAAAATGACCATTTAAAACATATGCACAATATCCTTAATTAATAAACATTAAAACCTAATAACCCAACAAATCCTTTAAACAACCCCTACTTCTTTGTAATTGTTACACACAAACACACACACACAATTACATTTTATTAGGCTGCATGAGCAACAGGAAGCTTAAACCTGCAAATATTGAAGTCCACCATCATAAAAGAAAAGGCAAGCCGAGTTGTTAATCCTCTGTTTATTTCCAAGTACATATTTATTATAAATGTTGTCAAGCAAAAATCGAAATTAAAGTTAAAAAAAATGTGTAGTAGAACAATCATAAATTATTGTTACCAAATGATATTGAAATGTTTCAAAAGAAAACAAAACACAATCAAATTAGAAAATAAAAAACAAAATTAATCATATTAAATTATATTCTTAATCTCCCAAAATCCTCTCCCCCACCTATTTAACGAAACTAACCAAAAATCCCGACCACAATTATGATCCAACTACCAACCACATGTAGCAACGAGACCGGTCTATCCTCGCCGATACGCAGTGGCTACCTAAAACGCAAAACCTACTTTAGTCACCAATAGAGCTGAGCAAGTCAAACATCATCACCATCATCCAGAAAAAGAACCTGTTGACGGAAATATACACCAAGTCGCCACCACCACCATCATCATTTTCTTAGATGAACAAAAATCAATTAAAGTTTTAATCGATAAAACAATAATCCAGTTCCATTTGTTAAGTAAAAAAGCAGTTTATAGAGTGAAAGACGTTAACTATTAGAGAGACGTTTGTTCCCTTAAACTAATTTCAAAGCAAATGCCTACTATTCACACCTCAAACTAGCTGAGATATCATTGCAAACTATCCAATTACAACAACATAAAAAAAACAAACAAACAAATAATTAACAATAAATAGTTTAAAGACGAATCATCCAATCAGCATCGCTTAAGCAAAAATTTAATAAAAAAAAAGAGTCGTTTTCATTTTAAATGCAAAAAAAAATAAAAAATAGCTGGAAAATCATTCATCTGTTTTTGAACAAATTAAACAGGCGAAAATTTATTAATACATATATTTAAAAATAATTGTTATTGTTCAACTTAAATTATAAGAACAATTAAAAAAAAAGATAAAAAAGACGTCGTCTATCACATGTCACGCAGTAAGTATTAATTATTTATGCCGAGTTTTTGAGATGTAGATTGAGTTTAAACTTAGTTTAACGTAATCTGAAACTATGATTTTTCCGGCGAATATGATTTTTTCTTTATTACAGACCAAAATCTTAAGCAAAACTAAGCTGTTCCATCAAAATTTTGTTTACAAACTTGGTAATGGCGGCGCGCGCAAATCTGTTTTTAGATTAACTTAACCTAGTCTCAAAAGCGCAGCCTATATAAATTTAAGAGAATTTAATAAATGAATAATTCGTTACAAAATTTTTTATTTTAGAATAGAAATTGTTGAAATTTTGAATATATTAATGTATTGCATACTTTTTGGTGCTAAAACAGTGAAGAAGAAAAGTTAATAATATTAACGGCCAATTAGTTAGTTTTATTTGAACTTGGTGAAATCGGCCGTAAAAAGTTTAGTTATTTACTCATTATTACGAATAGTAGTTTGACACTGATTTAACAGCAAAGTCATTTTAGTGTTCAAACAGAATTGAGTCTTCAAATTCAAGCGAAAATCCAGTTACATCAAATTTTCTCTCATTTTATTGTTTTAAGATTTAATTTTTTTTTTCATTTTCTGTTAACAAAATTAATGAATGTAATGAAAGTATGGCAGCATTGTTTGGAGAATTACAGCCGTATTCATAATGAAAATTTGGCATGAAGTTAGCACAAAGTTTATTTATAATACACTTACCAAACTCTGGCTAAAGATTTGCTAAACTCTTGTTAACGAGCTGCCAACCGTTTGCCAAATTGTGAAAAAGTTAGTTGGTTTTATTTAAATTACTGTTTTATTTAATTTTTCTACCTTTTTTTATTTTATTTTATTTTAAAAACTTTTTAAAATTGCTATACGTGGAGGAAAAAACAAAAAACGAATTTACAAAAAAAAATGACAAAACCAGCGATGATTAATACAAACTTTTTGAATTTTTGAGTAGTATAATGTGGCATCATTAAAATTCAGAGTTGATTTATTAAAAGTTAGCAGATGGATAAAAGTTTGTTATAAATGTACTCTGTGCTAACAAGCTGCTAGGCTTAATCGGCATTCTAGTTAGATGCTCGTTGTACGTAGTGTACAAACTGTGGCTAACTTTTTGTTATGAATACGGCTGTAAGTGTCTGTATGAGAGAGCATTAGAAAATACATTCTCAAAACTAAATAGATTTTATTTCGCGACGGCTTTCTACGACAAATTTTTATGTCAAATTGTATGGAAAATGTGGTCTCGAAGCAGTTTTTAGAGCTAGTTTTTGATTTAAAGATCAGCGATTAAATTAAATTTAATCTTTGAAATTCGTTTTTGGTTAGTCGATCTTTTCATTTTATTTGCTGGTAAACACCCAAAGTTGCCGGTTTAAAATTGCGACATAACTTTCAAAAGTACGATCAGCTAATAAAAGGATATCGTCGGCTTTATATGCAAACCTGCTAACTCCCTTTCAGCATATTTTACAGAAGAGACAAAAAACTTTTTATATTTCATATTTGAAGCTTGAGAGGAAACCCAAAAATATAGTTGGTGTTACACACTTAAATATTCAAATTGAAGAAAAACTACATGCTGGTCGACGAGGTGTATCTTTATCTACCACACGGCATTAAAATGTCAATTTACTTATAAATTGGAATTAGCAGGTTGGCATATTAATGCCCGTAATTTCTACAAACAGATATCTGTTCGTGTTCGTACCTAACAGTTATCTTTACCTATCCGGTAAAACTATTTTGGTAGTTGCAACGTTAATTTTGCCTACGTGTTTTAAGTTTTCTTTTAAAATATGGCAAAATTAGCATTTTTATTAATTTTTTGAATTAACTGTCAAAAATCAATGGTTTAAAATACACTTCAGTTTAACCAGTAGGCAAGACATACGTGTTAAAATTATGAAAAATTCGTTACACCACAGAAATCTATACACAGCTATATATCTATTTGTAGAAATTACGGGCATAAGCCCACGATATATTACTTATGAAAGTATATAAGTATTGTAGAAAATTGATTAAATGGTTAAAAAAATTTAAGAAGACTTTTAAATATACGAACATTTAAATACGACAATAAGAAAGAGCTAATTTTTTTTTTTATTTATTTAATGACAAAGAAATTGTTAAAAAATTCTGGCTGAACAAACATTCAATGTTCTTGTTTCAAGATATTTTAAATATTCCACCTCGTTATATAAAATTATAATCGTTTTTTTTTAAGTTTTTATAATTATTCGACCTTTTTAATTATAATTTTTAAAATAAATAATTTATTAAAGCTCGAGGTCAGTTTTTTACTGTCTTTTAATTCTTTATTTTTCAATATTTCGACATCCTTTGGATTTCTTCTTCAGGAATACCGAGTCACAAAAATACACAACAATTAGCTTGTGGATCTATTATTGCTCTTTTTTGTTCCTTTTTCGATTTCATGTTTTTTTAAAATAATATTGTAAACAGCATTCATAATTTTAGCATTTTCTACTTCTTTTTCACGTTACGAACAATAATTTGAAGACAATTTTTAACATTTGTTTTAAACTGTCATACTTATACATAAAAAATTGTTATTTTATATGGCAATGCTAAAAGCTTTAATCTCTCACTCAAAAACGATAAAGAGGATTAAGGCAAGATTAATTTTACTAAAGTATTAACTAATCTAACTCTGAATCCTGGATTATTCTTTAATTCAAAAACTCACTCTTAGAAAGTAAATAAATTTATAAAAATTCCCAGAAAGTTTAAGATCAGGGAGTTGCGAGGGTGTATTATGCAAATGCGAAGATCAAATTCAATTTTGAGAAAGCGAATCCGAATACTTACAATATATTCAAAGTGTATATGTATATTTGTATAATAGTTACAAATACGTGCATAATTATGTACTAACCTATAATTATATATCGTTCATTTACCTTTAATTATATATCGTCACCTAAAGATTAAACAGCGTATCATCAAAGAACTCGAAATAAGGGTTCTTGTTGTACAAAATGTTGAACTTCTTAGATCAAATATAACCAACTTTGAAAACTTTTGAATTCTTTTCATCCTTTAGGTGACAATATCGTCGCCTTAGAGTGTAAACCTGCTAACTGACTTCTTGAAAATTTTACAGGGCAGACAAAAAACTTCTAATAATTTCTATGTCTACCTTAAGAAGAAAAGTAATATGTTACAAATATTTTCTATTACGTAATTGAGTAAATGTTTTTCTCACTCGATGCGGCGTCACTTTTAGTTTTGAAAGGTATCAAAATGTTATATACGGTTAAAAATTGATTTAGCAGGTTTCCCCTCTAAGCCGTCGACATTTTGTTTTTAAATAAACAGAAATAGCTTGAAAAATAGACTTATGCCCAATTTTCAGGATTGTATTTAAATCTATATTAAGTTAATTATCATATAAACTTAAATCGTATTTAAATACAGATTGAGTTTACAAAAAAAAATATAAAACTTGTAATTATTTACAAGGTGGTCTAAAAAACAGCTGACTGTTAATACTTTGCCTGTTGTTGTTGTTTTGTTGTGATATTGATGCCACCTTGCTAAAATATTACAATGGAAACTTAAGTTGAAATTAAGTGTTCCACATCGGTGACTTAAGTTCCACTTCAGTTTTTAGTGAAGAAGAGAATTTGGTATTTAAAACGATTTTAAAAATAAATGTGTTTGAATATCAATCCTGAAAATTGGCCATTAATCATGTAAATAAATTTAAATTCAAGCAAAACAACGCAAAATAATACAAATTACATTTAAGCAATAATTGGCTTCGTCTTTTTTCCCAAATTCTTCTACAACAACTGAAGAAATACTGAAATTCATACAACATACTTCGCTCCGATGCATCAAATAAAAAATATCGATGTTCATTCTATGTTGGTTAGTTAAAAAAGCATCGGATTGTTTCGATGTATCGATACCTAATATCGAGTGTTTTTAAATCATCGTTACTTTTTTGTGCATAACTTTGGATTGGATAAGCCGATCAACACAAAAATTTTACAGAGTTTATGTCAAACATTACTTAGCATGCCGACTTAGCATGTTTTGAAATTGAGCTGTCGATTTAAATATTAATGTATATTATACCCCAAACATAATTAATATGCATAAGGTCACTAATACTCAAAGTTCAATCAAATCAAGTTATATTTTCTAAACATATGTAAGTTTTGATGCGTTATCGCCTCTAAGAGTATTTTGTTGAGAATCTCGCATACTATTTTCATAAAAAAAGCTGCCAGATGTTATTGATATTTGCATTTTAAGAAATGCGAAATATTCGTGGCACACCCATTTATGATGGAAATTCTTTAGTTTTATTTTTTTAAATTTTTAACAAAAATGTAATATTTTTTGTCATTGGGTAAATGTTCAGTTTAAACAATTAGGCAACATATACCAATTTTGGCAAAAATCTATAGTAAATATTAAATCAACTATTCTCGGTTTAGATCGTGACATTCGTTACCTCGATTTGTGTCGATACACTACTACATCTATACTATCAGGGCTGGATCGTCTGCATGACAATATTCTAGTTTGGGTTCCGTTGGGTTTTACTAAAAGTAGCATCTTCAGGCTTTTTCTTAAAATGATGTGAATATCTACTAACAAATATTAGGAACAAAACACTATTTCTAACAAGTAGTCTCTGATTACACATAAAAATATTTAATATTCAAAGTGTAATAACCAGGGAACCCAGAAATATGCTCTAAAAAAAAAGATGTATGCGCATTCAATATGCAGTAAAAACTAGAAAATATGCCCTGAGAATTGTTAATTAATTGCTAATTTGAAAATAAAATATTCAGCAATTTAATAATAGTTCCATTTAATAAAAACAAACCTAAATTATAATCGGTAAAGCCCAAACTCATAGTATTTTCAGACGAATTTTTGAGATTATACCCAATGTGAAACGATGGGCAGTAACGGCTCACAAAAACAAAGTTATGTTAAGCGGTTAAAATTCATATAAGAGTAATACGTACCGAATACTATCTAGATATTAACAGCCATGTGAGATTTTTTGTCTTAAAGGGTTTTTAGAGACGGTCGCTTAATTTAATGTTTTAATGTTAACATTCATAGATTGAAGCTTTGGGAAAATGTGAACTGATTCGAAAATAATTTAATTTGCAGTAAAATATTTTTGGGGCGAATTTAATCTAAATACCTACATAATAAGATGGTTTACGGAAACAAAGAGTCTAACTTGGAAAGAAGTTTTTATGGGAATATGTTAAATTATAGACCATTTACAAGATTGCAATTTGTATGTTGCGCATAAAATTAACATGGACAGGCAACCAGCCAGACGGACAAATGGTTATTGTTAGATCACTTTAAGTGATTCTAAATCGATCGGTATACTAAAGGATTGGTCCAGATTTCTATGAATTAAAAACGTACAAAATTGATTTTTCCTTAATTTTTGCTTATAGATATACTATAAAAATACCATTTATCTTTCATGACATCCTGCTTTGTCTTACAATTTTCGAGTAAAAATTAAATGTAGATGGCGAAATTGAAGAAACATCTTGGGTATACAGATAGATGTTCAAAACAGAAACAAATTTAACATGTATCAAAATATGCCTCAAAAAGGCAAAATATGCGCTAAAAACTTAAAAAATGCCGCAAAAAGGCTTTTTAACTACCCAGTAAAAAAAAAGCGCATAATCGAGCGCTTTAATATGAGAGCTCTTATACAGCAGTAAATGAAAAAAAAAATATACAAAAAGCTGCTATTTTAATGCTGAAAACGAAGAAGGGTTTAAAGCGAAAAAATAAAAATATATTATGGTTCACGAAAATGATTGAAAAAAGACTTTTAAACAAGTAAAAGACAAATTTTAATGAATTTGTTAATATAGTTAGCCCTTAAAAAGCACTTTAGGAGTGATTTGTTTGCATGTTAAAAGAAGCGCTTAGACCCCTTTCATACTCGGCAAGTTACTTGCCGACAACAAAAAAGTCTGTACAAAATTTTTTTCCTTACCCCGACCTTACCGCTGACATCTACAAGCCAAGAGTTGCGCAATTAACTTGCCGAGTGTGAAAGGGGTCTTATTGTCAACACAAAATAGTCCTCCAAACCGGGAACACACAGTACAAAAATCAGGCATCCCATCAGCAGGTTTGAAGCGATTTGAGGTATGAATTCATGCATAAAACCTGCTCCTTTTGCAGCACATTTTTTACTGGGTACATAATGCAAATACTGCTGCAAACAGTAAATATGCAAATCAAATCGATGTCAAAATTCATAAAAAACTCTAAAACTGATTAATATATTGTTTCTGCCTTCATTCGTCCCACAAGGAAAAACATGCAATTGCATATTTTTGGTTTCCCTGCTAAAAACTTTTTATCCCTCAAGTTTACGAAGGAATCATTAACGAGGTTTTTTGAGCAAAATTAATTTTCTTTAAGAATATGTCAATCAAAATTGTAAAATGTAATTTTTTTAGTAGTTTTATTTGCTAAATACAAAAAAAAAAATTTTTTCACATTGAATTTATGTGGAAAAACGAAGGTCGTTAAGCGTCGTGTAGAATAAAGTATTGAGCTGATCTTGTTTAAAATGATAAAAAAAAAAACAAAAAAAAGTTTTTTAAGTCCCATAAAAATATACGGCCATAATTTTCACCAAAATCACAATCCTTTGACACTAATGATGTGGCCTCAATAACCATGCGAAATGTTATCTTTGGAATTCATTACAAATAAGAAAAACGAAATATGTACTGTACATTATCGGCCAAAAAGTATGCAATACTTTATGTATATCATTTAAATAAATGCATTTTTTAATTTTAATAAAACAATGTGTGTAAAAGAAAAACCAAAATTCCTTAATCTATTTGCAGAAAATGTATTGAAAAACTATTTTGCATTTGCATCTTATAGGTACCTGGCTAGAAAGACTGTATCCTCCTGTTGTTTGATGGTATTACAAACTACATAAAAGAATTCAAATAACCAAACTCGTAACAACCACTTAATTTAATAAAAATCACATTTAAATGAAATTTAACAAAAAACAAAACAAAAAAATCTAAAGAGAAAATATAAATACATAAAAATAACATTTAAAATTAAATTCTAAAAACTATTTTTGTTGATATCACTAAAAAAAGATATGTAAAGAAGATAATCCCTTTTTTTAGAACAAAAACCTCTTAAAATATTATAAAATTAATGTTAGAAATTTAATTAACTTGTAAAATTTATTGAAATGACAAAACAAAATTTAAACGAAATATAAAAGAAAAATTGGTTCATAAAACTTTAGCAAATTAAAAAAAAAAAAATCTTGTTAAAATAGAAAGTAACAAATATTAAAATTCAAGCTTAAAATTTCATTTGTAAACAGACATAAGAGTTCATTGCAAATTGTATTAAAAAAATATGGCAAAACATAAAATACTATTTTTATTCCAAATCTTGCCCTATTAAATTAAATAATCCAAAAAACTTTGCTAAAAAAATTCAATTTACTTAAAACGCGTTTTGGAATTTTATTGAGATTGCAGAAAACTTAAACAAATATTTGGAATTGTTAAATCAATACGATTGATTTCAACGTACATGGATATACCGTTACGGACAATATAATAGGGGCACTAATAAAATTACACACTCATTATTAAAATGTTTTAAAAATGATCAAGAAGGTACGTTGGCAATTTTCCTGAAATAAAAATGCAGAATAGAGTATTAAAAAATAAAACCGGCAGCAGGGCACCCGGCGGGTAAACATTGTTCGAGTACGCTGAATCCAGTCGGGCTAACCGTTTTTTTAGGTTAGCTCTTGTTTTCGAGATGTAGGAGGTTGCACAACATATATTTGTGTAACTCAAAACGGTTTAGTTAATTGAATAAAAATCGAAATTCCGCAATATTTCATTTCCTTTTAGTAAACCAACCGATTCAGAAACGCTTTCTGAGTTATCTAATGATGTCCGTCCGTCCGTCCGGCTGGCTGTTTGTCTGTCCATGAAATCTTGTGCGCAAAGTACAGCATGGCCTTAATTGTCATTAGTCTTACTGAAAATAACGATAATCGGTCCAAAATTTTATATTTTTGAAAAAAATTTACCCTAAGTGTTTTTGGACTGTATCCATATGGATACATACATACTTATTTCGGTAAAGGTAAAGAAAATGCTAGTATTTTGTACCACCACAATTAGTTGCGAAGAGGGTAGACTAAGTTTGTAATTCCGTGTGAAACTTTTTCATTATTTATTAATTTTATAAGACTAGAAATCACACTAATAAATTTCGTGATGATTTGCAATAGGTTCCATATAAAGAGCGTTAAAAATAAGCTACATATAATGATGAAGTACAAAAACAATAGAAGCGTAATTGGAGATGGGATTTTTTTTAAGATTTTCGATACATAATTATCTTATAAAATATCAAATTAACGTCGAAGTGATGTAGTCGTCGACTTGATGTGACAAAAATTAAAAATTAATATCGGCGTCGACTTACATAATAGGGGTGAATGTCTTCCGTCTCGTCACGCTTCTGTGTGTACTCTGTGCTATCTAGAATATTGGACACAAAAAACTCTTATATGAATTTTAAACCAACAACATAATTTTGTTTTTCCGGGTCCATGTTTGCCCATAGGTCTTAAAAAGGGAGCACTATGTTCTGTGAATACTCTAGTGTAGACTTTCAAATGGTAGGGCTAGGCCGACTATACTGTTTTACTTGTTGATATTTTTTTATACTGTAGACTTCAACAAAACATAATTTCTTTATACGAACCCCTGATTATTTCTTGTGTAGCACAGTGTTGTTAAAGTGGTAAAAAGTTTAATTGAACTTTATTTTTAAGCAAAAAGTAAATATAAATAAGCATAATATTTCAGACTTAAACATGAAGAATCCTTTAATGTAAAATAAAAAATTTAGAATCTATTAAATATTTTTGACCCACCATATTACCTGATTAAAAATGCATGGTAAAAATAGTACAACAAAAGTCGCAACATTATAAAAATAAATCTACTATATTTTACAAACAAATAATAAATTAACAAAAAATATTTTTACTGTAAAAAAAGGCAAATCATATTTTTGGAAGAAACCATCATAAAAACCCCGTTAAATAAATCAAAAATTACAAATACAACAAAAAAATACAATTTGAAAAATTAAACAAATTTAGACCGAAACTCACAAAAGATTTCACTTTAAAACTGACTTAAGAAAAGACAAAAAAAAAGTATTTTTTAATAAACTACAAACAAACAATATTTTCTAAATATAGAAAAAGCAAATAAAAAAAACGAAACCATATATTTTCATGATAATGATATTAAATCTAATAATTATTAAATTTTAAGTATAAGAAATTAAACTAAAAACAAGCTTAATTATGTATTATTGTGGGCTAAAAGACAAAATGAAATTTGAATGCAATTTCCAAATTGATTTAAAAGAAAAGTATTAAAATAATTAAGCAAAAAAAATTATTTTTTGAGAGATTTGCTTAAAAACAACTCTTCTCTCCGCAACTCTGTTGATTATAAAACAAAAAACCAAAACAAGTTGAAAGCAGGCATTTAAAATGTTTACAAAAATTTCAAAAACAAATAAATGTTATTTAGCAATAAATACAAAACAAAAAATATAACAACAATAATGTTTATAGTTTAATTTATAATTTTCCTAAATGAAAGCAAAAAATGCAGTCAGTTTTTGATGTAATCTAAAAAAAAATAAAACTTTCTTTATGTGTCAGAAAAAATTATTATTATAACGATTATAAAAATATTTGAAGAAAAACAAAACATTAAGCTAAAAAATAAATGTGCATTTATGCAAAAAATTTAATTAAAAAAAAACGATTTTTATTTAAAGATTTTTTTGAAAATCAAGCAACCGGGTTTGTTTCAATTGCATCAAAATCAAGGCGAATTCATCCCACACCAAGTACAGCTCGTACAAAAACCACAAGCAATTTGTTTTTGAAAAATCTTTGTACAATGTCAAAAACAGAAATGAAGCATAACAGACACAAAGATAATAAATTAAATTTTGACATCCAACAATTTTAAAGCTAAAAAAAAGTTATCAGCAGGGCTTTTAAGACCACCTGTAATAAATTCGCCTTGATCAAAATTTAAAAATATACATAAATACATAATTTATAATTGAAAATTTCTCCATTATAGTTGCATTTAATATTGCAAAATTTTGCAATGTTATTTTTTTATAATAGCACTGTGGTAGTCGAAAATTCGGGCAAAGGTTCTGATAGTTGATCTTATATAATTTCAGGCTAAGGAATCGAATGGCGTTCACTAGTTTTCGAGATATTGGCATTTTTTTTTTTTTTGATACATTTAGGGTCTTACATATAAGCAAGCTATGTGAACAGATAGCGGGTTTATCCTTATGTTTGCATAACATAAGATACAACTTGTTCTTTTTCAAATTCATTTAAATAAATAATAAAAAGTTCAACAGTGAATGGTTAAAAATGGAAAAAAAATAACTTCGATAATGGTTAAGGCAAGTGAGATCGCTATTTTTGGCTGTGCCAAATCTTTAAAAACCTCCACCTACAGTTAGAATATTTTCGAAGTGGGCTTTATATGAAACCCTATGGTAACCACTGTGATGTGTTTAGTCTTATGGCACTGCAACAGACCGAATTTGACTATAACATCATCATTAATTACGGTTTTACGCGTACTTAACGGTTTTCCGAGAGTGGACTTTATATGGGGCCTATGGTAACCTATAGACCGATCTAGGGATGGGCAAATTTAAAAAATATATCGATATATATCGAATCGATATTTTTTAAGAGTATCGATATTTATATTTTCAAAAATATCGATATATCGAATATATTTTGCTGAAACTATTACCAAATTTAAAAGTTTAATATACCTTTGTAGATATGTACATATTTATGAACAAACATATTATTTGTAATTACATTGTTACTTTTTATTGTTTCATTTTATTTCAAAAAATTAATAAAAGCAAAAAATTCAATCAAAACAGGAATTTGCTACAGACAAATCTAGCATGTAGGTAAATATAACCCACCACCATTTTTTGCCTCGTACATCTATTATATATAAAGCAATTGATTGATCAGCTTGGTCGACTCCTCCCATGGATTTGTTATAGTTCTGAAAGACAAAAGGAATATTTACATCTACCTTTTATCTTTCTGAAGAGCTCCATCTTTTCACATTGCCCAGAGGATTAACAAAATCGTAATTTGTGCCCATAGTGCATACGCTATTATCAAGCCATCGCACGAACAAAATTTCATTGGCTGCATCAAATCGGTAGTCAAATTCTGCACGTTCTTTTTTCTTCATATCCTTGACAGACACTAGGGGGCATTTCTTCGTTCTCTTTTCTCTTACGGTAACTGAAGCACGATAACCAGCTTTTTGCAGATCTTGCAGCAAAGAATGACTGGTAAAAAAATTTTCGAAAAAGACGATATGCTCATGTGGTGCAACGTTTCCTTTTTTCAACAAGTTCTTGACCACTTTTGATCCCAAAGGTTCATTGCTTGCTTCTCCTGTTGATTTTCCACAATACACGTCAAAAGCATAACAATAGCCATCTGCACTTGCAAGCATCCAATTTTTATATCCAAACCGTACGGGATAACCCCTTATGAATTGCTTCGCCGGATGGCATCCGAAATACTTAATCATTGATTCGTCTATGGATAGATTTTCGTGGAAAACACCCACCGCTAGAATTTTTGAATTAGTAAATCACCAAGTGGTCGTAATTTAAACATTTTATCGGTTGTTTTAGAAGCTGCCTCATTGTTACAAAAATGCAAAAAATGTTTTATTTCCATAAATCTGTTTCTAGACACTGCTTTTGGAACAACTGTTACACCGCAGTCTTCATCTAGACTCCAGTATAATCGCTCTCGTGGAAGCGAATGGTATCCAGTCAAGAGTAGAATGCCAAAAAACACTTTTAGTTCACCTACGGTTATTTTTTAAAATTATGATTAATATGTTGTGAAGCATCAAAAAATTTCTCGAAAATGTTGACTGGTGTTTGACCTGTGAGATCATTTACAACATTTTCCTTTCGCTGTTGCACGTTAATTTTTTCTGATGGCTTGCTTGTGTAGGAACCATCCAATTTACGCCAACGTGGTTCCTTCGTGTGAAATTTCCTGTATTTTTGTAAAGGTTCGTCATCACTGCTATCCCATTCATCGTTGTTGATTTTATTTTGAATAACTTCAATTGTTCCTGGGATGTCATGCGGAAAAACATTTCCATAGATATTATCTTCATCAAATTCATCTTCATTTCTGAGAATACTGGGGTCTGGAGGAATCGCCAATAAGTCATAATTATCATCAGAGTCACTGTCTTCAAAAATACTTGCAATAGCTTCCTGAAGACCTCGATAATTATTTGCAGAGTTAAAAGATTATTTTGCCATTGTTAAGAATTATACAAATAGCACAAGCCAAAATGTTTATAGATAGTTAACGTCGAAGATACACTTTATGAATGATGCAATAAGAAAAATAATTGTTTTTCCACTCTTAAAACTAGTCCAATCAAAGGGGATTTCCCTAATTAAAAATTATGAAGATAACTTTCAATAACATAAACAAAACATAGTTTATGTTAAAAACAGTTTGCAATATATTTAGAAAATGATTGCTGTGAAATTTTAATTTAGCTATCTGCCCGTTGCACCCATTTGGGGACACCATGCTAAAGTTCCTCTTCTTTCGGTTGAATCTTCTCAAATAATTTTTGTTTTATAATAATTCGCTTAGAAACCTTTAACCAAAAAAAAGCAAATATTTTATAAAACCCCAATGCAAATATAAAAAAATAAGGACGCAGTTTTGATCTTCAAATAAGATATCAAAAGAGAAATTTAGACCACTGTTTTTTATTACTTTAGGCATATACGCACAAAATATAATATTTTAATTTAAGGTACACTCTTTGGTAACGCAAATTTGATTACAAACGACATAACACGTATTGAAACAAAATTTTGTGGATCTATAAAGAACCGTCCTCATATGAGTACGGAGGGCGTAAATGGGTTAATAACAAGTTAGAGTGCTATATTGGGCTGTGCCGAATCCATGATACCCTCTACCAGTGATCTTATGCGTAGGGGAAAAAAACCTTTTTGTATTGATTTTATTCTAAAAAAATGGCCGTAGTGAAAAAAGGACATATATTATGATATCAGTAAAATGTAGGGACTTTTCAAAAATGTGACAAAACTAAATATATATGTGTGTATGGGGCAATCTTTTTCGATTTGTGTTTTAAAAAAAGTATGTAGTAGTAAGTACGCTCACCACCGACATTTATAATATTTCAGAAGTGGGCGCTATATGGGATATATAAATTTAAAACCAATCTCCAAAAAAAATTAGAACCGATCTCTACGAAATTTGGCAGTGTGATTTTTTGTCTTATAAAACTATGACTAGCCAAATTTTATTATAATAGCTTTATTCGTTACTGTTTTAGGAGTACTTTTTCCGAGAGTATACATTATAAGGAGCAAATGCAAAATCTAATATCAATCCGTGCATTCCGCCACCGTTTATGTTAGTTTTTGTAACAAATTTTGGTTCCATTGCTCTTTTTGTATTCCTACTCAACCAATTTTGCTGGATTTCAATATTCTTTTGAATTGTTAAAAAGTGAGCGTGTTTTCAACAGACGGACATACAGATGGCTAAATCGACTAAGACTGCATGAAGCAGCAACTCTAATTTGCTGGTAACACCTCATACGGGCTCGTTACACCTGCGTTCATGATTGCGGGCATAATAGCGTCGCAGTCGAAAAAAAAGCATTTAATAAAAAAATTAAGCCATGTTCTAGTTATTAACAATGATATACGGTCCGATGAGATTGGACTTCAAATGACGATCTATATATTTTAGGGCGTGACAAAAAAAGTTTTTAAAGTTCTTCAAACTAAAGAAATATAACTTTCTTTCTAGAGCTTGGTTTATTCTAATATGTATGTGAAAAAGATAAAAGGGGCTTAACTTTGAGGCGTGTCTTTAAAGTGAGTATATTTAAAACTAGACATATTAAGTTTTGGAAGGACTTTCTAGGCATGCGAAAAAGGTTGGAAATTTATGGAAAGGAACCGTGTTGGCATAAGTGGCGCCAAGAACTTGATGTCGGATTAAAAAGTCACCAAAGTCAAAAATTAAGCCATTCTTAGGCCATCAACAACGATATGCGATATGATAAAATCGAACTTTAAATAGCAGCGCTATATATGTACATACATATGTATATAAAAAACAAAAAGACCTGTATTTGGGACATGGCAAACAATTTTTTCCTGTTTTAGAAATTTCATTGACATACCTTTCATTCTAGGCGATGACTAGTACAACTTTTTTTCGACCCACCTTTAAAGTAAGTTATGTGTGTAACGAACACATCACTTCCAAACCCCCCACCCCTCGGACAGACCTTCCTATGACAATCCACTCATAGGAAGTGTAAACAAAGTTTAAAATGTTTGTCTTAGCTTATTCTAACCAAATACATTCTCTTTGTATAGAGACCACCCCAAATAAAATATTAAATTTCTTAAGCTTGGTTCTTTTAACTTAGCATTTAAATGTAAACAATTGCATTCCGGTCTGAATATCAATTTTTAAATTCTCATAGAAATCATTTATGCAAAATTGCATAAATGATTCGTTCGACAACCTTAGCTGCCACTGAACGAGAGATGTAAATAATAATAATAAATAAACTTTAAGTACATAAGAATAAGTTTGAAAAATAAAGATTGGTATTAACTCAACGCTCAAACTTAATTGTTTGAATCAACACTTGTACCCTACAAATAATATTGGACCACCTGATCCATTTTGATAAAATGGATTACTCCATGGACTGGACCGATGTAATGCAAGCATGAACCAATTCATTGTTAAAAAGTGTTTGTAGTGAGACATGTCTTCGTTTTTTAACGACATGTTTTCGTTTTTAAATGAAGATAAAACTAATCCTCTTGTGTATAAAATGGAGTAGTTTTAAAACTACTCCGTTATAGTCCAAAGATGGGTTATATGGTCCTGCCCTAGGACATCGTAATGTTAAATAGACCATATTTTTTCCATACGTTTGGGTTACTTTTGGACTAGTCCCTTGTGGACTACTCCTTACACGCGTGTTTGGACTGGTCCTATTATTTGCAGGGTATGTATGTATGTATGTATAAACTAACATAATTTCGCTCTTGTTATTTGTGCCTTTTGTATAAAAAAACGGCGTGTGCATAGATATACTGAATAAAGGCGAATTAAATACAGGTGGTGTCGAAACGCCTTCTGATTTAGACAGTTCGAGCCTATTTGTTTTGATTTGTTAGTGTTTTGCTAAGAATAGTTGACATTTCGAGCCGTAAACACTAACAATGCAATGCAAAACCCCCTATGTTGTTTCTGTTGTTTTTGGATTGTTGTAGTTGCGACACCACCTGTAGTTGAATTCGCCTTGGACTGAATTTGCGCTTTATCAATAAACCTAACAAACAAACAGTTTTTACGAAAACCATGATTATATGTTTGATGGATTTAATGAGTAACTTAATTTAATTGGTACTTAGCTAAATTTTTACGCAAAATTTTACTTTGTTGAAAAAAAAATGTTTACTTTGTTTAGAAAAATGTTATTAAATAACTTTTTTTCTATATCCTTTCAACTTTCCAAATCAGTAAAGGGCTAACTATAATGTGCTTAAGCTTACATACGCAAATGTGCAAATACATATAATCAAATATACCCAACTATAATGCACTTAAGCAACTTTTCGTTAAGTTTCGTCAAGTGTCATTTGCTTAAGCAAAGAGCGAAACTTATCGTACTTTGCTTAAGGAATCAGCTGTTTCTTGGTTACATATTGAAAAATATTTAAAAAAAAAACACACACAATTGTATATTTTAGTACTCTTTTATTTTTGTGTTTAATTGTTTTAAAATTAATAAAAATAAACATGCTCATGGAAGAACATATATTTATTAATTGTAGACACTAAAAAAATGTTGTCAAAGAATTGATATTTTAAGCAAAAATAAGAAGAAAATAATTTTTGCAAAAGTACAAATGTTTGCAACTAAGCGTTAAAGTTATTTAAGTTCAAAAAGTACAATATAGTCACCCAAAAGCCCACAATAATTTGCTTAAGCATTTGACAGACTTTTCGTTAATTTTTGACAGTAGCTTAAGCCAGCCTAAGCTTATTATAGTTAGGCCTTAACCCGCGTAGGATTGGCTTACAATTTTTCTTAATTATCACTAGTTTTACATAATCCTCTTAATATTATTTTTTATTTTTTTTAATGATATGTAAATCAACAACATACATGTAATTTTAAATAAAATAATGATATACGAATAAAACTAAATTTGTTCGGTATTTTAGTGCTCATTATTTTAAAAAATTACATTATTTGTATATTTGAATTTGACAGTTAAGAAAAGAAACGCAGACACTTAAAAGGCATGGGTGGATTACACCCAATGATAGTACCGAAGTAAGTGAAATATACGGTAGTAACGGAGGGTTAAGTACATTATTTTATTCCACAACACTATTTTCAGAATTTGGATCATGAACTTTTTTTCTTTGTTTATTTTTTGTTTTGTTTATGTTTTACAGCTGTTTGCCAATTTACATTATTTGCACGAAGAAAAAGTCTGGGCTATTTCGTGCAAAAAGAAGAATTTTATTCTCTCATTTTGACAGTTCGAGCCTATTTGTTTTGATTTGTTAGTGTGTTGCTAAGAATGGTTGACATTTCGAGCCGTAAACACTAACAATGCAATGCGAAACCCCGTATGTTGTTTCTGTTGTTTTTGGATTGTTATAGTTGCGACACCACCTGTAGTTGAATTCGCCTTGTATATGTATACCTTAAATAATAAAAGTTTTTGATAAGCGGGAAATGTGTTAAGCCCTATATTTTGTCCAGTCCATTTGATCAAAAAATGTAGGGATAATTCGAATTTGAATACATATGTATATCACAATTCTATATGGTTAACAGTGTTATGTTAGTGCTTTAACAGAACTCTGTTATGCAATTGATTTCGAAATTTAACTACATACACATAAAAATTAAAAACTCTTAAATTCCAAATTTCAGCCATATCAGTCCAAAACTTTGCCTGAAATTATTTTTGGCCTAAAAAGTAGGTCAAATTAGCTAGTGTGCAACGTAACGTTTACGTAAGAGTAACAAGGCTTTTAGTTATAACACAACATTAATTTTAAATAAGATGCCATTCATTTAAATACTGCTACTAATTAGCGAAAATTAATTTATTCTGTATTGCAATTATAAAATTCATCGTTATATTAAATGAACATGTAACTTTTTTTTATGGCTGCAGAATAAAATCAATCTATTAAATTTCAATTTCAATATTAAATTCTAACATTTCGTCAGCTTTAAAAACAGAGTTTATACAACCATCACTGCTTCTGGCTCTCTCTCTCTCTCTCATTAATTTATTAATTTTAAAATGAGTAACTGTAAAAGTTTTGGATTGTATTCAAAGATATTAACAATATTGTCTGCCAAAGAACCGGCAAAATAAACAAAAAATGTTTTGTAAGAAATTACATTTGTATGGGAAGAAGTACTAGAATAATTTTTGGGTAGTCTTCTAACAGTGATGCAAAAGGTGCACAAAAGGGCCAGCTTTGGCACTTGTGGTACTTTCTAATCTATTTTGACCCTTCCAGGTGAAAATTCAACCATGTACTTTAGACCGTTTAGCACATTTTTCAATGTAATTTTCTCTCGGTTTCGAACACTACTTTTGTTAACAACATTTTTTTGATTGTTAAGGGCTTAATAAACCGCACAAGCGCCTTGATTGAACATATGAATAAATATGAGGCATGTTTTTTAGGAAAATACTCGTTTTGGCTAAGAAATCAGTGAATGCTTAAACGTTTATTTGGTTGAACAAAACTAAAATGTTTATGTAGTTTAAATTTATCAGCTGTAAATCAGTGCCTCATATATTTTATGAGTTGCAAATAATATTGTGGCAACACTATAATATACATATGTAAAAGTAAAAAGTGTAAAAGTGTGCCGCACACTGATTCATATTTTGAGAAGGCGGCCAAAATTATCTTTTTTATGTTCTCCGATTTTAAATTTTTTTTATTCATGCAAAAGTAAATACTATTGAACCAAAAAATTTCAACCCTACTTCAACTATTTCATTGAGAACAGGGTGGTCCGAAATGGACTTTCTCAATATTTGGTTATAGTTTTGAATTTCTGAGTCAATTTTTGAAGTTGAAAAGCTCATAACTTTAAGATTTTTTGACAGAATAAGTTTTGTGTATTAGTTTATTTTATTAGCTATACGTGGTTTAAAGCATTAAACTCTGCGATCTCTAGAATTATTTATTTTTTTTTAATGTCAAAATTTCCCGGAAATTTCCTACTTTATAGAGCATAAGACCTGCTAGTCAAAACGCGTCAAAAAATTTCTATACTCTCTTGTAGTCCAGAATCTAACCTACATTTCTATACCCCATTGTACACACATCTGGATACGGTCTTGCGAACTACAGCAATTTCTGTGACCTAAGGTAAGATATTCGGTTCAAAAAATAAGTCCTGCAAGTAAACATTACTGAAATTAAAGAAGGTGAATCTTAAAGAATTTTCGACAAATAAAGCAGTTCAGGCCACATAAATTATCTAGCACGTCAGGTATTGCCATTGTTATGAACTTATTGTGGGTGAACGGATGCTGCAAAACGAATAGGCGAGATAAATAGACTAACACGTTAGATTTCTGAGTAAGTTAAAATGTTAAACATTAGTAAATAGCCGCAACATAAGCTACATAGTTTAATTACCTGAAAATTGCAACTTAATTTAAAAAAAATGGAAGAGCAGGTAAATGGTAAAAAAACTAGCGCGCAGTTATATTTTACGTGAAAATTACCTACATGTTACCTGTTAATTTATTACCGGTATGTTATCCTTTTAAAAAGTGTGAAAACAGGGGTTTTTTATGTTTCAAAGAAATGCTAATAAAAGATTAAATTTGTATTTAAAAAAGGGTTTTTATGTTTCAAAGAAGTGGTAACAAAAGATCATTTAAAAAACTTCTATCAAGAGTATAAAATGGCATGCATTCATAATTTTACCTTCTTTATTGTTTTTTTTATTAGAATTAGAGGAAGAAGCTAAACAACTTCTGGAAAATGAAACCCAAAGATATTTAGAAGAAATTCTTACTAATATTGTTTAATTTAAAATTGTTTATAGATTATAATTTGTTTTTGATTTAAGTATATATTTTTATTAATATATAAAAATAAAATACACTTACATCTCAAACCAAAAATAAAAGTTGAATCACATAAAATGTTATCGATAGCCTAGAATGCTATTTGGGCATTTTTCAAAATATTTCTTTTCAGTTTTATCCTTATAACAACTCGTCTCGTCCCAAAAAAAAGCCAACCTTTGGCCCCTGTGAATATTGGGACTAAAAAATTTGCAGGGGCCAAATATTGGCATTTTCTGACAGGATCTAAGTTCGACAATAAAAAATAAGTATCAGTTGCAAAATACAAGACAAATAATGATAAATTATAAAAAAATCATATTTGAAATATTCAACTTTTACACCGAAACTCAACAAAAAAATGAAAATGCATTTTGAACTCCCCATAACTTCTGCTCCTATCAGTCGAATTTTACGTTTTATAGCGCAAATTAAAGCCTAACATCGCACCTATCGAGATAAAAAAAATACCGATCCAGTCAAAAGTTATGGAATTTTGACCGCCTTCTCGTAAAATTTCCCACTATGCGCCGTACATCTAATTATTAGATGCTAATATAACGTATTTTTACAAGGAGGTTTCGAAAAAAACATTTTTTTGCCGAACGTAAGGGCTTTTACATTTTTCGTTATAAATTTCTTAGGCATTTACAGTCTGATCTTAAAGTATGATACATCTATGTTTTAATCTCGAGAAGACCAATGTTTTGTCCTCAGTGGCCGTTGACCTCAAGTATCTCGTTCTAGTATTTATCCACCAGATCTCTGTTTGTACCACCCTAATGTCAGAAAATTAAAGCTAGCAAGAAACTATTTAACTTCTGCAAAGGAAGTAATTCGATAATTCCAGCAGAAACGTTTTTAAATGTATTTATACAAAAATATATATACCGTTATTTCAAAAATAGAGGAGGTTGAACAACATAAATATCAAGGCGAACTGACTAGAAGGTGAGGTCAACTCTACAACAACACTGCTTCTGTGGTCGGGTTGTCAAAAATATATCTAGTAAAAAAATAGGTTTGTTTACATAAAAAATAGTTTGTATACAAACTTTGACAAGTCGACCAACGAAAAAAAACACCATATGTTGACTTGACCCCATCTTCTAGTGAATTCGCCTTGATACATATTATCGCGTAACCGAAAAACCGAAATTCCGCAACAATATTACCTGTAAAGAAGGCTATACTTTTTTGCGCAGTCGTTTTAGAAACGTGTTTTTATTTTGAAAAAAAAAATATTTTTTAGCAAAAATTTCGAAAATATAAAAAACCATAAAAGATTGGATAATTTGAAAAGTTCCAAACAAAAAATATTAAGGGCAAGTTTGTTTTGAAAAAATGTTAAGGACGAATAGCTTATGAAGGCCGGTCATACATTTTATTTGGGACTTTATCTTAAAAATATTTCTAAGCCGTATTAAAAATTTTGTATAGAAGCCCTCTTAAGAAAGAAAGATAGCGGGTAGGTATGTTCGAAATAAATGATGATGATGAAAAATAAAGTGTGATTGGTCATATATTTGACCCGTCTAGAAGCATCCTACGCGCTTAAAAAAATTCTTAAATATTTTTCGGAACCTGCTTGCAAGGTGGTACGCTCTAATATGCATAATAGTAAAGGTAAATATTCTATACATACATACAATTTTGTATTATAAAATATAAAGTGTGAAAATAAAAAGTGTGAAGTTTTTAAATGAAGCAAAAATTAAAGAAAATAATGCATTGCATAAATTTTTGTTTTAAGTAAAATAAAACATGGTCCATATTACTTCTTCTATTGGTTTTATTTAAAAACAAAAAATAGTAATCAATTACTTAAATGTATTTTAAAAAAATGTTGGCCCTACCAAAGGTATTTTGGCACTTTTGAATCATTAATTTGGTCCAAAATATATAAAAAATCAAAATGAATCACTGTCAACTACACTCTTACATATATATCAGTGTTGCCAGAGAAATTTCGAGAAGGATACATTTTAGTTTCCAAAAAGATCACTTTTTCCCAAAAAGATACATTTTGAAAAAAATTGGAAAATCCTTTTTTAGCGTTTAACATTTATTAATATAAAAATTGTTCATATGTAATGAATATTGTAGAGAAAATTATATCATATAAATTCATTTTTATATTTATTTAAGCCATAAATATTAGGTATGTAATTTTTAAAAATACATTCAGCACACTTTTAAATTAATTACATGTAACTATCTTTGGATGTTATCAAAACAAATTCATTTTTGTAAAAATTAATGAACGAGTTAAGGCGATTATATATAAAATGTTCATATACATTTCCTGAAAATAAAAAAGATGTTCATATACCATTAGTAATGCTACTTTTACACTAGTATTGAATCGGTTACGATGATCAGTCTTAATAAGTTTTAGTTGGCTAAAAAATCTCACCACACATACAAAAGTTAAACGAACTACTTTTTCAAGTTTTTACACATCGGCTCATTAGTCTTAATCCATATTATGAAACAAAAACTGCTTGTACATGAAACAAAGAACACGTCTCCATTCGTCTTCCCCTTTCATCGTCAAACTCAAATGTTTCGCAGTAAATGGTTCATAATATGGACCAGGACTTAACAAAATTTTTTAAACAAACCTCTTTTTCCCAATACTCAGTTGTCATGTCACTGTTAAGCCAAAGTTTAATATTTTATTTCTGTACATTTTGCGTGCGGATTCAAAAGATACGAAAAATGTCAGGATTATACATGGTACCTGAAGTCATTAAAAGATACGAAAAATTTATCTTTCGTATCCTAATGGCAACACTGATATATATATTCATCATTCTTGCGCAGATTTACTTTGAGTAACCACGAGAGCAAAATGTGAGAATACTACCTAGATGTTTGTTGTTTTAAAACCTGAAAAAAATTGTTTAAAACCTATTGAATACCTTGGCCTCGCTGTACGATCTTTTTTTAAGAAATCGATTTTAAATTTAACGAACAAAATGCACCTTAGTAAAAAAGTGCGTCCAAGGCAAACGCCTTGAAAAAAATTCAAATTGTCTTATTTTCAACGTTACCGTGTTACACAGTACTGATCTACTTAATTTATTTGTTACTTCCAAAGCGAATTTACTTTTCAGGTGGCATTGAACACACAGGTGAGCTACTTTATTTTCTTACTTAGAGTAAGTTATGTCAAAAATTATAGTGTTTTTGACATATCGTCCAACGAAAGCAACAAAGAAGAAATACAATCACCCCTATCGTGAATAAAAATTCCTTGGGAGTTTTTTCCCTTTTCCCAGTTTTGAATTAACATAATAAAAATGGAAAAAGGGAAAAAACTCCCAAGGATTTTTTTTCACGATAGGGGTGAATGTTTTTATTGGTGTTGTACCGCACAGTGAAGTCAAGCGCAAAAAAGTGATGATAAATCTGAATCTCCTAAACTACTGGTCGGATTGTACAATAATGTTGTACGAGCGAGACGTAAAGGCTTAAGGAAAATTATGTTTTTGACGAGGCGAGATACAGGGTGCCAAAGTTGACCACCTCGGGTTATGGAAACTTTGTAAAGCTTGTTAACTTGTGCAAATATTGACTCATTTCAATGAATTAAGTTTTGAAAAAAGCTAGTAGAAAGACAAAGAAATTCCAGTTTATTTCACTAAGCTATCTCTTATACATAGTTTTAAAAATATTTCTGAAAGAGTTTTTACCGGTTTTTTAAACTGACTTTGTTTTTCGCAAGCACATTCGGTAGTTAAGGTCCAATACCACTGTGCTAGTTGCAAAATAAGACAAACCGGGCGTTTTAACACAATTCGGGTACGCTGAATTCAATGGTGCTAACCGTTTTTTTTCGAAAACAAGAGATGTTTTTGAAACATGCCGTTATATCGAAAATGGAGGAGGTTGCACAACATATATACGCGTAACTCAAAAACGGTTTAGTTTATTGAAATTACAAAAAAAAACCCGAAATTCCTCAATAAAATATGAGCAGTCGTTTTAGAAACATATTTTTTTTTTTTTTGGAAAAAAAATAATTTTTTTATCAAAATTTCGAAATTTTTTTTTTTTTTAAATTCATAAATAATTTGAAAAGTGCAGTTAGGCTACTAATTTTTTGCACACATATAAAAAACAAAACAAGCCATAAATGGTTACAATATGTTAGCAACTTTGGATTTTATTCACAAAATTCGAAATTTTAAAAGTTTTAATTTATTTAAAAATTTGATAAAACGCAATATTTTTATGTATTTCTCGAGAAAATGTTAAGGACAAAAAATTATTTGAGGTCGGTCATACATTATATCTTACTAGGGGCGACACCTGGGTATTAATGGGATTTTTCTTCAATATATTTCTAGTCTGCATTGAACATTTTTATCATTTATGGCTTGGCATGTTTTTTTTGCAGCTTCGTTTTTTATATGTGTGCAAAAAATTAGTTGCCTTACTGCATTTTCCAATTTTTTATGAATTTTTAAAAAACAACAATTTCGAAATTTGATAAAAAAAATTATTTTTATTATTTTTCTATAACGACTGCTCACATTGGAAAAATACTTTTACTTTTCTTAAAGGAAATTTGATTGCGGAATTTCGGTTGTTTTTAGTAATTTCAATAAACTAATCCGTTTTTGAGTTGTGCAACCTAATTCATTTTCTAAAAAAAAGTGTCAATTTCGAGCACAGTGTTCTTGTTTCTAATAAATTTAGAAATGACACGCAAAAAGGCTTATCTCAATCCGCCTAGTCGTAAAGATAAATACAAGTAGGAATTTTAAAATGAGTTTGAAAATGGCTTCCTTAAGAAGCACAACCCACGAAGGGAGAACAGGGATTATGGTTTGATTATTGTTGCAAAATTTAACACTTAAAACAATATTGAAGTACTTTTGAAAGGTCCATGATATGCAAAAAAATGTTTGGACCCATTAAAACAGAATCTTCAACATAAATATAACTATTTCTTAAAAATTATTTATTATTATTATACCACCAATTATATAAATAGTGTTTTTATTATTGTAAATTTAGTTTTCAGCTATGCCGTTAAGCGAGTGTAAGATGTTATTAGAAAAATTTAACATTATAAGAATATTGAATATATGGCTGGCAAGTGAATTGTGGTTGTGTTAAGTCATGGGCATGGTATACTTTCGATTTAATTTAAATGAGAATTTAGTTTCATTGCCGAAGTGCTTCCGTTAAGACGCAAAATTCAAAATTCGTAAGGAAACGTAATAGTTCGGTTAATATTTGAGTGCCAAAATAAAGAAGTGTACAAATTAAATAGAAATTTTATTTTAGTATACAAAAAAAACTAAAAGGTACTCATTTTGCTTAAATTATATGCAGTAGAACAAACTATTTAATTGAAATTAAGACCAAAAATTTATTATGGATAAAAAAAGTCGAGTTAAACTTTAAAAAGTTGCACAAAAACGTTTAGTTACAATATAAGATAAAATAAAAAGTTTAAAATTGTACACTTGATAAAATAAAAAAATAATCGGTCTCTTTTTTAACAAATTTCATTTATGTGTTTCTAAAGAACACAAATAATAAATAAAAAAAAATTAAACATAAAAAATACAAAAAAAAAACACAAACAAAGTAAAAGAAAGTAAAACAAAAACAAAGTTTTTTTTATTTCTTGTTAAACAATTTATTTCAAAAATTTTTAGTGGTTAAATAATTAAGAAGTGAGTAAATTCATAATTGAATAAAAAAGGTTTATGTGAAAATATTTAAAAATTATAAGAGAGTTTGGTTAAACGTTTTTTATTTAATTAAGAGCTTAATTTTTATTTTTTTGTTGCATTTTTTTTTAAATTATTATCTCCCTTACAGTACTCGTAATAAGGGTCATTCCAATGTTTTCCATTGAAGGGTTATCAGTGAAATTACATGAAATTCCATAGGAAATTTACAATAAAAATTTTCTTAACAAATTGTACTGAAATGTGTTAACAAAAGGTAACACGCGCCGTTTTATTTTTAAAAAGTTAATGGAACATTTAATTAATTTTTTTTTAATAATTGTTCTATACACCAGTGATGCCATTATGATACGAAATAAACATTTTTCGTATCTTTTGATGTCTTCAGGTAACATGTATAATCCTGAAATTTTTCGGTTCTTTTGAATCTGTACGCAAAATGTACTAAAACTTTTTAAGACTGATCATCGTAACCGACTCAATACTAATACAACTTCAGCTTTAGTAATGGTAAAAGGAAACATTAAGGATGTTTTAACATACGATCCACCTAAATTGAGGCTTACTAGTAGTGCGAAGTTGTTCTGAGGAAATATGAACATCTTTTTTTATTTTCAGGAAATTATACTGAAAAATATAATAAACAAGTAAGAAAGTACAGTCGGTCAAGCCCGACTATATGATACCCTACACCACAGTATTTTAAAACACAGTTACGAGAGTGCACCCTATTCGGGACCCATGGAAAATCATGCTTATGTGTCCATATATATATATATATGGTTCTATCTATGTTTTAAATTTCATTAAAATCGGTTTGGAAGTTAGTGAGGCTGAAATTGCACCCTTCCTCTTCTTGTGATTCTATTTTTTAAAAACTGCATAGCTTATGTAGACATAGAAATACGGATCTATCAGGGTTTTAAAATTCATTAAAATCGGTTAAAAAAGTTTCTGAGAGACAGAAATTGCCCTCTAACTCCACTTGTGTTCCTATTTTTGAAAAACTGCATAGCTTATGTGTGCATATAAATGTGGATCTATCTATGTTTTAAATTTAATTAAAATCGGTTTGATAGTTTCTGAGAAGCTGAAATTACCCCATCTCCTCTCGTCCTACGATTCGGCCCATTTTCGAAAGGCTTTGTCCTTGTGCCAATTAGAACCTATAAGCCAAATTTTATCAAATTATCTCCAAAATTGCTACCCTAACTTTGCGCACAAGGACAGACAGCCGGACATCGTTAGATCGCTCAGAAAGTGATTCTGAGTCGATCGGTATCCTTTAAGGTGGGTCCAAGACCAATGTTTTAAGGTGTTACACACATCAGCACAAATGCATAATACCCTCTCCACTTTTGTGGTGTGGGTATCAAAATTAAAATTTGTTTTTGTTTTAATATAAATTTCTCACTAACTCACTTGTTTTCAATTTCTAAAAACAGGCAGATAATCTCCTAAGTATAACTGCCTTAACTAGTATATTAATTTTTACAACAATCAATTTGTTTTGATAATATTAAAAGATTTTAAAGTTTGCTTACTGTATTTTTAAAAATTAAATACCTACTCCCGTATTTATAAACGATTATTAAATTTAACAAACGTTTATTAAGGCAAATTTCATACAAAATTTGTTTTGTAAACCTTTATTAAATTTAAAATTTTTTTATAAATACGGGCGCTAATATTTATGACTTAAATAAATATAAAAATGAATTAATATGATATAATTTTTTTTACAATATAGGTATTCATTAAATATGAATTAAAAATGTTATGTTAACAAATGTTAAACGTTAAAATGGATTTTAAAATTTTATTCAAAATATATCTTTTTTGGAAAAAATGTATCTTTTTGGAAACTAAAATGTATCTTTTTCAAAATTTCACTGGCGGCACTGCTTCTATATTCGTGACTGTGTTATGTCGTGTTTTGTTCTAATTGGTCCAGACTTGACCATTGGCCCCATGTAAACCCCTTTTTAACGAAAAAATATAATACTGTTGTGCGATTCACTAACTTTTAAAGAACCGACAATCGTTATATTTGTCGATATATATAATCGCTTGCAGTAACGATAAATTATTGTCGCTAAAATAAATTAAATTTCGATAAATTTTTGTTATATTTGTTTTTACGATACGATTATCTTAATAACAGTTAGTGAATCGCACTACTCATTTAGACATCTAGACAATAATTAGCAAAACAAATTTTTGTATTAATTTTAGCCCCATAACATAATTTTATTAAGGCGGGTTCATTACACAGTGCAACAAAATTCGGATCATCGCCGCCAGCCACAGTACTTGCAACGCGAAATGAAACTAGACTATTGGTAGAGCAAATGCAATGTTTTGGTCTTAGAAGGCCCCTTATAAAATTTGATGCATAAAATATTCCTAGAGCATTTTTACTTTACACTTGTTCCGCTTTATATTACAAACTGTCAATAAATGAAGAAACTTAAGGGTTTCTAATACCTAATTTCTTTTTCTAATCCCAGCTTTGAAATTTTAAAAAGTTTTAATTTTAATATAAAATAGTTAATCTTAACTAGGGTTTAAGAAATTTTTGATTTGAATTTTCTTATCTTCCTTGTATTAATACATTTGGTTTAAATTCTTACAAAAAAATAAGGAAGAATTTTTAAGATCAACAACAAGTTTAACATCTTTTGAATAAACATTTAATTTATCAAAAAGAGAGAATATAGTGAACAGATTTCGAATTCTTTACAATACAGAACAAAAGGTCGAAACTGCATCGTGTCCACAGAATAAAAATTTTGTTTTACAGCATTGTGTAATTTTCTATGCCTTCTCTTTTTCTTTCAATAACAAACCTACAGAAACTGCTTGTAAATGAAACAAATTACACTTTTCAATTCGTCTTTCCCCTTTCATCAACAAACTCAAATGTATCGCAACAAATGTTTTAAATTTAATATGAACCATGAATTCCGCCATAATTTATTTTTGATATTTTTGTACCCTTTGGTTATTATTCTAAAATATTGCTTATGATTTTTTTTTTTATTAACCTTTTAAATAATCCTATCTTATGTTGTCATCATAACTGAGGGCAAATAACGGCATTCGATATCCATCGAAATTACAATACAATTAAAAAAAAAATTTCGATCGATATAGAATGAAGTAATTTGCCCCCTGCACTTGTTTTCACATCGATATGTAAATGTTCTTAAAAAAGAAAATCTTTGTTGAATTCTTACACATTTAACAAATTGTTTTCATCACAGTTAGATGTATTATTTTATTATTACTTATTAATAGGGATGAGATTTCCATGCGAATGCATGTTTTTTGTCGATGGTCTAAGAACGATGTCGACCAATTATCTTTCCGAATTAAATAATTTTCGTTAAAATGGCACTGATTTGTTTTTGCCTATTGTTGCATATTTTGTTGAAAATACGTGTTTTTGCATATTTAGGTTTTAAATGCATATATTTACATATTTTGAAATTTTTGAGTGATTATTTTACCATATGTTTTAAAAAAAATTTTAACTGCCTGTTTAACGATTTCGAACGTCAACGTTTTTTTTTTTTTTTTTTTAAATGTAATTTTCTATGCAAACGTTAACGTTCGAAATCGTTTAGCAAAATAAAACTAAAAAAAAAATTTTTAAAATAAAAAATAAATTCTTTTGGAGATTTCAAGATTTCGACAAAAGAACCTTCTATTTTAAAACGATGCAGTGCCTTACATCGTCATGGCTTCCAATGGGTTTAAAATATTTAACCCAAAACTGTTACTTGCTTGGCACATGGGTTATACCGCGCTGCAGAAGGTAATTAGAAGCCAATTCGATACTATTGCAATTTTTAATGAAATTGATTCCTTTATTCCCCTTCCACCGCAGCCAGTAGTAAAAAGATGGGGGTCTGGCTAGATGCTTCAAAATTCTATTCAACAAACTCAAAACAGTAGGTACTTATTTATTCAAACAAACAAAAATTTTAATTATTTTAGTTTTTTTTATTGATATTTGATTAGCAAAGACTGAATTTTTTGTATATTTTTTTTAAGTAAAAATAAAAAACGATTTTTTATGAACATTTTTCAAGTTTCTAGTGAAAATTTTTTAGTGCATGAAAATCTCATCCCTACTTATTAACAATGTGCAACCTCTTTTATTTGTCCAAATTCTAGCAATGAGATAAAATTGACAGCATAAAGCGGCTCATACACTTGCAATAAAATTATATCGCTAATGTGTTTGTGATAACCGAAGGTGGCACAATATATTGGCAACTTACAAAAGACTTTTAATTTTTATTTCACAACGAAAAGAAAGTGAAATGTGTTGGCAACATTTTACGATACTGTTTATGTTATTCCTATAGGTTTAATTCACCTTTTTATTAAATGAATGTTGAGCAATATTTAAAATGAAACAATTGTGCAACTTATTGAACAAAATATGACAAAATGGAAGTAATATGGCCTTAGTATGTACACAATTAATAATGATAGTCAGGCGTTAACTAGTTGACAACAGAGTGTTATAAATTTAATGCAAATGGTATTTTTCACATCTTTGGTTTCAATTTGACACTTCGTTATTGTTTTAATACTATTGGTTGCAAATTTTTTGGTAGTGCGATTTGGAGTAACGGGAAGTCACTGGATTATTCCAATAAACCAGCAACAACTGACGTCTTGGAGGCCAACATTGTTCGTGTTATTCGTTTTATATGGCCAGAAAAGCTTGAAAAAGTTGCAAAAAATATACCGCGGCTGATATTGTTTCGAATAGAAAAATTATTTGATTGAAATTTAATTTTTTGCGTTATTTTAAACAATTTCAAGTTTTATCGGACTCAAAAAACACCCTTTACTAACTGACTTTTTTTAATAATTTTAATCGATCAGTTGTTAATAAAGACACCAAAATTCAAAAGTTATGCAACAACACCCCCATTGGAAAGATCATATTTCCAAATTTTTTTAAAATAATTAAAATTTTTAAAATCAAAAGCATCTCTTATCTACTTGTTCCTCACCGCTTGCTTTGACCTTTGCAGTAAATTTTTTTTTTTTTTATAAAAATCGCATCTAAAATACAGGCAAATATTAGACAACTACCTGCGCTAATATAAAGCAAAAGATATTAGCAAAGCAAAACCAAAAAAATAAAATTTATTATTAGTGACGTACATAAATTTCCGACCACTTGTACAGGGTTATTCTTTCAGTGGTGTCAAAATTGCCAGCCTGGCAAGGCTCTTAGCTGCTACATTTCTGTAATCTGAAGTGTCATTTATTTAGTGAAATGTTTGCTATTTACAAAAGTGGTGGTTCAAAAGTGGCACACTTTGCGAGCATTACGGGGTGATTATGATGGTCATGACGATCATACTGCGCAAGGCATTGGCAAGATTATAAAGAGAGTGGAAGCGTTACAGATTTGTTCGGTCAGGCCTATGCAACTGCGCAATGTGCGTACATCCGAAATTATTGCATCTGTTAGTCAAAGTGTGGCGGATTATTAGCATCTGTCGATTTCAAGGCTCAGAGCGCTATAACCGTATGGTATCCGACTTTTTTTGGCCTGCAATTGACGGTTATGAACTGGATGTGGTTTCAACGAGACGGTGCCACGAGCCACCCAACACGGCCGATTTTGTCTTTGTTATGTGGGAACGCTTAATTTCACGTTTTGACTTTTTTGTGGGACTACGTCAAAGACCTTATCTACGAGGATAATCACCTAATATTGGAGCATTTGAAAAACAACATTTCTCAAGTTATCTCGAAATGTGCGAAAAAGTGGGCGAAAACTACCTCGAAATTATCGGCTGCTGCAACCAATCTAGAGACGGTCTTTTAAATTACATTGTATTTTGTTCGTAATGGCAAGGTCCAAGCATTATAATGAAATGCAAGTTTCATCGCAATCATAGCTTTAGATGTGCTTTATTTCACTCTACTTTTAAAATGCAAAATGGATAACCCTATACATGTAAACATTTATAATGATATTTTCATTATCATCAGTAGTTTGCAGAATTTCGTAGAATTCAACTTAGCCGCGCCGAATTTTATATACCCAACACAAATATGTGAATGTATGAAATATATTCAGAGCTACATTTTATGGTATGGTGCAAACTTAATAGGGTCTAAGATAAATATTGTAGACATTGCAAACGGTATAAAAATCTTACATATACCCTCCCTTTCCCCCTGTGGTGAAGGGTATAATTACCATTTTTAGCTGATGCCGTGTGACCTCAATCGTGCCACTTTCCTTGGGGATAGTAGCAATGGCGCTTTGCGAAAAAATAAAATTATATGATGCTGTACAGACCATTTCCAGCATTCAATGCAATGACAATTTGGATGTTTTACAAACGGAATGACAAAATCAATATATTACCTATCTTTTTAGCAAATTTTAAAATTTCTTTATCAGAGAAGTAAAGCACATAGAATCTCTTAATGACAAGAAATAGTTTAAAAGAAATGCGAAAAAATCTCACATACAAACTTTAAATCAACACGCGAACGTTTTTCAAATAATTTTGGGCAATTAACTGTTCGAATAATTTGAAATTGCTTATTTTCGATTAACAAGTAATTCGAATAATTTATGTCGATTAATCGAAAATTTGTTTTTTCATAGTATTTGTTTTATTCTTTAATGTAAAAAAAACAAGCCGGTAGGTTTTAATTACCCTTTTTTGTTTCTTAACTCAGGAACATTTCCTTCGAGTAACAATTCTTTAAAATAAAGTACAAAAACTGAAACCATAGAGTTGGGAATATTTTATTTTTAAGCATTTTAAGTGCAGACTGTTACCACACTGATGCAGATGAAATAATTCTTCTGTTTAATAGAGCATTATTTGTATAATAATTGTCATACAATTTTTGTTATTACAGAAACCTTATTGAAAAACGACTCTTTAAATTCTTTCGTTTTACGTTTTCGATTTCCATGACACCCCTGATAGTTTTTCATATAATTTTATTTTTATTTGACATAAAAAAATCGAATTTTAAACAAAAATTGATATTTAAATAAATTGGTCTGCTTTTTGAAATTTTGAAGTCAGCAAATAAGGACCAGTATACTTTGCATATGAGTAGGTGAGTTGCAAAAATTAAAAAATTGAGATAACATCTTATTTTGGCAGAACTTTTAGTAATGTACAAGAATAAATATATAGATTGTATCGAAGCATGTCCTTTTCTATGTGTTTATGTGACCTAAAATTTTTGTAGCAAAACTTTTTTAACCTTTCTGCTCGAATTTCGTTGATGAAATAGAGCCGAATATGACTTGAATTCTGCTGTAGCTCCTGTGGTAAAAGCATTAAGTGAACTACATTTAAAGTTCCAACCTTCAAGGTGAATTATAATAGAAAAAAGGTGAATTATAATAGAAAAAAAGGAAAAGGAACTCGGAAAAATACATGACATTGTTCCAGATTTGAAAATACTTTTATCTACTCACTTTGGGGAAAATTAGAGAGATATTAAAGACTTGCAATTTAAAATTTCTGTCTTCGACAATAAAAACATTGATTATGGAACGGAAAAAAGCAATGTACTCGCACTGAAAGTACATGCAGGTGGGAGATAAACTACATCCAGCCACATTTTGAAAACTTTACAGAAGACCGCAAAATCATGTTGAAAATCACAAATGATTCTATTTTTGTGTTAAAAAATTTGCCAAATATTCTAAATGATCCTAATATGTTTTTTTATGTCGATGATATCCTTAATAAAATTACGTCACAAAAGGCTCGTAACCTTCTATGATGGCACCAAGACCAACAACAAAAGGAGTGCTATTTCCCAAAAATAATAGAAGGCTTTTACGTTACGTTTCTCTTCAAAATGTGTTATAAAAATTGTAGAAGTAACAATTGAAGGCGCATTTGCATGTTTTAATAAAAATACATATCGTTACCTAAAACACAAAAGGCCCTAACTAACAAAAAATTAAAAATCGCCTTTTTCAATAAATCTGATGAATTTCATCAACAGTAATGTCCACAATTAATTTTGGAATCTTTCAACCAAAATTTGCGATTTTATTAACAAAACAACAAACGGCCCTATCTACAAAAGATTATATGATACGCGCTAAAAGACCTTACTAACAGTTTGCATAATATGATAATATAAACAACTAGTAGGTTTTACAAGAAAAATAGGAGAAAAATAAATTATAACCAGTTTAAGGCAATTTATCGATTAACATTTTTAATAGTTATTTGCTTCTCCTGTAAAATTTTCAAAATGTTAGATAGGGCGTTTTGCGTTTTAGGTAACGATATATTTAATTTTTCTGAGAATGATTAACAATGTTGGTAGAAATATTTGACTTTATAAATAAAACAAAACCAACATGGCAGTGTTTTAATTTATGTATGTATATTGAAAACAAAAGACCCCACTTCATAATTTACAAAAAGGACTTATGATGTTCTCTGCTTCTTCAAATTCTGTTGTAAACAGCACTAAGTACAAGGTTTCTTTCAAATGTGCTAAATTCCCATTTTATTCTATTGAGAAACTGAAATTTATTGTTCAAGGAATAAGCTATTCCTATGCGCATTTCACTGGTTGCTTAGGCCAGATCGTCAGGAAACTTCATCCAAAGATTTTAGAAAAGCTAAAGATATTATACAAAATATACACTTGATGCCCTTATCGTCTAAGCAAATTGGACTTGGTGTTGTTTTCAACTTTTCTATATCGAAAACTACATTAGATAGGACTTATGGAAATTTACACATCTATTATTTAGAACAGTATAAATAACGTATTTTGACAAAGATGTGAATTGGTGTAGTTTATCTCTCCCCTACAGAACTATTTGTTATATTTTTTAGCACTGCTTCATAATTTTAATAAATTAATATAACTCTTCAAATATACCAAAGTTCAATGATCCCATACGGATTGAAGCAAAACTAGTTTCTTTCAAAAGTTCGTAGCAAAACTCGATTCTTTAAAAAGTTCGTAGCAAAACTCGTTCGCTCCAAAATTAAATCCATTATTTTTCTATATTTCAGTTGGTTACAATTTTTCACCGTTGAGTTATTAGTCAAGAATTACATAACACTTTAGAATCAAAAAATTTAACTCATTTTGGTTTATTTAATCGCTATAGGTTTCTTGCATTTTTTTCCAAATTTCAAATAAAATATTTTGTAACTCTCCTACTTACATATATGTTAATAACTAGTATGTTAAAGCTCAATGCTGCACATTAGAATTAAAATATTTTTACAGAATCAGTTTCATGCTTTATTTAACCATTTAGAAGGTACTGAATTAAAAAAGTGTTTAAAGTCAAATAAGGACCAGTCTCATAAATATTTAGCATCAAGGTAAGAATAGGATTCGAAGTCAGACTTGGAGTCGGAGTCGTACTTAAAAACTTTCAGCGGAAGGAGTCGGAGTAATAACTTTTTCTTGGCGACTCCACAGCCCTGGTTTATCAGTTTCTTGCTAAAAGTTTGAGTTTGTAAATTTTGTGTAACCCCCTTTTGAGAAACCTTACAAAAATTACTGTTTATTTTTAACAGCTGTCCTTTTAAATCATTTTATATAACACAACAAATATAATAATTTCAAATGTTTTCCTTTCTTGATCAATCAATAAAGTTTTATGTTTCGTTTGCAAACGTCGATACTTCATTTATAATCGCAAAAAGCAACTTTAAACTGCTTTTAATATTTTTATTTATTAATCATTTGAACCAAAGGAAATTAACTTGTAAGTCCTTTCACCATAGTATAATAAGTACTAGGCAAGGCGAATTCATCCCAGGTAATCTCGGTACTACAACAAGTACAACTCGTACAAAACCCACAAGCAATTTGTTTTTGTAAAATCATTGTACAATGTCAAAAACTGAAATAAAACAAAACAGAAACAAATATAATAAAAGAGAATAAACAAAATTTTGGCATCCAACGGTGATTTTAGCTAATATCAGCAGGCCTTTTAAGACCACCTGTAAAAAATTCGCCTTGGTATTAGGTATGTTCATTAGAGAGAGTTTTCATTATTTACCCATGTAATGTCAAAATAATTTATTTGATTTTTGACACTTGTTTTAATTTTTTTCCATATTTTCTTTTGGTTGACGCTATATGGGATTTAAAATCGAGAACAAAATTTCTAATGACTATACCTTGTACTTGTTCTACCATGTTTTATAGGTACAATTTTTTTTTAATTTTCAAAATTTTGTATAAAAATATTTGTTAAATGAGATGAAGTGTTTTTTGAGAATAATAATAATAAAGTCTTAAAATAATTTTACAGATGTCTAAACAAAATTGTCATAATGGTCACAGCGAACCCATAGAAATCCAAGCAAATAGAAATGGTACAGCACCTACGAATATCGATGAAGCTGATGATAGTGGACTATTAATGAAATTGTGTTGCTCTAAAATAAACTCAATGGACCAGGTAGTACCACAATCACCAACTAAAAGTTCCTCCCTTAAACGAAACATCAGTTACGGAAATCTCATGCCAGCAGAAACTAAAGAGACTAGAGTTAAAGTCATATATACAGGAGGTACCATAGGAATGGTAAGAAATGAAAGAAATGGTAAGGCCAAATTCAAATACATAATTAAGAAAATGCTAATTGTTCGGGAAATAAACATAAAAAAAATGTCCAACTTCGGAATAATTAAGGGAAAACTGAATTTTTGAACGTAGCTTGCTTCTGCGTCTTTACACAACATCCAAAAAAAAACTTCGATCAATGCAACGCTATAAAAGTTACGCGGAGTCAAAAGCAAGTGAAAAATTGTTCGTAAAAATCTCGCTATCGGCGTTTATCGAAAAAAAAATAATAATCAAATGTTTAGTTTAGAAAATTTCAACATTTTTTTATTTTTCGAATTTATTCTATGAGCTAAATTTCAGTTATGTATTTTAAAAAGCTTTTTTTGTAGTAATGCATAGCGGGCCAGAAAATGCATTACATTCTGCTGGTGTCTAATAATTGTAAATTTTTCTGTACATACAATATACCTCATTGCTTTCCAACGGAAATCTATGGTAAAATGTAACAAGAAGATACAATTTAATAGTCTGGTAGTGTATAAAGTAATTTCTGAAAAATTTAAGGAATAGGACTATTACAAAAAAAGCTTTATAAAATACATAACTGAAATTTAGCTCATAGAATAAATTCGAAAAATAAAAAATGTTGAATATAATATAAAGTAACCTTCGGAAGGAAATAACTCCCAGTTTCTATTTTTTAGAAAATTTCCTAAAAAAAAAGCTTTGGCCTGTTCGTCGATAACGAATGAAGACTTCGTTCGCTAACTTGCATGTAAAACAAAAACAATATTTTATAATTTGTTTTAAATGCAATTTAAGCGAACGATGTCTTAATTCGTTATCGAAGAACAGGCCATATGTTTTTTGTTCGTACGACTTAGAATTTTGGAGAAAATTCGTTTCAAAAATGTGTAAAATCACGCAGTGGCAGATTAGGGAAATAATGGAAATTTTTTGTAGGAAATTTCTAAAGCTACACATTTGATAATAAGTATTTTTTTTAATAAATGTAGCGAGATTTTTACGAAACCCCGTTGTTCTCGACCTTTGACCCCACGTTACTTTTTTAGCGGCACATGCATCAAATTCAAAAATTCAGCTTTTCCCTTATTATTCCGAAGTTAAATGGGATTATACTCAAAACATTAAACAATTATTTTTGTAGTTCTCGCTCCCACGCCTAATTCGTTGGTAAAACGTATACGAAGATATCCCAATATGCATGATGAAGATTATGCCCAGAAAAGATTTGGCCAATCGGCCTCTATGGCTCCTTTGGTATTACCTTATGTTCAGGGCGAAAGTAATCGTGTACTTTATCAAATAACAGAATATATTCCGCTATTGGATTCTAGTAATATGACCATGCATGACTGGGCTAGAATAGCTATGGATATTCATGTAAGTTTAATAATTGCCAAAAAAAAATCTCATTTTTAATAAGGATTTATTATTTAGCAATCATATGAGTTCTTTGATGGCTTTGTTGTACTACACGGCACCGATACATTATCCTATACCGCTTCGGCTTTATCGTTCATGTTAGAGAATCTCGGCAAAACTGTGATAATAACAGGCTCTCAAATACCCATTTTTGAGACTCGTACTGATGGCAAAGACAATTTTACCTCGGCCCTTATAATTGCTGGCAATTATGTTATACCCGAGGTTTGTGTATTCTTTGGCAATAAACTAATGCGCGGCAATCGTACTGTGAAAGTAAGTTCATGTTCCTTAGCTGCCTTTGATTCTCCTAATGCTCCTCCGCTGGCTCTTATTGGCATTAATGTAGATGTAGATTATAGATTAATCTTTAGACCTTGTAAGATTTCGAAATTTAATGTTCACTCTCAATTGGATGAAAATGTGGGAATATTGCGTATATTCCCCAGTATTTCCACATCAACATTTAAGGCCTTTTTAGCGCCACCCATGAAAGGTGTTGTATTACAATCATTTGGATCGGGTAATGTACCTGCTAATCGTAAAGATTTACTCAAGGAATTAAAAGACGCCTCTGATCGGGGAGTGATAATTGTAAATTGTACTCAGTGTCCCAACGGTTCAGTGGCTGAAATTTATCAGACGGGAAAAGTATTATTTGATATGGGAGTTATTCCAGGATTTGATATGACTCCGGAGGCAGCACTGACCAAGTTGTCGTATGTATTGGGTAAAAGTGAATGGCCATTGGATATTAAAAAACAAGTGAGATTTTTATACTTATGATTATTAAAAAATGTTCTAATACATTAATATTTCGTTTAAGATGGTGCAATCTAATCTTAGAGGTGAATTGACCTCAAACTCTGGTCCTAAAATGGAGGAATATGATTTGGTCGATGCTGTGGCCAGGTCTTTGCATTTATCGTCACCCCAAGAACTCAGCCAATTAGGTGCTACACTGTTTCCTGCCATGTTAAATGCAGCTGTTATAGCCGGAGACATACAAAAGGTTTTAAAGAATTTGTTTAATAAATTACAACATTAAATAAGCGTCCCTCTTTTCTTACCCTGTACAGATTAACAACTTAAAAGCCTATGGTGCTGACCTGTCGGGCGTTAATCAAGATCATCGCACAGCTCTACATTTGGCCTGCATTGAGGGCAATTTGTTTATCGTGAAGCATCTACTACTAAATGGAGTTTCTGTGCACATTAGAGATCGCTATGAGCGCACACCTCTCATGGAGGCTGTCACTAATGATAATCATGAAATAATAAATCTCCTCATAAATTGTGGTGCACATTTGACTGGATCCTCTAGAGCAGTGGGTGAACAATTGTGTGCTGCTGCCGCCAGAGGTTCCTTAGCACGCCTAAAATCTTATCAACTGGCAGGCGCTGATCTTTCACAACCCGACCCATCTGGCCGCACACCACTACATGTCGCTGCCTTGCATGGTTACGAAGAAATTGTGAAATACTTACTCGAATATATAGATAACATAAATGAAACTGACATCTTAGGACTAACCGCTTTGGATTATGCTCTGAAAGCAGATCAGCAAAGTATTGTTGAGATGCTTAATAATTTTAGCCCCAATCAGGCTTAAATTGACAAAAAAAAATTTTCATATTTTATTGTTGTTTTCAATATTATTTCACACACTAAATTTCGTTTTCATTTTCCTAAAACAGACAGATAAACTTTACACAATTTTATTAACACAAACTTCAAAATTAACAAGCACGCGTAACTTTAATTAATTATGTCTAAACTTTTTTTAAATAAATGTTAATTTATTGTAGACAGACACCTTTCTTCCTATTTACTTCAGAGTTTAACTAGATATAACGGTATAATAGCAGAGTTGCATTTTCGTCATTAAAGGTGGTCGATCAAATAGAGATGGGAGACAGATATCAAATTTAGAATAAAGGTACAGTTAATTATATTATATTTGAAAAAGAATTTGATTGTTTTTAATATGTTAATGCTATGTTCATACGACGATAGAAACCACTGGTTTCGCTCTCTGAAACTAGATTGCCAAACATGCTGTTCATACGACTTATTCCTGTTTCATTTTGACATTTTTTTTGTGTTGTTAGTGTGATTTTTTTTAAATAGATAAAAAAGTAAATAAAACTTAAAAATATATTATTTAATAATTTTATTTTAATTATTTTATTATAATTATCACTTTATTTTATTAAAAATCTATTTTTATTTTGTTTTTTTCTTTGTTTTGATATTTTTTGAGAGCTAGTTCAGATAAACTAACGATAACTGTTATCAAAATTGGAGATGATAGTACATTTTTCCTGTTTCGCAGCCTGTTTCAAAATGAAACGACTTGTTTCGCTCTCAAAATTTTGTATGGGAAAACAAGTCGTTTTTATCATGTTTGGGGCGCGAAACAGGAATAAGAGAGCGAAACGCGAATATTGCTGTCCATGTGAACATGGTATAAGCGGCTAATACACTTGCAATAAAATTGTTCAATTTTACGTATTGTACAATTATATTGGCAATGTGTATGTGATATTAGAAGGTGGCACAATATATTGTTACTCAATGTAGTGCATTTAAATTTAAAAATTTCATTTAAATAAATAAAATGCATTACTGTTATAATATATATTACAAAGTGTAACGAATTTTTTTGGAGTTTTATTATTACATAGGTATTTAAAATTTTTTTAAACAACAACTTACAATTATTCCAAACAATTTAGTTCTATGCAAAAATTTCAAAGCTAATAATAAATAATGGAATATAGAAAATAATTAAATCCATAAACACTTCTTAGTAAACTTTCTTAGGTATGTTCAGACCCAATAAATTTTTGACGAAAAAATGTAAAAACTATGACCAGTAAATTAATCAAACTTATGGCAATTTCTTTTCTGAGATGTATTTTGCATTAAAGTTACAAATTCTCCATTTTTGTGTTCGTTTGCACAAAAAATAGAACTGTGGAAAACATTTTCAAGTTCCCTTGTGAATTAGTTGATAAAACACATAAAAACATGTTGCATATTTAACCCTCACTTTTTTTGTTCATACTGCCCTGTTTTACAACTTTGGCACTTATTACTTTGTTTGTACAACCAATGTTTTATTTTGTTTGTCATAATTCATACTGCTCATACTTTTGTAAAAAGATTGTTTAAAAAAAATATAAAAATATTTACAAAATCAAAAAAGTCTATGTACATACATATATTATAAGCCATGTCGCAGAGTACAATTCCGTTCGGAACCGAAGAAAACATATTTGTTTATTGGTACAAAGTGTATTTTGATAGTTTATTGGCCTTTTAGATACAGAAAACTTCCATTTCGTTCATGGAAACAAAAGTAGTTCATTCCGAAATTTTTTTCGTCATATTTTGAAGCACCAAAATACAGAATGAATTCCGTTTCTGAACATGGCATGTGAAATGGCTGTATAAGTGCTGGTCTACACTCTTCAAGATTAAGTCGTCAAGTCTTATGCTTTAAGGAAAGAAGGGAAGAGAGAATGCCATTTCTTTTCCTCTCTCTACTAAAAAATCAAGACTTGTCGGGTAAAACTGGAAGAGTGTGAACCAGCACTTATCGTTTTAATTTTTCTAAGCCATTAAGAATGTCAATATTTGTTTCCAATCCGTAATAGCGTGTAGAAATCGCTCAAATCACTTTAAAAATCGCTCATAACACTGCGGCTACACACTCAAGTTTTTCTTGATAGTCTTTTACATATAGTGTCGGTTCACACACATCAAGTTTGAGTCGTCCAGTCTTGAGTTTTTAGGAGAGCGTGGAAAAATATGGCATTCTCTTTTCCCTTCTCTCCTAAAAGTTCAAACTTGACGAGCGTGAACCGGCACATAATATCTGTAATAATTTCCAATAATTGAAAGCTATGCCGTAGGCTGCTCGCAATTTTTGAGCAATTTACTCTGTGTCGGATCACACACGTCAAGTTTGCCTCATCAAGTCTTGAGTTTTTAGGCGAGAGAGAAAAATAAAGTTCAAGACTTGACTTGTGTGAACAAGTACTTTTAAGAAGTCATCAAAAAGCAATTTATAAAGACAAATGAAAAATTTGCTCACTAAGTGCCGGTTCAAACACATTAAGTTTGACTAGTCAAGTCTTGAGTTTTTAGTGCTGGTTCACACCAGTTTTTAGGAGAGAAGGGAAAAGAGAATCCCATTTATTTTCCTCCCTCTTCTAAAAACTCAAGACTTGACGGCTAAAACTTAAAGTGTGAACCAGCACTTAGGAGAGAGGGGAAAAGAAATGACATTAGCTCTTCCCTTCTCCCCTAAAAGCACAAGACTTGACGAGCCAATTTTGACGTGTGTGAACCGGCACAAAGGGAATATTAAAGGCAAGTTCGTTTCAATTTTTAAAAGCAGGAGTATACTGGTAAAAATTGTGAGTCTATTAAAGCTTGTTATGCAAAACTTGACCGTGTAACCCTCTAGTAAAGTACATTAATGATAAAAGTGTAATAGTTGTAAATTAAAGCATCTAATTTTGTTCTATTGAAGTTGCACAATTTGTAACACTTTGAGTGATTTTATTTGTAAGACTGGGATCACACGACTGCCGCAATGCACCAATTTTCACACTTTTTAATGCCCAAATCGTGTGACTGCACAAATAAATGGCTCATGTACCAATCGAGAACAATATTGTGCTTGGTCTGGGATCACACTATGAAAGTTTTCTTCCAGAAAGTCTGAGTTTATTGGTGAGAGGGGAAGAGAACATGCTTTTCTTTTCTCCTCTCTCACCCATAAACTCAGGCTTTCTGAAAGAAAACTTTCATAGTGTGAACCCAGACTTACTTTTACCAACCAAAGGCAACCCTTTTACGGCAATCGTGTGACTGTTTGCTATGAATTCGCGCTTCAATAAAAATAACAAAAATGCACCAATATATATTGTGTTCTTGTGATGCAATCAAACAACACAATACGCGCCAATATTTGCCTTTTTTAATAAATTGACTTTTTTGTGTTTCTTTTGGTAGGTAATGAAGATAAATATGTATGTATTTGTTATGCATTTAATTTTTTTTAATTATTGCTATTAACAAATGTTCACAAGCATATTTAGCTGCTCAGTAAGAATATTTTTGTTAAAGATATTTCTATGCGAACCTTAACATACGAAATTGTTGAACAGACTGTTTTTTTTTTGGAATTTTTTAAAAAATTTAAATAAAACTATTCAACAAAAATTTGTTTAATTTTTTTTTTAATGAAAAAACCAACAAGAACTGTCAAACAAATAAAAAAGCTACCACAACAGCTGTTTTCGCAGTAAACGCAAGTAAGAACAATCGTGTGAATGTGCTGCGGCAATTGTTGTAACCATCTCGCATTGTACCAACTAGCGGCAATTGAATTTGTTTAAAACTGGGCAATTTCATTATTGTGCGTCAATAAAGCACAATCAAAATTGTGTCATATTGGTGCATTTGCGGCAATCGTGTGAACCCAGCTTATGAGATAATTGCTTAGGTCATAATTATGTAAAACGCAACGCTCCTTTAAAAATTTCAAACGCCTCATAACTTGTGGCGTTGAAAATTTTAAAACGGTACATGAATTTCTATAGAAATCAACAACAAAATTACAAAATATTTATGACTTTGTTTTTGCTTTCAATGTAATTCTTCTTTGACTTTGCGTTGCGTTTTATATAATTAGGCCCTTAATATAATTAAGAAACTGTTAAATGCTGTTTGTTCTAGCCAAGCGTTTTGCAAAAGCAAATAATTTTTTAATAAGTCTATTGGTTACGTGTAGGACGTCAAATATTTAATAGATGTAAACATAGCTTTACCCCCATATTGAACGCATTAAGAGACAGCCATTACTTGATCTTATAAGTGAGTCCATCGTGCCCGACCTTGTTGAGAGCTTACGAAACGTCAATAAAGAATGCTGAACAGTACTTTTTCTTCTCAATAGCATTTCGGAAAACGCTTAAAATTCTATGTATTTGCCCATTTATTCTTCGAAACCCAAATTTACCCCTATCGTGAATAACAAGTGGAGTTTTTGTTCCCATGAAATTTTTATTCCCCTCGAAGGGGAAAAAGCAATCGTGAATCTACTGTTAAAAATTGTTTACGCTATCAGTTTCAGTGAATGTAAAAAAGAAGCAAGATTAAAATATTAAAAAAGGAAAACTAGAAATAAGGTTTGTATCCGTTAACTAAAATAAAAATATATAAGAATAATGGCATATCTAGTTACAAGGTGGCTTATACTTAGGGTTGCCATTCGTACTGATTTTACCAGTACACGTACTGGTTTTTATTCAATGTACTGGTTTATGCATAACACCCAAATCAGTACGCAAAAGTACTGATTTTTTTTAAATTTTGCATCCAAATAATTTTTCTTGTTTAAAATTGGTTTACTTCCCTTATTACTTTTGATTTGTTATGAATCACCCAGTTAAAATTCAGTCTTTACTCTTAACTATCCATAAGCTTTGTATTTAAATAAATAAAGGTGCCATTAGGGCTTTTCAAAAGAAAATGCTGCTTTTGCGAAAAAGAGAAAAGTTTAAAAACACTCGCAGGATTGTTTGCTTCGCCTGTCTTCGTTTTGAACAACTGCCAACGTGAACATTTCTTGGTTGCATTATGTGATTCAAATAAAACGAAAAACAACGTAAAATGTTTGTTTTGTTTTCCAACGTCCTGTGTGTAAAACAGATATAAAACGGCACATGCAAACAGGTAGACATAACCTTGGGTTAACACATGAAAGAACTTTCTTGCAAGTAGAGTATACGTATTATCACCCTGCAAATATTAGTACTAGTCCAAACACGCGTGTTAAATGTAGCCCACAAGGGACTAGGACTAGTCCAAAAGTAACCCAAACGTATGGAAAAACATGGTATATATAACATTACGATGTTCTAGGGCAGGGCGATATAACCCAGCTTTGGATTACAAAGGAGTAGTCTTAAAACTTCTTCATTGTACATATAAACAAGAGGATTAGTTTTAACTTCGTTTAGAAGCGAAAACATGTCTCACTACAAACAATTTTTGACAATGACATAGTCCATGCTTGCATAACATCGGACCAGTCCGTGGAGTAGTCCATTTAATCAAAATGGATCAGGCGGTCCAATATAATTTGCAGGGCAACGAAAAATCGTAGAAACAGCCGATTGGCTGAAAGTACAAAAATTGTGTGAATGTTAGTGAAAAAGTGTAAGTGTATTGCATTGTAAGCGAAATATATCAGGGAGTCATCAAAAAACAGTATCTACATTTCATTCATGGCCACACCTACGCTTCAGCTGATTGTAGCAGCAAACATTTTAAAGAAATCTTCCCTGATTCCAAAGTTGCTTCCAATTTTTGTTGCGGAAGAACAAAGTTGTCTAAAGTTGCAACACAATTATTGGCAAAGTATTTACGGTTTTCACAATTTTCATGTCATAATTTAAAAATTACCCTACAAGAAATGCATAACCAAAACTAAAAAAAATACTATTGCTATAACACTATATTGGTCAACACTACCGGTCATATAACTAGTAAAATGACCGGTAGTCTTCTTGTAGGGTAATTTAATATTTTATTCGTGTGAATTATTCGAATAACTTCCTTTTTACTTTTATAATACAACGCTGCACTTTTTAATATTATTTTTCACAACACAGTAATTTGCTGACATGGACTTAATTTGTGTGTTTTTTCTTTAATAAATTTTGTTCAATAAAAATTTATGGTAAATTACTAATTAAAATGTCGTAATAATTAATTAAAACATAAAAAAAATATTCTTTTAACTTCATTCTATCGTTGTAGTATGAAGTTTTTAAAAAACAATTGAAATTTGAAGCAAAAACATTAACTAAATGTGGAACTGAACACGTCAGATAAACCTTTTTAATTTTTCGTGGCATTGAGCTTTTTCTTTTTTGTGTGTTTAAATTGATGTGATCATAGTTGTAAAAATACTAGAAATTTGTTTTATGTTATTTTTTATATGTATATTTAATTGTCGGGGTTTGTTGTTAATTTGCATATTAAAACCAAATTTTGTGTTTGTTCTTTTCTTCTAGTACAAGTACCAATGTTCGAGTTTAGCCAACGAAATCATCATCCTAACGATTTTATTAAAAACAAAACAACAACAAGAGTTATCATTTAGCACATTATTATTTTAAATATTTGTTTAGTACTGTTTTAAGGAATTTATGTAGTTTATTTCTTTTTACATCTGTAAATGATTTAACAAAAAATATAGTTAGTAACCGAAAAAAACATATTTTTATCATGTCGTCCGATACGAACGAACAGCAACAACAACTGCAGGAGAGTTTTCTACAACAACAGGTAAGTGAAAGTGAAATTTAATTGCAGATCTTGGCATTAGATTTTTTAAGTATGTACTTTAATTTTGTAAAGTTCTTTATCTGAAAAAAATTATTTAAAAACGAAAGCAGGGGAAAATCGTGGTGCAAATAATATCTGCTCGCCGAAATCAAAAGAAAATTTTCTGTAGTACATTCACATTCTAAACAAAAACCAATTTTAGTTTTAAATGAAATTTTTAACTTCGGCAAACAGGCACTAAAATTCTACCTCCACTTTCTTACATTCAAGAATAGAGTATCTGTCCCTAATTGCACTTTGTTCCAATACAAAAAATTATTTTGGATATGAAATTTTTTAATTAAAAGCAGTAGTGGCAGTGTATAAGCGTTGTTCGGCATTAATTTCGATTTCAGAACATGGCTGTTACTATCTGGTTATAAGGGTAAAACTTAGAAAATAGCTTTTGTTACAGTAAAGTACAACCAAATTAATCTTATGCCAATATTTGTATTTCTCTGTTGTACTAATGCAAAATTTTCCAGGAAAAAATATCCGCCCTAAAGGAATTAGTACGCAAATCAGGAGCAGCCCATGACTCAAGTAAATCAGCAGCACAGGAAAAAGTTAAAAATATTGCTGAAAGACTGTTTAAATCAAAAGCCAAAAGTAAACAAGGTTTAAATGTTTCTACATACACAACAGATGTGCCTTCCACAGATATCTCCTTTGGGGCTCACGAGCATGCAAATGTGTTATCAATTTCCCAACAACAATATTCTCTGCAATCGCCTACACCTAGTTTTGCTTCAACACCAAATCCTACGCCCAAGTCTACACCGTTAAAGCCACAAATCCCGTTGAGAAATGAAACACCCTCTTCGTCCATTCCTTACTCGATGCAAAGCAGTGAAAAAATTGCTTTAATGAGACAACAACTGGAACAAAATAAGTTGCGTATGGCACAAAAGGCCTCCAGTAAGCAGCATTTAGAGCAGTTGGTTTCACAACTAAAAGATAAATTCGAAACCACCCAACAATGTTTGGAGGATACTACCGAATTAGGTAGATCCATGTCAGATTTAAGTAGTTTAATACATAACACGTCTGTTAGCCGTGAACGGCATAAATCGGCAACGGATCTAAGTACACAACACTTCAGTTTGGAGAGGGAACGTATAAAATTCCTAGAAAATCGATGTCGTCTTTTGGAAAAGCAGCTTGATAAGGAGAAACAAAACAGCCAACGCCATAACATGGCAAATGTTTCCAACAGTAACAACGAACTTTTAGAGGCAAAAATTTCTGAATTAGAATTGTCTGTAAAAGTAAAAGAAAAAGAATTTGAAACTAAAGAAATTACCTTAAAGGAGGAACTGAAAAAACTTCAAAACAGTAGAGAAATAACAGATTTTGAAGCTTCTGAAGAAACTGCCAAATTGTTAAAGGAAAATGATGAATTGAAATTTGAAATAGAAAGAATTACCAATAAAAATAACAACCAACAATTACAGCACCAAATTGAGATTTTAAATCAGGAAAATGTTCAGTTACAACAACAAGTGGAAATACTTAACAAACAACTGGAAGCTTTGTCAGCTGAAATTGAAGAAACCAAAACAGCTCAACTACAAAATGATATAGAAGAATTAAGGAAAGAATTGGAGGTCTTTAAATCAAAAGAATCGGCAGATACTTTGGAGATATTGAATGAAAATCGCTTGCTAAAACAGGAATCTGAGACCCAGCTGAAACGTATACAAGAACTTAATGAAATCAATGAAGTTTTGGAAACTACCAGGTGCGATTTAACCTCAAAGTGTACTGAGTTAAAAGAACAAATTAAAGAATTGCAGGCTGATGTTATAGTTTCAAAAGAAAAACTTAGACTTTCCGAGGAAATGTGTTCCGAATTTAAAATAACTACTGGAAACTCTAACACATCTACTTCGTCAGAACAGCTCTCACCTGAAGATACTGACAGCCAAGTCAAAGCTGAAATGGCCAAACAAATACAAGAACTAATGGATGAGTTGTCTGAAGTAAGAGCAGAGAATTCAGATCTTAAAGCTAAAGTAAACGAACAAGAAAAATTAGAAGTCAGTGACAATTCCATTGCTGAAAAACTAGCTAGCCTAGAAGCTTGTATCAAAGCACAAAGTGAAGAACTATTGAATTCGCAGGAAATGCAAAAGAAATACGATGAAGAGCTTATGGAAAAAACTATAGAACTGAATGTCTTAAATGCTAATTTTATTGTGCTTAAAGAGAAATTAGAATCTACCTCTAAGACCAAACCACTATTTTCTTCAACTTCCGGTAATCACGATTCTAACAATGCAGAGTTGGAGTTAGAAAATCAGCAATTGAAACAGAAACTAGATGATTCTAACAAAGCCATGATCAAGTTGAAATTGAAGTGTAAGCAGACAGAGAAACAATTAGAAAAATTGCAAAAGGGCTCAAGTCTACACGAAGAAGTAGTAAAATTGACAAAAGAAAAAGATCAATTGCAGCAAAAGATTACTGAATTAGAAGATGAAAAAGGTCAATGGCAATTGACTCAAATGGAAATGTCACAATCCAGTTCCAAAGATGATGAAACCAAGCAAGATTTACATAAAGAATGTGCAGACAAATTCGAGAGCTTAGAATTATTAGTAAAAGAAAAAGAAGCTCAATTGGAGTCCCTGAAACAGGGAGAACAGTCACGTGTTACCTCCGAGTTAGAAGAAATACAACTGGAAGAACAAGTCAATGAGTTAACAGAAGAATTAATAACACTGCGCAAAGACTTGCAATTAAAAGAACTGAAATTGCTAGAATCTAGCGAAATGATAGAAAAAATTAATAAACAAAAAGACGAACTAGATAAAAAACTTGAACATTATCTAAATGAGAACATAGAACTCTTAGATAAGGTTGACAAACTTTCCAAATCTTCTTCCTCTGCAGAATCTATAGAAATTGTAGAACGGCTTACGCAACAGGAAACACAAGAATTAGAAGAGTTTAACAAGCGTTTAGGTGATTCTAGTGAAGAGGCCTCGCAAAAGGAGGCTGTCAATGAACTAACACAAACTGAGATAAGTCCCGAAATTACAGATAGTCTCAATAAATTACGCGAAGAAAGTTCAGAGCTAATGAATAAGATTGAGCTTTTCACAACGGAAAGAAGAGAAGTTTTGGAGAAAATGGAGCTTTTGACCACAGAAAATCATGAGCTTTTGCAGCGTATTAAAGATTTAACCCAGGAAAAAGAGGATTTGAATGAAAAGTTCACTAAACAAGTTGAAGATTACGATGAAATACAAACTAAATTAACTACTGTTACAAAAGAAAAGGAATCGTTGAGTACACAAATGCAGGAATTTAAAAATCAAAAGACCCAGTTGTCTCAAGAGTTAACTTCTTTACAGCAATCAACCGAAGTGGTGGCCGCTTTGGATAACAGTGAAACTTTGTTCGAAAAGTGTGAAAAATCTTTATCCAAATTATATGGCGAATTAGAGGCTTATCGCAAGGCCAATGACAAAAAAAGCAAATTCAATGTTTCCAAAAAATTGGCAAAGGAAGCCGAAAATGCCCATTCCCAGCTAAGCGAGTTATTGCAAAAAGTCAAAGAGTCCAGCAGTGCTGTAGAGACAGTAACGGTGGTTGAAACTGTAGTAGCAGTAACGGCACCAAATGGAAAGGCTTTAGCCGAGTATGAGCAATTAACTGCCCAAAATCGCGAACTTAAAGCCACCATACAAGAATTACGGCGTTTACTAGATGAGGCTAGAGATCAACAAGAAGATCAAACAGACAATAGATTCTCCTCTGAAGAAAGGCAAGCTATACAGTCAGAAGAAGACAAAGAATTGCACAACGAAACTAGCAAGAAATATCAAGAATCCTTACAACAAATCGATCAGTATGAAAAACAATTAAGCGATCTACAATCTCGTGTAGAAGACTTAACTCAGGAACTGTATGAAGCTAGAACAGGACTAGATGAAAAGTCTACAGAGATCTCGGAACTTTCGCATGAGTTAGCTAATCTTAAAAGACTATCTGAAGAATTTGATCATGTTATTAATGACAAGGAGATGACACATGAAAAACAAATCGAACAATTTACCAGAATAAGAAAACAACTCGAGGCGAAATGTGATACTTATGAACAGGAAATGGAAATATTACAGACCTTGGTTGATGAACAGAAGCAACAACTTATAGAGACCTACAAAGAGCATGAACATGAAATGAATCTTAAACTAATTGAATTACAGAAGCATGAAGAAAAAGCTTTAGAATTAAAACAAGAACTGCATGAACTTAAGCAAACTTCTGCTCACCAAGGAACTGAACTGACTAATGACTTGCAAAGAGAATGTGAAAAACTTAAAGAATCTTTAAAAATCAACAAACACTTGGTTCAAGACCAAGTCGAGGAATTATCCAATAAACAGGAAACTATTGATACACTAAATCAACAAATTATAGATCTGTACAAGACAATGGAAGAAAATGCCAATAAAATAATAGAAAAAGAAGATGAAATTTCCTATTTACAAGAATTGTTTGATAATAACAAACAAGAAATGACTAAATTAGATGAAAATTATCAAACATTATTAAAACAGTATCAAGAAATTGTTACAACCAACAAACGACAAAAGGATCAACTCAATGAACAACTCGAGCAGTTAGCCACTCTTGCCACAAGCCAACAAAAGGTTCAAGATTTAGAGCATCGCAACAAAGAACAGTTGGATAAACTTAAAAAATATGCTGCCAATTTGAAAAAGAAGGTCCAACAATGCGTAGAATATGAAAGCAAGTTGAAGTTGTTGGAAGAACAAGCTCAATCTAACAATACACAAGAATTAGAGGATTTAAATGACAAGAATCATCAACTTCAAGAAGAACTTCAAAGGGCTCAGCAACAACTAAAAGATAAGTCTCAAGAATTAGTAGGAATTGTTTATGTCAAACAAACTCTAGAACAGCAGGTGCAACAGTTACAACAGAAATTAAATAAAAACGAAGCTGAATTAGAAAATGCTGGACAAGAATCATTGTTGGAGATTCAAAGTTTGCAAAATCAGCTTCTTTTAACTCAGGAACAATTAAGAGTTAAATTGCAAGAAGTCGAAGAGGTCAAACAATCTCTATCAAACAGCGGCTTAGAAAGGGATAAACTCAAAAGAGATCGTCAAATGTCTCACACTCAAGATCAAACAGTTTATAATGATTTAGCAGTCGCACAACAATTAAAACTAGACTTAAAAACGGCGCAAATGACAATACAACAGAATAATATCGAAGCTGACCAATTGCGTCATGAATTACAAGCTTCAAAAGCTTATATAGAAAAAATAGAGAATAATTTGAAATCAGCTCAACAAAGTTCATCTTTAACTCTTGATTGGGGTGAATTTAATGAAACTGATCAATTAAAAGAAGAACTTCAGTGCACTCAAGAAAACCTTAAACTGAAAGTTAAAGAAATTGAGGACCTAAGGCAATCCTTAATGGCTGCTCAAGAGCAACTAACCGATTGGGGTAATGAATCTTCGGTAAAAAATGCAGACTATACGAATTTAAATAAAATATTACAAGACAAGATAGAAAAACTTGAAAAAGCTGATAACATTATCGAAGAATTGGAGAATTATTTAATGTCCTTAAGAGAAAAAGATTATGAAAACACGGAAAAACTACAGGAGCTAACTAAGGCTTTAGAGAGTTTTCAAGATAATTCATCCCAAAGCCAAGATCAGTCAAACAATGAATTGGAAAATAAATTGAAACAAGTTACCGAAGAATTAAAGGTAAAATCTTTAAAATTTGAAAAGTCCAAAGCTGTAATAAAAGAGCGCAATGGTCAGATACAAAAACTGCAAGCAAAACTCAAAGATCTGCAAGAAAAGCTTACAACTTGTCCAGAAGAAGAAATGCTGTCACCTACCACCCAACATCGATTGGATGCTTCCATACAGCAGCCGGTAAGAGACGAGTTGGCAGCCCTACAGGATGCATACAATAAACTGAATGAAAAATACAATAGTGAAAAAGCCAACTTCCAGGAAACCATTGCTCGTTTGGAAACCTTGCACGATGGCATACAAGCCAAATTGCAGGAAGATATGTCATACATAGAGACTCTTGAACAGGAAAATAATACATTCAAAGAGAAAATCTGTCGCTTGCAGGAGTGTGTATCAGGCTTTGAAGAACGACGAGCTTCTATGGAGCGCAAAGTTAATATTATGGATGAGCAATTGCAAACGAAGACTGAGGAACACCTCAAGGTGGAAGATGAACTAATTTACCGTTTAAATATGCTATCCGAACATGATGAAGTTATAGCTCAACGTTTGATTGATTCACAAAGTGAGAGAGAAGTTATAGAAGAGAATTATCGTAAACTGCAAACAGATTTTAACCTTTTGCAAACACAATACCAGAAATTGGAAAAGGAATTCATTGAATTCAAAACATCCACCAGCAATGATTATGATCTAAAACTTAACACTCTCAGAGAACAGTTAACAAAGACTGAAAAAGATATGGAAAGACAAAAGGCTGTTTATGATGGTAAGTTGTCCGCTAAAGTTACCGAACTTGATGAATTGGAATGTGAACTTGGTGAGCAACTAGATAAAATTAATTACGAAAAGAGACAACTATCTGAGCAACTTGAGCGCATTACAGATGATTGTACTGCCCACCAAAATGACATTCTTCGGCTACAAGAAAATCTTAACTCTTTGGAACAAGCTAAAAGTGAGCTTGAACGTGAATCTTCTTGGTTGCGCATGCAAACCGAAAACTCTCAACAGGACCTGTATGAATTGCAGGAACTACGAATGCAGTCCATGCAAGATAAAACCGAAATTGAAAATCTCAGGCATCAAATAGACACTTTGTCTTCCAACCATGAAAGTGAGTTACAAGCTTTGCGTACCCAAATAGCAGAGTTAGATACTTTGCGCATGCAAGTGGGTCAGAATCAAACAGATGACCAGGTATTTATAGAAACCGAAAATAAGAGATTAACAGATCTATTGGCGGAAAAAGAAGCTGTTATAGAGAACTATCAGCGCCAAAACTTGCAATTGCAAATGGCAGCAGCAGCGGCAAGTTCTAATGTAACAAATCAACAGGATCCATTTGCCTTGGCCTTTGGATTGCCTACACAAAATGTCTCCAGCCCACAGGTACCTGTAAGTGATAATACCAACAGCGATATTGAGCGACTCAACCAAGAACTACATGATAAAAATCAACAAATCTACCGCTTACAACAAGACTTAAACAATTTAAAGGGCGAATTAAATGTAGTAACAGATGCTAACCAGGAAATGCAAAACCAATTAACTGAACGCCGTCAAGATGCTGTAAATTTACAAACTCTACAAAGCGTAGCTTCTGCTCTTACCGAATCCCAACGCACAGATGTAATTCCAGCACCACCAATGTTCTTTACAGATGCAGCTGTCAGATCTCCATTTGATGACTTAATTCAACCCTCCCATACGGTAGAAACAACGAGGGCTGTCTCCATGGAACAAAATCCCACCATAGAAGATTTACAACGGAACGTTTCTGATTTAGAAAAGCATGCTCAAGATTTGGAACACAAATTAGTCATGCGCAATCAGCGAGAATCTGAATATGAGGAGAAATTAAGAGATTTAGAAACACGCTATCAAGAAAGAGATCAACAATTGCAACAATCCAACAATGAGCTGCAAAAAATGCACAGCGAATTTATTAAGCTGCAACAACAAAAACAAACAATACATGAACTTAAAAATCAAGTTGCCTGCCTAGAAAATTTATTACAAAATAAAGATCAAGAAATTATACGCATTAAACGTGAACAGCAAAATGAAGAACATCTAAAGACAACAATGCCATCTTTGGAAAGCCAGATTTTGCCCTCATTCCAAGATCCAACCATACAACCCACTTTAGACATGTTCTTTGGTAATTCTGCTCCAGCACCCGAGTTCGAAGCCTTTACCATTCCCCAACAATCTAACGAGCCTATAGTAGAGGAGCTTATAGTTCCCAAGAAGGCATATGACTGTCATCCTAAAGAAAAGGGTCAGGAAAACATTGCAACAGCTTTAGACTTGGGTGAAGATTGGGGTGATTCCTGGGGTAACACAGAAGCCACCGCTGAAGCTGAACATTTTGCAAATATTTTCGCTTCTAACTCGTCGAATGCGCCTACATCGTTAGTGCCCAGAGAACAGCAGTTGGAGTTAGAAATGCAAGACCTTAATGAACGTCTGCAAGAACTTCAACTCGCCCTAGAACGCAGTGACGGACAAAAGAAGGAACTTCATATCAAGTCGGGAAAATTAATGAAGAAACTAAAGGAATACAAAGTAAAATTAGATGAACTTCAATCTTCGACTCATTCGAAGGACTATCGTAAATCGTCTTCTTTGGAACACAATTCAATGTTTGATGATCTTGATGCAGCTATACAAGAAGAATTAAAAAATCAAATAAAAACTCTGGAAGAGCGGCTCGAAGAACAAAAGAAACAACAAGAAAGTTTCAATATTGAAAAAGAGAAATTGCTTAAAAGAATAGATGTTTTAACGGCCGGTAATGAACGCATGTCTGAAATGAAAGAACGCCAGGATATGGATGTACAAATGTATCAGGCACGTATACGAGAACTGCAAGAGAAATTGGCCAACCTGGAAGATTGGGGACACGAAGATAACATTACAGCCAAAGAACCTTGTAAACCTTTGGCTGAAGAAAGCCCTGTTAAAAGAACAGAGGATTCCCAAAAGACTGTGGCCGAACTGCAAAAACAAATATCTTTGTTGACCTTAGAGGTACAAGATCTAGCCGGTGACCGTTTCGAGTTACAGGCCTTGTTAGAAGAGGAGAAAATAAACTCTACAAAAGCGGAGCAAGCTGTAACATCATTGCGTTTACAACTGCAGAACTTAGAGGATGCTAAAACGGAAAAAAGAAGTTCTGAAACGTATCAATTCAATAACCTTAAACTGGATTTGCAAAATCTTCAAGAATCCCACAACAATTTACTTAGCAGTAAAGAAAGGCTGGAGACAGAACTTAGAGCTAAAACGGAAAGCCTTAATTTATCGCAGGCCAATGAAAAGAGACTACAAGTTAAAGTTGATGATCTTCAGTTGGAAATGGAAACTCTTATGGACACTCTTCATAACACTAAACAAAACTTAATCGATTTGGAAGCAGAGTTATCGCTAATCAAAGAACAAATAGGGAAACAAATCGATGAAATCAGTAAAGAGAAAAAGCAAAGTATGGATTTGATGAAGCAGGAAATTCAATTATTGCTACAACAAATGAAATCCGTTGAGGAAAAATCAAATCAATTGGCCAAGGAAAACGAAACATTAAAATTAAATCAAACTCCTCCAGCCGATATAAAATCTCTAGAGGAGAAATCACAGGCACTAATGTCCGAAAATGAGTACTTGAAACTTGCTGCCTCAACCTCCTCATGCAGCAGTAATAACGAAGAGTTAGCCGTCTTGTTACAAGAAAAAGAATCGGAAATTTTACACTTAAAACAACGCATCAACGATTTGATGAACGAAGACCAAACAGAAAAGTTAGTTTTGGAAATACTTACCAAAAACCAAGAAATTCATATGCTTAAAATGCAGGTAAAACAGTTGGAAGAAGACAAACACGATCTTGAAAACAATTTGTCGTTGCAAATAACCAAAGAAATGCAGGCCAATAAAGAAGATACACAAATCCCTAAGCAGGACTGCAAGCGAATACAGGAGTTAGAAACACAAATAAACGATTTGCAGGAAGAGAAACGGCACATGGAAGAAGAACTACAAGTTTTAAATAATCATGTCTTAGAATCTCTACAATTTGAAGATAAAATTAAAGCCCTTTCTTTGGAATTGGATACCAAAAACATAGAAATTTCTGAACTGCGAAGAACTTTGGATTCGTTTAAATCAACTGGCAAATCCAACAACCCAGAACCCTCAGTTGATTTTGTGGCCCTTAATAATCAATGGGAAGCAATTGTTGAACAACGTTGTGGTGAAATAGCTAAAATGTGGCAAGAACATTTAGCTCAAAGAGAACGGGATTTCAAAGTCAATGAAGAACGTCTTAATGTAGAAATCGCGGCTTTAAGAAACAACCAGTCAAACATTCAAACCATTGATAAAGGCCCTCAAGTTTTATCGGTAGAAACAACATCTTCATCCACCCCCTTAGAATCTACTTCCGCTTCTGGAACTACTTCAGCCGAAGCTTCGCAAGATGGTACACCCTTGCGCTTGCATTCTGAAGATCCCGACGCTATAATTGAAAAAATGCAAGCCGCTTTAGAATCCCAAGAAATAGAAATTGTTACACTTAAAGAACAATTGGCCATACGTTCGGCTGAATACGCGCGTTTAGCAGCACAGTATGATCCCTTTAAACTACACGACACTTTATCACACAGTTCTGTAACAGCTTTTTCGGAAAATCGTAGACAAGCTAACGCCCCTGCTGCTGTCGAGGCGTCAATGGTTTCCAAATCGGAATTAGATTTGGCCATGTATATGCTGCATCAGCGTGATATGCGTTGCGAAGAAATGACTTTGGAAATTGTGAATCTTTTGGCCGAAAGAGACACATTGCAATTGAAACTGTCGAACACATTAAGACAGCTGGAAGGTAAAAACGTTCAAGCAGGAAATTTAACTGAAGGTAAATTAATAATTATTAAATTGGTACAAATTACATATAACTGTTATATTCAAACTCAAAACTGTTCATTCTGGCTTAAAATAATTTCAATACCTTATTTCAGCTACAAGTGCAGCAGGAGCATTATCATTATCACCATCAGAAAATATAGCCAATACTTCAGTTGCAGGTTCAACTGGCGTTATTACTGCTGAGGATGATTTGAATGAAAAGTAAGTAACTAGTTTAAAATAACCTTGATAATTAATTTTTGGGAATACAACATTTTTAATTAATAAGATTTTGTTTGTCGTGCTTAAATCCCAATTTTTATTCTTGATAAAAGCACTGAAATTTATTGTTGGTGGATAAGCTATACGCATTTCACTGGTTGCATAGACCAGATCATCAGAAAACGTTATCCCAAAAAATTTTAGAAAAGTTATTTATAAAATTTTACATTATTTTATAGACTTTCACAGCTGCAATCTGTTAGCCATTCCAAAGACAAAATTATCAAGGAAGAACGTGAACAACGTATACGCCAAATTGAGAAATTACAACAAGATGTTGCCAAAATGCCACCAGCTGCTGTCTCTGAATTATTAGGAAGCGATTTAAGTGAGTAGTGTTTGAAATTCAGTACTAATAATTTTTAATTATAATTTATTTTTGCAGCTCAAACAAATCAATCACCCTCTACTGTTTTATTAAACTGGCTTTGGGGCAATAAAAGTGGCAACACAAGTGGTTCTCAATCAGGTTTCTAATTTTACCTCGCTGCAATTATCCAACATTAAATTCTGTACCTTATTTTCAAAATCCATAATTCTAAATAATCTTATATGTAATATGTTTCCGATATTCGATTTCCTTTATGTATATGTAAATATTAGATAACAATTCAATTTATCATAATAACGAATGATTTATTCTTATAATTTTACTATTTTTGTTGTTGTTAATTAAGATGCAATTTCTAGCAATATTTAAATTTTTGTTCGGCAATTTGCATTCATCCAATTATATTCAATTTATTATTTTTAATTTTTTGTAATATTTTATTATGTTCTAAGTTTGTAAGTAAAATAACTAATAAAAAACAAAAAAATTAAAAAAAAAATATTCTACTAAACATTTATAAAAGAGTGATGAAGAAACAACTAATAAAATTCATTATTTAGTATAACAAACATCATTAATATACCTAATAAAATATAACATTAAAAAGAAAATGTTTGAGTATTAAAAATGATATCACGGTTTTTCTTATTAGCGGAATTCACGGTTTGGTATTGTACCCTCGTACATCTTGTAGCTTTGTTAAATCTTGATAAATTAAAAAGAAGACAACAACAAAACGCATACACTTTAAATTTACTAAGTTTTATCTATCATTATAGCAAGCAAGATAGAAATTTGTTTAAAGTTTTTGCATGAGGAACATGCTGCGACCACCAAATGTGGCGTGTAAAGCAAAACCATACTTGATACTTTAAAGGCTAGGTAATGTAAAAATGAATAAATGCCCAGTTAGCCGGGAGTAACAGTAACATTACCTTACCGTAAAAAGTTAGACCAATCTATTTCTTACAGATTGAGACGTAACATCTTACTGCCAACTATAATCGTTCTAATTGCTTTACATACAACAAAATGAAGCAGCTGATTTGCAACGTTACTGTTACTCCTGGCTAACTGAGCCTTAAAAACAAATTAGAGTGCTTTATTCGGCTGTGCCGAATCTTTGATACCCTCCACCTACAGTTCGAATATTTCAGGAGTGATATCTACATATATGGTACCTATTTATTATTATATTCAACATTTTTTATTTTTCGAATTTATTCTATGAGCTAAATTTCAGTTATGTATGTATTTTATAAAGCTTTTTTGTAATAGTCATATTCCTTCATTTTTCAGAAATGACTTTATACACTATCAGACTATTATATTGTATTATATTCGGCCTTATTGTGGTTGTCGTATACGACTGTGTAATAGATTAAAGTAATACACAACATGTGTTCTTTAATCTACTACAAAAAACGACACGTTTGTTTACGAAAACGACAACCACAATAAAAAATGGAATATGACTATTACAAAAAAGCTTTATAAAATACATAACTGAAATTTAGCTCATAGAATAAATTCGAAAAATAAAAAATGTTGAATATAATATAAAGTAACCTTCAGAAGGAAATAATTCCTAGTTTCTATTTATTATTAGTTAATCTTTTTAAAAAACAGACGTCATTATTTAAAATTGGTTGCTGTTTAGACATATATTAAATTATTGACCCACAATCAGAAAGTTTTATGCTATTTATAGCAATTTTAACTAGCTTGAGCGGAATGATTTTCAAGGAGGGGAATTAATATTGGAGCCAAGGTAATTTATGAACCCAAATTCTGCAGAGTGATATCTGGTATTAAAAACCATAAATTTCAATACAGTCGTTAAAAAATTTTAATATGGAATCAAAGGTAAATTATGGACCGTATATCACAAAATTGCATGAAATTTTTTCTGGGCATACGAAACTAATGGCGTTTTCTTTTCTAAAAAAAAGTGTTGCATAAGTGTTACATGTGACTTGGCAACATTTTTAAATTCTCGCCTAATTTTTAAGAAGTGTTTCATTTTTTACGTTTACAAAAGAACACAATTTTCGGCATAAAACAATAAAGTACAATGAGCGCAAGGTAAATTTAATTACAGGTGGTGGCAAGACTACAACAATTCAAAGCCAACAGATACAACAGATGTTTTTTGTATTGCATTGTTATGGCGTTTTCTTTTCTAAAAATAAAGTGTACCATAAGTGTTGCATGGGATCTGGCAACATTTTTAAATTTTAACCTGATTTTTAAGAAGTGTATTATATTTTACGTTTACAAAAGAACAGAAGTTTAGGCATAAAACAATTAAGTACAATTATCGTTAAAAATTTGGAGCCTTCTATACCGCTAATTTCCAGTTAAAAAAAATACGAGAGACGAACTAAAAAAAATAAGTTATTTTTGCTGATATAGTAACAAAATCAGCTGTTAATCTAGTGCTACACTAATGCCCCTTTAATTAAAATGAGTGTTGAACATGTAGCATTTTTTTCTTGTTACGGGGAACATTTTCAGAAAAGAACACGTTGCACTTTTAAAACAGAACACATTTTTCAGAATAGAACATAAAGAAATGTAAAAGGCAGAATAAATGCGGAATATAATTTAGAAAAGAAAACGCCATTAGTGTTTACGGCTCGAAACTTGCCACCACCTTGTACTGAATTCGCCTTGATCTAGTCCTACACTCATGCCCCTTTATTTAAAATGAGTGTTGAACATGTAGCATTTTTGTTAACTTTAAAGGGAACATCATCAGAAAAGAACGCTTTACACTTTTAAAATAACACATATTTTTCAGAAAAGAACATAAAAAAATGTAAAAGGCAGAATAAATGCAGAATTTTACTCAGAAAAGAAAACGCCATAAGTTTGAAGAAATGTTACCACAATAAATATATCTTCTACGTTTTTTTATATATATATACATATGTTCCCGTCGATCCTATAAGTCGAATAAAACGAATAGTACATTGTTCCACCATTTACATATGTAAGTTTTTGTAACAAAATTATCAATTTTTCCACATTTTGATTCATAGCTCTGATTCTACTGAACCGATTTTGCTGGATTTCAATTCCAAACTGCTTAGGATTACTACAAGCAATTTGACACGAAGTTTGTTTATTTCTTTTGAGTTTTTCGAAAGAAAGCAGACGGACAGACGAACAGATAAACGGACATTGCTAAATCGACTTAGAATTACTCAAGACGCCAGAATAAACATATGTATATACTTTATGGGGTCTAAGATGAATAATAAAAAAGTTTCACACGGAATGACAAACTTAGTATACCCTCTTCACAACTAATTGTGGTGGAGGGTATAAAAAATAGTTGATATGGAGTAAAATTAATGCTTAATATCTCAGAAATCATAAATAATCTCGTGAAACAGGTTTTGGATTCAGACAAGGTGGTATTCAAAATATATATGTATACCTCATACCTAACTCATATTTAAAAAAATGGTCGGTAGGTCAAACCAATAATGAGCTGACGATTTTAAGTTACAAAAATTGTTTTTTAAAAGTGCTTTACTTGCTTATATGGACATAATAAAAATAAAAGGTAAAAATTACTTAATTTGAGATAAAAATAAGAAAACAGCAAAATTTTATAAATAAAAAACAAAGATCAGATAATTATATATTAGTTCTAATTCTATGCTAAAACATTTAAGAATACTAAATTCCCCATGCCTGGCACCCCGCACAACATCTGCTTGAAGAAAAACAGAGCTTATTGGCACCACTGAAGTTAACAGTAGTCCTGATGACTGCCAGATTTGACGATTTATCGTCAGCTTGACGATTTTTTGTTCTGAAATTAGCTGTGTCGATTTGCTGATTTTTTTCTTATCTTATAATGTTAACCAGCCGTACCTTAATAAGAGCGGATACGGAACGTTTTCTTTCGCTTAGCTTTTACGCCGATATGCCATACTTAAGCAAGAGCGCCAACGATGTGGCACGAACATTAGTGATAGCTTTCTTGTTTAATAAAACCCACGAATTGTAAATAAAAATGGAGATAAAAACGCTAGATTGACCAAAAAAATAGCTATATTTCCATTATTAACTAACAATAGCGGAAAATTTCAATATAAAACGAGCAGTAAAAATCGGGCTTTCCAATTCCAAAGCTCTTTTCAAAAACTATAAAACGCGTGCCGCTTTTGTTGAGGTACGGCTGTAATATGCAAGTCTTAAGAAAATCTTTAAATTATTATTTTCAGAGTACCAAAACAATAATGTTACACTTTTTTATCTTTTATCAAACCATCATCGAATGAACCTTTTACGACTCTCTGTATAAATATTATTTTCAACAATTATTCGGTGAACATTTCATTGTAGAATTTATTTATTTATTTTATTTATTTATTTATTTATTTAATTAGAAAAATTACAGTACAACAAGACTTTCAATCTTATATAATAGTACTGCTGATACAGTGGCAGATTTATTTGAAGTTACTTATAGATTAGAGAAATTATTTATATTAATAATAAGTAAAAGTAGACAATAATTTTAATATAAGTTAAAAAATTTTAAGCAAAATGAGAAAATATTGCAATGTTAAAGTGCTTAGCATTGCCTAGGACTTGTATATTAGATGGGAGTTCATTCCAGAGACGGATGGCATTAACGAAGAAGTGTCTTTCTGATATTAGTTTACGGTATCGAATGGAGTTTATTTTGTATCCTCTATTGGATCTTGAAAACGTTATTCTTTTGTAAAGATACTCAGGTTGTTTACTATAAATAATTTTGTGTAAAAATAGTAGAGTGCGGCATTTTAGTAGGTTTTCAAAAGGTACATTAAAGATTTGGTAAGAAAACTGTGATATTCTACTGTATCTAGTTTTACCATAAATATATCTTGCAACATTATTAAATGTAACTTTGAGCTTAGTCTGGCATAGTGAATTGCAGCTAGAAAAAATTTCGCAACCATAAAGAAGTGTCGGCAGTAAAAATGTCCTGGCAAGAAGCATGCGTATATTAAATGGAGTGAAATATTGCGTGGTCCAAAGATTTCTTAGCATGGAGTAAGTTTTTCCACAAACGAAGTTTACGTGACTTGACCAGGTTAGTTTATTATTAATTACAATTCCAAGGTTTTTTGCAGTATCAACTATGTCAATTACGGATTGCCCAACGAGTATTGGTGGTAGATTTGAGTGTACATAGCTGCTTTTGCTTATCAGTATTGCCTTGGATTTTTTTGCGTTTAAGCAAAGACCATTTATTAAGGCCCATCTATGAACTTTATCAAGATCATGGTTTAACTTTTCGATGCATTCATTGATACTAGATGGCGAACAGCTAATGTAAAGTTGTACATCATCAGCGTACATGTGAATTCCACAATAGCTGACTCTAGACGGTAAATCGTTGGAATAAATTGAATATAGAAGAGGACCCAGAATTGAGCCTTGCGGTACACCTCTTGATGTCAAACAAATGTCAGATTTTTCAGAACCTGAGCATACAAATTGAGTTCTGTTATAAAGATATGACGAAATTAATTTAACAGCAGTGTTTGAGAAATGGCACATGTGTTTTAATTTTTGGCAGAGTAAAGTGTGTTCGACAGTATCAAATGCCTTTGAGTGATCAAGTAAGATTAGAAATGATATCATGTTCTCATCCATCTTTGATCGTAGTTCCTCACAAACGTCGATTAATGTTGATATACAGCTATGTTTGGGTCTGAAACCAGATTGCCTATCAGATAGTATTGATTTATTATATAAGTGTTTTGTCATTTGCCCATTGACTAATCTTTCAAAAACTTTTGACAAATACGGTAGTATTGCGATAGGTCTATAACTTTTATCGGCCTTTTGGATAGGTTTAATTTTTGCCTGCTTCCACAATAATGGGAAAGTTGACGTTGTTATTATTGTATTCATCAAGTGTGTTAATTGTGGGAGTATATATGGAGTTATTAGTTTAATAAATTTAGGATGGATACCATCATGGCCAACCGAATCTGACTTTACATCAAAAATGGACTTCAGGACTTCTTCCTGGGTGGTATTCGTAAACTCAAATCTAGCCTGGTGTTCATGATTCGTAGTGCTAGTACAGAAGGCATTAGTAGAGTCATAGTATGTAAGATTTGCATCAGGCATTGGTATACTTGAAAATTCAGTATTTAGTTGGTTTACGTCAATTTTGCTACCGTCATGTATATAGTTTTTACCAATACCTATTGAGCGGATTTCCTTCCATTTCCTCTTTGAGCTAGTGGCTGATTGAAATTTTTCTTTATAGTATTTACATTTTGCAGCTCTGATCTTTATGTTAACATTTCTTCTACTGATCTTAAAAATATTGTAAAGTTCACTGGTTCTAAATCTTTTCCACCTTTCATATGCTATATTTCTTTTATCAATCGAAGTTTTTATATCGCTTGTAAACCAGGGGTTGTCAGTCTTTAGCTTCTTAGTTTTAACCGGAATATATTTTTCATATAAGTATTGTATGTTATTAGTCAAGAATATAACCTGTTCATCACAAGATGGCATTTGAAATGACTGGCTCCAAGGAATTGTTGTCAATTCACTTTCCAGCGATTCAATATCAATATTTTTAAAATCTCTAAAGGTGATAGTTTCTTCTTGAGCAGTTGTTTGAAAATCATAACAAATAAAGATTAGATCATGTTTGGAGAAAACAGAAGCAGAAAGCTGGTCGAACAAGAGTATACGGGAAAGATTATCAGTAAAACATAAATCAAGTAGAGTGCTTGCGGTTGTTGTAAAATGCGTTGGTGTTGTATTATTTATCAAAGTCAATCCGATTGCATTCATTTCCTCCTTCAAAGATTTATCAACCATGATGTTAGCGTTGAAATCACCGGTTATGACTATATTGGTGTAATTAAGACTGAGTGTTGATAATTTTTCTAACAACGGTGTGATATTAATTCTATTGTTCGGTCTATATACTGTACCCAGAAGTAATTTTTGATTATTGTGTGATATTTCAAGAAATAAATATTCCGTCATTTGAGTATTAAAGGACAGCCCATTATCATTCGAAACTCTTAGTTTAAGTTTACTTGCAATAGACGATTTAACATAGATTGCCACTCCGCCAGCATTCGTAGATCTATCTGACCGAAAAAGTCTATATCCATTAAGCTTGTAACTGTTATCGTGCACATCAGTACGAAACCAAGTTTCAGAGACACATATAATATCTATTCGAGATTCATTAAAAATATATCGAAATTCGTCTATTTTTTTGTTCAAGCTTTGTGCATTAAAGTGACAAATGTTTAGTCCATTAGTTCTTTTGGAAAGTATCCTTATCATGGTGTAGAGGTTTTCTCTGGAACTAACTCTACCCATACTATTTGCATCTGAACTCATATTGTACGACAAATGTTCTAATTGCAATGCTAGCACTAATAACGATTATTTTATGCTTATAACAAAGAAAGATAATACATTTTCTAAAATTAGCGGTAAAAATTACATCATTGTACAATTTAAGGTTTAATGTATAAAATTTTAATACGGCAACAAAAATTAAAATTGTAAATAGTTTTATAGAGCATATCATAACATCAGTTTTCCATATTATTTGCTTCATTATCTGGGGATCGAAACATCTGGTATAGGGTTTTGAGTTCAGTAATACATACCGGATCGTCTTCTCCCAATTGTTTAATATAAACAAGACCTCTATTAGTATACGCAGCTGATATTGTTCCATTCTTTTTCAAACGATGTGCTTGAAGAAATATACGGTGATTCTCAGGAGTTAGATTTTCATTTACATAAAATGGGACTGAGCTGTCGAACCCGATGTGATTTAAGCGTAGAAAATTGTTTGTTGCTTTTATATAGGACGTTATTGATTTCAGAACGAAATTTCTATCATATGGACATTTGAACTTTATAATTATAGCAGGATCATTTGTGTTATTATTATTATTACTATTACTTTGAAATTTTCTATGAGTTATGTTATTTTTTACACGAAATATTGCTTTAGTATTTGGCGGATTTATATTAACAGTTTGACAGAGTTTAAAGTATATGGCTTGTAGATTTTCATATTGGCTGTAAGGAATACCATTTATACGAATATCAGTAGATACTATTGAGTTTTCGTGTTTTCTAATATATTTTTTCAGAGTTTCGATCTCTTCTTTAAAAATTTCATTATCATTTGTAAGTGCTATTATTGTCTCCGTTGCTGTACACTTTATTTCTTGAACCACTGATTCTAGAGTTGATACTTTTGTTGTTAAGTTGATTAAGTCACTCATAGCAGCGTTAAGTTTTTTATCAATCTCATTTAACAAACGATCTTCACACTCGCGAAACATAGTTTGTATGGTTGTTTGTAGTTGTTCGGTTAGTTTTTCAAAACGTCTTTCCATCACTTGTATGAGCTTAAGCGGAGAGCTTGAGTTCGTTGAGTAAAGAGAATAAGAGTTTAAAGAATTATTAGGAGTTTTTTCTTGTAAAGTAGTCTGTATAACTTCTCTTAATCGTTTTGGCGCGGGAGTATTTTCAATTAAAGAGGTTTGAATAATATCTCTTGATCGTTTTGGCGCGGGAGATGTTGTTGATTTATCCATAATATTTGTTGAAACTTGTTTCTTTTGTTTATGTAGTTTGTTAGGTTTTGTTTTTTTATTATTGTTGTTATTTTGACTTCTTAATTTAGTTGTATACATTGAAGTTTATATTACGATTATTTCTTTTGGGTTTTTTATATTTATTTTGATAGTTTAAATATTGTCTTAAATTTGTTATAGATGATTTATTTAGTTACTTTAATTTTTATTTTATGTTTTGTTCAATGTTTTGTTGTGATTACAAATTAATTTCCACGGAGCTCAATCAAAACACGACCGAACAAGAGAACTTCTCTTCCTCCTTGTTGTAAGATAATATCTAAATAAGTTTCTTGACATGAAAGAATCGTTAGATAATCTTTACCCAAGTCTTAGACAATTCCCACAACGACTGAAGAAGCGATGTTATTAAACATCGATGTTTTTTAGAACGATGTTGTATCCATGTGGACCCTAGAGCACATGAAACTTTTTAACATAACCCGTCATCACTTTCCATCAAATTGGTAAGGGTAGTGAACAAAACATATACATATATCACACATGAATTCTGCTAGTGTAGACAGTTTATGATCATATTTGTGCCCCCATCGATGCCTAAACATGTGTCTAAGAAACATTTTCGCCAGGATGTTCGCCTTACAATGTCATTTTCTATCTACAACCTTACGCACAACACAAGGTATATTTACACAAGGTAGACTCATTTGGGAGTGTAGACATGCTGCTCTATAAAAATAACCGAGTGGAACGGAATTGTCAAAATTGTCTTCATATAAATTTAACGCACACATGTACAAATTTTGGCTCATATACACGGAATTTGACATTGGTGTTCCAACTTAGGTAAACAGCTGACAAACATATGGGCCAACGAGATTACCTTGTGTAAATATACCTTGCGCACAACAGAAAAAATTTACAAAGCAAACACTTTAATAAACTTAAAATCAGAACATGACTATCAACACGTATTCGCCACAATCAAGAACATGAAAAAATATATTTGACTTGCGTTGACAGAATTGAATGAGTTTTTGTTTGTTTGTCTTTGGTTATTCTTTCATTTGTTTTTTTTTATTATTGTGTGCTCGACACATTGTAGTTAAAAAACAAATGAGTGTGTTTAAATTGCTTTTTATTTATTCTTGCAGACCTCTAGTTCCGACACCACCTGTAGTTGAATTCGCGTTGATGAATTAAAATTAGCAAAGTGCCCGTTCACACACGTCAAGTTTGACCCTTCAAGTCTTGAGCTTTTACAGCCGTATTCATAAAAATTTATTAATGGTTAATTAACCAAATATAAGGCAAAATTGCTAAAGTTGTATTCATAAACGAAAAATAGTCTATTAACACTTTAATAAAACATTCATAAAGTAAGAAAATTTATTGTTCGATTTACCCTTCTTTAAACCAAAATGAAAAGAAATTTTGATAAGTGTCTGCATTTTATGATATTATTTTTGTGAAATATGCTCAAAAACAATGAAAAAAATATTTTTTTTATTAATATGGACATGTTACATTTAACTAAATTTTGTTTTTATTTTAGACAACCAATTTAAAGTTATATGGTTAATTATTTAAAACATTTTTATATGATTTAAAAGAATATGTTCAGGGGAAAATGCAAATATTATCATTAATAACTTATTAAATTACTGAAACTAGTTGTTTTTTTGTTTAAACTAACGAATTTTTGTTCAAAAATATTAAAAAATATAGAATAAACAAATCATAATAATAGTGATGTTAATAAAAAGTAAACAAAATTGTTATTCGAATACTTTCTTATCGTATATTTAAAAAAGGTTCAAACAAAAGTGTTTATGATACCTTTCGGCAAGATTTTGTTCAGAAACTAAAATAAAATGTAGTTTTATTTGATAAGAATAATTTTTAAGTTCTACAATTAAAAAAATAACTATTAAAAACAATTTAATATAGAATATCATGTGAACCGAATAGAAGTTTCATGCATCACTAGCAATAAAATGGCAGCAAAATATAAAGAAAGTTGCCATACTTAAACACAAAATCGCCACAAACTGTTAATAGTAATAAAACTGTTAATGTAAGTTTATGAATACAAATTTTTATAGGAGGTTTATTAGATAGTTATTACATGCTATAAGCTTAAAATAAGAACTTTTTATGAATATAGCTGTTAGAAGAGAAGGGAAAAGAGAATGCTATTTCTTTTCCTCTCTCTCCTAAAAACTCAAGACTTGACGAGTTAAACTTAGTGTGTGAGCCAGCACTTATATTCATTAGTCTGAGTTCATACGGCTCATGTCTTATTGACATGATTCTTCCTTTTTCTTCTTTGAACATGAATTGGCGATCAAATGATTCATGTCATGCTGACGACTTGTTTTTTATTTTGTATAGTCGTGCGTATACAGTGTGAACCGTTTGAACACAGACTTATGTTTTCTTTTCTAAAAAAAGTGTTACATGTGATTTGGCAAACTTTTTAAATGCTCCCATAATTTTTAAGATGTGTTTCATATTTTACGTATACAAAAGAACACAACTTTCGGCATAAAACAATAAAGTACAATTTGCGCAAGGTAAATTCAATTACAGGTGGTGGCAAGACTACAACAATTCAAAGCCAACAGAAACAACAAATGTTTTTTGTATTGCATTGTTAGTGTTTACGCAAGGCGAATTCAAACAGGTAAACTCATCTCGTCAGCCGTTCATCAGCTGTTTCCACGGCGAATTAAAAAATATGATCAAACGTCAAAATATGATTTTGTTTTGAGAAGAAGTTGAATGAAAAGTGTTAAAACTATTATTTTTATAATAAAAAAATTCCAAAACTGCGAATGATTGAAGTGAATTTATTAATTTCTTTTATAAAAAAGTGATAATTTTAATTGCAATTAAAAAATTTTGACAACCAACCAGAAAATTGTATAAACAAAATACATGGGGCTTTTTGTAGTTTACCTGTTTGAATTCGCCTTGGTGTTTACGGCTCGAAACTTGCCACCACCTTGAACTGAATTCGCCTTGATCTAGTGCTGCACTCATGCCCCTTTAATTAAAATGAGTGTTGAACATGTAGCATTTTTTTTAATATTAAAGAATGTAAAAGGCAGAATAAATGCAGAAACACAGAAGTCAACACCAAATAGAATTTTTCCAAAAACTATAGTTTCTTGTGTGGTATGCAATGTTGGACAAAACACATGGTTTGCGGTATTTAAAATACAAAATACTTGCTGGTCATGTATTTAAAATACAAAATACTTTCGGGTTATGTATTTAAAATACAAATTACTTCCATTAATTGTACGTATTTCAAATACAAAATACTTCCACGTCATGTAAATGTATGTATTTCAAATACGAAATACACCATTTTTATTCAAACCAAAAATATACATTAGATAAAACTAATCAGCAAAACAATTGCTACCTTTCATAAATATCAGATTTTTAAATGTGTAAATATAACCTGCTGAAGAAAATAATCTTTCTACAGGTCCTGATAAGCATAAACTTGTATTAAATTCTATTAATACTCTTTTTTATTTAGATATGTATGTAGCTGTCAAGAGTGATAATGTCTTTGCTCTTGCCACTGAGGAAACTGACAAATTCCAACTCCAAATTTGATGTCCTAAATTCCCCATCATTCCTATCTACGAAAACAACAAAATCATCGTCTTCTTTACTGGTGCTTCTACTTCTGATATTTCCATATTCTGATAGTTAAGTTTTTTAGCGATTCTAGTTTTTGTAGATCAAAATGCAAACAACCATCAATAAACTGACAACATATATTTTTTAAACTATGTTTTTGAAATACTAAATACATACTTTATGTATCTAAAATACAAACTACTTTTATTTGTTATGTTTATTAAATACAAAATACTAGCTGGGCATGTATTTAAAATACAAAATACTTGCACGTCATGTAATTAAAATACAAACAAAAAATACGTATTTGTATTTTAAATACGTATTTCAAATACTGCCCAGCACTGGTGGTATGCATTTTTTTGTAAATATTATAAAATACTTCAGGGCGCAATTTTTAAATATTTTTAAAATTGAGTGCTCTCCATACATGAAAATAAGGTTGTGGCTTGTCAGAATTGACACAACTTATATTTTTTTAAATTATTTTATATCAGTCAAGGCGAATTCATCCCAGGTAATCTCGGTACTACAACAAGTACAACTCGTACAAAAACCACAAGCAATTTGTTTTTGTAAAATCATTGTACAATGTCAAAAACAGAAATAAAACAAAACAGAAACAAAGATAATAAAAGTGAAAAAACAAAATTTTGACATCTAACAGTGATTTTAGCTAAAATCCGCAGGGCTTTTAAGATCACCTGTAATAAATTCGCCTTGATATCGATTTTACAGGAGTTTTCGGAAGTATTTGACTACTCTTATTAAATTTTAAACCCATTTTTTTTGCAGTAAAACATTGTTTTACTTTTGATTTCTTTCTTAATAAAGGTTTGCAACACAAATTGTCAATAGAAATTTAATTCAATAAACGCTTATTTAATTCAAATTTCGGCATGTTTTGGAGTAAAATAATATTTGTTTGAGTTTTTCGTACATGAAAAACGTATAAAGTACCAAAACACTTAGACCCCTTTCAGACTCGGCAAGTTAGTTGCGCAAGTAACTTGCCGAGTACAACAAAGTCTGTACTAAATATTTTTTTCTTTTCCCCGACCTTACCGCTGACGTCTACAAACCAAGAGTTGCGCAAGAGACTTGCGCAAGTAACTTGCCGAGTGTGAAAGGGGTCTTAAGCAAGATTTGGAATAAGGAAACGCACTATGAACCGGGTTATACAATAAAATAGTCAACATGGTTAATGGTTCATTGATGTATAAAACATATTACATAAAAATTTTAAATTGGTATTAAACTACCTAAAATACTTTTACAACCCAAAAAAATTGTACTTTTTTGACCCTAATTGTACTAAAAATATTTTTTACTAGTACATTAAAATTCACTTGTATTATACTTTTATACATATGTACGTATTTGAAATACATCTTTGACAATTAACAAAAAACATTAATTTAATACGTAATAAGGAATTAAGACGATGCTTTTTTATCTGGCTTTTTTAAAGTTGATAGTGGAACAGAGTATTTTTTATATTCCTCTAACTTCCACTGGAGCATAGGGCGCCAAAGTGGAATAGGGTATAAATACGTTTCATCCATTAATAACCCCAAAAGATATTGTCTAAGGGCCCTTATGCGACCTATACACGTTTTAGCTGGTCTTACAATTGAGTTGAATAGACCAGTTGATCGTTCGCAGCATATGTAAAATTTTTAACCAACTTTTCATTAAGCTTTATTAAGAAATTATTTTTATAAAGTCAACATGAGTACCGATTTTTTTAGCACTAGTGGCGATAAATGAAGTGGAGTAAGAAAAGGAGCAAGAAAATTAATGAAATAATAGTTCCGGTAGTTTTTGTATTCTCTACTAAAATTGTGCATTAGAATTTCGTATTAGTTTTTTAAAATATTGTTTGCTTTGCACGCTGCTGCTTTCAAAACGTTAGAATGAAAATTAAAAACGAAAGAAAAAATGGCCAGCAGACGTACCAATTTGGAAGCTCAAATCAAAATGATTTTTTATTCAACCGATGACCAGCCGCACCTCTAACGTAACAAATGGTTGTACAACTTGATCGAATGGTAGAACAAGTCGTAACATGTAGCGCCGCACTATACCCTGTTTCCCAATACTTTAAGAAATCAAGCTTAAAAGTTTTCGTTTATTTATATCACCAAGATTGATCAGACTGTAGTATATATTTTGTCTGAATTAAATTCGATGCAATATTCACGAAAGGGCGGTTTCTTCGCTTTGATTTTATCATATTTTGCTACGAAAAATTCCTTTCCATATTCGCCCACGGATGTTGTGTAGACAATATGTATTTGGCAATTCTTCTGATATTTGGAAATTTTTAAATTGTACTAAATATGCCATTGGAGTACTTCAGTACTTTTGCAATGCAAATTGTACTGAAAAAAGTACAATTGTACTGACTTTATCATCCCTGGTGTTAAATCTCTCAGCACAATTGTGCTATGGAGCGCCCACCATTGACTTGCAGGAAAAAAAATAATACACATTAGGGTGTTTAGTCGATTAATTCTTGTTCGATTAATCGATTAATTTTAGACGATTAATTGTTCGAATTATTTAAAATTGCTAATTTCGATTAAATGATTAATCGAAGAATTTATACCGATTAATCGAATGATAATAATACATAGTATTTCTGTTAAATGTATAATTTTTTTTTAAGTTTTAAGTCGAATAAACAAACCAAATATATGTATGTGTCCGTTAGGATTAAAAAAAAAGTCATGTTTAATGACACAATTTAATAATTTATTACACAAAAGAAAACACAAAATGAAGTGAAATTGAAAGCGAACGGGAATTTAAATTCAATTATTTACAAAATGACCGTGGTTTTAAGTGTTGTTCTTGCAAAAATAATAGATACTTATAGATTGAATATTTTTATGAACTTGGTCGTTTTAAAAATGTGCTCGATTTTAAATCCACTTCATTTCGATTTCTAGAACTCGCCCGTATTTTTTAAAAAATATTTTAAACAAGACACTTCAATCGATTCTCTAGAGGAAATTATGTGCAGAAGCATAGCAGAGAATGGAATGTCCATGAAAAGTTTAAACAAATTTAAAGTTATATTGACTGTTTTAAAATCTAAATGCCCAGAAGTGAAGCAACAATTTGGAGCTAAATCGACAAGTTTTATTTAAAAAATAATATTTTTTTTATTCAAGCACTAATTTTTTTTTTAAATCATAAAAATCACCATAAACAAAATTTCGTAATACATATATAAAATTTGTGGATTTACAATTGTTCGATTAATTTATAAATTTTATTCGTTTAATCGAATTAGTTAAAAATGCCAAATATTGATTAATCGTTTAATCGAACAAAAATAAAACCCGATTAATTGAACCCCCTAATATACATACATACATAATTAGTTAAGGAAAAAGTATTATATAATATACATATATTATTGCTCAAGTTTAAAATTAGTTAATTATGTATTTAAATTTTCAGCTGTAATATTTCATAAAACGTTTACAATTTGAACAATTTTAATGCAAAATTAAAGCTTAACGATAAAAAATTTTATTTGAATTAACGGTTTCTTATTATTACAAATATCATGTGTATGTTTAAATAAATATATAAAATTTGACCAGTGGCAGCATTGTGCAATCACATGTTTGGACAACTGTATGGAAAAACATGTTCACAAAAATCTTTTCAGAATTTAAAAAATTACAGGATGAATAAACTTTCTAAAAATTAATAATTAAACAACAATATTAGGTATTAATAAACATTTACATAAATGTAAAAAGAACTTATTTTTTAAAATATCAAATTATGATTTTCTTTAGTTCCTTACTTACTAAATGAAGATATGTATGTATGTTTGTATGTATTTCAATAAACGCAAGTGGGCATTACAGAAAATGTTTTAAAATTTAATATTGTTTAATTAAATTAGAACTAACAATTAATATTGATCTTGCAGCCACCTTGCTTAAGTAAGTAAATATATTAATATATGGTTTATAACATATTTATCATTTTAACTATTTTTAATTCATTTTAACTAATGAATGATCGTTATTAGCAAAGCTACCATATTATTGGCGGCTAACACAACCATGTTGCTAAGATCATTAACACAACGCCGTTATTTTTTCGAGCCTTCTTTGCACTCTCTCACCAAAAAGCCGGCTGCCGGCACAATGTCGTATAAAATTTACAAACTGTTGGTTCTGTTTCTTTTCGACTGCGTGGAAGGAAAGATTTGTCTGGTGTGCTGTTAACAAATTGTTTTGAAGTATTGGAATTACAGTTAAGAGTTAATATTTAAAACGGCAAAATTATTAGCCAAGTTTAAAAAAGGTAGCCAGATTACGAAGATCATGAATCGGTTTAACTTGAAAGAAATTAAGATTTTGAAAAATTAATATAACGGTGCTTTATAAGGTACTCGAATTAAATAAAAATACATACTTAAATGATTGCTGCTTGTTTGCAGAAATTTGGCAACGTTTTTCGAGTGCAAATTAAATAAAACGAAATAAATATTGTTCCCAAAAAAATACAAAAAACAAAGTACAACAAATAAAGCAAAAACAATCTAAACGGTTCCTTCCCCCCGTCAAAACCCGCTTGATCAAAGATTGTATTTATTTTGCGTAAAAGAAATAAAAACAAAACCAACAAAAACAAATTTGTGTGTGTGTTTTTTTACTCATATGCCTTGTGCGTGTTGTTGCTATTATTGTTTTTTGGAAGTTTAAAGCAAAAGAAAGTATGCGAATAAAGAATTTAAATGCAAAAAACATTAATAACTTGTTGAATTTATAAAGAATTAATAAAAAGTAAAAATGCAAAAAAAAATTTATATTGAAAATTTTAAATTTTTTATTGATAATGAAGTAATTTAGGAAAACAACAGTGTTTATAAAAAAAAAACTGAAGTATAAAATATTCTAATTATTCGTTTTTAACCTAAAAAATAAATAAAGTTTTAATTTGCTAAAAACGGGTTAATAAGACTAATTTTTATTTGTGGAAAAATTGAACTTATTAAATAGCTTTAGAGGGGCTGTTAGAGATTATCAGCATAACCTTTTTGTTTAAAAACAAATTCAATAATATTTTCTACAAAGTAAACAATCATGGACCTTTTGTGTACCGAAAATATAATGCACGAATATGAAACGGAAATATTGTGTCATCATCAGCAGCAGCAACAGCAACAAATAACACAAACATCTTCATTTATTTTAACAGCAGATGAAGAACCAGTTGAGCAACAGACAATAGTTAACAACAACAATAGTAATACTAGCACTTCTACAATAACATCAACCTCACCACCCTCACTGTATTCCAGCAGCTCCTCGTTGTTATCCTCTACGACGAGTTGCTCATCGACAAATTCTTCCGGCTACAATTCCAGCAGTAGCTCGAGCAGCAGCCTTACCAGCAGTAGCTCCAGTTTAAGTAGCAGCAGTAATCCCTTAACATCCTCTATATCCTCTACCACCTCCTCCACTTCTTTAATAAACAGCACCTCTTCTAAAACCAATTGCTGTCACGCGGCCAAATTACAATGTGATGAAAATAGCAATGAATTTGTTGACAACTTTTGCTCAACCAACAACAAAAATGAAGCCACAACATCAACCACCAACACTAATCAACAGCAACAAAATAGTATTTATGTCAATAATCTCATTAAACGTTCCTTAGATTATGTTAATACGGCCACAGAAGATCCCACATTTTTAACAGATCGTTGCTTGGAAAATGCTCTAAAGGCGGAAGAGAAGAGACCACAACCCATATGCACCTATTTTAAGACAGTACAAAAGGATATTACGCCACCTATGCGTAAAATTGTCGCTGAATGGATGATGGAGGTAAGCGAATAAAAGTTTTTAAAGATTGGGGTTGTTAAAAAGTGAAGATTATCTTTTTAATTGTTGGGGGACTCAACAAGTGTCGATTGTAAACTACAAAAGAGAATGCCTTGTTAAATCTTATAGTTACATATGCATACAACATATTGTACTTCAAGCCGCAACATATAGGAACGCACTTTGATATTCAATTCTTCATGTTGTATATCTGTGGCATTTTGACAAAACATCTTGTCAATTTTAAAAACTTGAAAAAATGTTGTTAGTCATACGAATTTTCATTCAAAAAACATTTTTGTTTACGGTTTTAAAATTTTGTATTAAGCTTTGTTCGCAATCAGAGCAACAATTTCGTTTTTTCTTCTATCTTATTTCTTCCCAAACTACCTATATGAAGGTACCTATTTTACGTTCATTTTATAAAAAAAAATGTAACTAAAGTTTTTTTTAAAAAGTTGAATCAACTAGAACTTTAGAAACAATTTGTATGAAATTGTTTCTGTCGTTTAAAATAATTTTATTTAGTTTTGAATCAGAATGTATTAATAAAGTGACCTCACAAGCGCAGCTGTTTGCAGTGATTTTCTTCGTGTGTGACGTTTGGCGTCATTTTTTTTTTTTGTTTATTTACATTTTTATAAAGGCATTTTGACATTTGCCGTCTCAATTCTAGCAACAAAATGCCTGTTGCTTTTTCTATTGTTTCATTGTTGTAGTACTACGGCCACTTTGTTACCTAGGGCCAAGGCGAATTAACTACAGGTGGTGTTGAAACGGCATCTAATTATGACAGTTCGAGCTTATTTGTTTTGATTTGTTGGTGTTTTGCTAAGAATGGTTGACATTTCGAGCCGTAAACACTAACAATGCAATGTAAAAAACACTATGTTGTTTCTGTTGCTATTGGATTGTTGTAGTTCCGACACCACCTGTAGTTGAATACGCCTTGCCTAGGGTTTACACTTGCAAGTGCAAGTTCGAAAAACTCAATGCACTCACACTTATTCACTAACACCATCACATTTTTCGTACTTGCAACCCAACTTGCAAGAGAATTTGCTTGCAAGTAAATATTTGACACTTGCAGCAAGTAACATGACAAATGAAAAAACAGTGTTATCGTGGATGAATTTTGTATCAATTTGCTAGTACTTTAGTAATATAAAAGTAATGTTTATAGCGGATTTTAAGGGCCATTATTACAACTTGCCAATAGTTAAAAGTCGGATTTTATTGGACCGATAAAAAACTTTTGCATTATTACAACTTCCATTTTTTATTGCTGTTATTTTCAATAACAATAATATTTAATAGATGAAAACATAATAAATGAAGGTTTTATAATTCAAAGCTATTTATCGGCCCGACAAAATCCGACTTTTAACTATTGGCAAGTTGTAATAATGGCCCTAAGTGTATTTATAAAAAATAACAAATAAAAAAAAGCACAAATATACATACAACATCGCATCTAAATGTCAATATTAATCATAAATTTTAAGCATTTTGAAAAAAAAATTGTTAATCAAAATATTTTCTCAGTAATATTATGGCATCGCCACTACGGCAATACTAGAGTCACATATTTTATAAAATAAACATAATTGTTTCATCAAGATGGACCGAAAATTAAATAAAGAAGAAATTATTAAATATATTTTGCTATAGCATGGTAATGTTTTTAACATGGTAATGTTTTTAAAGTTTAAATGTAATAATAATGTAATGTTTTTAACATGGTAATGTTTTTAAACCGAAAAACAAACCATTTTAATAAGATGTTTTCGCTCCGAGAACATTTGAAAAATGAACTTACAACTGACTGTGTAAACACTCAAGCTACTTGCAAGACTTTCGGCTTTATCTTCGACATTTTCGTTGATAATACGTATGCACTACTTGCAAGTAATTACTTGCTTGTGTAAAGGCAGGGTTAATACATTTTGGTTTTGAATGAAACTTTTAACAAAATGTTGTAAAAAATAATAATAAATGCATAATTGGTATTGTGGGTAAAATTTGCAAACGGTCTCCTAATGCAAAATGTGTGTGGTGGCGATAAAAATTGTTGCTCTATTATGAACACCAAGTGAAAATGTTTCTGGGATTGTGAACGAAGCTTCATAGGTAGAAGAAATTTTTCTTTAATTATGATTTATTTTTTTTTAATAAAACTGATTTTTTCCCCGAGTTTTTTTTTAAATTTTTTTGCTATCTTATTTCGACTTAAGGTGATTTGTCAAAATGCGACACATATAAGACAAGTTATTTTATTAATCTTTTTTATACCTTCCACCGAAGGTAAAACGGTATATATAAATTTCTCATTACGTTTGTATTTTCTACAATATTGATCTTAGACCCTATAAAGTATATATATTCTGGATCCTTATGAGAAGTGAAGTTCAAATCCGGTTGTCCGTCTTTCTGCTAAAATGGGTTTTCCGAATTCCCCAGATATGATGGGGGCTTGGTTGGTATACATATAGGTATGTATTTCTGTCAGGTATTCTATATGAAAAACTCGGAAAAATCGGTTCAGATACGAACAAGTTATGACCAAAACATTAATTTTTTTTTGAAAAAATACCCATTTTCGGAAACCATAGATCTTTCCGAGTCCACGTTTAATAGCCCAAGTAAATGGTAAATTTCTTCTTTAACACGTCAGAAAAGGTAAACAAGCTAGAAACAGAAATAATTAGTGATAATTAGTAATGCACCGAGCTGAAAAAAAGTATTTTAAATTTTTTGCATGTTAAATTTTTTTTTTTTTAATTTTTTATAATATTTATTATGATTTTGTTAATTTTATTTATTTTTATTTTATTTATGTATTATTATTTCAACACATTGGAAGCCTTAAAGGCCAATTATACATGTATTGTTAGATTAATATCTATGTTATTTACATAGGTATGTGTATGTATGAACAAAATTTTGACTATAAAATAGAATTATGTTGAGATACAATGTAACTTAAAACTACTTTTAATAAATAAAAATATATAAGCACTACATAAGTGGCTCCCCAACCACACAAAACCGCAAAAAATTTCAAATAACCATAAAATTTCCATAAATCCTGTATACCAGAGATCAAATCACGTAAAAAAATAAGAAAGAATAATCCTACAGACCTAATCAAAAGCATTTTTCTATAAGTGAGGTAGGAGTATGAAAACATTCGTAGATTAGGTGGTAAATTGTTCCAAACACGACAGACTCTTATCTTAAATGAATGTTCATAAATTGAAAGATGTATTCGAGGTATCTCAAGTTGTATATTACGCTTTGAGTGAATAAATTTAAATTCATCAACAAGAAAAATAGGCTGTCTTAATTTCATGAGTTTGTAAAAATATAGTAAAAGACGTAAATGTAGAAATTCATGTAATTCGCAACCCAAAAATTCAGGGACAAGCTCAGTCACTCGATCATGATCATTAATACGAACATTAAATATATAACGATCAACTTTTCTTACAATCCTCTCAAGAAGGTCCAAATTACCAGACAATGTTCCGGAAAAACTTCCAAACAGTAGTTAATTTTAGAAATTAGCAAGGCATGAGCCAAGCGATATCTCACATATCTTGGTGTATATGCTTTCAAGGCATACATTCATCTCAAAATAAAAGAAACTTGATTTGATATGGAATTAATATGATTTGCAAAATTAAGACTTGAATCAATAATTATACCAAGGCATTTAAATAAGTCAACACAACTAATTAATTGATTATTAATACGAATTCTGGGATAATTCAAAATCTGATTTGGCAAACGAAAGAATATTACCTTAGTTTTAGTTGCATATATTTCCAAACAATTTAAATGCATCCAATTTAGAACAGTATTAATATGATTATTTAAATGGATCTCAGACGTTATATTTATTTCAGAATCCATTTTATATACAAGAAAAATGTCATCCGCAAAAACATACGATTTACAAAACTCACTATTAAATTTTCAATTTAATTTATTATTTTCAAATGTGCCTACTAAAATCACACGTTTTATATTTTAGTGCCCCGTTTTTGTATGTTTTGGTGTGATCTTCAATACACGCGTTTTTAATGCTTTTAAAATAAGCAATTTGCTTTGACTTTTTGAAAGCAGCTGTTTTTTTTTTAACTTTTCTATTTAATTCACTCAAGGAACATATTGACCAGACATGATGATCCTTTCTCTGCAAAATCGGACTGGTATTAAAGTTAAACCAGATAATGTTAAGTGTAGAAATGATCATAATTTCAACTACAACTCTTTCGGTTCTTTGGGCAGTAGGAAATTTGAAACATTAGACATGGACACACCTATTGCACACACAGTTACTTATTCGATCCCTATACTTATAACATATGTCACTGCTGCCACTCTGGTCAAATTATTTATCCTTCCAATCCGTAACGGCAAAAAAAATATAAAAGCAGTAGCCAAACTTTCAAAAAATTTTCAAAATATTTAAAGATTTATAGAATGCAAAAGGAATTTAAACACAAGATTCTAATATAATTGTAATATATTCCTAAAGATCTCAACATTACAACAAATTCAGCTTAATACGACCGTAGTCTTAGCTTTTTCCAGTTTTTTAACCCTCTAACGGATGGATTTATTCTTAACAAAATTTTGTTCAAGAATAATACTTTTGCAAAAGAAACTTAAGCGTTTTTAAATTTTGCTTCTCAGAGTTAAAAAAGATAATATCAGTAGCATTAAGGCAACCAAACACGTAAGAGGGTTAAGATTATTGTATAAATTAAAGATAACCAATACAGAATTAATAAATAAATACATGGTATGTAATAAAGGGAATTTAAAATTACTTGATTTCAAAAAATCTGCATTTCTTATTAATCGTGATACGTATTAAATTTGCTTAAATTAATATACAATTTATCAATTATTTTCTAAAACCACAAAACCGACTTCCCAATGACGTAAATCATACTTTTAAACAAAATTAAAAGTTATTTTTGCAAATTTTTTATTAATTTATTGCTGTATTAAAAAAAATTAACAATAACTTTGAATAGAACACATTTTATTCTTTGGCAATATAAAAAAAATGATAACAAAAACTGCTCACTTTGAATTAGAAGCATTTTGTAAAAGCCACAAAAAAAAAGGAAAAAAAATTAATTAAAAATTATTAAATAAACTCATGATTAAACATACAAGTGAGAAGGTCTTTTAATAAATTAAAAATTTCCAACTAAATGAATTTTAGAGGCGCCACATCTCTAATCAAGCTATATCAACAAATTTCTAACACGAGAGATGCACCTGAACAAAAAATATGCATACTATACTAAATGCAAATATTAATTTAACAAAAATAATTATAATAACTACATATTTGCTATTAATAGAATTAAAGCACATATTTTTAGCATTGAATGTAGCTTTTTTGAATCTTGGTTCCTATTAAATGAAGTTTTTCATAAAATTTTTTTGATATTAACGATTTGAAATACAGTATTTTGTTTAAGAATAGGAAGCTCATTTTTGTTGCGAGTACCTAATCATATAAGAACAACTTTTTTTTTAACATTTTCTAATCTTTTTTAAAAAAATAACTAAACATTTTTTTAAAAATTCTAAATCATTTTTGCTGTCAAATTGTTAACACATTTTATTTTACGACACCGTGACAACTATAATTGAATGCACTTACATATCGATAGCTTAATATAAAAAAGGCCTGACTGATTTTTTAAAAAAATATTTTTTTTTGTTTATTCTGGTAGCTAATGCGACATGTATCTTGATTTAAAATTTTAAAAGGGCTGTAAAACAACATTTGTTGGTTATTTTTGAATTATAAATTTTTTTTACCTAAAATTTTACGGATTTTATTAAGTTTTTTCTTCCCCTGTAAACAAACAAAAAAATCGATTTAGGCCTTTTTTATATTAAGCCGGCGATATGTTTTTTTTCCTATAATGCGAATTTAAAAAAAAATATTTTTTCTTTTTATTGCAACCATTGAATTCCTGTAAATAATTAATATTTATGTTAAAATCGATTGTTAAACAAAAATAGTATTTTAAATAGCAAAAAATCATTCAATAACTGTTTTTGTAAAACAAATTTCTAAGGGCATTTTCAATTTGGAACCGTTTGCAAATTTTGCTCAGAACAATATTACGTATTTATTATTATTTTTTAAAACATTTTGTTAAAATTTTCATTCAAAACTAACTGCCTGGCCCACAATGTCGACAAGAACATTTCTTTCGTATATATATATTGAAAACAAGAACAAATATTAGTTTTTTATTATTGTTCTGAATATAAATATACGAAAGTATGTAATGTTCTTGTGGACATTGTGGATCAAGCAGTAAATAAAATTGGAAGTAGAAGTAGACTCAACTTTTTAAAAAAACTTTAGTTATCTTTTTGTTCGAAAAATGAAAGGAAAATATAAAAAATACCGTGGGAAGAAATAAGTTAAAAGAAAAAAGAAAATGTTGCTGCTATTGTGAACGCAATTTTAAGTTTTATTATTATTTCTAATTTTTATTTTTAAATTTTGATGATAAGAGTTAAAAATTGAAGAAATTTGTATTTTATATATATGTATGTACTTCTAATAGTTATAAATAAGAAATAATCAGGGATGTTCTGAAAATCACTTGATTTAAAAAATCACATGAGCTTTTAAAATCACACGTAAAATATTGTGGTGTTTCGTTTTTGTCTTATTCGGTGTGATTTTCAATTGCCGAAAGCACACTGAAGAATACAAAAACGTGTGGTGTGATTTTCAGAACAGGCCTGAATATAAAAGTTATAACTCATTTTATGTAACAAAGTTTAGTTACGTCAGTTGTTTTATAAACGATGTGTTTTTGTAGTTCAATTAAAATTCCAGAACACCTCAAAATCATATATGTGATTTTTAGAACAGGCCTAAACAAAAAAATATTAACTCATTTCTTTTGACGTCAGTACGCGACCTTTGCATCCAAATAAAACAACCTTGAATTTATCTGTCGAATGAACATTGCTCCACTTTTTAGTTGGCCATTCCAAAAGAATTCTAGCAAACTCCAAACGTTTTGCAACATGCTTACGTGAGAGTAGGGACACTTTTCTGGGACTACAGGCATTCATTGGTGCTATTTTTTTGACTGGCACTGTATATATTATTTTAATTTATGCCTTAAAATTTAATTTATTTTTAATTCAAACTATTGTTCCTATTAGTTTTAAAGTCTTACTTACATATCTTATCCGTTCAAAATAAAATTATAAGTTTTTTGTTTAGGTTTTAAGCAGCGAAAGGGAACCTACTAAAGTTCCCTCTAGCAATTTTTCAGTATATTAAAACTAAAAACATAATTGGTTTGCTAAAAAAAATTAAACAAACAATCATTGCTGCCAATTAGTTAATATTAAATTTTATTTTTACAACCTATTAGATTTCATAATAAATTTTGTTAGAAATATTAAATCACAGTAGTTTGAGATAACGAATTTTAAGAAATCCTTGCAGAGAATATTAAAAATATTGAAAAGTTTATTTATTTTTGTCGTATACATACATTATTATTAAATGCTCCTTCCTATACACTGGTTCATTAACTGTATACGTATATGAAAATGTTTTTTAACGGGTTGAAATCATAGAAAGACAATGTATATGACTTGTAACATTCTAAAACACTCCGTATAGTGCCAATGGTAACTCCATAAAGTTTTTCCTCACCAGAAGGATGGGTCGATTGCATCCAATATGGTCGTCAAGGCCCTGCCGATTTCTAGGTATACAAAATATGCCATATATCCCCAGTTTACCAATAAGGACACCACCAACCAGACAATATTAGCCACGTATATAAATGTAACTAATGTATATACATATATCTATTTTCTGGCCAGAGACCGGTCTTTAATTGTGACTATACAATAGTCTTTTGTCTAAAGCATCCCTTAAGTCCATAGAATAGTTAATAGTTCTGACTATACACTAGTCTATTGTCTGAAATATCCAAAAGCCCAATCTTTACTGCCGTAGTTAGAAAAATGTTTAAAATTTTATTTTTGTAAAACATTATTTTATATCTACAACTAATCAATATTAAAAAATATATAAAAATATAAAAAAAATATTTAAAAGCACTGTGTACAATGACGATTGTTTGCTTATAACCCGGGTGAGTTTGCGCAAAGTCATTATAAGTTTCTCATGTAAAATTTAATTATTATTAACAATTTTGCTACATGTGCTTTACATAAGTACTCTTTTTGTATTTTAAATTACCCAGTAACTTAAAACTTAAAATTAATATTATAATTAAGCATTATTTTCCTATATATTTACATGCATACATACATACACCGGTATTATATACAGTAACATTTTTTCGTTAAATATTGATTTAATCTTACAAAACGTCAAACACGTTTTTAACGATTTTTTTTACCACATTCGTCTTTATTCGTATTTTGCACTTTTTTTTTTTATTTTTGCTAAAATAACTTTCGTGTGTAGTTCTGTTTGTTTGTTAATCTTATCGTTGTTGAATATACATAGTAAGTTCGTTTGATCGTATAGTATATTTTATTTTATTTTATATTTATTGTTGCTCAACATCTTTTCTTCATTATGACAAGCCAGAAACAAAAAAAGTTTGAACAATTATATTTGCTGGTTATTTGTTGTTGTTTTTAAACATTTAACATATTATTAGTTTAGTTTTTTTTATTTTGTCGTATTATAATTGTCAATCAAACAAAAATTAAAAAAGTTTTAGTTGCGATTTTTTCTAATTTATTTTTGTTTTTTCATTTCTTCTTTATTTTTTGCTAATATGTATAATACTATTTTTTATATATTTTTTGGCTTATTGTTTAAATGTATTTTGCACTACTAAATATGTATGTATGAGTTCTATATTTTTGGGTTAATTATATCATTTTGTTCTTTATCAACAACTAAATTAGCTTTTTTTTTGTTAGACCACAAAAAATGGCAAATTTCCAAATTATCTATGGAAATCCTCTGTAAATATTTAACAAATGTTTTTCCTCATGCATTAAATTTTTTTTTTGCAAAAAATGTATTATTGTAGTTGTATAGTAAATTTTAATGCCATTAATCAGCAATTTTGTCTACACATTGTTCATTCCAGTCTTAATGTTTGGAAATTTATGTCATATTGTTTTGAAATATTGAAGAAGATAAAAAAGTAATAGATATTTCTAAAAAAAAAATTGGTTAATTAGGCATAATGTATGAAATCCAAAAACTTATTGCATATACTATGTACATATGTATATACATAAACATATTCGATTTTGAGGCACAATAATTTTTTGCAAATATTATATATGTACATTAATATGTTAGTTCAAAAACAATTTTTAAATTTATATTAAAGGTATTTAATAAGGATTTTTAACTAACTGACAAAATAGCACGATAGTTTTTACAGAGGGTAGCGAAAAAATAAAAATTTTGAACTTAAACCCTCTGCGATGTGTATCTAGTATATGATTCCAACAAAGCTAAGAAACCATAAACAATACTGAATAAAATCAGTCAAGAATGAAAAACTATAAATAAACTTTAATTAATTTCATGTTGTAAAACTCCTTTCTTGATAAAAATATTTAATGAAAATTAAATTCAATGAATTTCATTCAGCCCGAATAAAATATCAAAATTTGGATTAAGAACCATAAACAGTTCAATAAATTAAACACAATATTTATTGTTAACAGCTTAGGCACAAGCTCTATGTTTACATTTGCCCTTCAAGTTGTGCTGGGGCCTGAGTCTGGCAGTCGTGATCGAGTACTTTCTCGATTCGAAAGCAATTTAAAATCTAATTGTTTCAGTTAAACGAATCGGAATTATTTTTTTAGTGTTGTAAAGCATTCATTTGAGTTTCACAATACAGAAAAAATAATTTCTGTTTGTTCAGTATCGACTGAAACAATAAGAAATAAAATTTCTTTCGAATCGAGAAAGAACTTGATCACGGCTGCCAGAATTAGGACCCTGAACAAGGTCAACAAGAAAAAGAATGATAAAAAACAAAAAAATGTACTTTGGACTTTAATACGAATTATTGGCAAAAAGTACCACAAAAACAGAAGTAAGGAAGAATATGTAAATCAATTAAAATAGATAATCATTCAAAAAAAATTACGATCTACCAAAGTTAAAATACCATTTGGTTAAAAGATTGATTTTGACTATTGACTGCCAGCCGTCGTCAATGGTGGCGAGTGTTAAACGGGAAACCCCTCTGGAGAGATTGTGTGGTTACAATCGAAACGTCAGGACAACCTGTCCGTGAAATTATGGGTTCGATCCCCAGTTTATTCAAAAATGAAAATTAAATTTAATGAACTTAAGCCTGATTAAAATATGTACACAAATTTGGATTAAAAACCATAAACAAACAGTTTAATAAATTAACCCGTGTAGGTGCAAGGGGAATGTTCTCTCAAAAGAACTAAATGCCTTCCTTTAAAAGACTGCCGGGACTAGAGAACAGCGTCTACTTAAGGAAGGTGTCTGTTAAGGAAAACTACCCTGTACCTGATTATATAATTGTCCACTAACTAGTCTTGTCTTTAAACTGGTCCATAGTTCTAACAATACATTTGACTAAAGCCTAGTCTATTCTTTCGATTGCCTACTAGATCATAACGTTGTTTTTTTGTAGTTATGACTTTGATACACTTTTAGAATAGAATATATTTTAATTAAATACCTTTTGCTTTCAAAAATGTTCTGCTTGTTTAAATAAAAAAGAAGATGTACCAAATTTTTATAGACATTTTAAACATGTGTAGATATTTTAGGGAATAGTTAAAGTCGAACGTTAAATTTTGTTCGAGTTAAACTCTAAAATAAACTAGGGACCAAAAATTGTATGTACTATTATAAAAAAACGTTTTAATTTGAAATTGTTAATTAAATTATTAAAACTTGCTCATATGCCCAGGAGTACGGATGCCTTCTAGAAAGCCTCTGTACTCCTTCCTGAACGCTCCATTCCATACTTTTATCTTTTTTACACACGATTTAATTTCGGGATAGGCCTTCCGCTCTCGCTTCTTTCGCAGTTACATAAGAATGGTAAATGGATAAAAAAACATTAAAATTCGTTTGCTTTTTATTTGGCAAAATAACCAAACAAAACATGTTACTCCTTCTCTTTTCCCTTCTCATAGAAGGGAATGTGTACCTTATCTTTTATAAGAAAAAGCCGAGGAATTTTGAGCCATTATTTAGCAGTAAGATAAGAATGGTAATTGAATCAAAAAAATTTTAAGCAGTCCTTTATTAATTTTTGTACCATGAAATGTCTTTAATTTAAAAAAAATCTCTAATGTATGTTTAAGTTTTAATTTAACAAAAATTTGCTTTAATAAGTATGGACAGGATTAAGATAATTAACAATAAAAAAATATGAAATAATTCAAATTCATATTTTTTATTCACTCACTAGTTAGATGATTAATACTTTCCCTTATTACAGTTACAGTTTATTTGTTTATAATATATTTCGACAATGTAGTTAAGGGCTTTTTAAATACATAATACAAACATACATATCTGTGGCATTTTGACAAAACATCACAAATTAAGATAAGATAGCAAAAATGTTTTTAAAAAATACGACGAAAAAATTATTTTGATCAAGGAATAAAATAAACCAAAACTAAAGAAAAATTTCGTTTATAATTCAAAACTTTAAAAACATAAACAAAAATGTTTTTTGAATGAAAATTCTCATGATTAACAACATTTAAATTTGACTTAAGATGTTTTATCAAAATGCCGCAGATATGTTATAGGTACATTATTTTAAAAAAAGCACATGGCTTTATCTTTTTGAATAAATTTGTTTTTTTTGCTATTTTGCACACTTTTCCTAATATTTTCGTTATTTCTAGAATAGCCTTCTTTGCCGACTTTTGGCCTCCTTAAGTTGTCATGTGATAAATTTTAAGATGTCAAATTTAAACTGTCATTTAGCTTTTTACTTTTTGCAAATTTGTCATTAAAATTTGTCATTTAACTTTAATATTTTTTTCTTTGAATATAACGTATTTATATAAAGGGTGTTTTTTGCAAGCCCAATAGAACTTACGAAAGGGTTTGCTGTCAAATGAACTGTCATTACTACACTCACTTTTTGTCACATTTTACTTAACGCTTAAACAACTCTGCCACAATATCCAAATTTACTTTGAAAATCAGTCAGCGATTCGCGTAACTTATAGAAGACAACATTTTGATCAGTGATGAGGCTCATTTTCGGCTTAACGGCTTTGTTAATAGATAAAATTGCTGCATACGGATTGAGACCAATGTACAACATACCCTTCAGACAACATTACATCCAGAAAATTACCCGCTGGTGACATAATGGGACCTTATTTCTTCAAAAATGAAGCCGGAGCTCGCGTAACGATCAATGAAGATTGTTGCAGGACCATGATTAATAATTATTTTTTGCGATTCGACACTTCTCCAATAATTCCTGTGGGGCTACGTTAAATCACCAGCTTATGCATAGACGCTTTAAAGTCAAACATTTTTCCTGTTATTCGTGAAACATTTTCAAATGTTAACGATATCTTTCGAATAAAAATTTTTTTCTGATTAAAATAAATTTTCATTAAATTTTTGGTGTTATTTTTTATAATTTGAAGTTCCGTCACTTAAAAAAAACACCCTTTAATTAATAGCACTGGCTATTTTATGCTAAAGTTTATTTTGCATAAAACAAAACAAAAAAAAGTTTTTTGGTTGTTTTTTATTTTTATAAAAACTTGTGTGCAAAAAAGATGAATTTCTAATTATAGAAAAACAAATTTGCACTGGAATAGTTTTTTTTTCTTTGGTTTTTTATATATTTTTTAACATATTGTTATATTTTTGTTTTATTTAAATTGTATAGAACTAGTCATGAACTAAAAATAATTTCGAAACTAATATTATCAAAATCATATAAACACGAGGCAATTTTAATGAATACGCAGACTAAATAAACAGAGTTATAGTTTTAAGATAAAATTTTTAAAAAAATATTCAAAATTATATTTGATAAATACATACATATAAATAAAAACGATGAAAAAAATAACTTTCTATTTCTATCTCGCTAACACAATAAGACATGCTATAAGTAATCTGGCTTTTTGTTAACATTTCTTAATGCTTATGAAGTAAGACTTGCCTCTAGATATCTTGACAAATGTAAACACAGAGACAATTTTTTTCCAATACGAAAAAGAGCTTAAAGTTTAAATGTTATTTTAAGAATTAATTTTAAAATTATTAAATTTTTATGACCCCTAGGTTGATTGTCTTCTTAAATAGCGTCGTCATATTTTTTTCCTGTAGAATATCCTTTATTAATACTATAAAAAAAAAACAAATTGTAAGTAGAAGTCAACTGACAAAAATAAACAGCAGCTGCAATTGCACAATATCAAGAAGGACTTCTGTTAAATACTTGATTACAGAAATTGTTAAAATATTATAAAAAAAAATAAACTGCACACTTTTTAGTGGTTGTGTTGTTGTTATTTATTTTTAATTTTCTTTAAGGGAAGCTGCTAAGCAAAAGTAAAAGGGTTTTTGACTTCAACATACACCAATTCCTTAAGAAACTAATACGAAGGTTTAAAAAAGATCGGTGTTAAAAGGTGAAGGTGATTTGACAATTGCTTAAATACTTTAAACAATTTATTGAAAAGAAAAACAACATTTTCTTACCAGGTCAAGTTTTTGTAACATTTTGCTTACACTAAGTTTTTCTGCGTCTAGGTGACCAATTCTTAAAACTAATTGTTACAATCTTTTTAATTTTCTGAAATCTAAAAAATTTCAACATTTTCAAACAAAATTGAAAAACTTGATTATTTTTAAAAGAAATCTTGAAACGCAGATAAAACGGTTAACATCTCAAATCTTAAACATTAAAAAATTGCTTAAGTGAAATTTTAGATAAAAAAAAATCGCAAAGAAATTCCTCAAATCGGATTTAATGCAGAGAAAAAATCACCAAGATTTTAAAATTCAAATACTAGCAGAAACTTGCAACGAGAGAGTAAATACAAAACTTACAAAAGGTTTTATATTTTTATTTTATCTTATTGAACAATTTTTCATTTACAAATTATGAAAATTATTTTTTTCACATTACCCAATAAGCATTTCGGCTGGAATTCAAGTGGAATTACATTTGAAATCCAGTCACAATTTCCAATTTCCAGTGTTGAATTACAGTTGAAACACAGTGGAATTCAATAGCGAATCCAGCAAAATTAACCATTGAATTCCAGTCGAACAAAACAGTACCTTTACAGTGTAATTCCACCCTTAAATAACAGTGTGATTCTAGTTGAACCGAACCTGTTTTTACACTTGAATTCAAGCATGGAATTGCCGTGCAATTCAAGTCGAACCGAACCTGTTTTTACCGTTGAATTCAAGCATGGAATTTCAGTACTATTCAAGCAATGTTACAACAGTATTTAAATACTGTTATAACGTTATTTTAACAATAATCTTAAAACCATTTTCTGCACATTTTTTAAACGATTTCCTCTCGTAAAAATAAAACATTTTATAAAAATAGGTACATAAATAGTTTATCGGCCATGTTCTGGAAATCGAAACCACGTGAAAGTGAAATCGATCAAGATTTTTAATTGAATTTTTGTAAAAATGGACGCAGCTTTTTGCTGAATTCAAAAGTAGTTTAGGTAGATGAAAGTGGTCCTAAAAGTATGACGCATTTAAAAGGAAATATTTTTATGAACCTTGAGCACGGAAAAGTTTTCAAAATTTGTTCGATTTCAATTTCACGTGATTTCGATTTCTAGAACATGGCCGTATATTTTAAAAATAAAAATAAACAAAATAAACGATAAATAACATTTCATTAGTCTTTTTCAATTCTTTATTTTCTTTTTGCTTATTTTCACTTTTATTTCTTTATTTTCACTTAAAAATTTTGTGATTTTCGCGTTGTAAAATTGTTCACAATTAATATTTTCTGATTGACATTTAGAGAACATAGCCGACTCGATTTGATTTAACAAACTTCAAACAGACTGGAAAAAGGATGGATTTCAAATGTAATTCAAGCTTGGATTCATACTGGAATTCCAACATTGGAATTCACAAAAAATTTGTGCTTATTGGGTAGTTTGTTTTGTAAAACAACACTCAACACGTGTTTGAATAATTCTTGCCATGGTAGATTTAGTGAGGTAACCCTAGTTCTACAACAAGGCAAAAATAACATGTATTTTGTTGGTAGAAAAACCTAGATTGTTAAATAATAATAACAATAAATACTCTTATTTGTATACAAACAAAATTGTAAACCAATTGTGACATGATGTATTAAGGTTCGTAAACAATAACGGTTTTCACTTTGTTGATCTTATTTACGTAGTCAAAACACTAATTTTGAAAACACTGCAACAACAAAATGTTTTAGACTTAAATTTACTGGGCTGTGGTTGAAAAATCCCACATAAACCTGGGCTACTGGGGTTACCTTATTAATTGTATCATGATTCTTGCTAGTAAAAATTTTTCTCGCAGAAATTTTCAAAAAATTTATCTCAAATTTCTATGCTCTTTTTTTATTCTCTTATTGCTAGTTTTTCGAGTGCGTGACCACATTCTAGTAATAAATATTGAAAATTAAAAAAAATGCTAAAAATTTTTTAATAAAAATATCTAAATAGAAAAATATATTCAAAACAAAAATAGTAAAATGTTTCTTTATCTCAATAATCAATTACAAAAATAAAACTAAAAAAAAGAAATTGCTAAAATTCAAAAAGGATTAAAATCGTTTAATTCAAAAAGTTCGATGAAAGCTAAATCCAAAAAATTTTTAAAAAGTATAATTTTAAAAACCAGATATTTGTATATCTGGCTGGATCCATAGAATGTTCTGGAAATAGAAATCACGTGAAACTGAAATCGAGAAATTTTGAAAACTTTCCTGTGTTCAAAGTTAAAAATTTGAGGACCACTTACCTTAAAAAAAATTTCTATTGAAATAAGGAAAAGATACGTTATTAAAAAAAAATTGTATTGAATATATCCATCGATTTAAATTACACGTGCTCAGCGGGAAAAAGAAGGAGTACGGAGGCCTTTTAGAAGGTCCCTTCTTTTGGATGTATAATGCCTTCTTGCTCCATTCCATACTCATATCTCTTTTACACAGGTTGTCATTGCGAAGTAGGCCTTTCGCTCTCGCTTCTTTAGCAGGTACATAGGAATGGTAACGGGACCAAAAAAATTATTTTGATTTTGCTTGTGCAAAAACACAATAAAAAAAAAATTTTACTCCCTCTCATAGAAGCGAGTGTGGAAGGTGTATCTTAATACGAAAGAGCAGAAGCCTTCTACGAGCCATTTTTTTAGCAGTTAGATAAGAATAGTAATTGATTCAAAAAATTTTTTAAGCGGGCCTTTAAAAAGGCCTGAAGTAAGGTCTTCTGGGCACACACATACTATCACATTTATGCTGATAGTATGAGCAGCAGAAAACAACCCAGCGGGGAAAAGAAGGGGTACGGATGCCTTCTAGAAGGCCTCTGTACTCCTTCTTTTGGATATACAAGGCCTTCTCGCTCCATTCCATACTCATATCTTTTTTACACACGTTGTCATTGCGGAGAAGGCCTTCCGCTCTCGCTTCTTTAGCAGGTGCATAAGAATGGCAACGGGATCAAAAAAATAATGGTTTTGCTTTTGCTTGTGCAAAAAAAAACAATACAAAAAATGTTACTCCTTCTCTACTCCCTTCTCATAGAAGCGAGCGTGGAAGGTGTATCTTATCTTTTACACCAAAGAGCCGAGGCCTTCTATGAGGCATTCTTTAGCAGTTAGATAAGAATAGGCATTTAATCAAAACAATTGTTAAGCAGGCCTTTTAAAAGGCCTGAAGTAAGAAGGTCTTCTGAGTTTTACCGCTGGGAAATTACGTTCATCAACAAGAAATGACAACAACCAAACGTTCACTGTCACAGACCACACGAAGAAGTTTATAGTGTACACGTGTCGACGTCACACAAGGAGAATTTTTATTCCTATGCACGCGTACAGAGGATTTGAAAAAGTTCTGTTCCAAACATGGCCGAATAGTTCCATTAACATTTTTTTATTTATTTATTTAAATGTTACAAAAACAAATTACATACATATATTTTAACTTAACTTACCGATCAACAGTCACGCAAACTTTAACTCCATTGTAGTTCATACTAGCTTACTACTAATTTTCAGGTCCAATGTGTGCCCGGGTAGGCTAAACCCATTGGACTTGAACATTTTTAAATGCAAAGTGGCCGTCTGTCAACCATATTTGGATAATTGAACTAATAATGACTAGGGGCGAAATTAAATGCAAATTTATGATTTTCTTAAATGCTTGAATATCAACTTCCTGTTTTCCAAACTAAAAAAAATTTCCATTTAGAAATTTATATTGGAAAAAAAACAAATTTGAGTTTTTTTATTTTTATTACTTTATCGTATTGCATATTATGTTAATTTTTATTGAAAACGACAAAGTTTTTACATATTTTCGATTTATAAAAATCCATTATTCTTAACAAACACAAAAAAGCTAGAACCAGCATTTCCGATGTGCTAAGTCTTCGTTCGATGTCTATTGTTTTTTGTTTATGTGCGCTACTCATTTAAAAAAAAATTCTGCGATGTGTTGTATTTTTTATATTTTTTGCACGTTTTTCTTATATTTGGCAAAAACTCTAATCAAGTTAAGTCTCTAATTCTTTGTCTTTTCCCACCTGAACGATCTTCAGAATGAAAACAAAACTTTTTATCAAGTGGTTTAAAAAATTTTCAAAAATTCAAAAAATTGTATATGAAAATTTTCTCAACGCAAGGTGAAGTGAACAACAAAATTACCGCCTAAATAAATAACACAAGGTTAGCAACCGATACCAATTTTGGTATCGCCATTAAAGTAGTATTTGTTGTTTCGCTAAAGATATCGGGACTTTAATTATATCTGCATAATGGTACAGAAATGTTTAAAACGTTGAAGGAATATCGTTTTTGTAATATAACTAAAAAAACCAAATAGAATGTTAAAAATAAGGCTCTACACGACTTAGATGAACCACGTTTTTACATGGGACAATCAATTATTAAAGGGGTTTTCCCTAAAACATTGTAAAAATTGTATTTTTAAAATAATAAATTTTGAAGAGTTTAAACAAATTTAAATTTTGAACACCTTTGCTAATGGAAATATGTATGTTTGATTGCATCCGTAACGAATTTCGGTATCGGTATCAATGCCGGTTTAAAATTTTAAACGGTATCGGTTTTAACCCTTTATGGCAAAATGTTTCACTTCTGCAATATGCCATACAAGGAAATATAAAAATATAGTACATATATCCTAATTGATTTAATGATGATTTAATGACAACTAAATTAATAATCTGGTAACACGAACAAATCAGTTTTGTTCTTTTTTGAATTCGAATACGAAAACGTTTTTATTAGTGAAATAAAGATACATATTTGATTTTCAATAATAGTTTTATTGCAAACTCAGTTCGTTTCGATTATTTGGACTGATTTTGTTTTGTTGTATGCATATAAAGTTTTTTTAAGAAAAACAAATACTCAATTTAAACAAAAAATTTAATTATTATTTCCGTTATTTGCCATGACAGTAGTAAATATTAATGTGTGTGCCAAATTTATTTTTTGTATGATGCTTATTTGTCGAGTTATGGGGCGCTAAAGTATTGCCGTTTCTTAAAAATTGTTTTTTTTATAAATTCTTGCTTCGAACTTCGAAACAAATTTAAAAAAAAAAAATTAAATCAAAATTTTTTTCATCTGCAAAACGATCATTTTAAATTAAATTTTTTTAATTCTTCTCCTCCATATTGTCAGCTCAACTCTTACTGCCTTTTTAACAATTTCGAACTTCAACGTTTGAATAGAAAATTATATAAAAAATTATAAAAATATGTATGTGGAGGTGAATTCGGATTCTAGAACTCACCCGTATATTAATTTTTAGAGCATATTTTGTAATTTTAAAGCATATTTTTTGTGAATATTTTTAAATAACAAATGCATAATTTCGCCCCGAACCCTTTAAACCTGTGGGATTTTCTAAATCGAGTTTAATCTTTTTGATATTTTTAGTATTCGATAAAAGCCTAAAATTTATGTATTTCAAGTGAAATTAAAATCGGCCTTTTCTCTTTAAACCGATTTAAGGCCGCCTTAAATTTAATATTCCTGGAAAAACTTTTTGAATTGTTTTTATTATCATAACAAAATTTTTTATTGGACTGGCAAACGGTGTAATAACTACCAGAGGAGGAAAAGGTGTTGTTATTTTTTACAGACTGTATTGTTGTTGTTGCTGTTCTTCCAGCAACATGTGTGTTTTGTTTTTGTTGATTGTTCTTTATTGTTATTGTAGTAGTATGTATGTATTCCTTTCTGTTTGTATGAGTGCGTTTAATTAAGGGACCCAACGTCTTAAGAAAATGTAAAAAACCACTACTTGCATCTGTCGTTTTTTTCTTTTGTTGTATTTTTTTTGAATTTGGCCAACTTGCGGCTTGTATGTGAAAAAAAATGTACAGTACATTGTAGAGTGGTTGATTTGTTGCAAGTATCCACAGGGGTTGTTGTTGCTGTCACAATGCAGCTAAATTTATTTTGGCTCCTCTCTAACAGGAATTTTAGTTAACATTAAATGTTTATTTTCAAGTAATTCAGTGTTTGACATATGCAACAAAATAAAAATAAACAAACTTTAGCTCCTTAATTCCCCACTTTAACCGCTATACTCCCCTACACTCACCGTTCATTGTATCGTTTTTTTCATTTCATTTTTGAGAGTCAGCCGGCCGTTAGTTAGTTCTCTCTTTATTTGTTTTGTTTATTATTTATATGTTTCATATTTAGTAGGGCATTTGTTGTTATTTTTTTTATTTTTATTGTTGCCAATACATAAATACTTTTTTGTTGCTTATTGTTAAGGAGACGGATTGTTTTAATGTTTATCGTTTTTGTGGGAATTTTGAGTGGAGCCAAGAAATCTGATAAGAAAATGAAAACAACAAATTTATTTTAAGTTTCACAACTTTGCAATTTTCTAATAAAAATAAAAAAATTGCATGAGTTAAATTCCGGTTAAATACAAATGACATCACTTTGTATAGCCTAATATTTGATAAAGAGAATTGTTGTTTTTTTTTCAATAACTTGTTGAGTTGTTTGGGGTTTAAGGGTAGCACTTAATTACAGAAAACTCCACACTAGATATACATATAACTTTTGGCATTTTTTGCAAATACAAAATTTGTCTGACAAATCATTAAAAAAGGGCAACTCGTTAAAAACGTTTTGCACTAAACGCGATGAAGTTTGGAATTACAGCCGTAGCTAAATAAGAGCAGAAAGCGTTTTCCAGCTGTCAAAAGCTCTCATGTCCATATAATTTGTATGTAGCATACTGAAATAGCGCGGCGGCAACGCTTTGCAATTGGTAAATCCCATTTTTGACAGCGCACTAAATAGTGAAGGTTGCTGCAATTATTAATAAAGTATGGTAAATTACCTATTTTTTTTTGGTCCTTTTAGCGGTTTAATCTCTATATTTTATATCAATTATGTGGGCTTTGTTAACCCTTTCGGTACGGGAGACGATTAGTTAGTTTCAAGCTTTTATAATGGGCTATTTTTACAAAGATATGCATATTAAGCTAATATTTATCTTGTTTTGCTGTGTGCTCCTACCCAGGGAAGAGACTTGGGGTGGGACATATATGTCCCATCAGGAGTTTGGCATGGGACATACATACATATATGTAAGTCCCATTAGTCGTTAACATATAAAAATAGGGTTACAAAATCAAGAAATTGGTTTCTTTTTACGATGTAAATTCATATACATATATGTATGATCCACGAATTTACAGCTGACATCACCAATCTATAAAACTTTATTCTACCATTTCCGTGATTTACGGTCTAGTTCATACATTTTTGATAACTGATTAAAAAACTCCTCGAAACAACACGTGTTATGCTAATTAGCAAAACTTTGTTTAATATTTGTACTAAAACGTATAAATAACTAAATGGGACAGTTTTGAATCATATAAAGTGAAAAACTTTAGTACTAGGACTCTGGGAACATTCAGTGGGATACATATGTCCCAATAGGTGCGAAAGGGTTAAACAAGAAAGTTAACACAATTGTTCGTGGCACAACATTGACGCTCTAGTTTAGGTATGGCATATCCAGGGTTTAAAAAACTGCAGTCGAATCCAAAAACTGATGAACAAAAAACGAAAATGTGTGTACAACGTTTGGATTTTTGAGTTGGACAATTAATCCGAAGTAAAATGAACAGTTTTATTTTGGCCAATGGCGAATGAAGAAGTGGAAGAAATGGCGGGTTTTTTGCTTTGCAGAGTAAAATTCGCCAACACCGATTCAATCTTTAATGTCTGCCATTAATGTTTAACTGTCTGCATTTAAGTAATGATTTCAGCTGTTATATTTTTGCAGATATCGCTATTAATATGAAAAATAATTAGTATAGTGGTTAATTTATTGAACTTTTTATAGTTTTTAATCCCAATTTTGATATTTTAATCAGGCTAAAAAGTTCATTGAATTTAAATTATTTTTATGAAGAAAGGAATTTTACAACATGAAATGAATTAAAATTTATTAAGAATTTTTTATTCGTGACTAAACTGGGAATCGAACCCAGGTGTTCACGGACAGGTTGCCCTGACGTTTCGATTGTAACCATACAATCCTTTTAGAGTGGTTTGCCGTTTTAACACACATAAAAATAAAATAAAAATACCAAAATTTGGATTAAAAAAGATGAGAAATATGTTTAAAAATATTTTGAAACTATAAGAATGAAAATTATCACAAACCCTGAAAACCTGTTCGATTTAATTTGTTTTGAAGTTTTCTATATTAGAAAGCAGTATATAAAAGGTTTAGATGCTGACTATAAATAAATCCGTTTTTTATTACAATAAATTCTATATAAATAAAATTTATAGTTTTAAAGGGATTAAAAATAAATATGTACATATGACCATATGTATGTATGTATGTAACTATAATTGAAATGTTCGGTTGTTCTTTTTTTTAAATCTTGTGTTTTATAACAAATATTACCTTAAATTTTTTTTTGTTTTTCTCTTTTACTATAATATACTTATTCATAAAAATAACTTTAATAAAGATTAGTTAAATACTTTTTAAGGAACTTTTTTTTTTTTGTAGAAAAAATATCGCACAAAGAGAATTAATAATCACACTCATACTTTTTTAGTCCCTCTCTCTGTAGGTATATTCTTTGATTAAAATGGTAGATTTTTTTACCTGTCTTTAGAAATTTTTGTTGTTTTTTGATCGTTTATGTTTTGCACTTAAAATTCATAACACAAACTTCCTTTTCTCTCTCTTTGCAATTTATTTTTATTATATCTAAAAGGAAAAAATACAAATGTAATGTAGAAGAAGAAGAGGAAGAAGCAGAAAAATTTTGCAATTTTTCGCTTAAAACTCAACACAACAGGAGGGTTCGCTTGTGTATGTTCGTTTCTACTTCAGCATAGGAGCGTTGTTTGTAAGATCCTTTTGAAATATCCTTGTTCTGAAAAGTTTGCATAACTAACCAACAGAGTAAAGGGAAGTTGTTGTTGTTGTTGAAATGTTTAACTGTCATATTGAACATTTGGAAGGTTCATTACCGTTTTTAAAAACAAAACAAAAAAACGAATGTCTACAAAACAAATTGTTGTTGTCTCAAAACGATTGATGTATGACTTAAGAAAACTATTAAAATACAAATTGTATGTACATGTGTACATACATTTGTATGTATGTATGAAGACGTTTTAACAAACAATCCATGGACAAAAAGTACAGTTGTTAACTAACAAAAAAGACAGGCAGGATACATTGAATCTATTTTAAATTTTTTGCCAATTTCCTAGGAATATGCTTTGTGGCAGTAAAATTATAAGTATTTATATTAATTATTTCAAGGTTAAAATTTCTTTAAAATGCGCATTTACTTACTAAAAAAAAATTTATTTAAAAAAAATGTTTTACCTTTTTTATTTTGTTTTTGAAACGTGTTGTAATTCTAGAATTTTATATGCATGTATGTATGTACATACTTATTTCTTAACTTTTTTGAAGACGTAAATTTAATTTAAACACCATTAACAATAAACTCTAGGTATTTACAGAGAATTTTAAGTTAAAAAAACTTGTATTTATTTATTGGCTCTTTCCTCCTTTCCCTGTCTTTTCCCTTTAGAAAAAAATTTTTTAACTAAAAGTATACTTTTTTGCTGACGATAAGTCTCAATTTTTAAACAATATTATTTGATATTTAACTAAATAAAAAAAAAACGAAATTCTTTCTAAACCCCCAACCATAAAAAATATCACACATTTTAAATACTTTTTTTTTAAATATCAAAAAGCCATTGAACTTTGTTTTGCTAAAATGAACAAAAAGTCATGATTGTCATTCGAAAAAAAACGCCGAAAAACCTTCAACTTGAATTATTACTCAATCTCTTATAAATATTGGCAACATGGTACGAGTACGATGAGTAAAACAGAAACAAACATCATCATGTTTTTGGTTATTTTGCTCTACTTGTTGTTGTGGCAGTTTTGTAAGACTTTTTTGTTGTTGTGTTTTTTTTTTTTGGTAATAAAAACTAAACATTAGAAAATTCGTTATTCTGTGTCATTTTTGTTTGTTTAAAAAATGCAACACATATTTTTTTTAATATTTTTGTACTGGCATGCCTAATAAACTTGTCTACTCTATTGATGCACCACACTCTGGTACATACAACATAAAAAATTTTTTCTCTGTTGTTGTCAGAAATAGGCTCACTAATTTACACAGCCATTCATACATACATACATATGTATGAACATATGGATATGTGCATTAGTAATCATAACGAAAATAAATAATGCCTATTTAAGAAGTTGTTATAGGTACCTATCGAAATTTTATTAAAAGTTGAAATAAACCGACGAATAAATAATAGCAGAATTTTTTTTATTTTTAAGAGTTAAAAATTGTTAGTGTTTACGGCTCGAAATGTCAACCATTCGTAGCAAAACACTAACAAATCAAAACAAGTAGGTTCGAACTGTCAAAATTAGATGGCGTTTCGTCACCACCTGTATTGAATTATTCTTGGTTCAAACTTATGAGGGTTTCTTTTCTAAAAAAAAGTGTACCATAAGTGTTAAATGGGATCTGGCACCATTCGTAAATGTTAACCCGATTTTTAAGAAGTGTTGTTTATTTTACGTTTAAAAAAGAACACAAGTTTCGGCATAAAACAATAAAGTACAATTATCGTTAAAAATTTGGAGCCTTTTATACCGCTAATTTCTAAGTAAAAAAAAAATAAAAAAAAAATTTATTTTTGCTGATATAATAACAAAACCAACTGTTTTTCGGGGAACATCTTCAGAAAAGAACACGTTTCACTTTTAAAACAGAACACATTTTTCAGAAAAGAACATGAAGAAATGTAAAAGGCAGAATATATGCAGAATATTACTCAGAAAAGAAAACGCCATTAATTCTAATGATATGTTTTGACAGTATAATTCAGTAGTTAAGTTGTTAAAAGACAAAAAGCCAGTTAGTATTTTAATAAAAAGCTCGTGCCACATGATACATTTAGCAGCGTTGAAGGCCTAATTTTTGTTTTTGTTCTTTTGAGCTGTCAAAAGTTGTTTACATTTTGCTTACGTTAATTGTTTTTTCCCACATATGCCACACATACACGACTTTTCCTTTTGCTTTGTATATGCGGTAGTAAGTTTTTGACAGCTTAAAAGAAATTTTACACAAACAAAATATGTACATGTTTTTTGTTTTTGTACAAGTAAGCAGACCTAATAGATGGGCCTTGGTACTAATACATTTTAAACAAAATTTTTAGAATTAGAAAGAATTCTTTCGTACATCGGAAATAGACAGTAAATGACAATGCTTTTGTATAATTGTAAACCAGGGTTTAATAAAACTGCAGTGGAAACCGAAAACCACTATCAGACGTTTAGATATTACTTGAGTTTTTAACATGTATTAATACAAAGTATAATAGTGTATGCAGCCTTTAGAAGTAGCAATGAAGCGAACACCATTGAAGTGAATTTTTAATTTAAGTTAATAAAAGTGATTTATTAAATTTACACTATCCCTTTTTATAAGTAGGTAAATAATTTAAATGATCATTAAAAAAAAAAAAATTACGAACAAAGTTCAAAGTGCTTCTGTTAATCCCTCACATGGAAGCAGGTTGTATTACAATTATTTTTAAATGTGTTTACGATTATTCTCGAAATTTTCCGAAACGAGTTAACTGCCAGTTCAACGATTTCGAACGTTATCGTTCGCATAGAAAATTAGTATGAAAAACACTCAGTTTTAAAAATATTTTCCATATAAAATTCTATGCGAACGTCTACGTTTTATTGCCATCAAATCATTTTTGTGCAGAAAAGTTTTGCCTCTAGTAAACAGGTTTGTAAAGGGGAATTCTGAAGCCGTATTCTGTATTTCGCTTAGCTAAAGCTAAATCTCGATCGCTAAAATGCCTTAGAGAATACAAAATTGAAAAATGTTAGCGATGAAATTAAAAGCTAAAATTGCGGCAAATTAAATTTTTATGGCAATGCTAAATTTAGCAATGCACGTTACAGTATTGCATTCGTAGCCAAAAATCGCTAAATCAACTTTTTAGATTTTAAGCGATAGAGATTTAGCTTTAGCGAATTGCAGAATACGGCCACTGCTTCCCTCCCTTTTAAAACTGCTTGCCAGTAAGCTCCATTTTTTTACTTGACGAGAAGCAGTAGTTGCTGCATTAGCAAAAAAAAAAAAAAAAATAAATAAAAGCTCCAGCCGAACTAGAATAACCACCACTTGTGTATTGATTTTGTGCTCGCCCTCTTATTTAATTAATGTCAACCATATTTTAAGAATTAAAGAAAGAAGGAGCAAGAATTTGGCAAAAAAGCAAAAAGATATAACCGTACTGTACTGCTTTCTACAAAAAGTATAAGGCTCTGAACTTGTTTTAAAAAAATCGAAATAAAATATGCAATTGTAGCGCAAACATATTATCAATGAATGAAACCAAAAAATTATAAATAATACTTTGTATTAAATTAAAAAAAAACCAATTCAAAACATAAACAATGTGATTGAGCTGAAAAATGCTTTTTTTTTTGAATTTCCTTCACAAATTCCAACATTTTTGTTGCGGTTTTGTGGTAAATTTTTATATTTTTTTGATATGGTCACAAGTCGTTGCATAAAACAAGGGAAATTACGTTAAACTAAAGATTTAAATAACGGCAACTCGCAATTAATCAATTCCCAGAAAGAAATTACTTTAAATATATTATGATTAAATTTAAATTATAAACAAATAATAATACCCGTATTCATAAACGATTATTAAATTTAACAAACGTTTATTTAGGATAACTTTCATAGTAAATTTGTTCTTTAAATCTTTATTAAATTTCAAAATTTTTTATGAATACAGACGTAAAAATTCAAGTTTAAGAACTAAAAACCAGCGTCATCCGAGTTTGAAGTGTAGTTATCAGCAAAATATTTCAAAAATTTTAAAAATTTCTTGCAAAATATACTATGGATGTATGAAATCCTTAGTTATAAGTTTATATTAATATTATTTAAGTAATTAGAGTTTTTTTAACATGTTTTTAAATGTAAATTTCTTGTTAAAATCTCAAGTTCCTTTTATGTATAAAGTAAACCAAAAAGAAATCTAAAACACCTTAAAATTCATTAAGAAAATAAAAAACCAAACACCTTTTTCAGAACAAAAAAAAAAAAAAAATAAAAAAAAAGGAGAATAACGATGAAGTTTATGAATGATGTTGATGAGTGATTGGGATGATGTTACCTGAGGAATGTAGACAACAAAACATGATGTTTATCACAATAGTTTTGTTTTGTGCGCGTACGTACTCATTCGTTGACATCGTACTCAACTCAAAACTCAGCACATTCCAGTGATATGAAATTTTATTAAAAATTCGTGTTTTTTTTGTACATTTTTGCATATTCCATTGTCTGTCTTTGTGTCTGATGATTTTGCTACTCTTCATGTCCGTCCAGTTTTACGTTTGTACCCTGTTACCAGTGAGTACATATTACAAAACAATTGAAATTCTGTATTTTTTTTTTTTAGATTATTCAGTCATTTTAAATTTCAAATAAAATTGACGCCCACTACTCTACTCTACATTTGAAAGTGTCAGTGTATAATTAAATTAAAATGTTTTTTTTTTGTTAATTTTATTATTTGCAAACATCAACTGCCACATAATATTGCATTTAAAATATGATTTAATAACAATTTTAAATTAATTTAATTGTGATACGATTACAAAAAAAAGCAAAAAATAAAAAAACGACATCAAAAAACAAACAAAAAATACAATTTACATTTGATAAACTGTTGATAAAAATTCTAAAAATATGGAACACATTTTGTAAACAGTGTTTAAATGTTGAAAAAAAAAATATTTGCAAAAAAAAAGGAGTGCGGTATAACAATAAAGTTGCCAGATTGTAAGGAATTTGGAGGAAAACAATCTAGAAAAAGAGAAATATGTATATTAACTTGTTTAAATTAAAACTGTAACACAAGATTTGAACATCTATTGGTCCAGTTGAGAGAAATTTAAAAGGAGAACAAATTTTATTTACGATCTTACTAGCTTGATTGAAACTATGTACAAAAAAGAAAATTTGTTGATGGAATAAAGTCCTATTTGTCCTCTGAAGCCTGTCTCCGATATTTCGCGGACTTAGGATAAAACCAAAATTTGTGTCATGCACTTTGATTAACATAAAATTTAAATGTATTTGCAAATTTCAAGTGGGCTGTACTACGCCCATACCCAGGTAATACAGATTTCTGTACACATATTTTGAGAACGGGAAAACTAAAAAAGTATTTAAATTTGGTAAAAATAGTTTGATAATCAAAACAAATTATCTGTCAAAAAGAGCTATGGGTAAGAGAAGTGGGCGTAGCACATTCCATACAAAGGCAATACAAATTTCTTCTTCTGGTGACCGTCAAATTAACCAAACATGAGTTTTGCATTACAAAAAAAAGTTTTCTTATTTTATTTCAATTGTCGAAGCGCACTGGGTTTAGCTATTACGTAAATAAATACATATTCAACATTTTTTAATAATAATAATAAAAAATTCTTAATTTAACTTAACTTAACTTTCAACATTAGCACTAATTTTAAAAAGAAAAATTATATGAGAACTTTTTGATCAGTGTTCGAAAAAAAAACAGTACATTATTTAGCGTTCGGCTCACACACCCAAGAACGATATCTCTTTTTTTTTAGTAATTGTGCAGACAAATACATCCCTTAGTACCGTTCACTACTATTTTTAAGAAAGAGCCGAACATTATATATTGTTGTGTTCTTCGTTAAAAAGCTGAACAATTGTAGTGATACTTTAGATAAACATTATATTTTAATGTTCTGTAATGTTTCTTTTTTTACATAGATAAAGAAATGAACAAACAAAAAATTTTTGCAACGACCGCACTACGAAAAGCTTGTGTGTGTGTTGTGTACATGTTTTGTTTGTGTAAACTTATTTTGATGGCTTTTTGTTTTTTTTCGTATTTGTATTTTGTTTTTGTAAAAAATTGTTGATTTTTTTTTACCAGAAAAAAGGGACGAACATTAATGAGACGAGCTAAACACAATGAAGTTTGTGGATTAAAAAAAAACTGAACGAATATTAAATGTTCTCAACTTTTGTTGAGATTGATAAAAACATTATTATTTTTGTGTTCGAAAAATGACTAACAGGGAAACGTATTTTTTAATGATTTTCTACACAAACACTATTAGCGTTTGTGTTTTCCACAAATCAACCGAACACTTAGAACCGATACTAAGTGCTTATTTTCGAACACTGTTTTTTCTTCTTTTAAAATTTCTACGATTTTTGTCACTCAGAAGAAGGCGACACTGCAAGAGAAGACAGGACCCAAAAACGACGCTACCTTATTTAGACAGGCAAAGTTTACTTTACTAGTCTTGAGTTTTTAGAAGGGGGTAAAAAGAGAATAGCGGGGAGTATATACTTTCCTGTACTCGCAAATTCGATTTGTTTTTTCGTTCGTTGTTTATACCTGAAGTTAGTTACAACTTTATATTTGAACTTTTTATAAGTAATATGTCAAAATATGAAGATCGTTAAATCAAAAAAAAAAAACAAAAATTATTCAAATTAAACTTTGTGTGTCTAAACACGAAAGAAAGTTTAAAAGATAATTCAACAAACTTTGTCAAAGTAAACTCTGACTGTCTAAAAGGGGACTTATTCTGTATTTTTAGAAATTTTAATTTCATTATAACACTGTTTATCAATTACAAAAATGTGGTTAAAATTCAAGTTAACTTATAGCGGGTATTACACGGTCACACTGGGTAGAAAAAATACAAATTAAATTTGTACTGTGTAGGACAGAATAGCTACTGCACGAGTATGATGGTATGATAGCATACACACAATAGGTGTGTTTATTTACTTAACTAATAGAAACTTGCAACGAGAGAGTCAATTTTAAATTTACATAATTTTTCTCCCAATAACTCAAAAAAATTTTCATGCTTGTATAAAATAAAATTACTTTATTTAGTTACTATTTTAAAAACGAATGCTAGTTTATTTAATTTCTAGGACTAGCTTTAAAACAATTATATGTATTTAAAAATTAAAAGCGTGTTATCTTCTTTTTAGAGCTTAACCTACTTCTTTTTAGCTGTCAAATCGGGTTGCCACCTATTCACATAAATCACTTATACTTAATCGTGTAGTCCATCAAAGTATTGTTCCAACAAAAAAAAAAAAAAAAGTAAATGAACGCTTTACCATCAAAAACTAGCAAGTTCGGCATATTGACACTATTTAGCTGTAAGATACGAGATAACATCAATTGCTTTGAACTATTTGCGCAAGTATATTGTTCTTATATTTTAGAAAACTAAATATTTTTGTTATTGAAACATTTTTAATTTAAAAATTATGAAAACTATTTTTGTTTTGTAAACAAAAACATGAAAAATAGGTGGTTGAATAATTCTTGCTAATAAAAATTTTACTATTAGAAATTTTCAAGAAATTTTTTGTTTCTCAAATTTTTAAGCTCTTTTTTTCACATTCTCGTTGCAAGTTTTTCAAGTACGTGAACACTAACTAGCAAAATTTATTAAAAATTAGCAATAATTTTCTGTAAATGAACATACATAATACATATCAAACATTTTTGAAAATCATCATACCAAACTGACAAACACGAATTTTGCACTATTACACGAAGTATGTTGGTATGATATCATACCATGCTGACATACCGAGCACATATGACCGTGTAATACCCCTTAATATTCTGGTTATCAAAATTCATTATTATTGGTTTGATTTAGTTTTAAAAATTTTTAATTGACCAACACCACCTTATTGTTAGCAATATTAAAAAACCAACACTTCGTGAAACATGCCGTCATAAATCTGTTGTTCAAAAAAAATTCTTTTATAAAAACCGATAATAACCAATTTATCACTTGATAAAAACTAATAAGACAATAACACTTCACTTTACACTTGTCCCTTGAAAAAACAATTACAAAGATTTCGAAACAAAATTTCTTGTTATTCTATCGAGCCTTATTTTTTTAAAAATTAATTTCTTTTAAACCCGTTTTTGGATATTCGTTTCATAGTAACAGTAACAGTCAACATTAAGCTATACATTAAGTATAGAATCTTCCATTCCTGATCGCTAATAACTATTGTCTACACTTCCTTACAAAATGTAAAGAGTTAACACTTTTTTGTAATTTATTAAACTACATTTTATTTACTTTTTCAATTTTTTGTTCATCTAATTTATCGTGCATCTGGGTTTAAATTGAACCAATAACTTTATTAATTCATGCGTAGACAATTTAGAAAACAAATGCTTGGAAAATACTTTTGATTAAAATTAAAGGAAAATAATTTTGAATAATGGAAAAAGTGATTTTTTTCAAGTACAGTTTAGGGTAGATGACTAGCACATTGTTATAATACAGATTAATTCGGCCTTATTGTGGTTGTCGTTGTCGTATACGACTGTGTAATAGATTAAAGTAATACACAACATGTGTTCTTTAATCTACTACAAAAAACGACACGTTTGTTTACGAAAACGACAACCACAATAAGGCTGATTAACTTAACTGCCTGTTTTTAGAAATTGAAAATAAAATTTCTTGTGAGAAATTATATTAAAAACAACAATTAAATAAGAAAATTTGATATTGTTTTCCATATAATTTTTCCACACGAAATTTTGTTATAATTTTCTAAAATCAGGCAGTAAATGTCTAAATCTTCAGACTAAAAATTGAGTTACGTAGAGAAAACAGATTTTTTTCATATTTTCTTGGCTAAGCAAATCACATTTACTTCAAACATATTATTGTCAAGGGCTTATTATGGGTTAATCAGTCCTGGAAAAGGTAGCCCTACCATATTATAGTTGCACCATCATGTTATGGTTAATAATGACATTTATATATTAACCAGAAATAATTGTAAAATGATCGATGACAACAATGTTATGATTATGGCTTCCTGATAGATGACTATAATATAGTTTCAGGTGACCGTAATAATGTTGAAGTAATCAAAAAATGTTTAAACATTTTCCGTTAAAAACTACTTTGTATAGAAAAATATTAAGACGCGGAACCGCCTGATTTGGTATATTTAAAATCAATCACCCCAATCGTGAATAACAAGTGGAATTTTTGTTCCCATGAAATTTTCATTCCCCTCGAGAGGAAAAAGCAATCGTGATTAAATCTTTTTTCAAGATCTCATCAAGAATTTTTGCGTCAGAATGTTTATTAAATCAAAACGAAAAATTTGCTCATTAAAATTAGAATCAGCTGTTTTCTTGACCGTAAATTGAAACACACAATTGTTGAGAGAATTGAAAAGAAAATTTGCATTATATTTTATAAGTATGAATGTATGTACATATAAGTAAAAAAGAGTAAAGGGGAAAATTTATCTATGTAAAGCTATAAGAAACTGTGTTTTTCCTTTAGAAAAAAGAAAAACAAACAAAATTGTACTACATGTTAAACATCGCATACATTAAAAAAAACTGTTAATTCAGTTTTTAAGTTTTAAAATTAAAAAAAAAATGTATCATTGCTTTTTTGTATCGACTTCTTTTTTCTACATCATCTCTATTTCCTTCTTTTACTCATACAAATTTCTTAGAGAGTAGTTTTTGCGTAAATCAAAATCAGCTGTTCTCTATTGTATAGTTTAGAAGTTCCCCTTTCCCCTGCATTACTTTTGAATTTAGGCCAAAACTTCCCCAAAAAGTAAAACGAAAAAAGTATCACTTAGTCGTTGTTGTTGTGCTTGTCTAATCAATTTAATTTCGATCACACACACAAAATGTTACACGCGCACAAATGTTTGTTGTCGCTGTTCTGTTTCTTTTTTTTTGTGCTAAAAAGTGCTTTTGTTGCTTTTTCTTGCTTTATGTGTTTTTGCTCTTGTCGCCAAGCATTTTCTTGTTGCTTTTGAATTTGGTTTTGACTAGTGTTTTATTATGTATACTGTTTTTTTATATATGAATTTGTGTTTGTTTTATTTGCTTTTTTATACTTTTGTAGTTTATTTTCTTTTTTTTAGTTTTTGAATTTTGTATTTGTCTTTTAAATTTTTATTTTTGCCAAAAATTCAATGCGTAATCTCAGCCACCAGTACAAGTTTTGGTTCACGTACTCGTTACTCGTTTTTTTTTCATTATACATATTTTTTTTTATGTATTTTATAAAATATATATTTTTTTTTTGTATAAGAGTAACAAAACTTAAGTGTTGTATGTATATTATGGGTTTGTGAGTTAAAAAAGGGGCGGTGTTGTCAAATTTCGATTACATTCTTAAAAAAAAAAATTAGAAAAAGCTTTGCAAAAATTAGATTTTTTTTTAAATTTAACAACTTTCTCGATTTTTTTTTTAAACAAATTCGAATTGTGACTAACTGCAGTGTTTTTATTTTTTGTTCTTAACCCTTAAACATTAATGTTAGTTGATTTAACTTAGGGCCTTTTTATTATAACATATGTAAACGTGCTTATCAGCTGTTCCATTTTCCTTGCCAAGCTGCTTGTACATACTACATACATACTTATGCAAGGCGAATTCAAACAGGTAAACTCATCTCTACAACTACAAAAAGCCCCATGTATTTTGTTTATACAATTTTATGGTTAGTTGTCAAAATTTTTTTATTGCAAATTAAAATTATCACTTTTTTATAAAAGAAATTAATAAATTCACTTCAATCATTCGCAGTTTTGAAATTTTTTTGTTATAAAAATAATATTTTTAACACTTTTCATTCAACTTCTTCTCAAAACAAAATCATATTTTGACGTTTGACCATATTTTTTAATTCGCCGTGGAAACAGCTGATGAATGGCTGACGAGATGAGTTTACCTGTTTGAATTCGCCTTGTACTTATGCTTACGAAAACGTAAAATAAAGTTAAAATTTTTCCACAAACGCACAAATAACAAAAGCTAAAGTTTATAAATTAAATAAATCTTGACAAATTTTCTGGTCTTTTTAACACATTTCAACACGCTTACGTATTTTTAGTAACGACCAACAATTGAAATCGAGCGCAATGTTTATGTACGTGTCATTAACATTTATGTATGTACGTATGAGTAACGAGGACTTAACAGTGCTTACATTTCCATACAGTGTTTTATAGAAATGTTTTTAATAAATTTTAAAGAAATTGCTTAATTTTTTTTCCAAAAGTAAGCAAATGAAAAAAATAACTATTTTTACAAACCAATTGACAGTTTGTTTGAAGATACGAATAAAATTGCTTTTATCTACGTACACACATATGTACATATGTATGCATGTAAAACGTTACGGCTGTAGAGTTAAGCGGACACCTTTTGATGGACACTGTTGCCTGATCTCGGCAACATTCCATTAGGAAGTCATTATTTTTTTTAAAGCACTCCACCTTGAATAGACACATTTAAATGGTTTTTTGATGCCCGATTATGGAAGGTGCCACTGTTTTAAGCGATTTTTTTTACTGTTTTCCAATCAAGTGATTCAGGGCTTGAAAGCAAATATGAAGCAGGTGGAGTAGATATCGCGATTATTTTTCCAATTTTCTCATGCTAAATGATCTTACACGAAAATCAATTGTTTGTTAAGTTACTGAACACCTCGAAACCTCGGAAATTTTAGGTTTTAGAAGTACTGTCGATATTTCAAGCTTTTGTTACTTAAATTGGCTGAAAGTGTTGTAACAATTTTCGATCTGGTACCGCTCAACTCCTAGCATTTTAAAATTAGTTCTGGTTGTTGCTGAAAGAGCACGGCGGGTTAAACTGCGAATTGCTAGAAAATATCTTTAAAATTTTAAGTGCCTCTTATGGCACTATCCTTAAGGACCTTACAAATATTTGGCGAAAAAACCAAAAGGAGCGTGACCGGTAAATTTATCAAACTTAAGCTTTATTTTTTTTTATCAATTTCTATTAATTTACTAAATTTTATTTGTAAGAAAATAATTGTATAATGTAACTTAGAAACTGTTCAATGATGTTTAATCTAGCCAAACGTTTTGCAAAAGCAAATAATTTTTTAATAAAACTAGTGGTTACATGTAGGACATAAAATATTTAGTTGGTGGGAACATAGCTTTAGTGGCGTAGTTCGACTTTATAAAGTCGCATGATAGTGACTGACGAGAGCCAAAGAAAACAAGTAGACCACACATTTTTATTGAAACCCCTTTGGTGAGAATCATTTCGCACTTGATCATGAAATTTTTATTTTAACACTTTTTGGAAAGAATTGACACGTAATATTCACCTAAAATATCGTGCTATTTGGTCTACTTTTTGGTAATGAAACGGTTGGTTTAAAAAGAAAAAACTGGTTTGATTCTACTGAAAATTTTAAAATTTTTAGTTTATACCCTCTTTATGATCAACTGAGATTTGTAAATTATAATAAGTTTGATTCAGTTTCTGTGGACACGATGTGTAGTCAATTGGCTTGCAATTTTTTTAGATACTTTTAATTAATCTGCTATTTGAACTACAATAAAGTTTTGGCTGGCTTTTTTGCTAACATTTTTTTTTATACTTTCGGCGTTTGGCTTTACATGGCTCTCATTGGTTATAGTAGGCTTTGTGTATTTTTATGTTAAGGGGGCAAACTACTGCATTCCTGATGTGTTGTAATTTCGATGGATATTGAATGCCGTAATTTGCCTGCAAATATTTTTTTAGCAAGAGTAAACATATTTATTTTTATTTTATATATTTTAAAAATACAATTACAAAATATATTGTATTTTGATATATCGAGCAATAGCCATATGTATAGTGAAACATCGAGTAAACTATCGTATTTTTCTGCATACGATAGACACCGACGTATCGAATGAAAACTCGAGAGCTGTAATGTCTTTGGTCACTCGATATCGAATGCTATCTTCTCAAATTGGGATACATTTCATTCGATATACCCCATACCAAAAAACAAAATATCGATAAATTTAGCTTGATATCCTATACGGAGAAGAGTCTCTGATGCGTATCGAACCCGCAACTCTCACACAAATTATCTTACTGGCCCTACCAGGGCACCTGGAAAGCAAAACTAACTTGTTTTTTTTATCAAGACTTTTTGACCTATTTTGGTCTTATTTAAACATTATTAAAATCATTATTAAGATTTTAGTACTTTTTTGATTAACAGTTCTATTTAGTGTCTTCAATTTATCTATTCTACTTTAAACGATTGCTGCTTTAAAATTCTGTAAATATTTAACTATTTTTTGAATCACCTTACATAAGTACTTTTATTTTTTGTTGTTTTTTTTTATGTAAATAAAGAAAATAATTGATAAAAAAAAAACTATAATAAAAGGTTACAAAATTTATTTATGACAACGGAAATACCAAGTTAAATAGGCATAACAAAAAACTGTAAATACAAACATTAGGAAAAAAGTTAATAACATTCTTACACATGTAATAACGACCGTAATTTACCACATGATACATTTAATAGCATTTTTTCAGTTCGATAAAAGATGCATGTTGGCTACAGAATTAAGTAAAAAAAAAGAGTTTCTAAATTTTAGTTGACAATTATTTTTTTTAGTTAACCACTTACACTTAGTACATTAGAAATTATTTTGGAGGTCAAATAGATTCTAAAATTTTAAATTTCAAATAATTGCCCCATTATTATTTTGTAGAGTGGTGGTGAGTCAAAAAAAAAAACATAAAACCAAAATATCAATGTTTTTAATTATTGGCGTTTATTTCTTTTGGGTACAATGATTTTCAAATTTATATTTTAATAATTTGAATAAAAAGAAACAAACTGTTTTTCAACATAAAACAACAACAATTAGCAGAAAAAATATATTTAATATTTAGAAAGCTCAATGAACCCAAGCTCTTTAACCAAAAAACAAAAAGGAAACATTAAGAAAAAACGCCATATGCTTTAACAATTTCGCCAAATTAAATGAACTGTTCTGTAGGTACAGGGTGGCTCAGTATGCGCTATACACAAAACTTTTTTATTATTTAGGAGACAATCATTATATTTTTTAGGAAGTTTTTTTTGCTTAGCTTTGAAAAATTATATTCTGTACACAGAAAGAAAAATTGATTTCAATTAAAAAATTTGTGATATTTACTAAAAATTAGTTAAATTTGCAACAGTTAACAAATTAATAAAATCAGTTAAACGTTGGTGAAAATTTTTGGATAATTTTTTCTGTATAATGGGTGATAACTATTTTCTGCTTCGAACTCAAATCAAGTGATTTCAAATCACATGTGCGTACTAAAATCTCGCGTGTGGTATTTAGGTGTCCCAGTTTTGTATGTTTTGGTGTGATCTTCATTTGCCGAAAGCACATCTAGAATCACAAGAGCACGTGATTTTCATAACAGGCCCGTTAGTTACGAATGTAGGTTTTTGGTTGAAAAATGGTTCTTGGCTTTTTATCATACACCATTTCCTTGACATGCCCAAAAGAAAATAGTTAGGCGCTATTAAATTCGGTGAACGCTTGTGCGCTAAGTAATGCGTTTGTCGAATATGCCCCCAACCAAAGCCATTGAGAAACCTGCAGTATGTAATGTGGCTCCATCTAGTGGAAACCAAAGGTTGGATGGTTTTCCGCAGCTGGCCTGACAAAATTTTCCAACATTGTCTGATATGCACCATCGTTGACAGAGATAGCGGCTGACTTCATAAACGTAGTACTGTCAAGCATTACAAAAAACATATGCGTTGAAAAAGAAACCGTAATAAAAACAATGCTCAAATTTTGCAACCGTTGTGCAGTGAATGCGGCTACGATGCAATAAAAAACTCAAGGAAATGTTTACAGATAAGTTGTTGAGTTACAGGGGTGTTCTGGAAATCGAAAACGCAAGAATTTGGATGTTGTTTTTATAATTTTTGTTATAAAGTTCTGTTTAATAGATAAATATTTGTATATTTGTATAAAATTCTTTTCGTCAGGGAAATCTTATAAAAGAACGACGTTTGAAATTCCTGCGTTTTTCGTTTTCGATTTCCAAAACACCCCCGATAGTTATGCTAGCTGTTCCTTTTTTTGTATGTATGGTATTGTATTCTTAATGTCCTACTCCATAAAAAGATTACGGCCAGCAAAACTCCCTACATAGCTCTATCTGCGGACACCTGTGTGAATGCACCTTGATTCAAACGTTAACTTTGATTGAAGCGATATAACTCATTCTGCGTTGCCCTGTACACGCTAATAGAAAAATTTTATACTTTTTAGATAAGTTATGTTTGGTAAATTTAAAAGTATTCTACGAAAACATTTTTTATTCGACGTTTTTTCTGATAATTATAAAACAATAGCCAACAAAATATTAATTAAAATAAATAAATCACCAGCACTTAACAATTGCTATAGCGATTTATGTATGTGGGCGTTTAAACGCCTTTTTTGCTTAATAATTTCTTTCACTACCACTATTTTTGTGGGGGCATCATTTATTTATTTTGACAATTTCTTTGCGTTTGTAAGTTGTAGTTGTTATAGTTTTTCATTTGTTGTTGTTTTTTTCTTTTTTTGCAAACAGAAGTTGAATGGAACGTTTTTTTTTCTTTTTGGCGATGATTTTAACAGCAGTTGATTGTAATAGTTTTGACATGTGCGCTGAATTATTTAGGTGGTAACAGCCAAACACTTTTATTAAAATGAACAAAAAATAATTTACGAAACAATTGAAGCAAAAATGAGTAATGCAATTCTTACAACAAAAACTATTAAAAAGATTAGCATGTTTTGCAGAAAATGAGACTTAAATAAAAAAAAATTGGAAAAATGTGCTACTTATGAAAAAAATTATATATGCATATATTTTTTTCAAATTCTATCTGTTATACTTTATGTTAACAATTTTATCTTCCAGTTTAAGTATTTTTGAAATATCGTCAGCTTGGCGCAGATCTTGGTGAAATAACTATGATATGATATTTCATTATAGGGGAATGCAAGAAAAGATGAACTCACTGTTTATTGTTGGTGTTTTGTTTAAGCTTTGATATTGTTAAAAGTAAGACTTTGAGTGTTTATAATTCTTATTCGCTTTAAGGTTTTATTTGCATAATATTTTCAGCTTTTCTAAAATCTTTGGAAAAGGTTTCCTGATGATCTGGCCTAAGCAACCAGCAGAGCTGTCAGATTTTTTTGAGCTCCATCGCAAAGCCGGATGTTTGAAATCGCCCAACGTGAATTTTGTTCAGTTTTCGTAACATTTTTTTTTAAAATTAAATTTTGCATAAAAAAAAATTGTATAATATAACAGTCAAAAATCGCCAAAAACTGAGAAAAATTACAAAAATTTTTAAACATTCATACTCACTCATAAATGAACGCTTTGTTGATCTGCTTTTTTAAAAAAGAAACCTTTTAATCTAATGTATTTTTAATCCTTTATGAAAAGTACACCAAGTGTCCATTTTATTAAAAGGCCTTTTACAATAAATACGTTTTACAAAAAGGTATTTAAAGAAATCATTTAATTTATGATTAAAATCTTTCATTTTAATAACGCTAAGTCTTAGTTTTTATTATTTTTAATATTCTTTTTCCATCTTTTATATTTTCCTGTTTTTTAAGCAAATAAATATTACCTGAAGAGTCCAAGTACTTAAACTACAAAAGATTAGATTTGGTTTTATTACTATTTACTTTAAGATGACGACGAGGATGAGTTTTTTTTAGAAATGCATTATGATGTTAGAAATAAGTTGTATGTAAAACTACAAATAACAACAACAAATTAAATACTTACAACTTTTTAAATCTTAACAAAATATGTACGAGGGGCTTAATTTATTTTTTGTTTGTTTGCCAGCTCTTGCCACAATTAGATTTTAAATTGTACCACTTTTCAGGGGTGAAAAAAAATTGAAGTAAGAAGAACATCATGATAAGCACAGTTCGACATTCAGTTAGTCAGCCAAACATGAAAATTTGTGTTGCTGTTGATTATTTACATAAATATTTACAAGTGTATATGTGGTTCATATTTAACCACTTGTAAGCAGCCATAAAGTAAATGGTTCATTGCTTCTTCATTTTTTATTTCAACGCAGCACTGTAAATAGTCATTTTAACATTAATTTACTTCCACACACTGTTTCAATTTGTTTCTTATTTTGGGTTTTTTCGTTCTCTAATAATCTAATAATTGATGTTGTTGCGTTAAAATTAAACAAAAACAAAAAAAAAAAAAAAACAACAATGCAATTGGGGGAAACAATATATAACGATTGAAGAAACACGTGGGTCGCCTCTATTTCTTTCAAACACCTTTTAAAGTACATTCACACTCACAGTCACATTTACATACACACATTTTCTCTTTTTAGCAGTGTGACCATATCTTAAAAATTTTTACAGCTAAATCTGGTATTAGAACAAGATCAAAAATGGTGAATTTTATTACCAGTATACCAGAATGAAATTTTCTACGAAACAAAATACATTTTAGCGGCTTATTTTAAACAAAATTAAAACATATACATAGTTAAACGAATGCTTCACTCACTAGTGACCGCCTCTAGATTGGTTGCAGCAGTCTATATTTTTAAGGGAGTTTTCGGCCACTTTTTCGCACATTTCGAGCGGCATCTTGGCAACAACTTAACGAACGTTGGCTCCAACGGTAGGGAATTATCCGCGTAGACATGGTCTTTGACGTAGTCCCACAACAAAAGTCTAACTGCGTCAAATTGCCTGATCTTGGTGGACGATTTCTTCCAGTCACTTAAATTCCTTTATAATCTTGCCAATTCCTTGCACAGTAAGTCGATTATGACGACCATGATCCCCCCCGTTTGAACCACCACTTCAGTCTTAAGTTTAAACTATTTTTACCGGTTGTTCGGATGTTAAACGATTCATATTCATAAACGGCAAACCTTTCACTAAATAAATAAAGGACACTTCAGATGACACATATTTAACAGCTGATAGACTTGCTACAAAATGGATAACCCTGTACTTTAGAATTTTTATCTACAATGTGAAATTTCTGGTTGTCAAAATGGTCACACTGCTTTAGTTTTAGTTTTATTTACTCATCACCAGGTTTTGTTATTCATATTTATTCTCTCTATTTTTCAATGGTTTTAAAAGTGTTTGATCGTATATTTTGTTCATCTCTATTCTCTTGTATTTTTTTTTTATTTTTTGTTTAATACATATTTCTGTAGTTGTTGTCATAGTTTGGCAACAAATCATTATGACCCAACAAACAAACAAACAAACAAACAAACAAACGGAGAATTGTTCTGTTTTTATTTAAAATGCTGTTGTTTAAGATAAAATAATGAATTTTCTAATTTCTTTAACTTTTTGGGGGACGATAACAACGTGTTTAAAGATTTAAAATTATTTTGAACAAAAAGCACGTTATCTTTTTTTTTTGTTCAGAAGGAAAATGTTAATGGCATTTTTAAATTTTTAGGGAAAGATGGAAAATAAAGGGAAAATATATCTGTATTTTCTACTTATTTAAGATGTTAAAATGTTTATTATTATGAGCATGAAGGGATTATAATTAATGAGCGGTCTAAATATTTTGAAAAGGGGTTTAAATGGCTTATTAAAGGAAATCATAACATAATAGAAAAAATCTTTTATAATACAATTTTTAATGGTACTTTAAAAAAAGTTTTTTTTTATATATTTTTCTAGTATTTTGCTACTTAATAAAATTCTAAAAATGCACCTAAAACAGCTTGACTTATTTCTCAAAAATAAATTTTCTTTAGAAAAAGTAAATTTTTACAGAGCAACTTAATTTTTATAGATATAGTGATATTTTGCATACGGTTTTCTTTTTTAATTAATGTATATCAAAAAGGAAATACGTACATTTTTTTATACAAAAAAGTTAATTTTTAAAGGAAAAAAATTTTTGCAATAAAAGTTATTTTCACAAGAAAAAGTTCGAAAAATTCTTTTATATATTTTTATTAAAAGAAATTTTAAAAAAGTAAGAAATTAAAGTCGGCCAAGCCTGATTATACGATACCCTACACCACAATATTTACATTAAAATTTTTGAGAGTTTATAAGGAACAAAAAGTTTTACCTACTTGAGCACCTGCCATATTAGCCTAATCTCAAGGTAGTCTTAACCACTCGGTTGACGAACAACGCGAGAATAACCAGCGCGCACAGGTAATCATTTGAGTTCATAATCCGGCAGAATTATACATTCGACGCTTGCTTAGGATCTGGAGCTTTTTAACCTCCGCTGCTTTAGGAATTGCTTGCAGCATTTATTGAATAGCAACAGCATCTAGGCAGAACCGAAACATGCCAAACGTTCACCTCATTTAACGAGAGAGGTCCAAAACCAATTAACAACCAGCATATTTTGATGCCTTAAACTATCATTCGCTTTCAGTTCCTGGTCTTACCTGCCAGGAGGTCACCGACACTGTCTCCATTATACTCTTTACTGCGACAGACTACAAAATCTTCATCACACCAACACAATACACATTTTTACCATCTCACAAAACGTGCATCAAGGGTGAAAAATTAGCCTTCCATCTAGAAGTCTCCCTTATTGCGGGTTTTTTAATAAACCGCAGCCACCATGTGATTTCCAACGCAGACCGCCAAAAAAAAGCACTCCTAGCACATGCGCATCATGCTGCAAAAACGCATCTCATGTGAATTGTCAATAACCTCGATACCTCAACCTTTCAGCCGCTTTCAATTTTAGGTCTTTACTGTTCGCAGATAGTCCTTTGACCCTACTTTTAACTGAGACAGACTAACAATAATAAATCTTAATTATTCAATCAATATCAACGCAATACAGATTTTGACCATCTCATAAAGCGTGCCGCGCACAAAAATTATCTCAAGTACAAGAGAGTATGCAATCGGGGGACTCATCCAAAGTCATTCCGGTGCCATGTAATCAGCGCTTTTAACTCCCGTGTTACTAGATAGATCGGATCTCTGGTCAGTCTTCGGTCTCCAGAAATTACGAAGACTTCAAGAGGCCTATTATTTTTAATCTTTGCCGGATTCCAGGTTTGACTACACTTGATTGCGCCGCGGAGGATACAATATCAAAAGGTGAAATATTATCCTTAATATGATCCCTAGACCCATGGGAAGTCATCGACCCGCAAAAACAAAATTATGTTATGGGATTAAGTTTCAAAATTTTTCGTCTTAAAGTGATTTTAGGGATTGGGCTTATATGATTCCTTTGGCGAATTGTGGTCATAGAATCACAAAACTTTGATATGACATAATCAAAGTTGTCCCAAATTGCAGTACCAACATTTATAAGATAGCTTTAGCATTCAATACAATTTTCGGGACTTCTACTTGTAAAGGAGTTATGGCTTAATATGGACAGATTCCAATAATATTTGGTAAGGTGATTCAGGTTCCAATAAAATATTTTTGGGTCTAAATTAAATTCCAACATAATAAAACGATTTCTGGGCGCAAATATATTATTCCGGAAAGAAGCCTCTAAGAAGGACAATGTGAAATTAAGAGCCGATTCATACTATTTGCGTTCTTATGACCATCTACCATCAAATTATCTCATAAATTGCAATTTGTAATAGGCTTACAAAATTTTCAATTACTTTCCGCCGGACTGACGGACATCGTAATTCTGAGTCGATCCGTATACAAAAAGGAACATAATAAAATAAATAGAAAAGTATGCTCTTGCCATACAAGATACAAAAGGGTATTTTATTATATCACCAAACACCAAACTAAAAGTACTTAACAAAAAGTACATTTTTGCCAAATACTTAGTTTTTTACATAGAAACCTTTTTTTTTTTGCAAAATTTTTTTGATGTAATAACTTTTTTAAGTTACTTTTTTGGAGCGTCCTTTTTCGTAAAAATTAAATTTTTTTGTAAGTAGTACCTTTGTTCTAAAATGTACCATTTTTGTAAAAAGTACCTTTTTTGCACAAAGTTCTTTTCTTTTCATATTATCCAATTTAATTCATTGCTCTTACTACACATTTTAATTAACTTTGTTCTTAGAAATCAATTGCTCTTTAAAAAGTTTTAAGTATTTTCTTTTAGCTCCAGTGATTTTTCATCACCCATCGTCTCCATTATAACAATCTTTTAATGCTCTTATAAATTATATAGTTTTCCTTAGTTCTTTCTTTATCTAACCAGCTGTCACATTTTCATTACGCCAGCTATAAAACTACCTAAACCAAAAAAATATTCCGTGTTTAAACTTAAACATGTAAAAAAAGATTAAATTAAAGAAAAAATTACTTAAAATAGTAAAATAAAGTTAAGAAGTGATCAGACAATTTTTTTTTTGTTTTTTCCAAAATGAACCGTTTCTTTTTTATTTGTGTATTTTTTTTTTTAATATTTAAACACTTTATAATTTTAGTTGTGCATTTAACAGTCGTTTAAGTTTGTTTTTAGTATTTCTTTAACATTTTGCGGAAGTTATTCGAAATGAATTACAAACATGAAACCACAAACGATTCGAAACATGTTTGTTAAAAAAGAAGAAAATTTTTTTTTATATGAAATAAAAAAAAAAGAAAAAAATTAAAGTTATGAATAATAAATGGAAAGAAATTAAATAAATAAAAATACTGAACAGAAGACATGTCTGGTTTGAAAACCATCTTCTTTTGGATAAAAAAAAAGACGAGCAGAACATGCAGAAGTTAACATTCATTCCATTAAGTTAATTTATTCACATGATCCGTTAGGGATTTTTGGATGGCGTCTATTGGTTTTATTAGAAGACTTGTTACGTTATGAAATTTTGTTTTATAATTTCCTTTTACTTTTTGATGCTTTTTATGGCTATTTTATTTAATAGTACCTGATAAGTGTTTTGAACCCCTTCTCAGGCACCTCACTTTTGTAATGCCCGAAAGTCTTTAATTTTTTTTTTGCTCTACATAAAATATTTATGTAAACGATTTTCTTACTGTGTGTTACTAAGGCCCAGAACAGACGGTAAAACGCAACTGCAACTTCTAGCTATTTTTGAGTAGACTCCTTTGAGGGGCCACACCCGACGCGACTATTTTGAGACCGGTTTGAAATGCATTGGAAATCAGTTGCGTTAAAGCCGGCGTGCAGGAAACTCGTGTTTGCGTTTCATCTGTTCTGTAAGAAATCGAAATGATTGTGAAACTTTCATTACATTCTGGTACAATTTAGGTTGCAGAGAGTGTGAAAAACGATTGAAACTGGTTGTAAAACAATAATTTCTAAAGGGGTTCGTTGCAGTTGCGTTTTACCGTCTGTTCTGGGCCTAATGTCAATAGCAACAGTACCAAGAAATGATCAATCCGTAAAATTCGAAATTTCACAAGTAAAACCTTTTATGCAGTTCAGGTACTTCCTTCTCGCGATCTCGCCATCACGTGATCTTCACTTCAGTACTCCCTGTGAAATAACATCGTTCTGTGAAACACAAATTCATCTACATCATCATCGGCTCTCGACTCTTCATTCGCCTAAATCCATGTAATTTTCATCAACGCATTCCACACCACTTTTCCACCGTTACCTCAATTTTTCGCTCTCAGAAACTATTTACTGAACAAACCGTAAGAACGCGAATTCAACATTACCCGGCTGGAAAATCTTGTTTTACAGATCGCTAGTACGCAAGGCGAATTCATGTAAACGGTGGTGGCAATACTTAAACAAGTACAGCACCATAAACATAACATTGTATTTTCTTTGTTGCTTTCGTTGGTCAATATGTCAAAAACACAAGCAAATTTTGAGATTTCTCTTCCTAAGTTAGAACAAATTAAGCTCACTCAAGCAAGAGCCTCACTTCGCAACTTCAGCTATCCGTCTAAGCAGGAGCAACACCCCAAATTTCTCCCAAAAGTAATGATCATCGATTTCAACTGTGACATATAATGCTTTTCTCACAGAATTTATCTCAAGCACAAAGCACTCCTTGTCCCTCGTGGCCTTAACCACTAGTCAGTCTGGTACCGAAGCACCAGAGGCTACTTACTCCCTTGATAGCAGATAGATCTCTGGTCAGTCATGAGCTCAAGTTCTCAAGAAACTGCCAATTTTTAATGGCTGCCGAATTCCAGGTATTGGCTGTGCACCTGATTATGCCGCCAGGATGCAACACCAAAAGGTGAAATATGATGTCTACACCCACGGGGGATTTCTCTGTGTGTATGGACACATTATTATTTCCAACGGAGGTGCTGTAACGTCTTGGAAAGCACTAACCTGTTGTTGTAGCACTCTCGGGAAATATATGCAGATGCTGTTAAAAACAATAAAGATGAAATGGGTATCTTTTGAAATAGCAACTCCCATTTTTCCTATTTAAATTCAATTGTAAAAATGGGCAAAGGTTAAAAACTTCCGGGAAATTTTTATACATAATTAAGTTGTTTTTATCTTTTAAATAAAACTGGTTTTGAAAATTTTCTGTTTTTCTTTAAATATAAAAACATTTTGTACAAAATACTTTTGAAGGTGCTTTTTTTTAACGAAATTTGTTTTATTACGATGCATCTCTCTGTAAAAATATAATGTGAATAAAGTACGTTTTAAAAAAGTACATTAAAATGTTTTTAAGTACCTTAAAAGTACAATATATTAAGACATTTTTTACGTATAAAAAGTAACATTTTTGGATTTTTTTTTTTTGAAAAAAGGATATTTCTAGAAAATGTACCTTTAAGATTTTTTTTGTGTATGATTTTTAACCCAAAGCACTTCTTGAAGATGGTAATTTTTTACAAGATTTACTTTGTTTTTAAGTATTACTTTCCCAATGTATCGCAACGTATCTTCTTAAAAAATAGTACTTTTTAACAAAAAGGTCTTTTTGTAATAAAGTTCTAACATTTTCTAATAAAAACAAGTAGCGCTTTAAAATTTCGTCTTTGCCTTTTATTTTTTGTTTTTTTTTTATTTTAATTTAATTAAGAGACATGTTTGTTGTTCTTGTTTAAACTCTATACATATAATTATTTACCAACAACAGGCATTTATTAAGTATTTCTAATGAAAACAAAAGTTGACAAAACTACAATAACGTTGTCAAATTTAAAATAAATTATTTTGTACAAGTTAAAAAATGTTTCTATCGATATTGCTTCCTCTTTAACAAAAATAAAAACAAAAAGGCATCTTTGTTAAAGCGACAAGTCAATGACCGATGTTCTCGTTTTATTTGTATTTTGTTCTTCTTCAATCACCACCAACCAGCAACCATCAAAACTCTCATAATTGTAACTGAAAATTCCATTTGGAAATAGAATTTAAAAATGTTCATTAAACATTTTATTTATTTGAGTTTAGACGCTTCTAAGATTCTTCCACAACAAAAGATATCGTGGGGTAGGTTAGTTATCAGCAGCAGTAGCAGTGGCAGTGGTAGAAGCAGCAGCTGTTTGGTTGCTTGTAACCGAAAAGAAGATAATCAGCCAATTGGACAGAAATAGTGTTTAAAAATCAACTCATCGTTGTTGTTTTACGCTTTGTTGCATGCGCGTAAAATGTTTTTTAAAATGTTTTTTTTTTTGCTTTCAAAAAAAGTGAACAAAATTCTAAAGCTCATTTAGTCAGTAACACCACCATCACCACCACCACCATGATTCAGTCAGTCCTACAGTCGGTAACCGTCAAGTGGGCACCTATTTCAAGTGCACCTTTTCATTAGCTTCATTATCATCATCGTCGTTTTACTCACAAACAAACAAACAAACGAAACATTTTTCTTTAACTTGCATCAAAATGCCCTAAAAAAAATGCCGTGCAATGTTCAACAAAAAAAACCCCATTCACATTTTCCACTTACAAGTGCATTTAATTCTTCATCTTTTTTATTACATTTTTTTTTGCTGTTTTTGTTTGATATCGAAGTAATTTTTGTGTAACAATTATTTTGTATTATTTCATGGATATTTTTATTCAATATTGTTGTTGCATTTTGTGTTTGTTGCTGTTGTAGAATATTTAACACTCAGAAGTAAATATTAAGTATGAAACATTACAACAAGAATCCCAAGTGTACTGACTGTGTGGCACGCTTTTCATAAAGTTATTACTTGTTGGTCGGTTGGTTCGTTGGTTGGCTGGCCGGCCGGCCGGTTCGCTGCCTGGCTGAAATGATTTTTACACGGTTTTCAAATTTAACAAAGAAATTGCATATAGTTTTTTTTTTGCCCAAACAACGAAAGAAGGGGGACAATTTATCTCTAGTGGCTTGGGAGAAAAAAAGAAGGTTTTTTTTCATAAGAAAAAGAGTTATGAAACAGGGTTATTAAACCAAGAAAAATACATGATTTAGTTGCTTAAAAACGCAAACAAATTAGCAAATATTGAAAGAAGGGGAGGGAGGCTTAAAACCATAAAAAAGAAAGAAAGAGTTACAAGATATTTAATTAGTTGGTTGGTTTCGATTGTGTGATCAAAGTAATTTTAATGGTTAGCATTTCTTTTTTTTTTTTTTAATTGCAATCAAAGTTTTATTTAATGATGTAAAGGTAACTGGAAGAAACTATAAAGTAATAATGATTCTAATGTTGTAAAGTAAAGAATTTTAAAAAACGTACCTTAATTAAAATTCATATCAGCGGAAAAAGTACCTTTTTCTAAGAAATTGTTAATTTTTTTTTTAAAAAAGAGTTTATAATAAAAAAATTTTTCTATATGTGACCTTCTCCGACAAAACGGACATAGTGTGTCAAAAAACGGGTTTGGACTTAAGAGTGGATTCTGGTACCTTAAAGGTTGTAGAATTTGTTAATCATGATTACAACTAACTCACTTCATTAATCACCTAGAATGCACTGAACATACCTCAAACTGAGTATAATGTAGAATTGGCAACATGAACGTGTACAACCGGGCACGATTTCTGCTTAATGTTTTTATTTGTTTCCTTAAATAATTCATAAATTTTCACAATTTCATCATTTATATGTTTAAAATAATCTTCAATTAATGAATTTTTATCCATTTTTAATACTTTAAAGAAATATCAATTTGTTTGTTGTGTTTTTTCTTAATCATCTGTCATTTTCATCATCTTCATCAAATGTAATGTGAACAGCATTGATTAACTTAATCAACATTTTGCTTAAACGCTTTGAAAAAAACAAGTATAGCAATCGCGAAACGCTTAACATTGGCGATTCTGACTTGAAATCGCATAAAAGGTGCTCTGCAATTCGCAATAACAAAAAGTTTGACGACATCCAATTGCAAAAGTATGCTCAAGGTAACAAGAATATTTGCAAGAAAATAAAGCAGATCGCAAGATAAACGCACGAATTTCAAAAGACTATAACATTAATCTGGCGTTTTGCGAATAAAATTCGTGAGTTTGTCAGAACATGGCCAAATATTTTAAACTAAAAAAAAGAATAAAAATAATTAAGTTCAGTCACAAGAATCAGTCAATTATGAAATGTTATAAGATTAACATTAATACATGTCCCGTGTTTAAGATAAAGATTAACATGATGAAATGTGTTTTCGCATTCTTTCAAGGTTCTCTCAGAAATTGTATCAAAAATTATCTCAGTTGGGAAGCAACAAATTAAAAAAAAAGCTTTTTAATACACAACTTTTTTTATACGTTCATTAACAAACAATAATCAGAGTTGCCAGAAAAGTTTTGGTTCTTTTCTCCAGCTGAAAGTTTGATATCCTCCAAAAATCACCATATCAAAATCTAAATTCCCAATTTTGTTCCTAAATTTTTAATTGCTTAGGCCTAAATTTACGGTCATTAGTTAATTATTGGTAGACTCAAGTGATAAATAACTATTGCTTTACTAGCATTTCATATATGGGCATTTCCATTTTGACGTGTCGTGATATTTGTAGCACAAAATGTAAAAAAATTAAATGACGAAGTCAAATTTGTAAAAAGGGTTTTTATATATACAAAGTAATGAAGTGCCCTGGCGTGACGTTAAAAAAACGGAAGTGGGTTTTGATTGCATTACAAAACTGAAAAATACTGCGAATTGAGCAAGAAGTTTTGTACAAAACCTTTTTTTAGTAAACTTAGAACTTATATAGATTTATTTTTCAAGCTATCAAATTTAAAAATCTTTGCTCGTTTTAAGGTATATATGGGCATTTTCAGCTAAAAGTCTACTTTTTTTAATGTAACGCCAGATTGCAAATAAGGTTGTATATTCGGACCATGTTGTTCAATCGTTATCCCTTTTGTTACTATATGTAGAGCATGTTGCGCTTTACACCAAAATATAAAAAAGTAAACCATACATATAAAATTTTTTGAGAAACAATTTAAAATACTTCTGGCGTTACGTGACAAAAAGTAGACTTTTCGCTGGAATTGCCCATATACAGTGTATTGGTAATCAGAACAAAAAATGGCAACTCTATAAAAAAATACCAAATTTCAAAGTTGGTAGCAGTGTTTTTCTTTAAATTTTTATTATTTCTAAATATTAAAAAATACCGAAATGTTATAGAAAACAAAAAAGTGCTAAGTCTGAATTTACACGTTTCATCTTTTGATGTTCAACTTCCTTTCAATTCCCTTTTAAAGATGCCAATATAATTACACGCAGCAATCGGTTTCAACGTTTTTCGGTTCAAAACAACATCAATTTTATTAACAGCGAATCAAAGAGAAAAAGAAAAGAAAAAAATACATCCAGCCATCGTTGTGAATATACCAACTAATAAAAACTCAAAGCGTACTGACACTGATTACAGGCATCTCCGTACTAATCCCCTTTCTTCTTTCCTTTCACACCTAAAAACATAAGAGTTGAGCATTAAAAGATGAAATATGTGAAAGCAGACTTAACAAAAAGAACATGCGTGGTAGCGGCTGTGTACAATTTATAATAGTAATTTTCTACAAATAAAAAAAAAAAACAAATCTAAATAATACTTTTCAACGGAAGAGCTGTTGTCTATCTAGAAGTTAACCCATAACATTTGATTTGATCTAACTAATCATTGTACATTTGGAACTTAATAACACATTAGTTATCAACTTTAAATTAAATTTATCAACTATTCTTAAAAAAGAACACCATATTCGCCTGTTCCAAATCTTTGATAGCCTCCACAGAGAGTTAAAAGGTATGGAATCTATGATGAATTATGCATCAATCGGCACAAATGCGGTTCGTTCCGGTTTTGCAGAGGGATAATCCTGCGTAATCCCACGTAATGTGTGACAGTGACACATAGTAACACAACGTAATTCTTGATTGGCGGCTACCTATCTAATCTTAACTCATACAACTAATTATCGTTAAAGGCGTTTTAGATTGCTATTCGAAAGGCAGCTTTTTATGGCACATATGCTAGTTCTTGTTCTAGAATTAAAGTATTCGTACCCAACGAAAGGATTAAAAAAAATTAGCTTAAACTAGAATTGCACTTTTTTGACTTAAGACCTTTTTGCCTAGCGTCAAAAACAATATAGCCTATGAAAAATATTAACCGATCTTTACGAAATTTGAAGATTTCTAGTCTTATTAAACGAATATTTGCAAAATGTATGCCCATTAGAGTATCCACTCGAATAATCGAGGAATTTTCCGCCATTATTTGATCGTATAATTAAAATAGCCAATTTCGAATAACTCGAACAATTTAAGTCAATTAATCGATCAAAATTAATTTCTTAGAAAATTCTACTTTTTTAATGTAAAAATATTTTGTTTAGATTTCTGACCTGAAAACTAATTAAATGTTATATAAATATAGAAAGCAACAACAAAATTATGAAAAATTTTTGACATTGTTTTTGCTTTTAATGTTATTTTTGGCGTTGCGGTTGCGTTTTACAGAATTAGGGCCGAAGTGTCTGATTTTTGTCGTGAAATAGTGATACGTTAAAAAAATTAACCAAACGTATAGAGTAGAGTTTTTTTTTATAATTACAAACAAATATAAATAAGTTATCAGTTATCATTTAAGAATTTAAAAAAAGATCGTGTTTTAAAAGTTTTTACATTGAATTCTTATCTTTACCGGAACTTCTCTTATAATCAAGAAAAGTAGCGATGATTTTTAAAAAAAAATTTAACGTATTTTAAGAAATAATAAATTGGTTTGAAATATTTTTCATAACCAGCTGGCACCTCGAACCTCTCTTTTTCTGTTTATTAATAAAATAAACGTATGAATTCAAATAAAGATGTTTGCTTCTTCCCATTTGATAAATTTATTTGAATTCTTCGAGTTATTCGAGTAATTCGAACAATTTAAAACCTTTGTTCGATTAATCGAGCAATTTTAAAATTCAAAAATCGATTAATTCCTTACTCGACCAAAACCAAAAGTCGAATAATTGGATACTCTATTGTCCATGTTCTAAAAAACGCATATTTCTTAAAAAACGCGAGAAATTTTTCTTTAGACGTATAATATTTCCGTGATTTTCCGAAAACAAAAAAGCCTAATTAACAATTTTTCTAGAATTGGCAAGTTTCCCAAAAATTTGACAATTTTCTTTAAATTTTTTTTTGTAAAATAGCATTTTTTTTTTTAAATTTCTAAAAATAAAAATTTTTCCCAACAAAAAAATAGTAAAATTTAAAAAAATACAGTTTCGGAAAACGTCTTAAAGGAAATATAAGAAAAAACGTTTGAAAAATTTCTTAAAAAAAAACAATTTTCAAAAATAGCAATGTTCCCAAAAATTTCTTAAATAATAAGATGGAAAAAAGTTTTTCAAAAAAACTTACTAAAATTTTTTTCATTTCAGAAAAAAAAAACGGATAAGCATGCTTATCTCTGATGACATATTGAATTTAATCACTACTCGTTTGTAAAGTTATATAAATACCGTTCTTTTGATATAAATAAAACTATTTTGTTACAAGCCCACATCTCCAATCCCGCCCACATTTTGTCGGATGTTGTGTATTGATAACTAAGGTGCTGGTACATTATTTGGTAAATTTGGCTTTTGCCGTTCTCCGTACATAAAAAGGTAGAAAAATAACAACAAGGAATTTATGGGTAAAATCAAAGAAAGGCAGTCGTTTTTTGCTCATATCTAAGCCATTTGTAGACTGATCGATTAGACTGAGTTTTAATAGCAACAATATAACAACCTAGTCTCAACTATATCTGGGGTCTACGGAAAACCCATTTTAACACAGAAGGACATCGTTAAATCAACTTTGATATGGTAGAACTTACAAACGAAATGGCAAACCTATAAATACCCTGCTAGGATCCAAGACCATCACAAATTTGTGAATGGGGCTTATATTTTTTCAAACTTCTTTGCAATAGCAAATGCATAGTTAACTGAAAAAAAAAATAAATTACTCCCACTTATTGTTTATACTAATTAAAACAATTTATTTATCTCTGATTATTTTGTTTAGAATATCTCGATGATTCAACTTAAAATAGTTTGAGTTGTTGTTAAGCAGCTGCTTTCAAACTTCTATGAAATTAACTTTTAATAAAATTTTCGCAATATACCGGATAAACTGTTGCTACAACAATTTAATCAAGTCACGATGTCGTAGGCCTATTATTAATGCGAATTAGTATTTTGTAGTAATTCTTAATAAAAAATACTAATTATTTGTAATATTGTTAACTAGTTAACTTATTTGTGTACTGTTTTGTTTAGTGTAAAAATTCCACTTTTTCTTCCAACTAAAAATCTATTACGAGTTTTGTTCTGTGACTTATGATGACATTTTTTCTATTGAAGTTTTTGCAACTGGCGCTAAATCATTAAGCTTTTAAACAACTGCTGCTAACCGACCGACAAACTAACTCTTATGTATGACGCTTTTGACACTAAACTGTTTTATCTATGTATCTCGTATTCGAATACACAGTTTTTGCTCTGTAATCGTTACTTCTCGCTATAAAAATACAAAAAAAAAAAAAAAAAACAACAAACAACTTTATTACTGTGTACTTTATGCACATTCTCTGAACCGTCTGAAAATTTCGAAATTGTCAATGGTCAGTTTGTTGTAGTTGTTTTATTGTCTGGGTGATGGGTGGCAAACGGGGTTGAATGATGTTGAAATTTGTTTATAAACAAATTAATTACACAGAACAACAAGAATTTTTTTCGAAGGGGCAAACAAATATGAAAATATAACCATTTTTTTTTAAATTCTTTCAGGGTTTTATTTTACCCCATTATTTAATAGAAATTAAACATTTTGTTAATAGAAGTTTTTAATTGAAATTGCGAATTTTTGTAAAATCTTTTTCTAGAAATTTCAATTTTTTGCAAAATTATTTTATCTAATACAAATTCCAAATTTTGACAGTTTTACCGGATTTTCAACAGTTGGCGTTTTCTTTGCACATGGTTCATGTCTTTAACCACTCCTTGTACATTTTTGTCGTTGATTGCTTTCTTGAATTTTGAACGGTTTGCCACCTATGGACCTGAACAGGGGGAAAAAGGTAAAAAATCGAATTTTTTTAATTTTTTTTTTCGATTTTGATCTTAAAGATGAAGTTTTTTTTTGATTTTATTTGTTCGCAATTTTTGTTCCTTATGGCAAGAGCTACAACTTTGTCTCAGAGGGTTAATCAAAATTACGAACGGTTTGCACGTTATGAGCCTGAGAAAATGATCCCTTTTTTGCAAAAATGACACCGAGGCCCTAAATCTTGAAGGGCCCATAAAAAAAGTGCATGACTTTCGGCAAAACTGGGAGACACGGGTCTTTTTTTTTGGTCCTTTATGGTTATTTATTGTCCGTATATGGTTATTTTTTTTCGTGTTGCACTGTGTAATCGATCTTCCTACGTCAAAGTAATAAAGACGTCGTTTTTATGGGACAACAACTTATAGTTGACGTCGACATTGACTTATATAATAGCGGTGAATGTTTCGCTTTATCTTCTTTTGACAAACCATCTGACATCAGCTGTTTATTATGAAAAAATATGTTGTCAGAAATCAATGCCGTGTGGAAACTGGCAGCGGAGGTCTACTATTGACGGAATAAGTACCCGGGTGAAGTTAACATTTTGCAATACCGATAAATGCACATTAATTTCACCCTTTAATAGAAACTATGTACAGTATACAGTAACTCAAAAAATAGTCCCCCGGTACACTCTCTAATATAAAGTATTTTTGAAATGATTTTTTTTTTTGTGTGTGTTATATCAATTTGTTCGTGCTGAGAAGACCAATTATTTGCCTTTAGGGGCCATTGACCTCAAGTATCTCAATATAGAATTTATCTACCACAGAGATCTGGTACACCCTAATTTCAGGAAATTAAAGTTTGCAAGAAACTATTAAACTTTTGCTAAGGAAGCTATTCGATAATTCCAGTAGAAACATTTTTAAATTTAATTAGAAAATTAAAGATTATTTTAGTTTTGCTAGAAAAGTATTTCTATAATTTCTGCAGAACAGTCGGCAGTCTGGGATCTTATCAGAGGCTGTGCAATGAAAAATTTTAATTAAAATTAGGAAATTTATAAAACGCCAAGTTCGTTTGGGAGCCCTCCTAAGGGGCGGTTGATAAAGAGCAAGTATTTTTTGAGAAAATGTTAAGGGCAAAAAACTAGTTGAGGTCGGTCATACATTTTATCCCCCTAGGGGCGACTCTTAAGCAATTCTGGGACTTTTTCTTAAATATATTTGTAGCTTGTATTACAAATTTTGTATGGAAGCCCGCTTAAGAAATAGAGATAGCGGGGGTAGATAGAAACAAATTAAGAAGATGAAAAATAAAATGAGGTTGGCCATACATTTGACCCGTCTATGGCATCCTAGGCACTGTAGGTGCCAAATTTAAGAATTTTATTAAACCGCCATATTTGTATGAATGATATTCTTAAATTTGGCCACTTAAGCGCGTATGTTTTAGGATTAAACAGTTAAATGAAGTTCTTTTCAAATCTTGACTACATATTACACTTTTGTGTTTTTGCACAATTTGAGAAAATAGTTTTTAGGAATGTCATTTTGAACTGGAATAATCAACTTTTGTCAAAATTATGCCTTTTACTCTTTTTTTTTTGTTTTTGGTGCAATTATAGAGTTTTTTTCCCAGTTATATTTTCGCAGAGTTTTCATTTCAAAGCTACCAAACAAACACAAAACTAAAAGTAATTTCTGCTAAAAGTGAAGTAATCAAGTTTTGAAAAGAACCTCCTCACACAGCTGCAATAATTGTAAAGCGAAATTAATTAATTAATTTAGTGAAATATCTCCAAATTTTAAACTGGTCATTTGATTCATTAATCCCAAAAACTATTTTCATGTTATATTAATGTATGTATATCATTGATTTTAAAATGCCTTGTAGCCCAGTGTTGTAACTTTTATATGAAAAACTGTAGGTAAGTTTGTTTTTGTTTTTGTTTGTTTTGTTTTTATAATTTATTGTTTACTATTTCATTATTTCTTATGAATTGGTTTCATTTTCATTTTCTTAACTGAATTCTCAATATTTAAGTTGTTAAGCTTAAAACAACCTGTTGGTGATCCAGTTGTGGACCTACCTCGGCTTGTCTGGTTGTTTAGTACAAATAAATGCGAAATATGTACTAAAAAAATTGCATGTCTTGAGACAATTACACTTTTTTTCTTATTTTTTTTTACTTTTCTTGTACTTATAATTTTAAACTTTTTCTTGTGTTCACAAAACAATGTGACGTAATTTTTTTTCTTTAAAGTTTTTATTAAAAGATAAAAAACCATGTAACTTTTGCTTAATACGAGTACGCAAAAAACAAGGGGTCTATTAATTTTTTTTTAAAACAACTTTTAATAAGATTTAAGGTGAACTATAAACTAAGATTTCGTTTTTCATTTTATTAATTCTTGAGTTGAGAAAAACGCACAAAAAAGAAACGCAACAGCTACACTTTCCTACAAAACAATAAAAGCGAGGTTTAATAAAATCATACATTTCCGGCAGAGAGGATAAACTAAAAACGTTTTTTTTTCTCTTTTTAAAACATGTGTCAATCTTTAGACAATATTGAGTCGGAGAGTGCATGATTTGTTTGCATTTTGTGTAAATTTTTTTTTCTTCCTTCCGAAACGGAACTAAGGTTTAACTTTATTTAAACTAATTGATACGAACGAACTGAATTAAACATACAAACAATACAAAAAAAGTCAACTGTAAAGAAAAAGCAAAAGACGAAAAGAAAAAAAAAAAAAAAAAAAAAAGAAAAACTCAAGTAAATTTTATTAAATGAAGGAGACGACTTTATTTAAATGCTTAAAAATATTGTGCGGATCAAAGGGACACTGCAACAGTTTAGAGAGTAAAAAACCCATATAATTGACAGCATTTCCTCAGCAATTGGTGGAGACATTTTTTTGTTTAAATAAAACTTGCCAGTGGTTTTGGTGCTTAAAAGTTTCGGTTAGTGTGTCTTGTCTAGCAGACTGTCTGACAGTTAGTCAGTTAGTTTTGGAGATCGTCATCTTGAAGTAAAATTTTATTAAGGGCAATAAGAGCAACAATAACACATGCTTTTTCAAACTTTATCGCGTTTGCATCAATGTTTAATAATATTGACGTACGCGAAATTATTTAAGCAGCCACTACTGTAATTTATTTATTTGTCTCTGTAAAAAGCTTAGCATTTTAAGAGTTTTACAGTGGGAGAAAATAAAAAAAGTTAATAAAATAAATTAAACAATTTTTTTTCGTAATAACTTTCAAAGCCCGATTTCCTGCCAGAAAAATTAAAATGAAAAATTCTAAAATAAAAAATTATTTTTAGTCTAAAAGTTATGGCAAAGCTTGTTTGGGCTTCGGGAACGACTAGAAATTTTTAGGGAAAACGCATGTATCATCCTATTATAAATAAAAACTCCTTAGGAGTTTGTTGCATGCTACTATTTTTTCTATTGAAATTCAATTGCAATAATGGGAAAAGGGAATTTTTATTCATAATTGGGTGCATAAATTCCCGGAAATCGTTAATTCATTTTTAATATACAAACTATAAAATGGCCCTTCGAAACTCCTAAAATTAAAATTGTGAGTTAACCTTCTACCTCTTAATTAAGTTTGTTTACTTTTTTAGAAGTATGCAAAAATACATACATACAACAACTTGCTTCTTTGCTTTCGAAAGAAAATCAAAAAATAAAGCAAGTTGTCAGTTCAGTTTTTTTTAGCTGTACACTTTTTGTATTCTCAAAAATTACTTTAATATATGTTGCCTTGAAAACATATATGTAGTTCAAGAACAGTTCTACCTAAATAGTTGATAGGCGTTGTAAAGTTTGTCATACTAAGTCTTAGGGGTATTATAAATATCCTTTAAATAACAAGATTTAAAATTGATCCTCCGAATTGAAAACAAATTTGATGATTATATGACATCTCTCTGATTTTCTCTGCGCTGCTTTTTTGCAGAAGAAAACAAAACATACAGGAAGTTTTACCTACTTTGGGCAACACCGATTCAAATGCTTATCAATCAAAATAATATTTAGTATACTTTTTTTTTAGTTTTTCGGCTAGCGTTCCAGACCTTCTATTTTAATTTTTTTTTTTAATTTTGAAGCGTTACTTCAAAATTTTCAATAATTTGACATTTCTCCCCCACTGTATTTGAAAACGAAAAAAAAATCATTCATAATTTCATTTTTATATCTAAAATTTTTTTTGTTTGATTCATATTTATTTTATTTATTTTGGTGCCTTGTCTTGCTAGCGGACGCATCAATTCTGCTCTGATGACATATATTTTTATGATCAGTTTTAATGTTTGCGTAAATGTCTGTCTTTCTGTCTGTCTGGACATATGCATGTATGTATGTCTGTCTATGCAGATTATTTAAGCATAAACAAAGGATTTTACTCATTGCCGCTACATAATTGCTTTCACAGTCGTCATAACCCTCCAGCCAACCAACTAACCAACCACCATCGCCACCACTACCACCATCATCTTCCTCATTGTCATCATGTTGACAATGCTGGTGATGGCAAAAACATCATGTCAGGGGACATTTACAGAAGAAGAAAGAAAAAAAAACACCGTAAACGATTTTGTTTATTTTATGCCTGTTTAATGATTTTTCAAAACAACCCAGAGCTTTTTTTCAACTAAAATTTCAGTTACAGCTCCCAAATCCCCACCGCAATCTTACATTATTGAGACATTTTTGTTTCTTTTGCAGTAAATTTTCTTATACAACTTTTATGGTGATGCACATGAATTTAATTTTTGTTATTTTTTTTATATTTACTTGCATTTTTTATAATTTATGAATGAATTTTTTTTGCCTTAAAAATGAATGATGACAAGACGCAGAGTAACAACAGCCGACCGAGAACATGCAAAAAGATCATGCTGATGATAAAAAAAAAATACCCAACAGATCAGCAGCGAATTTATACGAAATGCGAACTAAGTGCAGCTTAACTAAAAGCGATAAACCCAATCGGGTGATAAGGTTCATTAATAAAAAAAAAGTAATAAAAAATATAAATAAATATTTAAATATGAGTATTTTGCAAAATACTCATATTTTGCAAAACAGCGCCATCAAAATCCCATAAATTTTGCAAATAAAAGTGAGACACAAGTTTTTTTTTCAATATATTTTGAAAGCGGTCAGGAAGTCGTTATTAAAGCATAAAGTCCATGTCCATGTTTTTTTTTTGACAAAATTTAATTGAATAAATATAAAATCTTGTATAAATTGTATTATTTTGAACTGATAACAAAAGTACACATAAAAAATTTAACATAAAGTATGTTAACGAAATGACTGCGAGTTTAGCAAATAATTGATGCAATAACAAACTCCACAACAGTTTTGCTAGCTAGATAAGCATAACATTTGCACTCTTTTTGAAATATTAAGTAACGAGTTAAATGTCAAAAAACTAAACAATAATTGTCTCAAATTAAAATTAAAACTTTTCAAAAAATTTATAATACATTTATAACCTTTTGAAATTAGACTAGATTAGATCGAAAATATTTGGTACATTCAAATCTACATCAAAATAATTGTGACGACTTCCTAGTATAGAATGAACGATTCAAGTTCCAGTGACCTGTACTTAAAATGAACCGAAATGGGATTGTTTTAAGTTAAAATGAGAGGAAAGTTAATCTCAAATCTCTCAATTATAAGATTCCAGCAGCATGCCCGATATGGCTTACATAATCATTCAACTTTAAAAATTTAATGTATTTAACTAACAAATTTAAAAAAATAGAATTTGGGAATTTTTTCTTCTTATTTTACTTTTTAAACATGAACATGTCATGTTTAAGTGTTGTTGTTGTTTCTACAAAAAACTCTTGCAAAGGCACGAGTATGCACGCATATTGGTTTTCGAAAGTTATGTACATACATATCCAATTTTTGATTGTTTTAAGTACTTTTTAGTACTATTCGTACTTGAATTTTTAAGTACTACTCCTACTAAAACTAAGTAAAGGGTGTTTTTTATAGAGTGACACAAGTTTAAATCATAATAAAACAAGGAAATATATTTTTAATATTAATGAAACGAGCTTTATTGGAAAGAAAATTTTATGAAATTAATGCTTTAATATGATATCTGCCATGTGACGCGTAGAAGGCCCGATCTGGAACACCAATTTTCAACAACTTTTTGCATTCTGACCATCATTGTTTTTAAAGACATATGGGCCAATGACTCCGCCAGCCCATTAAGTGCACCAAACAGTAATTTTCTGTGGATGTTATGGTGTTTTAACAAAAGGTTGTGAATTCTCCTCGCTCCAAATGCGACAATTCTGCTTTTTTACGTACCCATTCAACCAGAAATGGTCTTCATCGGAATGTAAAATTTTGAATGGAAATGGAAATTCAAAATCAATATCAATTTTTGCTTCAGCCCATTCGCCGTATTATTTTGATTTCAACAATTTGAAATTTCAAAGAAAACTAAACAAAAAGCAACTATAAGATGTTAAATGGGTGCTCAAATAAAGCAGTGATGTCAACTCATAGTTGTGACACTCTAAAAAACACCCTTTAGAAAAAACTTAAATTTGGTAACAGTTTTTTCTTTCTGTATATTTTTACACCTGTTTTTTTTTTGAATATTCGAGTTTTGTTAAGGAATATTGAAAACCGTGTATTTTATTGAGCAATCAAAACATTTCAAGCTGCTAACATAATTTTTATCGAACTTATAAATTCGAATTATTAAAAATGTTCAACTGCATGTTTGAGCACAAACTCTATTCTCTGAAAAGAGTTTTGAATAGTAAAAAACAATTTTTTTAATTATATTAAACATTTATTCAAACTGTGCTTCTATTAGTAAAATTTCAGTTTATATATGTAGCTTTCTTACAATTGTCCTATTCCCTCAATATTTTACAAACTTTTTGCTTAAGCCAATCCTTGGTAAACATTCATGCTATAGAAATGTACATATGTACATACATATCTATAGCTTCACTATTAATTCTCGAAATTTTATTTATATTTTTTATCAGTTTTAGTTATTCGAACATGATTTTTATCAAATAATAGTTTATCGAGCATGTACAATTAAAAAAAGAATATTAATTTTTTTAAGTATTTAAAACTTTTAGTTAGTTTTTATTATTTTAAATGTTTACATATTAAGATTTAAAGAAAATTTTTTATCTCAAGCAACATTTGCAGAATTTTTTTTATATATTAATTATTATAATTATAATTATTGATTTTTCAAACTTATTTTTGAAAATCTTTGTTTCTTATACATTTTTTATAGTATTAAAGCATATTTTTAACTTTTTAGATAATATTCGAAAATTCGAACATAAATTCTAAAATTCGAAATTAAATTTGAAAATTCAAACTTAAATTCGAAATTTTTTTTAAACCCCTATTTTTTTTATCATTGCTGTCTTTATGTCGTTAAAAAGACGATACAAACCGAAAAGCTTACTTTTCATTACGATTTATCTATGATTCGGGTGTTTGCAAATGATTTAGTTTAAGCTAATTTTTTATTATCCATAACTTATGGTTTTTATTATCTTTGAAATTTGCTTTCTAAAATTTTTCATATTTTTTAAAAATTATTACAATGGGAAGTTAAAAATTTGAACAGTTGTTTTTATTTTACCCACAATTTTTTATTTCAAATTCAAATATAACAAAACTTCTCAAGTATCTATTCATGTTTAGTATAATAATTGTTTTTTTTTGGAAAAAAGAAAGGAAAAAACCTCAAAGAACATTTGATAAATGTGAGTTACTTAGATTTGTTTCCAGTTTATGCGCGTATTTCGAACTTTTTCTTCCTCTTTAGCTTCAATTTTATTCAGTTCTCATATAATTTAATGAATTAAGATAAGAAGATGAACAGAGGAGATGTTGGCACAGAGGCCATGGTTTAGTATTGAAATGATGTGGTGGTATGTGGATGGTATTATGAATACATTTGCTGAGATGTGATTTGTTTATGCAAAAAGTTCTCATACGATTTTTTTTTCTCAAAAAACTTTTTTTCCGAAAAAAACATGTGTCATACTTAAGTAAAACACTAAAAATTTGCAAAAATTTAATGATCATTATAACAACTTTGTAGTTCAAATTTTTTTCCTCCATGGTAATGTTTTGCGCTAGTAACAACCCCTTTTGTAACCATTCGTGCGTATAAAAAATCATTGAAGACGCCATGGGAATCCATAACTTTTCTACTTCTTTTTAAAAGAAAAATTTACAAATAAAGAAAAACAAAAAATATGAAATAAAATTAAAAACCAAGTAATAAACTCTCGCAGAACTTTAAAGAAGTTTCAACAACTTAAATATCAAGTCATTGAATTGTTCATACATTCATTCATTTACGCTTTTTTCCAAATCGTAAACCTCTCGAGCACATTTTTTGAACATATTTTTTTAACAAGACATTTAATAAAAAAAAAAAAAAAAATTCGAACTAAACTGTGGGATATAGAGTGTCAAAGTAGTCATAAAATTATGTTTTTTTTTATCGTTAAATAACAAAATATATAACTTCTTAAATGGTTGACTGAGTAGTCTTGCTTCTAACTTCCTGAAGTCAAAGACAACAAACTAATAAAAACTCTTTGTACGCATAATTTTGTTTTAGAATTTGAATGTTTTGAAAATTTGTTTTTTTTATAATCAAGTTAGTTTTGGATGTTAAAGGGATTTAAGGTCAAAGTTCGAAGGTTGAAGAGAAAAGCTGCAAGAGCTTATTACAAATTTATAGAGAAATGTTTAAAAAATACTTTTAAGGCTTTAAGTTTAAAATTTTTTTTTTCTTAAATCCAAGCTTTCATCAAAAATATAAACTTAATTTTTGTGTAATTTAGTGTGAATTTCTAATTCCTAATTTAATATTTTATTGTGTTGTGTATTTTCCTCTTTGTCAAAAACTTGATTTCTTAAGTGGAGTACACACAATAGAACTTGAGTGACTGTCAAAAATTTCGGCAGTTAACAAAAATAATTTCTGGTTGATTGTACAATTAACCAAGCACAAATTTGAGCAAAACTGTCACTCTTGATCGAACCAAATTTATAAATTTTCCTCATCTTCCTGTTATTATTATTTATTATTTTCATTATATGTATATGTTAATTAAATTCTGAAATTTTTGAAAATTCGAACTTAATTTTAAATGTGAATAAGAATTCTGTAATGAATAAGAAGAGAATTAGTTTTTCTTTGTAACAACAATTTATAATTTTTATCAGCTTTAAAATTCGATCATGATTCTGACCGATTTCAGATTTTCGAACATGTAAAATTTGATTCTGTGATAACATTTTTTTAATTTTGTACTGGTTTGATAAATTGTATAGCAGTCTTTAACTTTTTTTTGCCATGTTCGAAAATTCGAACTTTATTTCGAATGTTTGAAAAATATGTTTTCGTTATTAATCTGTTTCGATTTCTTCCGAACTTTATTTCGAATGTTCGAAAAATATGTTTTCGTTATTTATTTGTTTCGATTCCTTCCATTTTAATAGAGTTTTTAAGTTTTCAATGATTTTTATTAATTTTGGAATATCGAATTTTTAATAATGTGCGTTTGGTACGACATTTTTAGTTCATATGAATATTTGAACTTTATTTTGAATTGTTAAAACCTTAACTACCAATTTTTTCGAAATTGTGGTATGAATATTTTGAGTAAAAAATTCGCCATAATTACCATTTTTTGAAGTCGAAATCAATAACATAATAATAATAATGAACTTTTGTTTTGCTCCACTGTTTTTAAGCAAATTCACATTCTCTTTATTTCTTAATTTTTTTTTTAAATATCTCAAAACTTTCGAACCAGTTTTTAATTTTTTTTTATCTTCTGAATATTCTTTATGTCTTATTTTTTGCCAATTCGTTGTTAATAGTTTTTGTAAACTTTTTTAAACATTTATTTTCTAACAATCTATTAATTATTTGGTATTTTTGAAAATAATTTTGTGTATCTTTTTTTTCTTTAATTTTTAATGATGTTTTGTCTAGCACAAAAAACCCACTTTGATTAAATCACGCATTATGTTCTTCTCTTCAATTCTTCTGCGTTTATTTTCTGACCAAAGAAAAAAAAACAACATTTCCAAATACAATTATCGTCTAAATGGCTGAACAACTGTCGTAATGGCGAATGCCAGCAATACAATAATTTAAAATTTAAATTCTTAACTAAAGAACAAATGTAATTCTTTTTTTATTCTCTTTAATAAATAAAGAAATTAAAATACAAATTTTTTTTGCTAATTCGTTTATATTTTGCCAAATTCAAGGCCAAGTCGTCTAACTAATAAAAAGAAATACGCAGTATGTTCAATATTTCTTTAGTTTTTTTTTCTTATTTTTTTGCAAAATTTTTTTTTGTTTTACTGCATAAAAATACATTTTTTAAAGATATACATTTTTTTTTTAAATTTTTTGTTGAATCTTAAAAAAAAAGAAAAAAAAAATAGAAAAGATGGTAATGCCAGTGGTGTTGAGGCGGACGATGATGATGGCATATAACCAAAATAACTTAAGTTTAAAAAGACTTATTTTGCTTACTAGTACCAGTTAGTCTATTTATAAAGTTAAAACCAGATTTGTATTCAATTCCTTTTCTTAAAATTTACAGCTCTCATTTAATTATTTTAAAAGGCAACGTGTTTAACGTAATACAGTTAACCTTTGTTTAAACTGTTGCAAAATATTTAAAATATTTGTAATAATGATTCTAAAGAATTAATTATTTTAAAACAAGAAATTATTCTAATTTGCAATAACAATACGTTGAATTTGTTAGAGATTTTGTGAATGAAAACAAAATTTTTCGAAACTTTTGTTCAAAACAATTTGCCATTTAAATCATTTTTACTTTATAAATATTATATTTACCCTTTTTCTGCATTTCGATTACTTTTATTTATTTTAATTCTTTCTCTTCAACTTTTGCTTACAAACTTTGTTTCCCTTTGTGTTCTTCAACCAACTGCAGCTAACTTCACAAACAAACAATTTTACTACTCTTCCTCTTTTTAAGGTTTCCAAACGATTGTAGCCAACCATACTTTCTCCTCTAATCTGTAAACAAAAAGCAATTGTTTAAAATTGATTATATTGGTTAATTGTTTAAAAATGTAAGAAAACATAGAAGTTGTAAAAGGGTAAGCGGTCGAGCAATCACCATACGTTCTTTGTTTTCAAACCACCTGTAACAACTGTAAAGGTATGTTCAGACCTAACAAATATTTGACGATAGAATCCAAAAAGAAAGCGTGACCAGTAAATTGATCAAACTAACGCTTTATTTTTTATAATTTCTATTTATTTACTTAACTTTATTCCTAAGATCATAATTTTAAAATGTAATTTAGAAACTGTTTAATAATGTTTGCTCTAGCCAAACGTTTTGCAAAAGCAAACAATTCTTTAAGAAAATTAGTAGTTACGTGTAGGACGTCAGATATTTAACAGGTGCGAACAGAGCTTAAGGAACAATCCTATTTTTTAACCAGTGTTGCCAACTTCGTTTTTTATACTCTTCGTTTTTAAAACATTTGCGGCCAACTTCTTAAAAAAATTTCTTTCTTTCTCTTTCTCTGACAAATTTTAACTTAAAGCAGAAAAGCTTTCTTTTCGGATTAAATTGATTCAAATTGAACATTTTTGAATTTCAGTAACAAAAGCTTTTTTTCACCTCTCAGTCTCTGCAGCGAACTTTTGGAAAAGCCTTTTTTATTTTCGTTTAAACCCAACTGCAGCCCACTTCAGGAACAAGGTTTTGTTCTTTCTATTATTTACTTCGTTTTGGTTAAATAAACGGCAACCAACTTCGTGAACATTAACTTTGTTTTCAGTTAAAACAATATTAATATATAAGGCTTTTCATTCTCTTCTTCTTTTCGTTTTTGAAACAACTGATGGGGGGGCTACCGCGTAATTCGATTTGTAAGAAATGTTTACAAGTTCAAACAATTTGTACGCTTACGAAAATCGCAATATACAGTTAGAATTGTTTGTATTCGGAAATCATTCTTTCAAATCGAAATACACGGTACACCCTCCAGGTATTTAGGAGAATAAATTCGCATCCAACTTCAGACGCGAAATCGTTCGATTTTTGTTTCGTTTTTTTTTTTTATCTTTTAAGTGCTTTTTCAAGTAATTTTTCAAGTTTCCATTTCATTTCTATTTAATTCCTTTATTTTTTCCATTATTTTTTAATTACCAACACTGATCTTTATTTAAATTACAACATTAATTAATTATAGATAAACAAGTAGTGTTTAACAGCACACAAGGTGTTGCAAGAATTTTCCACAGCAACATGATGATGATGATGATGACGATGATAGAGACGATTAACATCTTGCACATCATGCAGCCAACACTAAAGAATACAGACAGACTCATCAATGTTTGATATATCAAAAGAAAAAACAAATTTAAACCAGAAGGGGGGACTATTCGCTTCGTTTTTCTTTTTAAAACAGCCACAAACTTGAATGTCATTAAACTTTAGAATCATCGAAACGTTTCAAATAAACGCTTAATTGTGCAAATAATAACCAACTGAAAAGAAGAAAAAATAAAACAAAATCTAAAATCAAATCATTTTTGCTCTGCTACATTGTTTGGTCTTTTGCACCGATTATCGAGGTGTTGAAAAACCATCAGTTTTTCCTTTAAAAAAAAATTCTTGTTTGGAGTTTTCTTTTTTGTCTATTCCAAATCAATTATAACCACTAACTACGACTTTTAACCACATTGTTTTCTGGTTCTGCATTTTAGTTCTTTTTTTTTTGTCTAGTGTTTTTTCGGTATCTTTGGGTTTTGTAAATTATTGTATTTATTTATAGAAACGAAATAAAAAGTTGAAAATTTTTTTTTTCGTCAAACAGCGTTAAGAAATCAATTTCCTGCTTATGAATTTGCCACAACTTGGCTACAACAACGTGCCTTTTGTGCACCATTTAAGGTAAAACTAATGTACATTTGTCGTACTTTACTTCCGAATTCTATTCGAAATGCTTCTTCCACTTTGTGCGATTATTTCAATTAGTTTTTCGTTGCTTAAGAAACTAATTACCAACCTGAGGACAAGTATGAGTTACACACTCAGTTTTTAAGTTTAATTCTTTCTTTAGTATTTTTTTCAAGTTGTAATTGTTTATTTTTTTTTTTTTTTGCTAAAGACTTCTTGGGTGTGGAATGGTTTTAAGTGCAATGAAAATTTTAATTGTTTTATATGGCATTTTTTCATTTAGTTTCGTTTTTTCTTTACTGCTGCAATTTTCTTGTGCAACATTTAACTCGAAAACTATTTAGTCTTCACTCGTCTATTAAGTCATTGAAGTTGGTATAGACTTGGTGCTGCAACAATTGCACTGGGAAAATTAAACATTTACATTATGGTTTTGTAGAAGCACAGTGTTTTAGAGGGGAAAATTAAACAGAAACTTTGTAACTAACTTGAAATTAAAAGATACATTTATACATTGTCATATCACACAACAAACCACTTCCCCTTTAAACTAACTGCAGCAATATTTTCAAAACTTTCTCTCTATTGTTTAAAAAAGGTTTAAGTGTCAGTTAGCCGGGAGTAACAGTAACTTAACCTTACCGTAAAAAATAAGACCAATCTATTTCTTACAGATTGAGACGTAACATCTTACTGTTAACTATAATCGTTCTAATTGCTTTACATACAACAAAATTAAGCAGCTGATTTGCAACGGTACTGTTACTCCCGGCTAACTGAGCCTTTAGTCTATTTTTTTCTACTTATTTTCCAATAGCAGCCAACTTCTAGTAATAACCCTTAAATTCTCCTTAAACACTTCGGTTTTAATTGACTGCAGCCAACTTCATAATTGGACCCACCTTTAAGTATACCAATCTACTCAAAATCACTTTCTGAGTCGATATAACGATGTCCGTCCGGCTGGCTGGTACTTAGATTATAACTGGTCCAAACGTATTTGATAATCATCTAAATCATCTTCCCAAACTTTATTGGAATCGGTCCATACTTGACCAAAAAAAATCCAACTCAGCTGTCAACAAAATCTCACTCTATTATTGTGGATGTAAAGGGCTAAATACATTGATCAAATGCTTGACATGCAAGCGAATTCACTGCTGTACGTGAATTCGCCGTTATATCTAAACTAGCAGCAATTTTAAGAAAACTCCTTTTAAAAAGGTATTTTTAAAGTAAGAATTCCTATTTTTTTTAAATGCACACTAACCTTGGCATTACCTAATAATAATGATATTCCGCTTTGGTGTTGATTCGGCTGATTGGCCGACCTTCATATACGATTTGTTTCGCGTCGTTTTGTCGTTATCTTCCGTAGTGACTTAATGTTTAAGAAAAAAATGAAAATTGATTTTAATTAAAAAAAATTTGTGATATTAATTAAAAAAATAATTAAATTTGCACCAGTAAACAAATTAATAGTATTAATTAAACGTTTAATTCACTTAATTAACTTGAATAAACGTTTAATTCACTTGATTGAATTTTTAATTAAAATTTGTTTTATTATTGAAAAATGCTTTAATTGGTGAACACTTTTAGAGAATTTTTCCTGTGTACGTGTCTCGGTTTCAACTCTATTTTTCCTTGCTTTTGGATGAATCCTGCTGCTTGAATACTTTTCGAAATTGCTGCTTGAGTTGTTCTTCAGCTTGAGAGCAATTTTCAGGGAGTAATGCCTCAACATTATCTTTTAACTTGCTTGGCTGATTTGGTCGGTCTTTGTCTTCCATGTTAAAATAACTTTCTCCAGCGCACGTTGAAATTGATTAAACATTTTCACCAAAAGCTTCGGTAAGCAATCGATGTGTTGCAAAACTTTCCGTAAAAGTTGCTTTGTTGGACCATATTTTCGTAATTTTCGAAGCAAAAAAGTTTGTTCCTTGCCGAATTTCGTTTGTTGTTGAAGAGATACAGAACAGATTTTTATCCACCAAAACGCTATATGAGTTATTCAAGAAACGAACCATGTTTAAGAGACACGTCATTTGCTGTAAATCCCGCATTTTTGTATTATACACCAAATACTTAAAAAAATTATTAGTTTTTTAAAAAGTTTCCTCTTCTGAAAAACTATCTTTTTTTGAATGTTTTTGGGCAAAAAATTTCCTTAAAAGAAAAAAACATCCCAATTTTTTTCCCTGGCTACCACTGTTTCCCTTCTAGCTAATATTTGTGTTGCAAGCATCGTGCAACATTTGCTATGTGTTAATGACTTTGCTTAGTCGTTTGAACGAGTGTGTGTATGCGTGTGTTTTGGGAGGATTCCCAGCATCATGAAAACAAACAAAACTAGGACAGACACAATAACGTTGCACAGACGGACGGACGGACAGACAGACAGAGGTAGAAGCATACAGCCAGCCAAACAAACAGAGACCGAGCAAATAATTCCTAAGTAATGAGAAGAAAACCTCTATTGTTGTCTTGGAAACACACAAAAAAAAGAAAAGAATTTTAACACTTAAACTACAAATTGCAAAAACCAACAGAAAAACTAAAAAAAAAAATTAAAACTATAATTCTTACAAACTTCCGCTATGGCACATAACATTTTTTCTAATTTGAAAATAAATTTAACCGTTATTTTTTTCCTATTTCTATTGCAGGTCTGTGCAGAAGAAAAATGCCAGGAAGAGGTTGTACTCTTGGCCCTCAATTATATGGATCGATTTTTGTCCACGAAAACAGTGCGTAAAACACATTTACAAATTCTAGCCGCTGCCTGTCTCCTGCTTGCCTCCAAATTACGTGAACCCAGTTGTCGTGCCTTATCCGCTGAACTCTTGGTGTTTTATACCGACAATAGCATTCATAAAGCCGATTTAATCGTAAGTGTTCCATAATCTTATTTTTTTTTTGTTTGTTAATATTTTATACAAATTCAAACATCAATAGTCTTGTACTACATACACATTTACTATAATATCTGGGTAAATATTGAATATACTTTATAATTTAAACTGAAGTATCAGGACATGAAAATAATGATTGTTTGATGAATGACTTGGTGGGTTAAAAGTACGTACGTGCAAACATCGTTTGTAACGACTTTTATAACTTTTAGTACTTTTTTTTATTGTTTGTTGCTGTGTAGTTGGTGTTGGAAAATGTTGCTGTTGCTGCTGCCGCTGCTGATATTTTTATTTATTGTTGATTTTGTTTATTATAGCGATACTTTGTTGCAGCAAATATTTTAATATTTACTTTGTTTTGCTGTGTTGTTGTTGATGTTGTTGCTGTTAAACTCTTTTAGCCTTTTAAGCCTTTAAGAACTCGTGGACTTGTTGCTGCCGCTCTTTTTTTCCCTTTCAATAGCCAAACAGTAACAATGTACGTGGTATATTTGTTCGCCTTTTGTATCTTCTAAATTGCTTAATGTATCTGTGGAGTTGTGTCTAAATTTTTCTGACAAACGTGATATTTTTCTTGAGGTTATAGTATATTTTATCAAAATAATATGTACATATTAGGGGTATTGAAAAATTTTAGTAATGTTCATAATCATGATGTACATGACCTTAATCATAAAACATTTTTTTGTAGCGCCTCAAGTCAATTGCTTATGTGTGGTTTCAAGGGATTTTTTGTTTGTTTTGTTTTTGGTTTATTTAAAGCCAAAAAGGTTGGAAATAGTTCGAATAAGTACGAGTAGTAGATGTGTTTGGTACATATTTAAAGTGCTTAATAGTTTTTAAAGTGGGATACCATACTCTTTGACTTTTGCTGATTTGAATTTTTTTTATAATTTAAAAATATTAATTTTAAAAATCGGAGAAGTTTTCTTTTATATGGGGACTAATAATTTTGACTATTTCCAGGTCTTTGAAACCAAATTTACCGAAATGAACAATTTTCTTTTTTATTTCAATCATGGCTTATTAATTTTTAAACCAGGGAGATTTCAGTTCGAAAAAATATAATGCACTAGCTGTTAAGCCTGTCCCTGCCAGGCAGGAAGAAAAACTACTTTAAGGTAACACCTAACGTTAGTATCATATGCTTAATCATTTTTAAGTTCATTGGTCTTTAGGGGGCTTGAAAAAAAGCTTAAATGCAAAATAACACAATTTCTCCGCCTGTAGTTCAGAAATCTTAGATTCGACTACTTCCTGCTATACTCCATTGTAAGGATTAAATGCTACGCAATTTTCAACTTCCTATGCCATTTAAGGGCCGTAATATAAGCTAAAACGTAACAAAATCAAATTTCGGCACGTTCATTTTTAGTCCACAGACCAAAAATCCGGCTACGTTAGGAGTTTACCTAGGTGTTTTACTAACGGGTAATTCAAGAAGAGTTACTGTTTTTAATAGCCTTTTTTGACAGATCACGTGTGAGTCGTGTCATGCTGTCATATTATTTTTGTTTAGTATTGTTCGGCATTTCATAATGGAAAGACTTACGCCTGAACAACGTTTAAATTCACGTCAGTAGATCCGACGGTTTCGAGCAAATTTTGTTCAGCGATGAGGCCCATTTCTGGCTCAATGGCTATGTAAACAAACAAAATTGCCGCATTTGAGACGAAGAGCAACCTGAAGAGATTCAAGAACTGCCACTTCATCCAGAAAAAACAACGGTTTGGTGTGGTTTGTGGGCCGGTGAAATAATCGGTCCATATTTCTTTAAAAATGATGCTAATGGCGGCCGTTATCGTGCCATGATAACCGACTATTTGATGCCTGAAATTGAGGCTCGTTGTTGGTTTCAACGACATTTGGTTTCCACACACTTCTACTGAAAATTTGTAAAGTTTTAGCTAATAACCTCCTTATGATCGATTGCGATGTATATTTATGTATAAAGAACTTTTTTATCGTTTAGTTATTCAGAAGTCATATTAATCCAGGGAAACATTGGCTGCAAGTTGTGGTTACGTTTATTTTTAAGAATATTTCTCAATTCCTTTTGTAACCAAATTATGTTCACGGGGGTCACATGGGAAACAATTTTTTTTTAATGCAATGAAACATTTTGTAACGCTTTATCGTATTGGAATCTTGGTTATATGGAATTCGGTACTGCATTAATCCAGAACCAGCAGAAAGCGTGTCTAGTGTAGTACCTTAGACCACCCAGCCACTAATGCAAATAGAGTTAAATAAAAAAAGCAAAAAAGAACAGTTTACGAATGCAACTGCATTTAAAGTCGATGCTCTGATTATAGTTTTTATTTGCTTATTATATAAAAGAGTCGCTAGGGGAAGCAAACCCGCAACACTCACTTTAATAGACTGACTAGCTCATTGCCTACTAGCTTTTCGGCGCACTCAATCATTTAACTTCTTTAAGATAAATTTATACTAAATTATCTCTCTAAATTTTTCCTGACCATATACTTTTATAAGTTTCCTTCCCTTTTCTTATACTTGTTTGGGTTAATAAATATTTAAGATATTTTATTGATGCCCTTGTTTTGCTGGAACCACATTTTTGAGTTAAGTTTAAAATTTATTTAGCAAACGACAGACAGTCGGCCTGGTCGGACAGACAAAACAGACAACACATCTTCTTTTCGCTGATCATAACTTTAAGAGCGCAATGAAAGGAAAATGTTCGAAGAAAAAACAAAAAACTCAGAAACTGCAAGTATCTATGAGACGAAGCAGAAGAAAGAACGCAAAAAAAAAAAACCGTCGTCGTCTACTGACTTTAAACGAAACTCACCCAGTCGGCTTCTTTTATCTGCTCTTGTTGTAAGCTTTTTGCCCCAGCCAGGCTTAACAAACAAACTCAACAATATCGCAACATTCGCATAGACTGTGAGTACAACCTACGTAGAAATTGTTTTGTTAGTAGATTTCTTTTGTTTATTTGTATATTTTTTTTCGAAACAAAGTTTTTATAAGGATACACATTTATAAGCCAAGTTACAAAAATATAGATCTGTTGCTGCTGCTCATGATGATAATAATGACGACAAAGATTTCACCTAATATGCCGAGTTTGCTTGCTCGCTGCTTTGGATAAACAAGAATCGTGTCTAAACATATACTTGCCTCGACACCTTTATCCATATAAAGTAATAGTTCTAAAACCCAGTCAGTGAGTTGCAGGAGTACAAGTGAGTGTGTGTCGGTCTGCCAGAGGAATGAATATTACAGAAAAAACACACATTCTCATTCCTTTATGTTACTTCATACATAATCATTTTCACTTCCACTTTTATTTCAAACTAGCTTTACAAAATTGGATTTTGTAAAGTGAAAAAAGGCAAACAAACAAAAAAAAAAAAAGAATCAAACGCGGGCAAAATAAATAAAAAGTGAAACAAGACGTCTCATGAAAGAAACAAAAACAAGAATGAGATTCTCTTTTCTTTTCGGTTTTTTTGGAATTCCTAAGTTGAAAAAAAAGAAAAAGAATATTAAGTCTATTCCTTATTTTTATTTTTTTTGTCAGCATGTTTGTCTGCCTGTCTGTCCGTTTGTGTGCTCTAGACACGGTGTCCGTTTCTGTGCTTTAAGAAGTTTGTTTCCCAGGCTTTAAGTTTATTACACATTCTGCTCCTCGTTTAGAAGTTACAGAGAGTTCTTCACGTCTGTCGTCTTTATAGCTTTTAGCTATTGTGGCACACTCCTGCATTGCACAGCAGCGGGAGGTAAAAATGCAACATAATATTTATTTTCATTTTAATTCTTACATTCATGTTTTTCATTTTCATTTGAGTTGTGGACAAACAAACAAAAACAAAACTATTTTAACTGACTTAAAATCCTTTAAGTTCATTGCAGTTGGTATCTGCTTGTTTGTGCTTGAGTGTGTGTGTGTGTATGTGTAAGTGTGAGTGCAAGTTGAGCTTTTTTGTTGAGATTCCTGAGGCAAATTTTCGATTTGTGTGCTTGTTGGTGTTGCATACAAACTAGCCAACCATTCGTTTGTTCGCATTGTACACGGTGTAAGCGGCAATGTAATGCCGCATGTATATACAACACATGAATTTCACATGCTAGACAAAGGCGTAGGTAGGTAGGTTAGAAAAAAAATCCGAAAAAGAAAAAAATTTTACACTTTTTAAATGATGGTATGTGGTTTGTGTTATCAGGATTTTTGTTTTAGTTGATGTGTTTTTTTGGGGTAATATATCTTAGGTATTTGACATTAACCCCTTAAGGGTTAAAGGAGTAGAAGAGAAGTATTAATATTTACTTTGTGAAGGTGTTACTTTTAGAAGTATTTTTTGTTTGTTTTTGGGACTAAAAAGTAATCAAAGAAAATTTTAAAAAATAAGAAACGAGCCTGTTTTCAGGCAAGTTTAAAACATATTTTCTTTTTTTAAAAATTGTTATTAAAAAAACGCTCTGGTCCCTCCAAGAGAGTCAACTCAAAATTTATAAATTTTCAGTAATTTTGTTTTTAAAATATTAACAACGAAAGTTGAAAGCAACAATGACATTGTAAAGAAATACGAGTAAGAAGTATAATCCGGTAGCGGTTTTTTAAATTCAGGGATTATCAAAAAAAGCAAATTTTTTGAGTTGTTCCCCTTTTAGTGAAATTTGTTCACATAAATATATATGGTGTCATTTCATAAACATAGAAACAAAAGGAAATGTAACAGCACAATAAACTTTGTTGTAACATTTAAAAAAAGAGACAACACAAAATAGAACATCATCAAAGTAAACCGTTGTGACATAAACACTAGAGAAGCTACTTACGTTTATATTAAGAATTGAAAAATTTTGAGTTGACTCTTTAGAGGAACCAGTGCATTATGTACTCTTTTTAAGAAAAACAAATTATTAAGAATAAGAGTACAAATTATATTCTAACTTAATTAACCTAAGCGCATTGCAGTGAAATACAGCTTTAAAAAAACTGCAGTCAAAGTAGAAAAACTGCAATTTCTTCCACTTCTTCATTTGTCATTGGCCAAAAAATAAAAAAACTGTTGCTTTTAATTCTGATTCATTAAGTATAAACAGTCGCTTCAAACCAATTCGGAAAGCGAAAATTTGTGCACAAATTTTCGTTTTTTGTTCGACAGTTTTCGATTCGACTGTAGATTTTTAAACCTTTGTAAAATAGACCAGGGGCTAATTCTGGCAGTCCTGATCGAATACTTCTTCGATTCAAAAGCAATTTTTTAATTTAATGCTTTCAGCCGTTACTGAACGAATCGGAATTATTTATTCAGTGTTGTAAAGCATTTACATATTTGAGTTTTCACAGCACTGAAAAATTATTTTCCATTCGTTCAGTATCGGTTGAAAGAATTAAGACTATAATTGCATTCAAATCGAAAAAGTATTCGATCTCGACTGCCGGAATTAGCCCCCAGGTTTTTGTAACCGGTAATCGACATAATAATTGGCTGAATTTTTACCGATGGCTGAACTTTTTTAATACCACTATTTGCAATTTTTACAAAACCATGCATAAATATTCAACTACAAACATTTTACCAAATTCGGTTGTGGAAAATTATATTGTTTTTAAAACAGCTAAACAAACTGGCAATACATATCGGAAAAAAAAAGAAAACAAATTAAATTAAATCAAAGTTGTTTTTATCGTTGTGAATAAAGAAATGTAAAGATCGGTCGAATATAGCCAATTCGGTTAAACATCGACTTCGACCTAAACAAGTGACTTCGGTCGAACACTCAGCCTTATTGTGGTTGTCGTTGTCGTATACGACTGTGTCGTTTCTTGTTATGGATTAAAGTAACACACAACCAGGGGCCAAATTACCGCATTCGATATCGATCGAAATTACAATATAATTGAAATGGCAATTTGAATCGATATCGAATCTACTCGATATCTTTAATCTACTACAAAAAACGACACAGTCGTTAACGACAACCACAACAAGGCTGACTAAAAATTATTCATTAACGCAACACTGTTTTATTTTAAATCTAATAAAAATCTATGCGGCGCTTATTTTCCTATGTTCTTCAATTCTTTCTCACGAAACATTTTTTTTTATTCTTAATTTTGAAGAATAAAAAAGAATCACATCAATCACTCTCATTTTCAATTCCTTTTTTAATTATTCGAAAAACAATGGTAATAAAATTATAATTAATTTTTGAAATAGTCAACTAGAACTAGTTACTAGAAGTGGCCGTCCTATAATGGGTTAAATTTATGCATGATGTTCTAAAAAGGAGTCTCAATTAAAATTTTCCTTATTTTTTTGTATGTGAGAAGATGGACAGGACAGACAATTGCAAAAACAAAATAAAAGTAACCTAAAACAAAAACAAACAACCAACTAAAGCGAACAATGAATTTCATGCCTTTAACGTCTACTGCTGGCTCAGTTTTGCTCTCTAGTATTTACAATTTCCAAGGAAAAAAACTTGATTTTAATCATTATTAAATCGTTCGTGTTGGACTTCCGACATGTCACCCCTTCTTTTGCAAGGTCGTTGGTATTGAATTGAACAACAAACAAAAACACACACACTACGAAAGTGAAGGAAAAAAAGAAACTATTTCCTTTAGACCAACTATAGACTCAATATAAAATGAATGGATCTTGAATGGTGAGCAAGAGGATAATGATACGAGAGTGCAACAGAGACCATTCCAATTCACATGTTGTGGTATTAAACGACGATGGATGATGCTGTTTTAGCAACTATGCGATTTATAGTTGTTTCTTTATTTTTTTGTTTTGTTGGTCATATGATACTTGAACCACTGCCAGCACCACCACCGCCACTACCACCGACGTTGACTACTATGGCGAGTGTATATAAATCTGAATCTATATCTTAGAAGAATATCTAAAAAAAATATAAAATAAAAAAATAAGTTGGTTTTTAGTGGGATTTTTCCCAATTCATACTACAAGTTTTTCTTAATCATTGTATTATTTTTAATTTTTATTGAACAAACAGAGAGAATCCTTTTAATTTTTGTTACCCTACTTAAAAAAAGAGGACACAATGTTTTCCTAATGAATTTGTAACAGTTCCTTATCAACTTCTTTCTCTAATACAATTTCTCGTTATTTTTTAGAATTAACCGTCGAACAAAAATTCGATTGATAGCAAAACTTTTTGAAAAAGATGATGTTTACTTTAAAATTAAGTAACGGGCCCGCCATCTAACGTTTTTTTTTCCACCTAGTGCTTATTTCGTGAATGGTTAGTTACACTTAGCTCATGTCTGATTTAACAGACAATTAGTTTTATCCTTCCGCTGAACGAATATGGTTGGGGAAATATGCGTTTTCGCTTCGCTAAGTGGGCCTGCAATCGACTTACAGAAGATGCCGTTTTTGCCAAAAAAGTCATCTTTTCAGATGAAGCTCATTTTGATCTTGGCAGGTATGTGAACAAGCAAAATTGTCGCATTTGGGGCACAGAAAACCCGCACGCATACATTGAAAAGCCGTTGCACCCAAAACGAGTCACTGTTTGGTGCGGATTTTGGTCCAGAGGCACAATTGGGCAATTTTTCTACGAAAATGGACAAGGAGTGGCCGTTACAGTCAATGGCGATCGTTATCGGGCCATGTTGAACGAATTTTTGGTCACAAAAATTGAAGAGGAGGATATTGGCAACATTTGGTTTCAACAGGACAGCGCTACGTGCCACTCAGCCGAAGCTAAACTCGATGTTTTGCGCCCTGTTTTTAAAGATTGCATTATCAGCCGCAGAGCTGATGTCGTTTGGCCACCTCGGAGCTGCGATTTGACACCGTTGGACTATTATTTGTGGGGTGCCGTCAAAGATAAGTGTTACGCTGACAAGCCAGAGACAATTGACGCTTTAAAGGACAATATTCGTGAAGCCATTGGAAAATTACAGCTGCATACAATCGATAATGTGCTTAAAAATTGGACCGATCGTGTAGGCTACTGCATGGCCAGCCGAGGCAGCCATTTGAATGAAATTATTTTCCATTATTAACCGGAAAGATAAAAAATGAAATTTGAGAAAATATTCAGTAGTTTTTTTATAGCATTTTCAAAAAAAAAAAGAAAGTTATTTGGCGGACCCTGAACATATTAATATTTGAAATTAAACAAATTTATCATATTAAATAGTTGTTTGCCTCTCCTGAAAAATTTGTAAAATGTTAGATAGTGCCATTGCGTTTAAGGTAACGGTATGCTTGCAATTTCTGTAGAAGTACGATGATTGATCTTCGATTTGCGTGTTTTGTATAGTGCTTTGCAACAAGCGTTGTAAACTAAACCATAGAGGTCATTCACAATTGATAGAAAATATTTTTAATGCATAAATTCGCAATCTCAAATGCACAAAATTGTGAATTTTGTGAAAATACATCCAAAAATTTGTTTAAAAAATATTGATTTGAGCAAAAAGCTTTTGTTCAACAAAAAGGATTTGAATTAGAAAAACTTTTGTTTGTAAAATAAAGTTTAAAAGTCTTAAAAAAAGTCGTCTCCCTTTCATGCAAAAGCTTGCATTGTAAAAACTTTTCTGTTTTTTCTTTATGTTATAAAGTGTGTTTCAAAGTTTTTCTAATTTAAAGAATTTTTTGGTTTTTAAAAGCTAAAGCTTCTAAAGAATTTAATTAATTAAATTTAGAAAGAAGCAGGGAACTTTTCATTTTTTTTTTTTTTTATTAAATCCATTCCGATTTATCTTTGAAATGTCAATACAAGATGATTTCAAACTCCAAAAATAGAGCCTTCGTTCAAAAACAATCTGTGAAGAAAATACTCGGTATGATGATGATCATGATGATATTTATAACTACCAACAATATTCTCAGTGCTTTAATTTTGCTACATAGTTTTAATTTCATATAACTGATGTTGCTGCCACAATCCTTTTACAGCAAAAATTCCTATAGATCATGACAAAAACAAAAAAATGGAACACAACAAAAATCGTCCTAAAAACTCAAGCAGTGGTGCATCATCATTATTATTTGATGATCATGATCGTCATCAATTCTTAAGATCTCCTTAAGTAAGTTGAATGTTGCAAAGCATTTGTTGTGTTGTAAGTAAATGTGTCAAAGTGAATGTTGCAACAAACAAACAAACAACTGACTGGATGGCGGTAGTAGACGACGAACAATTTTAAAGAGTATCGTTTAAAATTGCTGATCGTGCAATTTTTTAAAGCATCATGATGATGATGATGATGATGATGATGATTATAATGCCGAATGAAACTGATGCAGAGACAGATGATAATGATGTTGTTGGTGTTGGTGTTGGTGGCACAGAGTACGAGTAGTAAAATGTTGTTGATTGGTTGCTTACATTGGCTGGCTATTGTTTTGTGGTAGTGTGCCTGTGTCTTCGTTTGTTGCAGCCTGTTGCATTTGCTGCTAAATGCACTTTTATATACATATATGTGTGTGTGCGCGTTCGTTCGTTTGCTCGTGCATTCATCGTTCGTTTGAGTCTTGAAGTTTGTGTGTGCATTTCTTGCCTTTTTAGTAAAATTGAAATTAATTCCTATATTGTTTCAAGGACTATTTTCGTTTTTTTTTTCGTTGTTGTCGCTGTTGTTTGTATTTGCTGTTTTGTTCGCTGTGTTGTCGTAGTGGAACATTAAAAGCATTTTTTCCGCTTAAATATTTCGTTGTTTTGTTATTTCAACAATATGCCAACAATGTTAAAAATTTGTTTTTGTATCGATGGATGCCTCCTCTACTGCACTTCACTGAACTACACAACTCCTCTCTCTAGTCCATGAATTCATTGTATGTTTAATTTTTTTTGAAAGCTGGAATGTTTTCATTGTTCATAATAAATGTTTTTAGCTTTTTGTTTTTTTGGTTTGAAAATAATATCAACAAAATATTGACGTTTCTCAAGGATTTTTTTTTGCGTTCGATCAAACAAACTGAAAAAATGTTTATTTATAAATGGCGAGAAAAATTAAACTTGACAAAAAAACAAATTTACTATTTTTAATGTGAACTTAATTGAGCTCCGTGTCAGTCAGTTAAAAAGAATGATTAAAAGTGTCTAACTTTTGTTCACATAAAAAAAAAAACTCAAGCAAATATTTTGCGTTCTGAAGAGTTTCTATTGAGTAATTTAAAGAATTTTAAGCAGAATTTTTTATAACTATAAATCATTTAAAGTACAGGTAACCCTCCTACAACACGGTAGATAGGTTCCTAGAAAACGCCGTGTTGTAGGAAAACGTGTAATATGAGACTAGGAGACAGTGTAAAATATAAATTTTTTTTTAATTGAATATTTTCTTTAAATTCATTGTTTTTATTAGAAATATGTACATACATACAAAAAAATACATAGACAAACACAAACAAGAGTTAAATTTTTATTCTAATCTAACAAAAATTAGTACTTTTGTACTATTCTACAAAGTTGCAATTCCATAGTTTCGTGTTAGAATGAAACCGTGTTGTCGATGAGGAAATTTCCTCAAATTTTTTTTCGTGTTAGATCGAAATCGTTTTGTAGGAAGCCGTCTTGTAGGAGGGTTACCTGTATTTTTAACTAAAGAAGATTAAATTCCAGTCCAAAAAGAAGTTTGAAATATTTAGTTAAATTTAATTATATATCGCGACCTTAGGACATCAAGGTTCTATCATACATGTAGTTTATTGTTCTAAAGTCGCGGTAAATGTAAATTAATGTGCATAATTTAAGAGCTTATAGGGTAAAGTATTTTTGATATTTTTTTTCAGATTTTTCGCAAGAGGTTTTTAAGGGTCCTCAAGTCGAGCTTTTGCCAAAAATCAAGTTTGCCGGTCTTTTTTTTTTTTTTTTTTCCCTTAAAACTTTGTCAAAAACGACGATTTTATTCACTTAAAAAGAAATAATTTAGAAGAAAAATGTCCAAGATTTATTTCTGTGTGCAGCAAATGAAAGTATTTGCAATGAATTTGCTCATTTAGGTACCACCCTACATTATAATTTTTCAAATTTTTTCCATAAATTTGTTAAAATTTTTATGAAAATTAAGAAAACTAAAAACGCAATTCATTCTAAATAATTAAGAAACAAATATTCTTGTATTTGCTCTAACCGTTCCCGAGTTATACCCCGGATTTCAGATTTTTACCCAGTTTATGATGTTATTACTCAGACCCAAGAAACACTAAAAACAAACGTTTTTCTTTTGTTTTGCTTTAAAATCATTTGAAGTTGGCGTTATCCAAATTCGTTAAGATTGGTCTATCATATAATATAGGCCCTATATAAAGCAAATAATCTTTATAAGCCTTAAACTGCTGCAAATACATATAAATATTGTCGTGAAATTTGATTGGATAAAACTGCTAAAGATACGAGTACATAGATTTACTTAAGTCTAAAAAAAAAATTTTTGTTCAAAATTTCCCGGAAATTTGCAGTTAGTTCCCGGAAAAGTGGGGAAAAATTTAATATTCGCTATCAATTGAGATTTAAAAGTGCCGTAATCACATAATAACGGCAAATCAAAGTTTGTATCTTATTGGGTATTTGATCTCTTATTGTGAATTTTCTAATTCAAAAGAATGAATTTTATTTGGAATTCAGCTACAAACAAAAAAAAAAAGAGTTAACAACAACAAGTTAGATGGCTAAATTCGACTATGCCGAATCTTATACACCCCTTACCATGATGCGATATGAAAAGAAAGTTATATTATTACCGTTCTTAAGATATAATTAAATCTATTTTGTGTCAAACCTACTTCTGCGAATCCGCCACATTTTGTCAGATGCTGTGCACTGATAGCCAAGATGCGTATACCTAATTTGGAAACTTTTTAGACAAATCTATAATATCCTTGTATGGGAGATGCTACGACCACTTCTCCGCTACCGCCCATATTTTTAGTGAGGTTGTGTATTGATAGCTCAGCTATGTTTACCGAATTTGAATTTCTCTTACCATTCTTTAGGTATAAATAAATCAATTTTGTGCCACGCCTACTTATCCTATCCCGTCCACATTTTGTCGCAAATATGTGTACATATCTTCCGTGGCATCTCCCGTACAAAGACATTATAGATTTCTGTTTAAAAATATACACATATTATGTCTTGTGGTTCCCATTAGGAACAAACGGCCACGACACACAAGGAACAAATTCCCTAATTTAGAAGCAAAAAAAAAAAAAACACAAACAAACCTCACTGAACCCAATTATGTTTATAAAATTATCTTCAAATTTGTTGCTAATTAACTCTTCGTTAATTTATATAAAACTTCAAAATTCTATTGCGTTTTATGATTCGTTTAATGTTTAGCGAGGTGAACTACCAAAACTTAAATACCACAAAATTTAATTAAAAAAAGAAAAAAAACTCAATTTGCATATTTAAAAAAATTAGTTTGTTGAATGAATAAATTGTCAGTTCTATTTGCAGAATTATTGCGGTAACTATTTAACTAATTATTAAATTTCCAACGTATAATGAAAGAGTTCATTAACCGTTTTTATTCGTTTTTTTTTGTTTGTTCACATTTTTGAATAAACATTTTATTAATGTATGTTTGAGCATTTCTAAATAAATTTCCATGGATGTGTTGGCAAAAAGAAGTTCATAAAAACGTATAAAAATATGTAAAATATGATAAAAGGCAATAGAATATTTTAAAGCTTAAACAATGCGGAAGTGTAAATTATTTAACCGCTAAAAAAGTTATAAATTAGAAAGTACTTTTTTGTACCCTCTAGCACGGTTTGAACTGTGAGGGGGGGGGGGGGGTTATATAAAGGTTTGTCTGTCCGTTTGTAATTTCTAGAATATTGATGTTAGAAAGGGGTCTAGGGCATGTAGTGGGTAGAGAGAGATTATTTAAGGATGCCCGCCTTAAATTTGTTGAACTGTTTTATAGTTTTTAACCCAAATTTTAATATTTTAATCTGGCTAAAATTTAAAGATGAATTTAATTTTCATTAAATTATTTTTATGAAGAAAGGAATTTTACAACATGAAATTGGCGACAATAACTATTACGAACGTTGTGCTGGTAGACCAATAGGTTCCACATAAACCCCATCCTAAAATCACATTTTGGAAATTTTGGTTTTTAATACTGTGGTGTAGGGTATCATATGGTCGGAATCGACTGACTATACTTTTTACTTGCTGCATAAGCAACTTTAAAGTGTTTCAGTTACCTGAGAGATACTTTCCTCCTATCTGACTTACACACATACATTAACGATCTTGCCTAAACTTAATTGATCGGGTACAAAGGAGAGAAATAATTGGTCGTATTAGAGACAGCTTTTTTTTTAGAGTCCCTTTCACTCCCTTTTTATGTAAAACAAAAGTGATGCAAAACCAACAGATAATAATGATTTAATCATCAGTTGCTAAAACGTGTACAAGGAAGTGCAATAAAGCTTTTTGGATACAACATTATTTTGGGGTGACTTGACCTCCTTAAAAATGTTAGAATTTGTACAAAGTAGGACCTTATTGAAGACGGTAACTTATCTACGTCCATAAACTCTTTCGAATATCGTGTCATTTCAATTGATATATTTTTGTTAGGCTGTTTAAAAAAAAAAATATCAAAAATTGTAATGGCACAACCATATTTTCTAAATAGAAACATTGGCCCATAATAAAAGTCAAAAATAAAGTCGACTTTTTCTAAAGTATACTTTAGAACAATGGTGTTGACATCCATTTCAAGCCAGTTTTAACTTAAAGTCGACTTTATTTTGACTATGAATATGGGCCATTGTTTTTTATTCAACACTCTCCTAAACTTTTTATGTACGAGATAATTAACGAAAATTTAAGAATTTCTGATCCATAATATCAATTCCTGCCAGCCTGACTAATTTTTTTTTTATAAAATATCCACAGGTTTTAAAAATAAAATATTGTCAAGTTCGTGAGTCGTTTTTTTTTGTTAGAAATTAAGGCGAATTCATACAAGTGGCCGCATCAGACCGCATGAGAGAGAGTTATGCTGGCCGTTAAATTTTTTTTATAGTGCTTAACACTAACTGAGCTTCCTAAATAAGAGCGGCAAGCGTCTGTTTTATGTGAAAACCTTTAATTTTTACACAGTTTATTCGAAACAAACCTTTAGAACGCGAATTCAATACCACCCGGCTTGAAAATCTTATTTGATAGATCGCTTGGTCGCTTTATTTTATTGAAAATGTATTGGCAACAGAACAGAACGCTTGTCGCTCTTGCTTAGGTAGCTCAGTAAAAACACCTATACCTACATTAAAAATGGACAGCTACTTTTACGCTCTCGCATCATGCGGTCACCTGTATGAATTCGGCTTTGTAGAAATTCATTCATCAAACGAAAATACTTGCTCGTAAATTTCTTGTTGTTAATTTTTATTGTGTTTTTTTTTTTTAATATCTAATAAAAATATTTTGACTTGAATATGTAGAAAACAACAATAGAGAATATGCCCGGCCCGGCTTTGAAATTAAATCATTATTTTTTAAAAATTTTAACTATTTTATGGCGAGTATTAAAAAAACTAAGCAACAAAATGAAAATCCACGCACATGCGTGCAAATTTATTAGACAAATTTGCCAAAAATTTTTGCTTCTCTTACCAAACTGTTGCTATGGTATAAATAACAAAACCAAAAAACTCAAATTACATTAGACCGCCTTTTTATACGCAAAAACTTTAATCAAGGTTTTTCGTTTTTTCCGCCTTTGCTACTTCTTCATTCGCTTAAAAGCGGCTTGCATGAGTTCAATTTTCGGAGTTTTATATGTTTTTTTTTCTAAGGCCTGAACTTAGCCTTGGGTTAGGTTAAAGGGGCCAACAACTAGCATTTTGTTAATAGAATAACTTAAAGTCCGGTAGTTGTTGTTTTTTTTTAAATTTATCAAATGAATTACGGAGTATCATAATTTTTTGTTGAGTTAATTTATGCTTATTAGGGGCTATAATTTATCTTTTTTTATTTTGTTAACATTTTTAGTGTGTGTGAACAATTTTTTAATGATCTGTTTTATTATTTTATTATTATTTAAACATTTAACACACAGTCGAAAATAGTGTAATTGTAATGCTATTTTAAATTTAAAAATGCGAAATTTTAAACAAATTATCCTAAAAACATTAATATAATCTAAATTAATTAATTCATGGTATTGGTTATCGTAATCTACGACTTTTTCCCATCTTTCTGACAACACAAATGAATTCCGTGCTCATTTGAGGCCAAAAACGGATTAAGCCGCATAGACTTAAGCTCCCTCGGGGGGGGGGGGGGGGGGGGGGGGTGTAGGGTGATGTATGAGGTCAGGACCATGAATTATAATCAGAGTTGACTTTAACAGCTTGCCGAAAACTAAAATAAATTGTTAGCAAACTGAAACAGTAGATTAAAGTACAGTTACACTGTCTGCTTTATTCTGAAGTATGGCAAGGTATACATTTAAGAGTTAAAGCTAGTTTAGCTTTTGGTGTTACATTCTATATGGAAATCAGGTGAAGCCAAAACCTGGTGTTCGGAAAAATCCAATATTGGCAGATCTAAAGAGATCTTCAGGATTTTTTTGCTATCGCGGCTGACCAGAGATCCTATCTGGAACCAGGAAAGTCAGTACCCCAAGGTGGGACGGCACTAAACTGACTATTGGTTGAGGCCTCTCTTTATGGAAGTTTCGCTTTTCCGTTGAATAGATACTTTTGAGGATTGTTTAAATTGCTATTTGGGTGTGTTGCTTGCGTTCACACTAGCGGGCGTTTGGCAAATGCATTGTTTGTCACCCTGTTATTAGGATCCACCATATAGAAGGCCCTAAGGCAGATATCCATATACATATTTTTCACATACAAATTGCCACCTGTGTGTCTCGGTTAGGCTCTTACATGAAGGCAGTTGGCGAATTTGGGATAAGGCCAACACAGCAGATATCCATATAAAATCTTTTGCATCACTGTTCTATAAAGCTTATTAAAGGATGATTTGTGTGGATGTTCACGAATTATATCAGTATATTTTTTTTACTTCAAATGCGCTAATATATATTTATATTTTTGCTCCTGCGGATAGTATTTCAAAGAGCTACAAATTAGACATATTACTCGGGCTCCAAAAACAGTTGGTTAACATTCCTAAACTAAACAAAAACTTTTTAATATAAATTTTCTTAAATTCATATTTTTGTGTTGGCTTAAGTAACTCCCTCGTGCTTAAATGAAAACCAATTTTATTTTAATTAAAGTTTGTTTAAAATTTGTTTCCTATTCCTTAAAAAACGTATAGGGAAAAGCAAAATTCCCGGGCGAAAAAACTGTTCTTATTTTATTGACGTCAGTCAGACAATTTTATGATAGTTTATTCCAGAGTTTAGAAAAATTCATAAATGATCGTTCATATTTACACTTTTAATTTCTCGTGAATGAACAATCAAAAATTTGTAAAAAAAAATTTCACAGTCATGAATAAATTGGTAATTTTTCGCGCAACCACTCATAAACGTAAGGCACTAAAAAAAAGTTTGCAATACCTCACTCATGAGGCAACTCTCCACACTAGTATTATTGTTGTTGCTCGAAAATTTGCTCGACCATAGCACAAATTGCCTCTGCGAATATTCAGGCCTGTCACAGAAATCAATACCGATCGAAAGTGGAAGTGGTTTCGTATCCTGCTTCACATAAAACGATCAGAATTGATTTTGTGACAGGCCTTATTGTAAACATGATTTGCTTTGTTTTTTCCTTGTGAAGAATTTAAATAGGTATATGTAAATAAAAAATCAATTTTTTAATATGAATACAAAATCAAAATTCACATATTAATTGCACTTTTTTCAAAAAAGTACCCAATTTTTCTAAAAATGTACCTCTTTTCTAAAAAAAAGTACTTGTTTAATGTAAATATAAAAAAAAGCTGTCGTTTTTAAAAATAACAAAATTTTAACCTCCAAAAAATTGCCTTTTACCAAACGGTACTTTTTTAATTGTACTATTTAAAATAAATGTGACTTATTAAAAAAAAACAAAAAATATTTTTTAAATTATATTTTTAAAAAATTCGCCTGTTTTTCAAAAGTACTGTTCTTTTTAAATAACGTTTTCCTTTAATATTGTAACGGTTGTAATTTCCTTCTTTCTTATACAAATTTCTTAAAGCACACACTTTATTACCTGACAAATTTAGCTAAAACTTTTAAATAATATCTAGAGGGTATATGTATATAAAAAAAAAGGAACGGAACAGCCCAGTCGTTTAGAGTTCTTTCACAGTAATTTACTTGTTTTTTTTTTTGGGAAATATTTTTTTTTATTGTAAAAATAACTTTTTAGTTGTTAATCTTTAAAACATTTTTTGAAGGGCACGTATGTAGTTAAAGAACGATTTTTTATTTTATTTTTTTCTGTTTTTTTTTTTTTGTAAATCACACATTTTGTTAAGATTTTATTTATTTTTTGGAATCTTGCTGCTGCTGCCGTTGCTGTTTGTTTCAATTGAGAATCGTCGCCGTTGCCGTTGTCTCTGTGTAATATACCGCCTCACATAAATCGTGCAAACTTTAAGCATGTTGTGATCATGGCAAACATTGACCATCATTAAAAGAATTGAGAAAGAAACAATCTGAAACGGAGACTGTCGTCGTTGCCATAGTCTTGTGTTAAAAATTCTGTTTTTATTCTACTTGTTTTAAAAGTAAATTTTTTGTAATTTCCTTTTCTCGTTTAAACACTCTGGCGATTTTTTTTTTGATTCATTTAATAAATTCTTTTGATAATTTAATGTTTAGAGTTGTGCTTACTAAGTTTGAATTTGAAATTTTTAAAACATTCTTACATACACGCGCTTGCTCTCACACGATAACGATAACTTAACGAATTTGTTGCAAATGCAATTTTAATCAGAGAGTAAGAAAGAGAAAACAGGCAGCACAGGTTTGTGGATTTAATCTAAAATTTATCAAGGGGTTTTATACTTGTATCTTAAGCAATTTTAGAGAACATTTCATGTTTACACTGCTAAAATGTTTGTTAAACAAATTTAACACCAACTTGAACTTGGCTAAATAAATAAATCTTTTATCGCAATTAATTTAATTAATTTTTGAAAACTTTTTAATTTTTTTATTTCTAAATCAATTATTCTTTTATATCTGAGTTAAATAAATGTTGGTGCTTCTAACCCGACTTTTAACCCCTTTTAATCTATTACAGCCCGTTTCACACCATAATATAAGTCCTAAGTTTTTTGACGAAAATGCTTTCCTGGGCCCTGTAAATTACATTAAAATAGCAAAAAATTAAAAATTTTTATTTTCAAATGTATGTATGTAACTTGCAGATTTGTTACTTGTAGTTTTGAGAAGCAGGGCCTTAATCTAATTATTACTGGAAAATTCAAAAAGGTTTAATATTCCTCAAAATACTTAAGACTTGTATTACAGTGTGAAATGGCCTTTTATAGGTAAAAAGGGGTTGAAAGTCGGATTAAACTGCATTTAATACAGTGTAAGTTATAATAGTTTCAATATTTTTTCTAAAATATTTTATTTGTTTCTTTTTTTTTATAACATGTTTACACCTTTTTAAAAACTTTTTTTTTTTTAAATATCTACCACATCCTCCAAAATCTTCATTGCTGATTTTTTTTTTAAATTAAACGGTTTCCCACATTTTTTGATTAGTTTGTATTGTGTTCATTTTGAATTATTTTGCAGTTTTTTTTTGTGTTAAACCATTTATTGTTATTCATTAAGTATAATCGTTGTATATTGATCATGTGTACTTATGCAGAACATTATTGGGGGGACCAGATTTTAAAATTTTGTAAATTGTTTAAATCAGTTTCATAAAATATCAAAGTATTAACACTTAAATTTATACACTCATAAAATGTTATTGACTAATGTGATCTTTATAATTTGATTTGGGCAAATTTTTAAAGTATCATTTACTAACAAATTACAAACATTTCGATGTTTAAAAGTTTTTTGTTTTTAACAAAAGTATAAATTTTAATGTAAACGTTGGACGGCTGCTTATAAAAAAGACATTTTATTCGAAAGGCTACCAAAATCAATTCGCTTCATTAGTTGATCCCTTTCTGAAGTCTTAACTTATGTTAGTTATAGCCATTTCACACTAGTCAACATCTAACATCTACCATCAATTTGCAAAGATGTTGAAAGTTTCCCATTAGAAATACATAGAGCTAAAAATCAACATCTTTACTATATGTTTCTTCCAATCTCATTGTATACCATTCGACATCTTTCAATTATTTAAGTGCAATAGTGAAACAAAATTCTATTATTATTGTGGCATCACTAACAAAATGGCATTCGATTTGAAAGCAGCGTTACCAGTTGTCAAGTTTTCCCTTTTTTCGCAAGTCTTTTTTGTATACAGCCTAATTATGAATACAAATTACCCGGGAGTTTTTCCCTTTTCCCATTTTTACAATTGTATTTTCATAGGAAAAATGGAGAAGAAATAAAACTCCCGGGGAATTTTCATTCATAATTAAACTAAATTAATTCCAAATACATTTTGGTGTTTTCTTTTCAAACTTTGACTTTTTTGTAGAAAGAAAGTATTTAAACAAAAGTTTTTTTTTCAGAAATGGTGACATTTTTGATGTTTTACATTTTCAATATCATCCATGCGTTCTTCCGAAAAGTGCAAAATACTATACAGGGGTCTAATCACCGCATCCGATACTATCGTATCGAATAATCCATCGAATTTTTTGCATACGATAAACACTGACGTATCGAATGAAAACTCGAGAAATGTAATGTCGAGTTACTCGATATCGAATAATATTATCGAGAGTCATGATACCAAAATAAATAATTTCGATCAATTTTGCTCGATATCGTATGCGGTGATTAGACCCCAGGGATAATTTTTCAATCATAAATGATTGGTACCCTACCGATGAATCACCCGAAAGAATCATTTGATACATAGTTGGGGGTAGTGCACTTAATATTGATTTAAATCAGCAGTGCACTATCACTAAATAAAACTGCAAAGAAATTAACAAGGTTTCTTTGAAATGTGCTAAATTCCCATTTCAACTGAAATTTATTGTTGAAGGATTAGTTTGCACTCTTTTTTTTTCCAGCTTTAGTGATGATTGCAATTTTTTAGCTACAACTAAAAAAATTTGTAGTGATATTGCAAATTTTTTCACTATCACTAAACGCAGATTGAATGCTCTCAATTGAAATAGTGCAAAATTTGGACTTGCAATCAAAAAAGCTGCATACAAATATTGAAATTTTGTCAATAACGGACAATTGGCTTTAATCATGAAAAAACAAGTTTTTAGTTTTAAATTTAGTGCAACAATTTTAGTTGCACTCAAATAAGTGAAGAAAAAAAAAGTTGCAATAAACTGATGATTACTTTTTTTTAAATCAATCTTTTTTTTTTTTTTTTGATTGCAAAATTTTTTAACTTCACTATTACTCATGTTAAGTGAAGCTTCAAATTTTTAATTCAGCACTCAACATCAACAAAATGATTGCAATATTTTTGCACTATCACTTAGTGTGAGTTGAAACTGCAAAATGAGTGCACTACCCCCATCTATGATTTGTGATACAATTTTCTGATTCATTTTTGATTAATGTTTTTATTATCATTATTGAGTCGTTTTCGTCTCATTTTTCAATCGTAAAATATATAGTTTTTGCTTATACATATTTCATATAATTTTTGAATTGTTATGTTTTTTATTTTATCTCCGATAATTATGGCTTTTGATTATTAGAACCTGCTTTATTTTAAACCCAACAAAAGTTATTGGGTTTTCGCAAAAAAAGACAAAAAACAATTTGCACTAACATTTATGTTTATAAATTGTCAATAACTTTTGGGCTTCTATTTATTATTTGCCTAACATAAAAGTTTCTATTTTTATTTTTTTCATTTGGCAAAAACAAAAATGCAAAATATTTAAAATTCATTATTTAAACATATAAGTGAATCATACACACAGAAAAAAATACCAATGTAAAATTAACTCGGAAAAATGTTGATTGAGAATCATGTTAAATTTCTGCAAAAGTATGCCTTTTATTTAAATTTATCATTATTTCATTTTAATTTTAAATTAAAAATATTAAAAAAATCCTAAATCACGCCTATTTAATATTATTCACTGTTAAAATAAATAAAAAAAAATATTAAAATTTAAATAAATATGGATTCGATATTGAATCCATTAAAAAACCTGTTTTATATTGAAATCAAAAGTTGATCTTGTAAAATTAACATGCATACATAGTTAAGTATGTTAATTTTTTAATTTTCATTCTTAAAATATGTTATACAATGAAGACAATTCCCGTATTCTTTGAATTAAAAATATTTAGTTAAATAGTACATCAAGTTTTCAAAGTATAATGATGACAAAAACCATATCGGGCGATTCTGCTGATGCTTCTGTTGACAAAGGAGAATACAAAATAAGTGAAGCATGTGTTACAGGGGTAAGTGTATTGATTTATTCTTAAATAAATGTATATGATGTCTGCGAAGCTTCTTCACACTGTTATAACACACTCAAACCAATTTGATTCTACATGAAATTCACGTTGTTTCAACTTGAAATAACTTTCATTCAACGTGATTAGGATTTTGATTTCAATATAAATGACATTTTGCTCTAACTTTACTGCAATGTTAAATTAACATGAATAATAGTTATTTCAAAAGAAAAAAATGTTGTTCGCAAGCAATTATAAAATCAGGTTGAATTAACATGAAACACGTATGAAGCAAAATCACCACCGACAAATTTTAAATCAACCTTGTTTTCGACGTTTTTAACTTGATTTTTTTCTGTGTGTATGTGACCGTCTCGGAGATTTAAGAGCAGATTCTGGTATCTAAAAGGGTATAGAATAACTTTAAATGCGTTTTTCTCAAAATTTTCACACACAAGTCACATATGTATGTATATGATTACTTTTTCAATCACTCAAGTGGTAAATCAGTTTTTAATCATCAAAACTGATCTGAAAAGAATCATTTGGGTGATTTTTACAAAAAATAAAATTTATTCGACCATAAGTGAACAAGACTTCCAGAAAAATCAATACTCCTGGTCCCTCTTATTTAAGCGCGTAACTTTACACTCGTTAAATTGATTATTCGTTCATTTGTTGTTGTTGTTAATATTGTATTTGTTGCTGTTGTTACTTCTGTTATAGTGGATGTTGTTGCGCTATTGATATTGCTGCTGCCGATTTTCGTATTCGTGTATTCTTGCGATTCTTTTTAAATTCATACAATTCGTAGGTAGTTTTTTTTTTTTTCGTACATACGACTTAAACATACAAAGATTTTTAGTTTTTTTGATTTTTTTCGTATGCCTGCTTGCTGCTGATGTTGCTTTTAAAGCGTTTTTAAGTATCTTAACTACTATTACTTGTTGCTGTTGCTGTTGTTTTTGTCATTATGCCTTCGTCGTCGTCGTTTTCGTCTCAGCAATAACGACATCATACGAATACCAGTGTTTTGATGATGATCAAATTCCTGGAATTTACTTGTTGTTTTGTTTCTGAAGTTTTTTTTTTCTGTTTTATTATTTTATTTTAAACATCGCTTATGGACATGGTGACCGACTGAATTAAACGAAATGAAATTAAAGTAACAAGAGCTAAATGAAGAAGAAATATATCAACTAAAATAAAAGTTTGCATATTTTACAAAATAACCTAAAGCCTCTCTCCAAAAGCCCCTGATGCTTGTAATGGGTAGGGAGGAAGGGACAAAGAGATTTATTTATTAAGTTGAACAGTTAAAGGAAATTCCGAATAGACCAAGTAAAATCAGATTTGTTTAAAAAAATATTTAAAACTAGGGCAATTGAAATTTGTTTGTCTGCCTTAAAGAATTACATATCTGCTAGATCTTTTATTTTCACCACCCCCCCTCCCCCTCTTAAGTACGAAACAAACTTTAGCAGTACAATTTTTATAACATTTTAGAATTAGTTAAGCGCATATAATTCATTTTACTCGTATGTTTTCCCTTTTGTTTTTGCTTATTACATGGAGTGTTAAATTGTCTTGTAATATTTTCTTCTTTTTCAATTCATTGTTAAGTTGTGGGATGCTGTTGGTTTGCCCGTGCTCGCGGTCCTGGCTGGATGATGTGCCTGCTGACTTCGTTTATTTTTAACCATTTATTACTTCTTGGCATATCGCGTATCGTTTTTGGGCTCTCAGTATAAGTTGGTGTATGAGTGTGAATTTGAGTATTTAAGTTCGCTGTTGTTGTTTATTGTTTCTCATAATTTTTGATCATGTTAGTTTCTTCATTCCTGCCTGTCTGCCCCTTCTCTTATTTTGTTCAGCTTAGCTCGTCTTAAGATGTGTTTTGGGGGGTTTCGTTGTTTTTTTTTCCAATGAATTTGTCGGCATTTATAGGTTTTTTACTTTTAAGAATTATCAAGTAAATACAAGTTAAAAATGCAAAAATCTTCTCATCAAGCAGCCCAGCCAGACAAAAAAACATCAAACTATCGAGTAAATATTCGATTAAACATTTTTAGCGTTGGTTTATGTATGTTTTAGGAATTTATCGGCTTTTTAAAGCGTCATAAATCGTTTAACCTTTTAGACAAATTTGTATTTATACGAAATTTTTTATTGGATATTTTAATCTAACATTAAACAAATATTTTTGTAAAGAAATTTGGAAAAAAGTAAAAAGCTGTGCTATTTATTTAAATATTTTAAATTCAATAAATAAATAATAAATCAGAAATTTTCAAACATGGTCATATTTCAGAATTAAAATATCTTTATTGAATAAAAGGAAATGTTTTAAATAGATTTACGAAAATAACTTAATTTAAAGGGTGTGCTACCTTATTTTTGTTCACAAAAATGTATTTCCTTTAAAGCAAATGATAAAAGATATGTTTCTCTACTTTCAACTAGTTTTTTTTTTGTTAGTATTTATAAGTTATACAAATTTCTAAGTTATCAGTAATACTTGCATTTTCAATAGTATGGAGAGTGCTATTTAGTTAAGAAATGATTTTTGTAGAATAAAAGTATCATAAATAAAAAAGGATTTTTTATAATTCGTCAAAAATTATGTAATTTTTAGGGTGTCCTACTTAATTCGTATTTAAGCTGCAAAACTAGTGTAAATTTCCATACAAAAAAGTTTATAACATGTGCTACTTAAGTTGTGTTATTTTTTTAGAATGTTCAACTCAGTTGTTATTTTATAAAGTGTGCTACTTAAAATCCTTAAATTAAAAGATACAAATTAAAAAAAAATGAAATATATTTAAGGTATACAACATTTCTGCTGAAAATGTTGTTAATATCAAAAAATATTTAATTGCTACTATAAATTTGTTTACTGGTAAAAATTCAATAAATTTATTAATTGAAATTTAATATTTATTATTTTCTACTACTAGTTTTAAATTACAAAATGTTTTCGTAAGAAATTTTTTTTTGATCCGAAGATGCTTTTTATAAAAAGTTTTCATTTAAATTATAAGGGTATTCACGTCACAAGTTGCACCCTTGCGAAAAAGCAAAATTGCAAAAATATAACACCAACAACCACACAGACAATAAGTTGTCCGTAAATAATTTTCTTTGTGGTTGTTGTTATGTGTTTCCACTTTTGCTTTTTTACAAGGTTGCAACTTCTGACGTGAATACCCTTTATGTACTACAAAAAGTTGTGAAATTAATTTAAAGTTGTTTTTAATATGTTTGGTGTGCTACTTAAATAATATTTTTTTACAAGGTGTGCTTTTTGTAAAAGCTGCATAAAATATATTTCTACAATATACACCACCTTAATAATGTTGTTTAATAGGGGTGCTACTTAAATTATATTTGGGGGATTCACAAGGTGTGCTATCCAGTCATAGCGTCATAGTGTCATAAATAACATTTTACAATTGTTTAAAATAAATGTTGTTGTAATTTAAACAAAATAAAAATGTAAATGCTGTGTTTATTGTTTCGTCATAACTGTACAGTAGAAATCTTAATTATAAGCGGTAGCCCACAACAGTCCAATATATTTCTTGTAATTATTTTAGGACATATGACTTTACAACTTTACGACTACCTTGTAAATCCCCCATTTGTTTTACAGTTTGTGCTACTTATATATCTTGCGTTAAAAGAATATTCCATAAAAAAACAATACAATATAAAAAATACTGATGTAATAACTGTTAAGGTGTGCTACTAGTTTTCTCATACAAATTTACTAAAAACTTTCGTTTAATAGGGTGTGCTACTTCAAAGATGTTCATCTTAAGGAATTCTAAAAAAGCTAAAAGTAGTTTCTAGCTATTTTTTGATTTGTATGGTGTGCTACTTAGTTGATAGTGTTTTGTAAGTCGTGCTCTTAATGCTCCAATAGTATCTTAAAAAAATGCCATTCCGTTAATTAAAAAACTTTAATTATGACTTCTAATTTTCTGTTAAGGCTTGCTTCTACAAAAACCCCTATAAGAGAGGGAGGGAGAGAGATGTGAGGATCGTGCACATTTATTCGGGTTTTTTTCTAAACGATTAATCGCATGACATTGAAAACCGACCGCACTTTCAAAACTCGTATTGTAAAATTTTGTTTATTTATTTAATGCTGTGAAATGAACAATATTCACAAGATATTTTATTTGTTTTTTCCATACTAACTGGCGTTTAGATTTGCCAGTGATTTTCTGAACATCAGAAAAAAAAATCCACCAAAAACTTTTTTTCCTTCTCAGAGATTTTTGCTGAAGACTCGATTTTGGATTCGCTTTAAAATTTTTTTGTTTTTAATGTTTATTTAAGTATTTGACAATATACAGATTCAGATACTTTTGTTCCAGTAGAAAAAAATGTAAACAATCTCTGAAGGATTGTATATTTTGTTAAACAACATTTTTTGTTTGTTTGGTTGTTCCTTTTAGATTGTTGAATCCATAAAATGTTTGTAGATTACATAAGAACATCATCGTATAACACTAGAGTCTTGTATATTTTTGAATCTTATTGTTTACATTAAATATGATTTTTTTTTGTATTTCGAGTTAAAGTTTTGATTAAACTGCTTTTTTTATTTTTTTTTAAGATTAAAAAATTTTGTTGTTGGTGTTGTTGTTGTTTTGTATTTCAAAAGTCCATTCAATGTCTGATTATTGCTCAGATTTTGTATGGTGGCAGGCAGGCATTATGTAGCATGAATTTTCCTGTGGTCTGTCTGCAGTAGTTTTAGTTTTGTGTTCTTGTGGCTGCGTGTGTGTGTGTGTAAACCGAGTGTGAGAGAGTTAGCCCACACATTACACTCTTGTGAGGTCCTTTAGCTTTTAGATATTGTGTGAATGTTTGTATATTTGTATGCATTTTATTTTTTAAATTATATGTTTGTGTTTGTGTAAGTGTATAATTGTATGTATTTTATGTTGCAGTTTATTTTTTTATTTTTTTTTTATTCTTCAATGAAATTCCATTTTGCAAGTAATACTTGTGTTGTTTAGTTATAGTGTCTGAGATGATTTCTTTTTTTAATGAAATGAAATTTCTTGTATTTTAAGTTCTGTCTGGGATAAAGTGGAGTTTCTATTTCAATTTATTTTCATAAATTGATTCAATGTATTTTTATGTTTGTTAATGAATGAGTCATTGTACTTGGAATTAAAAAAAAATGTTGTTTTAGATGAAGTTTTCTTCCCCAGTAAAGATTTAGCCCTTTATGCAAAAAAAAAAAAAAAATAAAATTTCACTTGGCTGTGTTGACCATGTGTGAAAAATCGCATAGATGGCATTAACGTATAATAGGCAACACTGGCCAACAAATTTTTAAACCATAAACCAAAGTATACTGTATCCGAATCTGTATTCTGAGTTTCTGTCTGAGTCCTTGTGAGGAGCGAAGTAAACTTAATCATGTCCGCTGAAATGAGGTTTCCAATGACCCCAGATGCGATGAGGACCAGGTTGTTAAGTATTTATGTCACATTTAGTCCGGAGTGGTTCGCTTTTAAAATTCAGTAAGATCAGCACATAAGTGGCTGAAAAATGAGCAAAAACCACGACTGCCTCTAATTTTACCCATAAACCCCTTGTTGTTGTTGTTGTTTTGTTTTTTTAATATTTGGAAAACGGCAAGAGCCAAAGTTTCCAAATTAGGCACAAGCATCTTGGTTATCAATACACAACATCCGACAAGATATGGGCTTCATTGGAGAAGTGGGCGTGGCACAATTTATATTTATTTATATCTAAAGAACAGTATTAATATAACTTTCTGTTTTAAGGCACCATGGTGAAGATTCGGCATAGACAGTTTTTAATTTTTGTATTTTTTTTTTAATGTTATTTTTTTATTTTTCGGATTCAGCGCAGCTTAAACCCTTAGAAAAATACAATCTTGTTCCAGGGTTTCGACTTTTTTTTTCAAAATTTTGCAGGCCTGTGTAATTGAGAGGATCATGCATTAACATTCGTTTTTAGGAGCCACTGGTCTCTAACCGCCATTGTAATTGCAGCTTCTGTTGTATAGCGACTCCACAAATGGGATCCGCCATTAAGAAAAAAGTACAATTCTTTACTTAATTAAGTACAATTTAGAAAATGTCATTTATCATCCCTGTCTTGAATTGTTGCTGGCTTATCGACGTACACCTTTCTTTCAATTAACGCCAAAGAAAGAATTCCAACGGTGTCAAATCACATGATATTGGCAGCCAATTGACATCGCCACCACGTGAGATAACACGGTCATTGAATTTGTCTCGCAAAAGAGCCATTGTTTCATTAGCTGTGTGGCAAGTGGCACCAGCCTGTTGAAATCACATATCGTCCACATCCATATCTCCCAATTCGGGCCATAAAAAGTTCGTTATCATCCCACGAAAGCGAACACCATTCACAGTAACTGCCTGACCGGCTTCATTTTAGAAAAATACGGCCCAAAAGTTGAGGTGGGCGGCTTTTCAGCCAGACTATCGCGAACAGCATCAATAATTTCTGCAGTACAAGCTGTACGAGCATGCACTGGTTTTTTCACATTTCCTACAGACCCGGTTTGCTCAAATTTCCGCACGATTTTTCCGATTATACGCACATTTGGACGATTAAATTGACGGAAAAAATCACGAAGTGTAATTAAGCATGAATAAATTTAACGAGTTGCTCGATTGTTTACCTTTCCATGGTTCAAATTGAGTAAGTCTGAAATTGAGAAATGTCAAATAAAATTCAGAAAAAACTTGACGTTTAGGTGTCGTTCACATTTAACATCGGCCCTTAACCACCCTTTAGGTGCGCTTTAAAGTATGGTTAGAATTTCTTTCTAAATCCATACTGTTCATTCCTGTCAGGAATTAATTTTAATTTAATTTAATTTTAATTTTTTGATGTAACTAAACTAGAGTTGATCTGTAAACCGCAATAAGGACATACATTTACAATAATGGGAGGAGGTAATTCACTAAAATTTGGCTATAAGACGATACAAAGAACTTTGAAAAGGCGACATGGGTAACGACCTGTAATGGGTTCGATAATCGAATACACAGGTCACATTATAACAAAAATTTTTTTTTTACATTGTTTTTCCCGGGTATTCGTGTAAATGAAAGATACATTTTATACATTCCCGAGAAAACAAAAGTCTAGGAAATAAGGAATTCTACATTCGTGCTGTGCATGTGCAAAGAACCGAACAACTTCGTCAGTCCAGTAACGTGCATAGGTGACTGACCACTGCTCCTTTGACAGTTAAAAACATCAAACTTTCTGAAATTGATCTTGAATAATTTTTTGAAGTGGAGAAAATTTCTTGAACATCAAAATCATAAAATTAAAATAACATTTACCACAATTATTAAATACAAAATTTTTTTTGTAGTAGATTCTGTCTGCAAATGTCTGTCCTGCTGTCCTTGTACTTTTTTTTTTTTTAGCTAAATATCTGATCTATAAGTTGAGTTAATTCTTTTCTAGTCTCACACAGATTATGCACACATCATTTACAAAAAGAATTTAAACATAAAATGATGATGAATATGCATTTTGGAAAAAATAAGAAAATGTATATTTGTTCTGTGTCTCGAACTACCGCCATTGTCTCAACGAAACCACCAAACAAACTCCCTCCCAGACCATTCATCTGAGGCGAAATAAAACAAAAAAAAAAAAAAAAAGAAGCAAAGCTAAAATAAATTAAATGTAAGAAAAAAAGGCAACCTTTACATGACCATTCACAGATCATATGATGATGTGAGATGGAGTGATGGTGGTTACTCTTTATAGCTTCTGAAAATAATTGTATTGGTACGGTATGTACCATTTAACTACTTACGGCCTGGATGGCTGGCTGGATGACTGACTGTCAGAGGTGGTGGCGGTGGTGACGGCGGCTGAGTTTTTGTGTTTTGTTGTGTCCGCTTGAATTAAGATTTACACACTTATTTTTTTTTTAAATATATATTTTTTAGATTTTTGTTCCTTTAATGTATCATCATCAACTCCAGCCACATCTCATCACAAACGTGGTTGTGTTTTATTGTTGCATTATGGATTTTTATATGCGTCTTTTTTTTAAACCATTTCTTTCAATACATATACTTAACTTTGGATTTTTAAAAAATCTACGAATATATTTTTCCACATCCTGTGTCTTTTTTTTTTCTTTTCTTTTTTTGCCTTGACTTTACGAAATAGTCATAAAAAATCGTTGCAAGTTCCAAAAACGAAGAAAGCAACAAAAATGTTGTAGAAAAAAAAGAAACATATGTTAATTTGCACCGCAAATCATACTCAGTTTTGAATACTTAATATTCTTCTACTTCATTATTATTAAACATTTTTTGCTGTCCTCTCTCTCTCTGGGCTTTTTTTTTTGTAAAGTTATATGACAATTGTCATGTGGTTGCACAATGGGAGTAGTAGAGTTTGTTTTACAGGCAGATTTTTATTTAAAAACAAGAAAATATATTTTTTCACGATGTATTGAGAACAAATCTTTAAAAGAATGAATTCCATTTTGAGTTAATGAGGTGAAAAAAACAAAATTCAGCTTAGAAAATTTAAATTTGCCAATATATTTTTTAATTTGAATCATATTAAGGAGTTTAAAATTCCGAAGGAATGAAATAAATTCTGTTAAAAATAAAAGTTTTGTTTCAAAAAGTCTAAGTTTATTGGTGAGAGGAGTGACAAAAATAGCACGTTCTCTTCCCCACTCACCAATAAAATCAGACTTTTTTAAAGAAAACTTTCAATGTGTGAACCCAGACTAGGTTAAACGGGCAGCCGTCATGAAGACGACTCACTTATGCCCTTGTATCGGTCCCTTTGTGATAAACCCAGACTAAGTAAATAATAAATTCTATAGGAAAATAATTGTGGAATTTGTAACTCTAAAACATTTTTTTACTTTTATTAAACATTTGAAAATAATTATTAGTCAACATTTTTTATTTTTCGCAATTATTCTATGAGCTAAATTTCAGTTATGTATTTTATAAAGCTTTTTGTAATAGTCCTATTCCTTAATTTTTAGGAATGACTTTGATCTACCAGACTATGTTGAATATAATAAAGTACCTTATGAAAAGAAATAATTCCCAGATTCTATTTAATTAGTTTTATAAACGTATTTTGTAATATGTATTGCTTACCGTCTGCAATACATTTTAGCTGCATAACTTTCTGGCTTTTTTTGCTCATTCATACCATTCAAATCCTAGACTAAATGCTGTGATATTTCGGGTGTCTACCTCTGAAATAAATTTCAAGTTATGCAAGTAAAATCGATAATCTTTTAAAGTCGTTAATCCGCTGGAAGAGGCTTATGACAGAACTTTTTTTATGAAATTTTGTGGAATAAAACATTTAAGACGACATCTACGGAACTCGGAATCTAGAAAAAAAATTGTAACTAGTAATCGACGCTATCAAATTCTACAAATCTACATACAAGAGTGCCACGGAAGGCTAGCTGGTAGTGCACTAGTCCATCAGTGCAGTGTGTGCGGTTTCGCCAGAGACTCTGGACTCCAGCAGACAATCGCAGAGCTTTGCGGAAACAAAAATTATTTGATCGTTTTCTTTAAAAAAAAATTTGCGAATCGTTTTAATTTTAATTATTTGAGCAGCATAAATGAAGCACGTATTTGTAACAAAAGCATTGTGTTCGAGATTGTTTACAAAAGCGTTAAGAGCTTTTAAAAGCTTTCGACGCTTCTACAAATATTTTGCTGCATCTTTTAGCAACTGTAAAAAAGGTAAATTAATATAAATAAATTATATATTGGACGTCAGTACTACTTTTGTGAAGAGCGTCTTTTTCGAAGTAGCTGCCCACCACTAGTATCATTCAAGAACTTTTTGTAACTTGTTGAGTTATTGCGATCAGTCGCCTTTCAATATTTCGGAAGTGGCAGGCAGATATCCAAAATGTTCATTTGCAAGTCTGTGCATTTCTAAAGATCTGCTAAAGCTTTTCTTACTGCAATTTTGGCCCGCTTCAATCCCATTGTGCAGTTGAGATGTTGCTAAATGCAAATCACAAACATATACACCATTCATATGTCTTTTCCACAATTTAGGCATGAATTGCCAAATGACGACGACAATAACGATGATGACGACTGACAGAAACTGGCCGCCACACAGAGTCTGTGTAAGTTTTTGAGAAAAAACTAAAAAAAAAAACAACAAATTAAAAGAGAGACTTGGCGAAAATATTCGTTTGCTGTTGAATTGGATTGCTTGGCACATATGTATGTGAATTGCTGATCAAGACGATGATGATCGCGATGATGATGACGACAGTGGTGATTGTTGCATGGTGGTTGGTGGTTAAGAAGGCGGTGGTGGTGATTGCAAAAAGAAAAGAAAAGAATAAAAAAAAACGCAGAATTTAAAAACAAATAAATAAACAAACATAAGGAATAATTTTAACATGTAACGAACTTATGTAAACTTAGAGAAACATAAACACACAAACCAACACACTCATTCACGAATGAACAAATAAACGAACAAACGTTGCAACAAGCTTGTTATGCGAAATAAATTTAGACTTGTTGAGAACAGCCACGAAGACAATAACAACAACAGCAACATGAAAGATGCCCTTCGGACTTGCTACAATATTGTATGTACAACACGCAACAACACAAACACACATAGTTGTTTGCTGCATGCAGTAAAATCTACAACTTAAATGAAACTTACATGATGATCATAATGATTTCTGCTGTGGCTAAGGAATGGTGGAGATCATGATGATGATGATGACGATAATGATAACGTTGATGGTGGTGGTGTCAGTGGTTGTGGTAGTGGTTTTGACTCTGACATTCATTCATAAATTCATGTATGAAATGAAAAATAAATTTAAAAAAAAAGAAGAAAAAAACTTAAAATTAACTAATAGAAACGGAATAAAACGACATCGAAAGCAAAATATGTACAAAATGTTTCTTTGCTTTTGTATAATTTCGTCGCTTGGAACCGTTTAAGAATTCCAAACACGTCACTTGTGTATATCGTTCGTTCGTCCGTCCGTCCTTCCATCCATCTTTCTTTTCATGTTCAAGAAGTTCGTTAATACGTAACTTTGGAATCATTGCCACTATACTCTGCCTTGAACTGAACATGCAAATATGTCTGTCGTTAAAATTTCGACATTACTGCTGCTGCTGCTGCTGCTGCTGCTGCTGCTGCTTCTGCTGCTGACGATGTTCTTTGTCAGACTAGTCTGGTTTGCATGTAAAGCCTGTGACTAGTCCACATGATAAGATATACAATACAAATACATTTACATTTACATCTACATACCTGAAGTTAGATGATGCCTTTGGAAGGAGGATATTTTTATGGGAAAATATTTTTCAAGTGTTTCGTTCACGGGATTTTTGTTTCTTGTCTTCTGCTCAGTATTTAAAAGTGTTAAAAAAGGAAAAGATTCGAAATCATCATGATCAGCAACTGCAACAGGACAGAGTTGGCAGCATATTTGGTAGTTATGATCAATAATCAAAAGGATCTAAAGTATAGTAATTTTTTGGGCGGTATTTTTCAATATTAACAAAATAATGATGCAACAACTTAATATTTCAAATCTTAACATTTCTTGTCATTAAGTCTTTAGCCAACTTAATTGTGGTCTCCTTTTTTTTTCTTAACAATATTTTATGGCACTTGGTATTTAAGCAGTGATATATTGGACAGTATGTAGTAGAAATAGGACGGCATTTTAATAAAATTCTTTGAGTTTTTAAAAGAAGAAAACCAGTATTTAGATTTTTATTTATATGACAAAAAAAAAACGAGACATATTTAATGGCTGTTAAATTAAAAATATCTGTATATTCAAATAATTATATTAGATTTGAGGTGAGTATTATGGGAATATACTAAAAAAAAGTAACGACAAAAAGGACTATAAGAAAACCAGTATTTTGACGAATTGTATGAATTTGTTGTTTTGACTATTGCACTTGATTAATGTTCTTTTAAAACATCATAATCCAAATAAAATAACTTAATAATTGGATGTAAAACATAAATAATTACAGCTTTCAAAATACCGCAGGGGCAGCGTTGAGGTACTTATGATTTGATCTGGTAAACAAAATGATGATAAACAGTTTTCTCATACAATCGAAACTATGCCGAATACGGAGCATGAGGTGGCCTCCGTGATTGGCTGTGCACAAGACTTACTACTTCGTTAACTTAAGCTAAGCTTATAACTGGGAAACCAACGATATTTGGCGGCGCTGGCGTTCGGGTAAATACAATACGATTGGCTAAGGTGCTGCTAACTCGGGACACCAACGAAATGCGAGTGCGCTGGGGATAGGCTACATACGATTCGATTAACTAAGATGCTGATAAGCCGGCTTCCAACGAAATTCGGGAGCGCTGGCGGTTGGCTATAATACGACTCACTACGGTTGCTGCTAGCTCGAATTGAAGGACATTCAGTTTAAAATTTATGACAAAGAAAGGCACTAGCAGCTAAAGCTAACACATTTTCCAAGGATTTAGTACTAACGTTAACAAAACATTAATAAGAGATTTTGGCATGTTGCGCCGTCTTGTTGGAACCAAATAATTTTCTACGGCGTGAGCAATAACAAAATCACGAATCGTTTGCCTGTAGCGTTTACCTACTCGTTAAGCCAGAAAACAGCCTCCTCACCGAAGATGAGTTGACAAAAAAAATCTTGTTTAACGTCCTGTTTATTCTTAGCTCAAACACTGAGAACAGGACGCGGTAGATAGTCCACTAATATGGATATAGGCCATAATCTTTCCTCAAAATTTCAAAGCAGTGGATGGGCGGATACCGAACTGGTGAGATGGGCGTCGGATCGATAAATTCGAGTCCTCTAACACAATCAGGTTCGATTTCGATGAATATTACCATAGTATTGCGTTTTAGCTGCTCAGATGGACGATTGACAAAGTTCGAAAACATTTTTAATTTTAAAGCCAAGTCTTTTTCATGCATCATTGGGATATTAAGCTTAATAGGCTACTGGTGTGCAATAGATAATTATTGGAGTGATCGGACTTGTGCATGTCCGAATTATCGAAGCTGCACTGTATTACAATTAAAAATACAATTTAACACATGAAATATAATGAAACAAATTGTCGACTTTGTGGGCGCATTCCTGTTCTATCCGAGTTTTTAATCTAAAACTTAACTTTCACCAGATTCAGACCTTGATTTAGAAATCAGGTCTTTTTTTAATTCCTTTTAAAAGTTGCTTCAAAAAACATAACGGATTCAAACGATGATTTTTTTCCCATGATTTTTCCCCGTTATCGCTTATTCTTCTTTACTTGCTTTTTTGTAAATATAAACAATTTAAATGCGCTTTGTATTGTAAACTGAAGCAACATGAGAAAAATACGAATGTGTGCAATGTAAAATATAAAAAAAGGCACAGAGAACAGAAAATTGGATTTTTTTCTCTACCCCGCTTTCTTTTCTACACCGTTCGTTTACAAACACCAAAAATCATGTCTTAAAAATCATGGAATACATCACCGTCTGAATCTACTGTTGAATAACATTATGACATAAATATTTTAGCTAAATATGATATTTTAATAAAGGCATAATTTCCCTCGTGGCTTTGTTTTTATCAGAATTTTAAAATCGTTTTTTTTAGCAACTAATCAACACAATGTTGTATTTTTAATATTAATTTAAATATTTTATTTTTATTTGTATTAATGTTAAAAAAAAAATTAATAACTCCATTAAAACGTGTAAGGAAATGTATAAAGTCTTAAACTTTATAGCTGTTTTATAGCAAAAACGTTTTCCTTACAAAAGAAAAAGTAACAATCGTATAGAATCTAAAATATTTCCACTCTTTAAACTCTTTTAAAGCAGTTGCTCGTACTCCTAGTTACCTCTTGTGGCCTGGTGTTCGTTGGCTGGTTTGTTTGTTTGATGGTCTGCGTTAACAATTTAAATGTTTATGGCACGATTAAAATGCTGCTGCTGAAAGGAGTTGTTTGTAGACGAAGGATAAACATGATTGTGATCAGAAACAATGAACGCCTTCATCATAATCATAATAATGATGAAAAAAAATCATAATGATGATTGTGTTAATGATATTTGAATTTATGACAGTCTTGTGATATGTGTATAAAATTTTAAACTTTTTTTTTTGTTTTTGTTTTTCAAGCATTATGCGCCAGGCTTAATATTTTATGTTTAAACGTTTTCCTACGTAGAAATTGTGAAAACGGCTTAGAATCATCAATGAATTAAGTGATGTTCATTTCCGGTTTCAATTGAATTGCGGGAGAGAAAAGTAAATAAAAATTAATTATTTCAAAGGAATTTTTTAATCAACATCATGTTGGGAAGTGGAATTTTTTTTTTCAATTTATGGTTTCAAATGACGGCAATTTCTAACACTTGTTTGTTTAATAAGTGTTAAATAGTGGTTACATTTGGTTAGTATGGAAATCGTTTTAAAATGAGTCATTGTTTTGAAGGGGATAACCATGGCTGCTTAGTTATTGATTTTTGGGTTTATTTTAATAGAATTTAAGAGTTCTTGTAAATTTTTTTTTGTAGATCAAATTCTAAAATATCGCTTAGTTTGGGCAAGTTGTTAGTTTAAGTTAATCGGGGGTAAAAATTAAACAGTTCTATCAAGTTTAAAAATGTGTGTGTGTGTACTGCAGCTCGTTAGATTATCTGCACTTACCCGTGCTTAGAAAGTCGAGCTAACTAAACTGCACTGTTTACCATCACTGGTAAATAGCAGGTACTTCTGGCTACAGACCGAACTGCGCTCAAGTTACGGACAAAAACCTGACCCGATTAAGGTATAACCAGACAGCAAAAGTAGCTTTTGTTGAAGTAACTTGCGTCTGTAGCCGGATATTTTAAGAATCTTATTACACATTGACTCCACGTTATCTTCAAAGACTCTCCACCAAAAACCCGCCCCACCTCTAGGGGCTAATGATAAGGTTAGGTTAGGCTGAGAAGGGTTATGCGCCCAAGGTCACACCTCCACTCGAAGACCAATGCGATCCATTGTGAATCCCTTCAATATAGAGAAAGAGAAAAAGAGATAAGGAAATAAGAAAAGAAATCGAAATGTAGTGTAAAGATAGATAGTAGACAGTAGATGGAGTAATACTCTCCCTACAGTCCCCCGCTCATAAGAAATAACTGGCCTATTTCCCTGACAAACCCAAGTAGATCTCGTAGCCTGAGACCCTGCATCCTGGGACAGTGGCGCAGTACATGCTTAATCGTCTCTAGCACCTCAGCATCCTCGCATAATCTGCGGAGTCCGGTATGGTTTTGTCCCATTTACTCATAAAAGCCCTAACAGAACAATTACCCGTCAAAAACCCTATTAGAGTCCTAAGACACAGTTTTTGTCCATATTTACTTTCTTTTTTATTAAATTTCTTATTAAAAAAATAATTTTTAGTAAAATCATGTGGTATTTGTTTAAATACGCAAAATAATGTCGCATACTTAGCAGGAATAAAAACGTCAAATTGTGCAAACTCGCAAGATAGGTAACATTGATACACGTAAAAATTTTCCTGTGAAATAACCAATGTTGCTCAATATTTTTTAAAAATTTGAACAGGGTTCTAGGCTTAATCCGGGCCATTATGCTCTATACACATTGCAATCCGTTCAATCCATCCAGGACTGGTTAACGACATCACGGAATCTTGCCCGGATCACCTTATAGTAGTGACATAAGGGGGGCTTCACTTTCCCGTCCCTAACCTCTAAGCACAGGTTCGAACCTGTCTCGCGAGTTTGTCCGCCACCACAATACCACCAGCTTAACTATAAATAGTCCCATGGCTTCATCAGAGCATTCCTACACCGTGCGACCATATAACGTTTTAATGCTCTGAGCGCAGTCTGACTAACGACGTCAATTGTCACCGCAGACCACCCGACGAAGTGACCCAGTATCACCTCCGTCGCCTTCCAGATCACTGGGATCTCCGCCTGGAAGACACTACACTCGTCCGGGAGTCTAAATGACATTTTCTAGTCAGTTTCAGCAATATAAACACCGTCTAATGATCACTGTTTTGCTACGTCATTATTCTACTTTGAAAACTTGATGTACTATTTAACTAAATAATTTTAATTAAAAAAATACGGGAATTGTCTACTTGAAAATTTAAAAAAATGTACATACTTAAGTATGTGTGCATGATAATTTAACAAGATAAACTTTTGATTTTAATATAAAACAGGTTTTTATGGATTCAATATTGAACAGTGCTATTTTAACAGTGAATAATATTAAATAAACGTGATTTAAGATTATTTTAATATTTTTTATTTAAAATTTATATGAAAAAATTTCAAATAAAGGGCATACTGTTGCAGAAATTTACTATGATTCTCAATCAACATTTCGCCATTTTAATTTAACATTGGTATTTTTTCTGTGTGTATCTTTATCGCCTAAAGCCTAGTACTCTGTTCAAATTTGTTAAAAATGTTGAGCAACATTAATTATTTCACACGAAAATTTTGACATGTATCAATGTTACCTTTCATGCGAGTTTGTACAATTTGACGTTTTTATTCCTGCAGAGTATGCAACATTGTTTTGCGTATGTTAACAAACCGCACATGTATTTAACTAAAAATTATTTTTTTATTAAAAAATTTAATAAAAAAGAATATAAATATGGATAAAAAACTGTAACCGGTTGTGTTATTTTAATTTTTTATTTCTTATTTAATAATCAGTTGATACTTTTTCGCTTTTGCTTAAAATTCCACGTGAAATAAGTGCAGCTTACATTATTTCGCAGTTGTAAAAAAATGTTGCCAGAAACATTTCCTAACTTTTTCACAAAATGAACAGAGTACAACTCTATCTACATTATTTCATAGATATTCCGCATAAGTTTTTTTCATATGCGTTTTGACAGCATTTCACGTGAAATATTGAACACAATACCAGGCTTAAGAGTAAAACGTTAAACTGATCTAATAATCAATCAATCGAAAGTAACATTTCAATGCCTAAAATGGCTTAATTAGCAACGCTAAAGGCTCAGTTAGCCGGGAGTATCAGTAACCTTACCGTAAAAAAGTAAAACAAATCTATATCTTACAGATTGAGACGTAACATCTTACTGCTAACTATAATCGTTCTAATTGCTGTACATACAACAAAATGAAGCAGCTGATTTGCAACGTTACTGTTACCACGTCAACGTTGCTACAATGTCACATACTACATAAATCATATTTAAATATTCCTTAAATACCTTTTTATTTTCATTACTTATTATATTTTTCTCGAAATGTGTTAACACCTTTTTAAAGCATTGAGAATTAATATTTTTTTTTAAATTAATCATTTAGTAGCGTAAAATCGTATCTGTTCTACGTTGTTTTAATTTACAAAGTTGCAAGCGCCACTGATAATGAAAAAAAAAAGAAAAACACATTTTTTTACTTGTTCATTTAAATGCTTGAATGTTAAATTATTACAAGCAATATACTCTACTCAACTCACATGAATGAACTGATAAACAGATATAGAACAATGAACATATGTAGAGGAATATTTTTTTTAAATATTGAGCAAATAAAATGTTCAAAACAAATAAAATAAGAAGGTATAATTAGTTGGTTAAAGTCTTTGAAAAGTGCATGCTTAAGTATTCGTGACTCGATTTAACTTTGTTCTACGACTGAAAAGTTAGTTAGCATCTGATAAACTCCCTAAACGGCTTTATGGTGATTTCCTTTTGACTTTTGAGATGATTTTAGTTAATCCCTAGAAAAGCTTTTCCGAACCCTGAAACCAGTTTTTAGTGAGATAAGAAGTCGGATATTGCAAATCAGTCTTGTCGGAATTTTATTTTTTATGTACCTACTCCGTTTTTATTTTCAAACATGACAATAACAGTTGTTCCCCTAACTGTATCTCCATCAAAATAAATAATAAAACAGCACAGTGATAAAAAGGGTAAAAAGTCTCTATGAAAAGTTATTAATTTCAAATAATAAGTGTCCAAATTAAATTAAGATTTCTCTGCTTCCAGAAAATTCTTAAGTAATGATAAATCTATATTTTTTAATTTATCTCAAGTTCTACGGGTTTCTGTCAGACTGCTTCTTCCTTAAAAAAAAAAACTTGAAATTTACGCATTCTCTACCAGCAATTCGTTGCACCTGACTTTTACAAATTGTAGCGTAACAGACGAGAAATCGTTAAAAAATACTTTGTTAAATAAATAAAAATATTGTAGAAATTGTAAAAACTAACTAAAAAATGTATGTTAAATATTTATTCGTTAACCTTGAATAGTTCTAAACACTTGAAAAACTACAATAATTTTCAATTATGTGCCGTCGTTAAATGTTACGTTTTTATTATTTGTTATAATTTTCTTTACAGTCTACGTTACAAATGTTAAATTATTCTATTACAGCTGATATGAAAAATAAATAATAATAAATAAAAAATAAACAATAAAAATTGTCATTAATATTTTGGAAAAAAAATAGAAACCTATAACTCAAGTATTTTAAACAAGTAAAGAGGAGTACGTTAATAAATAATGTAACACAAATGGGAAATACACTGCCAACCGTTTTTCCTAACAGGTATAGCAGAATAAGACCCTTCTGGTCTTAGTCTGTGATCACACTATAAAAGTTTTCTTGCAGAAAGTCTATTGAAGGAGCTTATTGGTGAGAGAACTGTGATATCGATTTACATTTAGTCATTAAAGCAAAACAATAAAGTCATTTATTAAAAAAAAAAAAAACCAAAATTAAAAATTATGTCGCTTGAGCTTTTTTTGCGGTAATGCCTTGACTTGAGCAGCTGCACTATGGCCCAATCTCATAGTGGAACTCAATCACGTGGTGAGTTATATAAAAGCACTGTCCAAATGCCCCTGTGTGCTTGGTTTATTTACACACAGGTCGCAATCAAGTCTATAGTCTTATACACTCAACAGCAGGAGCTATCTAGCCTCCACCGCTTAAGGAATAGCCATTAGCTTTTGTTAGATAGCAACAGCACAAAGATGAACCGTCTTCACAAATAGATCCACTACACTGATTCTCTTTGCACATCAGGAACATGTTTCCCGCGTTACTTTGGGTATTAACCACAGCCAACACGTGTACTCTTTGGGAAAAGCACCCTTTGTCAATAAGCATCATTCTGTGCAAAGCACACTTTATGTGAGTAGCCAACGCCCAACCATCACTCCACACACTTCGATACCTCAACTTTTCGCCTGTTTTAAAACCATCTACCGGTCATCCCTTGGACAAAGACTTCCAATAAACGCCCTTATTATCTAACTTCAGACTACTAACAGCCTGTTCATCGAGTCGAAATCGTTAAACAGGCAGTAAGACAATTTCAAAACCGAACCTGTCGTAGGCAGGACCAACAGTTTTGACTCTACTTTCGACTAAGACAGGCCACTAAAGTCTTCACCAACAAACCAGCAACAAGACGATACTGTCGTGAGCGGACCAACATCAATGCTATTCATTACTAAGAAGACTACTAAGTCTTCACTTCAACACCAACGCACAACACTCTACATAAATATAATGTATGTATTTATTACAGAACTTATCTTAAAACCAAAGAAACTTACTAACTAAAGAAAATTACACCGTAAAAAGACATATTTTCGTGGTGAAAAGCATTCTCTTTACAAAAAAAAGTATGCCTCAGGGTACCTCATTCAATAGTTAGACCCTTCCCGTAACAGGGGGGGCTACTGAATCCCGTGGTATCCGATAACCACGGGTACTCTGGTGAGTACCTCAGGCTGATGAAATCCGAAAACTTCATGATCCCATTGTTTTCGCATCACCAATATTCCCCAGTGGATGTAACACCAAGAGCTCTGACTCCTCAAGTGCATTAACTACGCCTAGCATGCTCTCTCAGACTCAGTCTTTCGGCAACATAACATTCATAGAGTGAACACAGACTTACCTAAAAACATAGCATTAAATTAGCGCCATGAATATTCGGCCAAGACGTTGATTCGGCTGGATTGCCGGTCTTTCGGTACGACTTCTTGCTCATCGGAATGTTGTATTATGTCCATTTTTTTGTGCACCAGTAACGATGCATGTGTCCTGCTGCTTGCAAGAGTTTTGGAATTGCTGCTTAAGTAGCTTCCAAGGATTTCCAAGTTCATCTTGAGTGTGGCAATAATTGTAATATTAATTCATCATTATCAAAAAGTAATTTAAATTTTTTCTTTTGAAAATTTAAATTTTGTATTCCCAAAAATTGAAATTACTTTTTGATAATAAACAGGCAGGTGCACGGCCAAAAAACACTTAATTGACAACATCTTTTGTAAGTTGTTGTTGTTTTTATTTTGTTTTTCTTAACCTACTTACAACTACAGTTAATGTTGTGAGAATTTCAACTAATTGTAGCGGGGCATGTAAGATGAGATAAACCCACTGTTTATTGTTGATGTGTTTTTGTTTAAACTTTAATATTATTACAAGTAGAACTCTTGTTTTAATTCTTATACGTTTAACAGTTTTATTTGGTTTAATATCTTTAGTTTTTCTAAAATCTTTATGGTTGAAGTTTCCTGATGATCTGGCCTAAGCCATGATCATGTTAACGATAAGTTTCTTCATTGAGCAGTTGTTGTACTCTAGCTGCACTTTTTTTAATTGAGAAAGTAGCGTAAGTGCTGGGGCCAAATTACGGTATTCGAGATCGATCGAAATTACAATACAATTTATATGGGAATTTCGATTGATATCAGATGCCGTAATGTGGCCCCTGGTCCACAAACGTCAGGTTTAGCTGAGCGTGTTTTCTTAAGTTCTCTTTGAACTGCAGTCAATTTGTGCCGTCTATTTTCTTCTTGTTTACCTTAAGCTGAAGCTCATCTAGCGTATTACGAAAACCAAAAGAAAATAAACAAAAAAAAAAAAAATAACGAGTACGATCAAGTCTTTCTGTAATATTTTCCCTTCTCTCCTAAAAACTCAAAATTTGACGAGTGAAACTTGAATTGTGTGAACCAGCACTAACACTTCGCACAAATTATGCCTAAATCTGTAAAAACTGATTGACGTACACAGTACGAAAGTGAAAAAAAAGGTTTATGTCTGGGTTCACATTTGGGGATTTTTCTTTTAAAAAAGGAGATTTTTTTTGGATACATTAATTTTGAAATTGTTGACAGGAAGATTCTCTGCCCCAATTAAGTTGATTTTTTAAAAAAAATAAGTTATGCGGGATAAGTACATGAGAAAAAAGCTAAATTTTTTGGGTCAAATATTTTGCCTTTAACAAATTTGTTACACTTTTTCTTATTGCGTTTTATATTTATTGTTTTGAATAATTTAATTTTGCTCTGATAATCGAATGTGCCCCTATTATTGTTGCAAACTGTAAAGTTTGTCTTAAAATTAATATAAATTTTTTTTATTCATATTTACAAATATTTTCATTCGTTTTTAATAATTGGGTTAAAATATAACATTTTTGAACTCATACCCATCCATTCTGTATCTACAAATAATTAAAAGTGGGTTTTTTTTTTATTTTTCTAATATTTTCAATAAGGCGTAACGTGATGTTTTCTTTTCAGCATTATTTGTTTAAAATTTATGCAATTTAATAAAGTTATTTATGCATTAACACAAATTTCAAAACTAAAGTGAGAATTTGATGACGTCGTCGATCATGTTGAATGTGTAAAATTCGAATTTAATGCACACATCTCGTTTTGTTTTTGAATTTGAGCTTCGCAAAGGGGAAACCATCATTGGAAACAGGAGGTGCAGTTCAAAATGTTTATAACACATTTTGATGTGTGATGTGACTGTTACAGTTTTCTAATTTTAAATCAGCCTACGATAACCAGAACTAATAATTGGAATGAAGTGCATTACTTTTTTTGTTTTAAATTTTTTTTTATTATAATTAATAGTAGACCCTCATAAAAATGTTGTAGCGAGCGAGAATGTTCGTGAACCTTCTGAAACATGTGTGTGAATGTGGTTTTATAATTTTAAAACAATTTTTTGTTACTACAAAAACGAATTCGGTTTACAATTGCAAATATTATTATTAATGTTACTCTTGTTTTAATGTATAAACAATTTTTGCATTTATTTTTAGTTTTTATTTGCACTCTTATCGCAAATCATGGTTAATGTGGCGCTACCCATATTATAAATTTTAGGGTTTTACCAGTAAAATATTGTCGATTTTTTCTTTTGTTAATGAAAGGAAAAATGTTCTATTATAAAGTAGGAGGGAGGGAGAATTTAATTTAATACCCCCAGTTATTAAAAATACAATTTCTGAGTCATTTTTAATCTGCAGACCGAATGCTGAATATCAACATTATGAGACAGTCGCTGTAAATGATTTTTTATAAAAAGGTCATTTACTTTTAATACAAATTGGACTCATTTCGCATATTATAATAACGATAATTCAAATCCTTGTTCGAAAATAAACCCGTAATATCGTTCCTTAGTGTTCGGTTCGGTAGATTTGTGGAAAACACAAAACGCTAATAGTGTTTGTGTAAAAAATCATTAAAAAAAATAACGTTTCCGTGTTTGTCATCTTTCGAACTCAAAAATAATACTGTTTTTATCCAACTCAACAAAAGATGAGAACATTTAATTCCGTTCTGTTTTTTAAAAAACACAAACTGCGTTTTGTTCTGTTCGGCTCATGAATGTTCGTCGCTTTTGGCTGGTAAAAAAAAAACCAAAATTTTTTTACAAAAACAAAATACACATGCGAAAAAACAAAAAGCCAGCAAAATAATTTTACACAAACAAAACATATGTGACCTTCTCGGAGAAAAGGGAACTAGATTTTCAAAAAACGGGTTTGGACTTAAGAGTGTATTCTGGTACCTTAAAGGGTGTAGAATAAGATGAAATGACTTTTTCTCAAAACTTCATTTTCACACATTATAGCCCCTTTTCTAGGAGAAGGTCACATATACACAATGCGCACACAAGCTGTTCATGCTGCTAAAATGTTTTGTTTGTTCATTTCTCTATCAATGTTAAAAATATAATGTTTGTCTACATTATCACTACAATTGTTCTGTTTTTCAATGAAGAACAGAACATAATATAATGTTCGGCTCTTTCCTGAAAATATTTACGAACGGTATTAAGGGTTGTGTTCGTTTACACAACCACTAAACAATATCGTTCCTGGGTGTGTGAGCCAAACGCTTAATAATGTACTGTTTATTTTCGAACACTGATTCAAATACATTTTGATTAAAATCCGGGTCGAAAAATGTACAATCTTTAATATATTTTTATTGTTACACTACACATACAAATCCAGAGTGGAAGTGATTTCGTATCTTGCTTCACATAAATTGATTTCTGTGACAGGCCTGATAAATACTTACATAAATTAAATATTGACTTTATGTAGAACTCATAAAATAAAGGTATTAACTTTTGATAGAAAATCGAATTGTTTTTATACTAAGAAAGGCGGCATTTATACGATGATTTTAAAGGCATGTCTTTGCACACAAGTTCGCAAGAGAAGAAAGAAGGGTAGAAAAAAGTCATGATTTTTGATCTTCGTGCTTTTTTTCTTATTTTCTTTTGCTTTCATTTAAAATTTTGCTGTATTGTCTTATTTTCATTCTTTTTTCGACTTTTAAAACAAAAATTTAAAAAGGAAACATGTCTCAAAAGTCATCATGTAAATGTAATACTATATTTACATTAGACCGAAATCTTGTAGATTTGATTTAAAATCTTCTTTTTATACTTTTTTGACATTAGCGAGAGGTTGTTTTCGTTACACACAAAAACACAAAACGAAATATACATTAAAAAATTTTCATTACATTTTATGAATAATCAACGATATTTATTTTATCAATATTATTCGTCTTTTTTATTTTTTTACAATTTTTATAAAACTTTTGAATTTTTTTTAACAAGTTTTGTTTTGTTTTTTTTAAAGCCATTTTTTCTTGTGCAGGGAAGTATTTTTTAGTGCTACATATATTGAAAAAACCATAGTTGCATCATTAAGTACTACTAGATTTTGAGTAGATTTTGTCGAAATCTAGTCACGAAGTAGATTTTGTTTTGTATGGGAAATCTAGTCAAAAACAACGAGATTTGGCTCGAAATCTCGTAAGTACTAGATTTTGCGTAGGTGTAAATGTAGTATCAAAAGATTTTGATGGCAGCTTTAATAGAAAATTAAAAAAGGACATGTTGATAAGAAATATCTAACTTTAGACTTAACCAAATGGTTTGATACCTAAAAAGTGTCTTTCTTTAAAGGCGTATAAAACTTTCCATAGGAATAACTGGTTAACAAGCTTCATACTAATGAAGAGTGTTTGACTTTATTTCAGTATACTTTGGAAAATCACCATTAATAAATTTATACAAACACAACGTCTAAAAATCAATTTTCAAAATTCGCGTTCTGTTCGCCTAATTCAAAGAGCATTTAATCAAGTTTACGGTGCGCATAATCGTCTATCTGAAAATCTTATACGCAATATGTACAACACGAAAAGAAGTTTATTTCTAAAGTAATCAATTATTGTTTCCTAAAACAAGAAAATTTTAAATCTAAAAATAATTTCTTGATTTGAACTTATTTTGTTCGTAGTAAAATTTTCTTAAATAAAGAAACATTTTGCTTAAACTAAGCCACGCATATATTGTAGACGTGAGTTTGCTAGAGGACTCAAATTTATCGATTCGACGACGTTCTCAGCAACTCAGTCTCTGGCCGTCCGCTAATTTGAAATTTTAAGTGCAAGAATTAAAGCCAGAATGGGCTGAAAATCAACTTGAAGTTGAATCAGATTTTTATTGTCAAGTCATCTTCAGCGATGAGGCTCATTTCTGGATTAACGGGTATTTAAAAAAGCAGAATTGTCAGTTTTGGAGAGAGCTCAATTCTCATAAGACTTTTAAGACTCCATTACATCCCAAAAGAATCACTGTTTGGTGAGGTCGTCATGACGAAGGCGTAAGCGGCCCATTTGGAAGTTCTGAACGGTACAGGCAAATGATTCGTGGTTTTTTTAATTCCTTGTGTTGTTAAAATTCATTAAAGGAAAAATTGTTCCAACAAGACGGCGCAACATGCCATAAAGCCCGTGAAACAATCACTTCGTTGAGCCCAGCGTTTGGTAACAAAATTTGCTCAGGAATTGGACCTGTGAATTGGCCACCTCTTGCTTCAGATTTTACACTTTTGGGCTACTTTTTAAGTCGCAGAGGCAATATGCCAGAAATTATTTTTAAACTTTAAATGTCATGAAATTTGAGATTTAATAAAGACATAATTTTGCTCATTCTATTGAATTTGTTGTGTTTTATTTTAAAAAAAAGTTCTTTTCTTCTAAAAAAACACCCCTTAGTGGATTTAACTAAAGTATCTATAGAAGTTTTTCTTAAATACTTTATTTGTCTATTACAATACGGAAACATACAAATATTTTTTCTCTGCTTGAATTTTTTTTTAAACATTTAATTAATGTTTTCTGGGTAGTCATTTCTGAGTTTAGAATTAAGTTTACAAACAGAATCTGGTAATTTATTTATTGAAAGTGCATACAAAATATTCCTGGAATATATTGAAAGGAATAAGCATTTTAAAGTATAACAGCTTTTGTGGATTGTAATTTGACTTAGAATACACATTCGAATAATATGAAAATTTATAGAATTAAGTTCTAACTTAGATCTTATTTTTTTCTCTCTCTCTCTTTTTAGAAATGGGAACTTTATGTTCTCAGTCGTTTGGGCTGGGATCTATCGTGTGTAACACCTTTGGATTTTTTGGAATTATTATTGATACGCCTGCCCATAAGAAGTTCAAAGTTTCCCGATTTAGATTTGGATAAAGTGCGACAACATGCACAAGCTTTCATATCATTAGCAGCCAAAGGTAAGTTTTTAATACAACAACAACTTAACTATCTTATACAATAGTTCCCAAATTGAAGTTTGCGGGACCCTTTAGATTTTATAAGAAAACTGCCGGAGGAATCAAAGAACAAGAAAAGATATTGCGAAAGTTTACAAATACCTAAATTATACACTCATTGCTTTGTTTATAATCGATAATTAAAAAAAAGCATGTTTCAAATTTAAGTTTTAACAGGCTTAACTTCCTGGTAGCCTTTAGTGGTTAAGGTCGGGATTCGCTATTATGTATTTTATGTATAATCGTACGATTTATTAACACAAAAATCTGACGAATTCTGTCCGACTTATTCTTTTTTTTAATTTTTTTTTTATATTTATTTTAAAAACCATTATTTCGGCTTACATTTCAGTTATATCGCCAGGGTATTACACAGCCTTATTCATAAGTTCTATTCGACCCTAACCTTCTTATAGGAAGTCGAGCTCTTCCAGAATCCGCCCCTTAGTATTCCGGTCTCCACTAGTAAAAAGTTATATGGTTCTCCACAAGTCACGTTGAGTATTTTCCTTTAGTTCTCCACCAAATACATAAGTTAACACCCAGAAATGCAGTAAAGTAAATGAAAGAACTCTCAGCAACTTTTATAAAAAAAAATAACATTTCAAGGGCCACGGCATTCCCTTACTACGAAGCAGGTTTGTAAGGGAGAGTACTAAAAATAACTGTTTCAAAACATTCAGTGTGAATTGCTGATCGTTACATCCAAAAATTTTTATATGCGCTGAATAATGCGCTTTATGTGTCAAAAATGTATTGCTTAAAAGTGGGGACTCTCCATATAAAACTCATGTCTTCCGTAAGCGCAATGGTAAGCGTAAATTTTATGTCTCTCCCTTACAAACCTGCTTCGTTGGAAGCTCCATTTTTTATTTGGCAAATTAAGGTTACAAACGATCGAGGCCTGCTATACAGAGATGCTTTAATTAGCGAAGCCGTTGTATTATTTCTTAAGCAAAAACCCCTGGGAATATCTGATCTATACTAATTGTCGCAACAAACGGAAAAAAAGAAATATTTTAAAATAAACTTTATTTATTTAACGTTCCTTGCAATTCATGTTAAAACAAAATGAGAAAAAAAGAACATACAATAACTAAACAAAAGATAAATAGAATCTTTTATGATCTTGATTAACTGCTTAAATAATCAATTTTGTCTTGCTTTGAAGTACGACAACTACTTGGAGTACAACTTGTACTCTACTCGTACTACCTCTAGTCGTTTTTCCTTTTTAAACGAAGTTTGTCATACATTTTGCATCTACCTTTTATTTTCTGGTTTTTTTTTTTCTTTTTATTTTTGCCAGTAATCTTTTGTAGTACATTTATTTATTTTGTATTTAAATATTTAAGTGGTAGAGTGCATAAGAGTAAGAAGAAGAAGATGCTCATATGCAGATAGAATTGCAGTAGATGAAGAATGAAAAAAAAGAAGTCTACTACATTCCTTTAGTGTTTGTCAATAAATGTATGTCAATTACTTGTATTTAGCATTGACTTTAGATCATTTTTAAAATTGTTCTTAAGTCAATATTAGTCTTTTCTGTACTTTTTTTTAGTGTTTGAGTTAAATTCCATTTGTGTTTGAAGATATAGTTTGTTTTTTTTTTTTGTTATTTAATAAGAAGTTACTTAATTATTGAGTAACCTGAGTTGCTATTTAACCAACCTTTTGCACGAATCAACTTTAAATCTCCATTAGTGAATTAATATTGTATTTTCTTTTTCTTTATTTTGTCTAAATTAACTTCAAGAAACCCAACAAAAAGAAGTCTAGAACGGTTAAATTGGGCGCTCTTGCCGGCCAATGCAAATCACCCAAACCAATGATTAGACGACCCGAAAATTAATACACAAAATATCGGAATAATTATTCCGTGGCCTTGAGGGGTACAGCGCTCCATTTTTTATTGACGTGTAATTTGTATCTGTTTACATCACAAATGTCAAAGCAGAACTGACATTTAACGCCATTCGCAAGAATTATATCATCTTTCGTTAGTAACCTACAATTTTTTGTACAGTATTTATCGCTTATTTTTTCAAACGGTTGTAAGCATTTATCGCTTTTATGCATCTAAACTTGTGCATTTACAATTAGCTATTTAAAATAGCCGAAATTGTTTCTTGGATAATCATTTGCTTATATGCATATCCCGCATTTATGCATCAATATATAATACAATATTTAATACACTTAATTAATTCTCATATAAGCATGGCTTCAAAATTGAGTCAATAACAAAAACGTAAGAAATAATTTCATCAAAACTAAATTTTTTATTCAACCCAAGTTTACACGATGTCTGTTTTGTTTGTAGGCGATCGGGTTAAAGAAGAAAGAGGGGCTGCCAAACAGACGCGAAACGAGTTTTCATGTTTGTTAATATGAATTTTCATGTTTTTAATTTGTATGTTGTATTTATTCATGTATTTTCGATGAACGTATAATAGATTTTTTCATAATGCTGATGAAATTAAGCAAGTTTTTTCATTAGCGCAGTATATGCATATAAGCGAATTTTTATAAATGCATTTCTTGTTTAAATAAACTAAAAACGTGCAAATTATGAAATGCTTATAAGCGATAAATACTGTTAGAAGTACCTCTTACCAGTATGATTAAAAACTAAGGCCGAGGCCCACGATGTCAACAAGAACATTTCTTTCGATTATTTATATTGAAAACATAAACAAATTTTAACAAACATGTTTGTTTTGTTTGTAGGCGATGGGGGAAGAGAAGAAAGAAGGGTGCCAAACAGACACGAAACGAGTTTTCATGATTGTTAATCGTTTTTTTTGTTATTGTTTTTGTATATAAACAAGATTAGACAATTAAACATAAAAACAGACATGTTTGAAAAGACACCGTGTAAATGCCCCCTTAGAAACCGAACAACGAAATATGCAATAAAACACTGGACTTGATTACCCCAGGGTAACAGAACGCGCGAAGACCTAAAAGAACCTGGATAAATAAAATGTTTAAAGAAACCGGCAAAGACATCGAAGAACTGAAACGCATTGCAGTAGACCGTAACAAGTGGAGATTCTATGTAGACAGCCTATGTTCCTTAAGCAATTTGCTGAATATATAAATATATGTAGAGTACTTTTCGGTTATAGTCCATTCCGCTTAAAGGCCAACAACGGATATAAGCCAAAACTATCATATTCACATGGAAGTTTTTTCGAATTTCATACAAATTTGTCCTTAGGTCCATTTCGCTTGTAGTCCATTTTCATCTAAAAGCCACATTTTCTTAGCATGCGAATATAATTCTTTATGCAAAAATGTTCGCTTACAGTCCACTCTGTTTTTAATATTTTTTTAATCAACTGGCAAAATGTTTTTATTCAAATTTCTGGCAACTATTATAAATGCCAAATTTCATAACACAATTTTTTGTCATAATAAACGTCAAACTTCATACAAAAAAAAAACGCTGAAAAAATATTGGAGTTTTTTATAACGCGTCTGCCATCTAACGTTTTTTTTCAACTAGTTACCATTTCGTGAATGGTAACACTTAGCTCATGTCTGATTTGACCGATAAATAGTTTTATCCTTCCGCAGAACGAATATGGTTGTGTATACGCTTGAACAACGCTGGGAAATATGCGTTTTCGCTACGCTAAGTGGGCCTGCGATCGACTTACAGAAGAGGCCGATTTTGCCAAAAAAAATCATCTTTTCAGATGAAGTTCATTTGATCATGGCGGGTATGTGAACAAGCAAAATTGTCGCATTTGGGGCACAGAAAACCCGCACGCATACATTGAAAAGCCGTTGCACCCAAAACGAGTCACTGTTTGGTGCGGATTTTGGTCCAGAGGCATAATTGGGCCACTTTTCTTTGAAAATGGACAAGAAGTGACCGTTACAGTCAATGGCGATCGTTATCGAGCCATGTTGAACGAATTTTTGTTCACAAAAATTGAAGAGGAGGATATTGGCAACATTTGGTTTAAACAGGACGGCGCACAGTGAGACAACGCCGGCATTAAATACAAGGAGTCATTGTAGAGCTCTGAAATTTTGCACTGGTTAATTTTGAGACAATTCCAGTTAAAAAAAAAATTAAAAAAAACCGCCCACCACCCATACAACCTCAACATAAAAAAAGCCATATTTTCTAAAATATTTTAGGTACAACCTTCAAATTTGATATTACTGTAATTTATAACATTTAAAATATTTCATGCAAAAATTACAATAACACGCCTACTATTACGCCCACCTCCCATTGAAATGCAATAAAAAAGAACAATTTTTTTTTTCATTCTATCAATAATTTTTTAACATCATCATGGTATTCTAATTTTTTCAATTTCATTCTCATTCTAAATGAATTAATATAAGGATCTGATGATATTTGCAAATAGCGCATTACATCTTCATTCGTAGAAATGCGTGAATTTTTACGAGAATGGAATAGCCTACAGTTTCTATACTCCTTATTCATTGCTTCTTGCGCTTCTTCGGATAACATTCCTGTAGCAAAAAAAAAAAAAATCTTAAATAAAATTTAAAAAAATACTTTCAAAAAAAAAATTGCAAACAAACCTACTGGCAATACAGCCTCAGATACCATTTTGCTGCAGTGAATGAGAACTTTATGGACAGTGATAGGCATGTAATACCAGCCATAAAGATCTACATACAATTTTGCAGTGTTCATGCAATACGTATGGAATTTACCAACATCTATATTTTTACTAGTATTTATAGTATTTAATATAATTTGTAATCGGTGAATTAAGTCTACATTTACACCAGTTATATCAGCGGTTATTTCTGGATTTTCAAAAAATCTTCTAGAGACATTACCATCATTGTTGTTCCCATGCCTTGTTTCACCACATCGACTTTTAAACCCAGAACTAATTTGAAATTTTTTTTTATTTCTGTTTTAACCGCTTCTTTCTGTTCTTTTGTGTCTTTATTTGTCCTCAATAATATTAAAAACAACAACAATTTAATATTATTTTACAGTTATTACGTATAGCGACTGAATGTGCGCGTTGCGTATTTTTGTAGTTTTTTGTATTTTTAAAGTTCTTTTGCAAACTTTTGCTATATGTTCTTAACTTCAATCTTTCATTTGATATAAGTCCGCACCTAGGGCGAGGGGCTGCTCTATATTTCCTAGTCCATTGAAAATGCATAATGTTCAATTTTTACACCACAATTCTGTTGTTAAGAAATTTTTTTTTGTATTTTTTTTTTTAAATTTATTTTTTCATCTACTCATTCACAACAACTAAATTAATTAAAAAAATTAAAAAAAAAATTATAAAAAAAAATTATGTATTTTTTTATTCTTTTGAATATTACATATTGAACTAACATATTTCAAGCGCGTTGGCATCCCTCAATTTTGACTTGCTCTAGACCAAAAAATAATGAAGTTATGAGGCTGAAATTTCATGGAATTGTTACTCATATATCTGTTAATATACTGTGAAAATTTCATCCAAATTGGACGACACGACAAAAACCATTTTTTGCTGCGGTTACTAAAGGGCTGTCTCACTGTGCGGCGCTACGTGCCACACAGCCGAAGCTACACTCGATGTTTTGCGCCCTGTTTTTGAAGGTTGCATTATCAGCCGCAGAGCTGATGTCGTTTGGCCACCTCGGAGCTGCGATTTGACACCGTTGGACTATTATTTGCTCAAACAAAGTGCGAAACTGGATTTTGTGTTTTTTTTTTAAAGTGAGTTCATGCATATTAAAGTCGGGCTATCTTAATATTTTTTTCCCCGAATAGAAACTTTAATCCAATTGCAAATCTTATTTAGTGGGGCACAGCAAATATTATAACTTATGCAATTCATTAACATGTTTTTCCACTTCCCTTAAACGCATAAACTGAGGGGCCCCTATTGTTAAATCATTATTAACATCTAAAGGATTAAATGAAATGCTACACCACTCAAAAGTATTGTTGCAAATCCAAGTAATAAATACGTTTATCATCTGTTTAATGCTTGATTTCATTAATGAAACAAAACAACACAATGCAAAAAAAGGTTCTACAAGAATGAAATCGCACAAACATTTTGCTACTTAACAAGAGAAAGATTGTAATTTATTTTGAATTATTATTGAATAAATTGAACTCTTAACTATTTGAACGTGTGAAGTAATTTAGAATTTTGCAAAAAAAAAGAACAAAAAGCAGAGAAAATATGCAACAAATTCCCACTGCTCTTAAAAAAACACACACACACACACAACAAAAGTGTATATGGCTGTTTTTATCATGACGATTTCGCCACCGGAAACAGGCGGTTACCATATACAACACACATGCGCAACACAACTTTTACATTTAGGCAATTTTTTTTGTTGTTTAATTGTATTAGTTTGTTCTATCTGGCCCCCGATTAGACAACAAGCAAATGAGAAACTCTAAAGAAATCCATGAAAGGGTTAACCAAAGGTTATTAAATTATAGAAAACCAAAAGACGAAAACAGAAATAATTTTTAAATTTTTTTGTATGTGTTGCAAGTGTGAAAGTGTTTGTTGTTGTTTGTGCAGGAATTTATCGCACATAAAATTCGTGGTAGACATTTATGATCACTATGTACAAACGACTACAATTGCAATATTATGCTAGTGTAAATGGGCAGAGCATCAGCTAGATATTGTTGAGGATGATGATGGTTTGTTATGTCTGGCTGGCGTCTTCTTCGTGTGGGCCGTTTGTTGTGTTTTGCTGGCAGTTGAATGGTTGAATTGTTACATGTTGCATATCCGTCCAGTAGTATGTTGCACACTTACTTCCATCAACACCATTCACAGTCACAGATTGCATTACAAACTTAATTCCATACACTATTTTAATTAGCATCATCACACAGCAGCAGCAGCACACACTCTTTTGTTTGGAAAAAAAATAATTTTTGCTTTTTCTCGAAATTTAAAATTGCTGCAGATTTTTCATTTTATTTAATATAATTTTTTTTTGCTTTACAGTTAAAAATCTTGTATTTTTTGTTTGTCAAGACAATTTTGTCTCCAATTTTTTTTTAGTTTTTTTTAATAAAAAAAATTAAAAGAAATGAAGTACAATAAAAGTCTCGACATTATCACGATCCATATCCTTTTATTTTATATTAAAAAAAAAAGTGTCGTGGGAAAAATATGTGAAAGGAAAAAATGAAATACTCAAAAGACGCAAAAAAAAACACCAGAAATATAAAATAATAAAATGAAAGACACAATTGTACATGATACATACTCAAACATGTCATGAATTAAGTGTTTGTTTGCTTTTATCATGAAGTGTTTGTTTCAAAAAAAAAAAAAACCCCAAAGATTTAATTAACCTTCAAATGTTGCTCTGATTCAGGCGACATATTTTTATGGGAAAGTTCATAACTTTCTCTACGATAATGTTAAAAATAATAAGACCCTAAACATTCAATTATAAGAAAGGTTTTTCAGATTCTCGTAACTTTTTCTATAGAAACGTTCCCCCGACTCTGACAACTTTTTCTATAGAAAAGTTCCCAAGATTCTGACAGATTTTCTTATAGAAAAGTTCACCATAATCTGACAGATTTTCCTGTAGAAAAGTTCCTCCGACTCTGACAACTTTTCCTTTTGAAAAGTTCCCCAGATTCTCGTAACTTCCTATAGAAAAGTTCCCCAGACTTTGACAACTTTCCCTATAGAAAAGTTTCCCAAGACTCTGACAACTTTTCTTAAAGAAAAGTTCCCCAGACTCTGACAACTTTTCTTAAAGAAAAGTTCTCCAGACTCTGACAACTGTTCCTATACAAAAGTTTCCAAGACTCTGAGAACTTTTTATATAGAAAAGTTTCCCCGGCTCGGACAACTTTTTCTAAAGGAAAGCTCCCAAGTTTCTGACAGGGTTTCCTATAGAAAAGTTCCCCAGAATCTGAAAGATTTGCCTATAAAAAAGTTCCTTAGACTCTAAGTTCTTGTCCTTTACAAAATGCCCCCAGACTCAGAACTTTTTATATAGAAAAGTTTCCCCGGCTCTGACTTCTTTTACTATAGAAAAGTTCCCCATAATCTGACAGATTTTCCTGTAGAAAAGTTCCTCCGACTCTGACAACTTTTCCTTTTGAAAAGTTGCCCAGATTCTCGTAACTTCCTATAGAAAAGTTCCCCAGACTTTGACAAGTTTCCCAAGACTCTGACAACTTTTTCTATAGAAAAGTTCCCAAGATTCTGACAGATTTTCTTATAGAAAAGTTCCTCATTATCTAACAGATTTTCCTGTAGAAAAGTTCCCCCGACTCTGACAACCTTTCTCTTTGAAAAGTTCCCCTGAATCTCGTAACTTTTCCTATAGAAAGGTTCCCCAGACTCTGACAAGTTTTCTTAGAGAAAAGTTCCCCAGACTCTGACAACTTTTCTTAAAGAAAAGTTCCCCAGACTCTGACAACTTTTCTTAAAGAAAAGTTCTCCAGACTCTGACAACTGTTCCTATACAAAAGTTTCCAAGACTCTGAGAACTTTTTATATAGAAAAGTTTCCCCGGCTCGGACAACTTTTTATATAGAAAAGTTTCCCCGGCTCTGACTTCTTTTACTGACAGGGTTTCCTATAGAAAAGTTCCCCATAATCTGACAGATTTTCCTGTAGAAAAGTTCCTCCGACTCTGACAACTTTTCCTTTTGAAAAGTTCCCCAGATTCTCGTAACTTCCTATAGAAAAGTTCCCCAGACTTTGACAACTTTCCCTATAGAAAAGTTTCCCAAGACTCTGACAACTTTTCCTATAAAAAAAGTACAAAACAATAACAAATTTTTCTTTAAAAAAGTTTTTCATATTTGTTTTTATAAACAATTCCGTGTATATCACCTGTTTAAATATCAATAGCACCCTTCAAACCACTCAAAGGGTTAATAAAGGAAAGAACTTGTTTACCTCAAGTGTCTTTTTCGAAAAGTATATCTTGAAAGCCATTGCAATCCTTTTTGCACACACTCAAAATCTCATCTTAAGATTTTCTTTTTTTACTTTTTGGGCAAATCTTAATGTACAGCGAGCCACATTAAGAGATCAGTGTGTAAAAAATACAAACGTACATATGTATATAAAAAATGCGTAAGAATTCATAATGATGACGATGATGAAAAAGGAGAAGCAAAAAGGGCATGGCGTGGCGGCGGCGGTGGCTCAACCCCGGCCTAACGAACATTTATTTACTCCTATGTATGTAAAGCAATTATCCAAAAATTCCTTTTAGTCTGCCAGCATTTTTTTCTCACTTTGGTTTTTTATTTTTTTGTTTTGTTTTGAAAATGCTTAAAGATATTTTACTGTGTAGTTAAATGTTTGGTCGTTTATTAAGTTTTTTCTTGTGGTAGTTGTTCTTTTAATATTTGGTTTATTTGTCTCCTTTTTTTGGTTTGTAACAAACACAACTAACCGCTTTTCTTATAGTTATTTTTTTTTGTTTTGGTTTGGTTTGAAGTGAATTGAGAAAACCATAAAAATAATCTTAACTTTGTTAAGAAAAATGTTGCACAGCAAACATTTCTTGTAGTTGTAATTAAATAAGTTAAATCAAATTTTCTATTAAAAAGTTTTCAAAATCTGAGCAACTTTTCTTTACAAAAAGTTGTAGGAGCTTAAATTTAATATTGTATTTTATTCGACCTTTATAATTAATTAATAAAATAACTTTTTTTTGAGCTCGAGGTCTTTCGAGGATATATGAGTATAAGAAACTTTTCTAATGGAAAAGTTAGCAGAGAATTATCAGAATCAGATTTAAGTGCTGGATCACACTCTTCAAGTTTTAGCCGTCAAGAATGCCATTTCTATTCCTCTCTCTTTTAAAAGCTCAAGTCTTGACAGCTAAAACATAAAGAGTGTAAACCAGCAATAACAATTAAAAATAGCGTTGCCAAGGAAAATACCAAAATATTTTTTTTGAAGAATAAACATTTTTTTTAAATTGTGTTTTCTTGGCTAAAAATTAAGGCACACACCTTAAAAAAGAGAACTTTTAAAGCAAGTTTTTATAAAATATTAAAAGTATGATTCTATAAGTAAATAAAAAAGTGTGACTGTATCGAAACTTTAAATGTAAAACTTGAACGTGAAACCCCCTGGTAATGAAAAAATTATCTGAATATGAGTAAATATATCAGAATTTGAGCATCTTTTTTAATGAAAAATAATTATTATTTGATAAAACGTTGCCAAAATCCAAGTACTGATTCACTGCCATTAACGTTAACCGATCAAGTTTTGTTTTATTTAATTTAAAATCTGCTTTTTCGTGTATACATGAACCTTTTGTTTAATAAATTTTCTTTTTCTGGACCGTAAAATTAATATCGTTAAGAATATGTATTATTGATAAGAACATTTTCTATTATGGTTAATCCAGTTTTTACTCAAGACCTGACGACTGAAACCTGCTGCTTGTGAGTTAGCACTGAGAGTCTTTCTAATGCGACACATTTTCAAAAAAGAATAGTTGTCGAAATCTAAACTACTTGTCTAGTAAAAATTTCATTATTTGAGAATTTTTCTTTGCAAATTAATTTTAATAGTATCAATGTTTGCTGGGTTTCTTTCTTCAAAAGTATTTTTTTTAGCGAATTTGTTTGTTAAGGATTTTTTAGATGTTGTTGCTGTAGTTTTGTTGTCTTACACCATACAACAAACATTGCGGTGGTCGACAATGAATTATTTAACATTATTAACAATGCTATTAAAAAATCTTCTTCATATCTTTTCCATACCATATTCTATAACATCAAATGCCCTCCTTTACCACCACCTTCTTTTAATTTTTTTTTTGTGCCTAAGCGAGCCATCATTAGCGGTCTTCAATGAACTCAGGAATGGGAGGGTGTGCGTAAGTGTATGTGTAAGGGTTTTTGTTGAGATTCAACAAAAATGTCTAAAATTTCATTGGAAATTTATTTATTTGGAAGATCAAGCTGAGACACCACACCACTAGCAACAATTTGAAGTTTTTAAAAATATTTTTTTTTTGTTTAAATATTTTAGTTTGTTTTTTTTTTGTATGCTTTTTGAAGGTACGCAATCCAGCACATACCAAAGTCGAAAACCGGATTCCTTTTGCGCCACCTTAAAAGGGCTTCTCAATTTTTTGTTTCTTCAATTTTCAGTTTTGCTCTGAAACCTTTTTTTTCCTTTAACCATGTCGACGCATCGTTACGATACAAAATATTATTAAAAGTTCAACTTTATGTAAATTACTTTTACGTTGTTGCAACTACAACATACAAAAAAAAAAGGAGAAAAATGCGTTATGGAATGAGCAGAAGGAATTGCTTTGTAGATAGTGGCCTGGTCTGGGCTGCCTGGCTGCGTTGTAAAGAGTCTTTGTCTTATTTCTAGAGCCTAAAAAAAAGAAAAAACGACACCGAAACATTGAAATGAAATGCAGCGATTAAGTTCCATTTCAAAAATGAAAAAAGTCAAAGTGAAGAAAAAATAAAATAAAGTGATTTTAAAGGTTTCATTTGAAGTTTCTCAATTAAGACGTAAATTGTACAAATTTATGCCTTTCAACGCCATAAATTAAAAAAAAAAAAATGAAAGAAGCACAAAACACAAAACTCCTTTGAATACTAAAATCTAAGCGGTTTTTTGTTCTTAATTCTTTATTTGCAAGTTAGTGAATTGAAAATGTTTCCACTACTTGTTGTTCTCAGATATCATTTTTATTTTTTATTTCTAAAATAAGCTCTTTTTTTTTCTTTGCTTAATTTTTTATTTAGTTTATTGTCATATTTTTTAATTCATAATGAGGGTGCTGTTTTTATGAATTAGTTTCAATTTTTTTTTTTTTTTATTCATTTTGGTTTGTGCATTTGAAATTTGAGACTTTTAAGCTTCAATAGTTTGCTGAAGAAATTAACATGTTTTTAAATTGTTGCTGTTTTTATATCTAACTGTAACAAAATCTTTTTTTTTTGGGGATCCTAATTTGCTACCAAAAAAATTCAAGATCAAAAGAATGTGGAAAACAATGTGAAGTGATTATTTTTTGCATTGATTACAACACTTTCATTTTAAAATGCCCAGCTTTACTTACTAAGTGTGTTGGATTAAGGCAGAATATGAATTAAATTTGTGAAAAAACATAAAAACGAAAAATTTTCTATAAAAGAATTGTCATACGGGTATGTTCTAGAATCAGAATCCACTCGAAAGTGGATTACTTTAGCATTTTTGCTGTTCTGCATTTCACATCCACATATTTTTATTCTTTTCAATTAGAGTTGGGGGTTGGTGAAAGGAAAACGAATCGACTTTTATTCTTATATGTGATAACATTTTTAGCAAAAAAAAAAAAAAAATGTGGTTTTCAGTTTAAAATGTTCTTTATCCAGTTTCAACAAAAATAAATCGTTACCTCAAACGCAAAAGGCCCCAACTTACGCAAAATTTAAAATCTTCTTTTTCATTGATGTTATTTGATGTTATTTTAGCTCATTTTTTAACGCTTTTAACATTTTTTTTTTTTTAATCGATTAAGCGATCTCAAATTAGTTTTTTCGTTTGTTTCAAATTTTAAAATTTTTCGCGAATTTTAGCCATGCTCGCGATAGAAGCGCTGTTAGCAATACTTTTGGAATTTCCGCTAATTTAGAAATTTTTACCGAATTTTTGCCATTCCTTATAGTTTTATTAAATTATTTCAAATATTCGCTAATTTTGCAAATTTTTAATTTTTTTTTATTTTCCGACATTTTGTTTTTTTTAAACCCATCTAGCGATTTCAAATAAATTTTAGTGTTTCTTTAAAAGTTTGCAATTTTTCGCGAATTTTAGCCATGCTCCTACAGCTCTCATGATTTTTCATAAATATTAGACTTTGCTTCATGCTGCTGTTAGCAAATTAGCGATTTTTAGTTTAACTAAAGTGTTTTCAACCAAAAACTTCAAATACCAAAAACATGCCGATTTGAGAACACCAATTTATGAATTATGCGGATTCAAAAAATTTTTCGTTATCAATTCGAGTCAAAACCTAGAACATACCTGATAATCTCGCAAAAATTATACTTTATTATACAAAGCAACTGTTGTCAGAATCTGAGCACCTTTTCTAAAAAAAAAGAGTTGTCAGCAGCTATAAATTCTATATAAAAAAGTTGTCAGAATCTGAGCAACTTTTCTTTATAAAAAAGTTGTCAGAATCTGAGTTACTTTTCTATATAAAAAAGTTATCACAATCTGAGTTACTTTTCTATACAAAAAGTTGTCAGAATCTGAGCAACTTTTCTATAAAAAAAAGTTTCCAGAATCTGGGAAACTTATCCTTGTCAGAACCTGAGCAACTTTTCAATACAAAAAGTTGTCAGACTCTAAGCAACTTCTCTTGTTTTATGAGAAATTATATTCATAATGATACTTTTAATTTTTACTAAACACTTGCTTAAAATGTCAACTAATATTATTTTAATTAAATATATTAATTGCCTTAAAGCTATTTTGTTTCAATATTAATTTGATAATTTTTTGTTTTCGTTGCAGAGCATCATTTTTCAATGTATTCAGCCAGTACTGTAGCAGCATCTTCAATAGCCGCTGCCTTGAGTGGTTTAAATTGGCATTTACGTACGGGTCAAAATTTGCGTCATTTACTTAATCTCCTTACAGATCTAACCAGTGTAGAACAGGTAAGAAAAAAAGAAGAAAAAAAAATCCAAAAAAATAACCAAATCTAACAAATAAAAACAACCGCTAAAGACAACAAAAAAGTCGTAAATAACTAAAACAACTTTTTATAAATTCGATAAGAATTTTTATTTGTTGTTAATTTTTTTTTATTTTACAAAAACTTGAAATAAAAATATTTAAAAGTTCCCAGGATAAAATAATACAAAAACAAATACGAATACTCAGTGTATTTGGTATCGTTTTAAATAAGTATTTGAATTAGTGACAACATTTGCATTTTATTTTTTAGTTATTGAAAGAAAGAATTGAATGCGTCGTCGCATTTAATTAATTTTAATGACAGTGTTAATTTGCAAATTAATTAATGTCGAGGTCATCGTGGCAGCATTTCCATACAAACATTTTTTTTTATGTATTTAGCATTTAATATTGAAATTTGTTTCCCTGTTTAGACCTCCCTTGTCTGCTCGTCTCTCTGTGTGTATGTTTGTCTGCCTTTCTTTGTTATTTCAATAAATTTTATAATAATAAAGAAGTTCAAGTTTAATTATTTTTACTTTTTTTTATTTCTTCTGCTGCTGTCGTATTGCGTTTTATTACTTTGTAAAAGTTGCTATTTGTCTCTTGTGGTTATTGCTTTCTGGGGAAAAGGGTTTGTTTAAAAATTGTAATGAATGTGTGAAAATATTTTATAACTGCTTTTAAATAGAATTGTCTAAGTTTAGAATGTGTAAGTGGAAGTAAATTGAAGAAAAAAAAAAAAAAAAAAAAATTTTAATGTTTTGATTTGTAATAAGAAATTGTGGTTGAAATGCTTTTTATTCCATAAGATTATTTCTCACAGGGTCAAATAAAGGAAAATGAGCAGAGTAGTGAGAGTGAATTAATTTGTGGGAAGAAAATTATCTAAAGTTTGATTAATATCAGCGTTTAGTTAGGGACAGAGATTAAACAATAAGCCAGCCAATGACTTAATTTCGCCTTAGGAAAAATTATTCAAATGTGTCAAATCAAATCACGCGCTGTATATCACAATTCTGTTTTGCTGTAAGCGAGACGGTGCCGTTCTCTACGATCTTTCCTCCAAGAAAAAGTGTCTGGATAATCTTTCTTAAGGATAATGATAAACAGAATATTAAAATCGTTTTCGTCACGTTATAAAAAATGTAAACCATGATTTTCCAAACAATTCTGCACATGATAATACAAGATTATTACTATTACTGCACAGAAACAAAATAAAAATTGATTTCAATTAAAAAATTTCTGATATTAATTGAAACATAAATTAGATTTGGCACCAGTAAACAAACTAATAGCCGTTTTCTCATAGCACGATTATCTTTTTTCCCAACGAAAAACTGCACATTAAAAAAATTTGGTTTTCTCAATGTCTAAATTTGCTCATATTCTGTCGCAAAGCTAACCAGCACTCATCTGCCAATTATTTATTTTCGTTTTATTTGCCGTTCGGATAAATTCAATCAGCTGACTCCCAACTTTTACATGTACATATTTTGAGAGGTGTGGTTTTTTGTCGGTATTTAAGAAACCGAAAATCGTTAACGGCCAGCTTATCGCTCTAATAAATTTTTGTTGACATTAAGTAACAGACAGTTTATCGATATATTGATAAAATGGCCATATTAGTATTAATTAAATGTTTAATTCGCTTGATTATTGATTTAACTTGATTAAACTCTTAATTCACTTGAATAAATTTTTAATTGAAACTGATTTTGATTAATGCTTTAATTAAAAAAAATTATCCATAATTTTTCTTCTGTGTAGCAACATCGCAAGGCGAATTGGCTATTCGAAAATTCTTTATGTTTTCATGTTGGCGTTCATTACTTTTACTGTGCTCCATGAAAAGTTGTGACAAAATTCTTAAAATTGCAAAATTTTGAAAAATGAGAAGGGAAAATAATCAAAAAAAAATTTAGCAAACAAAAAGAAATTATTATCAAACGAAAATTGTTACACTTTTTTATATTCTCTTTGTGTTATTGACAGAATTGTAAAGTGGTACCAGGCAAATTGCGTGTTGTTTTTTTTATTATTGTATCGTTGTAGCAATTGGGCCACCTAGTATTCAATTCACCTTTTTGTTAGTTGAATTCTGACTCGTTCCGGTCCTTATAACCGATAGTTGTGAGAACTCGAGAATAGACTTGTACGATGAAATATGTAACTGTAAAAGAGTTTAATTCGTTTCGGAAAATTAAATCCAAAAACAAGACGAAATTTAGTCGTAGACTTTTCACAATCCAAATTTTACAAAATCTTATAGTTTTAAGTCAAAATGAACCTCTTAAAAGCATAAATTCCCACATGATAGAGTTGCCAGATCTAATAGCCGTCACCATCTCACAAAATGCCCATACACGACCAAACTACTGGCACAAACACTTTACGGTGTGTGCATTCTGTAGCCGTGTATGGACTCCTTTAGAAATATGTTAAGAAAAAGTTCACACGGAATAACAAACCTCCTATACCCTCATTTACCACTAGTGGAAGAGGTATAAATATCGGATCAAATTTTTCCTCTAATGAAAAAAGATCTTAAACGGGTTTTTAAAGTAAAACAATTAAGTTCAATTTTTTGTTCTCTTCCAGGATTACCTCCATGACTGTATGATGAAAATGGAAACCATATTTGAAGAACACAGTCGTAATTTACAACCCTATTTGGGTAGTGTAGAAATACAGCAACATAATTCCTTTAGCAACAGCAACAACAACAACAATAGCAACATCTCCACCTCCACAACAACATTAACAGCAGCACAATCTCAGTTTATACAAAATAATCCTCAATATTTGCATTATCATGCGTATCATAATCATCATCATCATTCCGGCCCAGCAATGCATCATCATCATCATCACCATCATCATTTGGATATCGTCAGTGCAGCGGCGGGTAGTTTAAATGCGAATAATTTACTACCAAATCTAACACAAACCTGTAAAATGCAAGCCAATGCCCAAAAAGAGGTGCAGGATATAAAATTCTAAGTCGTAGTTTTTTAATAAGTTTTTTTTTTTTTAATTATAATTAATTAGTTTTTTATTTGTAGCTTTTAGTTTTTAAGATTTTTTTTTAAAGAAATATGTATTTGAAAAAAAACATCTTTTCTTTTTTATTGAAAAAGGAAGAAAAGTAAATAGAAGAAAGAATATTGGAAATTGGAAAGAAAATAGTGAAATTCTTTTAATGTTATTTTTTTCTTTTAATGTTGAATTTGGTTAAAAAAAAATGTTAATTTGGAAAATGTTTTAAATAATTTTTTTTTTAATTTTTCTGTTTTATTTTTTATTAATTTTTTTTTTTAAATAAAATTAATCAAATTAAGGTTTGGACACAACTGGGTAAATATTTTATCAAATAAGCTTAACCACTATACTCTTGTTCGGAGTTAGTGGGATGCTTTAACAGGGTCTTTATAAAGACCGCTTTACACTACTACGCAAGACTTTGAACATTTTTAAAAAGACAATAACATTTTATCCCGAAAAGGGTTGTATATAAGACTTGTGTGATAGTGTAAAGCACCCTTATGTCCAATTTTCAGGATTGATATTAAAACAAATTTATTTTTAAAATCGTTTAAAATACAAAATTCTCTTCTTCACTAAAAACTTAAGTGGAACTGAAGTCACCGATGTGGTACACTTAATTTCAACTTAAGTTTCCATTGTAATATTAAAGCAAGGTGGCCTCAATATCACAACAATACAACAACAACAGGCAAAGCATTAACAGTCAGCCGTTTTTTCAGACCACCTTGTAAATAAATACACTTTTATATTTTTATTTTTTGTATTTAGTAGTGCTACCATACTTTTATCTTAATTAAATAAGACTTCAAATAAAACTCAAAAACCCCAATTTGTATTTAAAGCCTATAGTACACGGAATGTAAAAAGCCTCATTCGTATGTGGTTCTGACGTAATTTTGTTATCATCACACATCACGAACTTGCCATTATGGCTTTGTAGTGACGTCAAAATTACGTCAGAACGACATGCGCATGTGGCTTTTTTACATTCCGTGTACTGTAGGCTTAAATAGGATTTAAGTTTTTATGAAAATTAATTTAATATAGATTTAAATACAATCCTGAAAATTGGGCATTAATCAACACTTTATTTTTATTTAATTTTTAACATTTGATTTTTTAAATTGAAGTTAATGAAAATTTATTTTGCCTGTTGGATACTTTTTTATTTTGTCAAATATTTGCCAAGTGTGACCGTAGCTTGAATAGTTTTTTCTGTTTATTTTTTTTTATCATTTTGTATAAATATTTACAAAAAAAAATTTTGAATTGTTTTATATTTTTTGTTTCTTTTATATGGTCTTTTTTTAAATTTACTAAATTTATTAGTATTTTATTTCAATTTACATATACATACATACACATATATTTTTTAAACACTAAAATAAAACATTAAATGAAAATGTTTCAAAATTTCCATTATTGCCTTTACAAAGGCATCTTTAAAGATTTTTCTTTTCGGTTTTCTTCTTTAAGTAGGCTGTAAAATGTCATATTTATTATAAATATACCTCTGTTTTCTTATAAAAATTTATATTTTTAATGCTTAAAAAATAAATAAAAAAAAACACTTGTAAATAAAATTAGTTTTAAAATTATAAAACACAGAAACAAAAAAAAAAAAAAAATTGTAATTAATTATTTTAAGAACAGCTTAAATCCGTTAAAATCCACAATTTTAGAACTTTATGGCTGCATGTTTTAAAACCAGAAGTAATTATAGACTGAAATAAAAAAAAATTATAGCAAAACAAAACACATTAACACCCAGAATAAATCTAAATAAAAACAAAACAAAACAAAACAAAAAATCTTTAACTAAAACAGAATTTTTATACTGAAATCTTACATTACAAATCTTAAATTTAATTAAAATGAATTAAAAAGGAATTTATTTAGATAAAATAACAAAAGAAGTTTAAAAAAATATCTAAATAAAGAAGAAGAAAGTGGAACTTTTCAACCTCGCCTAAAGTTACCAAAATCTCTAGAAATTGGTTGTTAATTCTTAAGAAACTTTATGAAAAAAGAAAAGAAAATGCTTTCAACATTTTTGATTATTTATAAAAATTATTATTTACTTAGTTAAAAATTTATTTAAAAATTTTAAAAAGTAACTAACTTGTAAATGGCAGGGATAAATAAAAAAAAATCCTTTTAATAAACAAAAAGAAAAAGAAGAAAATTAAAAATATGTGATCTTTAATAAAAAAAAATAATATTTTATATATACATAAAAAAAACTTAATGCCTTAAAAAAGAAAAACTTAAAACATAAATATTTAAACAAAACACATTAAAAAAAATTGTATGTATTTTTTTTTTTTTTTTTTTTTTTGTAAAAACATGGTAGGGGAGGGCATTTAGATACGCTTGTTTATAAACAAAATACAAAACAAAATAATTAAATTTATAAACACAATTTAATTAAAATATTTGAGAGTTTAGCTGAAAATAAAATAAAGCAAAATTTTATACTTCTTAAAGCAGAGAACCAAAGATACTTACAAAAAAAAAAACCAAGTGAAAAAGAATTATACACATATGTAGATGTAAAAAAAAACACTAACCACTTACAACAATAATTTACCTCAACTGCCAATAATTAACGCACACACACATGTACTTTAAAACAAACAAATTTATTTATTAATTACAACAGGCAAAATTTGTTTAGCAAAAAAAAAAAAAAAGTAACAAAATGTTTATATATTTCTGGGAATTTGAATAAAAAAAAGATTTTGCTTAAATTATTAAATCGCAAAAAATAATAATTCGAAGATGACAAAAACGAAACAAATTCTTCTTAAAAGCCAATATATCAAAAACTTTTCAAATAAATTAGTTTCAAAACCGTTTTGTAGATGCCACTTGCAGTATCAAATTGTAACTATGTATTTTAGAACATATCGAGCCCTAACCGCAAAAATAATAAATGAGTTTATTGGTAGCACTTGCATCATCTCCTAAAATGCCATGGTCACATAAGGCACCGTTACGATTTTGTAGCAAGAACAATTTTATCGTAAGCGACAAATTTCATACAAAATTAATATGAAATGAAATAAAAAAAAATCTTCTGTAAAATTTTTTATTTGGCACTTACGTTATTTTCGCGATTACGTCTCAATATATGTACTTGAATCTAATTCAGTGACAGCCAAACCATTACAAACTTATAAAGGTGAGCGAATTAGGGGTCTACACTCTATTGCGAAATAAAATGGTAGCGAATCTACTAGTGATTGATACTCCTTATTGCATTTGCCCATTTGTCTTTCGCATCTTTTCATTTTTTTTCATTTCGCAAATCATAGCTTTTTAATTTATTTAAATTTTCCAATTTAAATTTTTTTTTTTTTTTACATATTTTGACATTTCATTGCTGTCAATCTGCGCAATCAAGGCAATAGGTCTGCGCAAGAAGCTTGATGATCATTGTTTACATATGTTCTTTTTAGCTGTCAAAAGTTGTTTTCATTTTGCTTACATGTGCATGTATATGTTTCTTTACGTTTATTATTTTTCTCACACAAATTTAAGCGCCATTGATGGTATGCCACACAAATACGTTTTTTCATTTTGCTTTGTATATGTGGTAGTAAGTTTTTGACAGCTTAAAATAAATTTTACACAAACAAAATACAAGTCGTTTTTTGTTTTTGTACAAGTAAGCAGACCTGATAGATGGGCCTTGTGCGCAATCTTTAATTTTTTTGCCAGTTTTGCTCAATTATCAAACAATTTTGCGAAAGGGATTGAGAACACTAAGTTGGCATTTCGCATCGCAATGGAGAATAGCCCCCAAGAGATACACTTATAAGTTTGATCTGACACTCGCACGTTTTGCTTGGTACTTCGTTGAAATTATTCTCAGTATTGCCAACATGCATTTTTGGAATATTATGAGGATCAGCTGTTTATTGAAACCAACAAAGTAAAAGAACAAAATAGATAGTAAAATTGCAGAACATACTTCAAATTTCCTTTAAAAATTTTAAGAATTAGTAGCATGACTATTAGCAATTTGAATAATAAAAAAAAACATCGAGCCCTTAAGCAAAAAAAGCTTAAGCGACAATAACACAATCTTACAGGAGCAGTTTTTTTTATTTATTATATTTCACAAAAATTTTGTATGAAGGTTGGCGCTTAAGCTAAAATTGTTTTTGCTATAAAATCGTAACGGTACCTTATGTGACTATGACATTTAAGAAGATGATACAAGTATTCATTTATTAAAAAAACGAACATTTAAAATTATGCTGCCGCTTAAGCTATTTTTGCGGTAAGGGCTCGATATGCTAATTGAACTGTATTATGAACAATAAACTAATACTATAATTTAGAAAAGGATTTTTAAATCGCTTTAAATTCAATTCAACCGCTTATTACCACATACCCTGACTTAATTTAATTTATTAATCATACATTTTTTTATAGTTAAATTAGGCCTTAATACGTTGGATCACTCTTGTATGCTATTGGGATTTGAATTCGCTTTTAAATTGTATTGTAATTTCGATCGATATCGAATGACGTAATAACTATACGACTCTGGGGTCTAATCACCACATTGGATATCGAGTAAACTATCGCATTTTTCTGCAAACGGTAAACACTGATGAATCAAATGAATCCTCAATAGATGTAATGCCTTTGGTTACTCGATATCGAATGCTATTATCTCAAATTACGAGTCGATATCGAGTGTCATGATAACAAAATAAAAAATGTCGATTAATTCTGCTCAATATCGTATGCAGTGGTTAGACCCAAATCGGTTGTAAAATTTGATTCGAAAAGAAATTATTTTAAATTTGTATTAAGAAGTTTTTGACAGTTTTTTTTAAATATTTTTTTTTTTTATTTTTAAAGTATTTTTTGAAAGAGAGAGATTTTAAAGCCAGATTCACAATGGAATCAATACTTTCAGCGTTTGTTTACAATGTTGGCAACAACAATTTTGTAAGCAAACGAGATAATTTTTAAAGAAAGAAATATCTGCAAACTACGCGCCAGAAAAATCAACCCTGTCATGAATAAAATTTCCCTTTACCCATTTTTGTTGCCGTTTTCCCACAAAAAATGTATAAATATAAGCATAAATTTTTTTTGAATAAATTCTTCACACCTTTCGTGAATAAAAAGTGAACAGTTTTTTCCCTCGTAATATTGTTAAATTTTTTAGGAAAAAAATCCAACAAATTTCTTGGAAAATTTTATTGTTGTTTAGGATGATTAATTTTAATATACATTTGGGGTATTCACAAGACCCTCTATATCGTTATATCGATTGTATTAAAATACATTACACACTATTAAATTTAGATACAAAATATATAAAGAATTTTTATGAAACACCTTGAAAGAGAATGACACATACATATGAAAAACTAAAAGCCCATTGTTAATTAGGCTTTTAGTATTTTATTTTTAATGATCGATTGGTTTTTGTTTATTTTCTTTTGTTTGGCGGATTTTATGTTCGAGAACATATTTTCTAATGCATCTTTCTATTTTACAATTGTTTTAAACCTTTTTTTTTCATTTAATTAAAAATTTTATTTTGGGCTTTGAACTATGTAAAAAAATAACTAAATTTTTAAAAGTTTTGAAACAAAATCCTAGCAACTTTGGGTGGTTTATTAAAAAAAAACTACACAGGTACTTTTTTTTCAAAATAAACATCATTTTAGTTAAATTTTCCCACTATAAAAAATGGCGTCTTTTGTTTACAATTGGCCAGACAATTTTTTTTTTTCTAAAACTCAAAACCTTTTTTTTTATTCATAAAGTTCCCTTTTAAGCATAATTTGCTTTTTTTGTATGAACTGTTGTAATTAACACTCTTGAAATATGAACTCTCAAATATTTTATGAATTTATCAATAAAAATACCAATAACAAAAACAAACACTATAACCTAAAAAAAAAAAAAATAAATAAAACAAAATTTGGTATCAAGCAAAAAAACTAACCTCAAAGTTCAGTTAACTTTGTATGGAATAAAACAAAAATTTATTAAAAGGGGGAACAAATGCAACCAAATTTTGTAATATGATACAATGCATTTAAAATATATTTAAATAAAAATAAAAAAAATTAAACAAAATTGTCACAAGAAATATTGAATATAAAAGAAGTAAATTAAAAAAAAACGCTTATTTGCAAACAAAACCAATTTATCCTTATTTTGAATTATATTTACACTTATGGAATATGTTGTAAAAATCTGTAACAATAACAAAAACTTAAAAAAAATATATAATAAATATGTTAAGCATTTATATTTGAATAAAAAATATATCTACATACATATAAAATAAACATAAACATACCAATTTTGAAATGTGAAATATTTTTTATAAGAAGCATTAAATCATTAAAAATAAATAATTTCCTTGGATTACATTTTTTTTTTGTTTATTATAAAACATTAAATATATTTGTTCGAATTGCTTAAACAAGTAAAACAACTGGAGCAACTATTTTGTAAAATAAATGAAACTTTACAAATGACACAACAATTCATTTACTTTGAGTTCAAGGTGTAGTTTAGGTTTTTGTTTTTAAACAAACAAATAAATAAATAACAAAAGTGTGTTTTATAAACCATTAAAAAGTAAACAAATAAATTCTAGTTATTATTTTTTATTGATAATATTATTAATTTACTTATTACATTTTATCAACTAATGATATAAGTATGTAAGTGTATGTACATATCTATAAATAAATCAACAACAAAAACAAGAAAATCTAAAATTAAAACTGTAACTACTTTAAAATTTTCATCTTTGAAATGTTATTAAAAAAACTTTTATTAAACGAAATTGAAATTTTTGTTAAATGATATTGAAACATTAAAAACAAACTTTAATTAAGAATTGTTAATTACAGATAATTAAACAAACAATTCTTAATTTAGTGTTAATCTTCTTAAAAAAAAAAAAAAAAATACAAAAATATATCAAACTAAAAAAATTAAATAATAATGAGTTTTTATTTTGGGGCTTAGACGGAAATACAAATACTTACAGGTCGTTAAACCCTTAAGTTACGTATGCAAAAATCAGTAAAAATTTCCCATGTAACAAAAGATAATAGAAAAGGGATGAGACTTATATTAGACTGTTATTGGTGCTGCAACGCTGAAAGTAAATTTATTGAGGGCAGCTCTTAAGTTCTGTAACGGATCATTAGGTGTTAACATTTTTCTATTAGACTCTTCAAAATTTTATATTCTGGTCAAATGATTCGAAAGCAATGTTCACACCTTTTAAATATTTGACGTCCTACATGTAACCCCTAGTTTTATTAAAAATATATTTGCTTTTTCAAAACGATTGGCTAGATCAAGCATCATTTAAGCCGGCGATACACCATCATATTCAGTCGAACGATTTGTAAAAAAAAAATCGTGTGCGCTGATAAAGTATGATATCAAGGCTTAAAAATGTATTGTGTGTGACAAGTCTGTCCGACTTGCAAATGTTTATGAAAATTTTCATAAAATGATAGATTTTATGCAGTCAGAGTTGCATTTTCTTGTAAAATAGCTGAGTCATTTGAGTTTTCATCTTTTTTGAGCGATAGTGTGGCATTGACAGCAGATTTTGCAAAATTTTTTTTTATTTCGGATAGAATTCCGTCAGATTTTCGTGTGAATGAATCGTAGGACTGTGTAGAATAGTGAATCCCGACACTTAAGCATCAGTTGAACATAAGTTCGCATGACGAGTAGGTATCAAATATGGGCGTTAACTCCGGCAATCATAGGATGCTGAACGAAACGAATTAATCAGGGTTGTCATAGAAACCAATATTGGTTTTGCTAATTGTCAGTTTTGAAAACCAATATGGTGTCACGAAACCAAGTTGGTTTGGTTAATTTCGAATGTAAATAAAACCAATATCGAAACAGCTGTTGTTTACATTTTTATTATTTTACTTTTTTGCAGTAAATTGACAAAATATTATATTTTTTTCATTAAAATATCAGTAAAAGGGATAGATATCACATAATCTAACAGAGGTAGACGTAGAATTTTTCTTATTATTTTTGTCTTGCATTGCATTTGTTGTTTTAATTTGTTTAATTTTATTATTTTGTACAAATATGTAATTATAAAGTGAATTTATTAAAAATATAAACAAATTTGTTGTTTAACGTTATAAATAAGTAAAGTGACCACTGTTGTTGTTGCATATTTGTTGTTAGCAGAAAAAGTGAAGCTTTTGCCAATTTGCAGCAGCCCGCTGCCGAAGACTTCCGGAAACATGCAAAAAAATACTATTTTACCAATTTATCAATTTAATTTACTTCTAATTCTAGTTCGAACATAAAACCAATAACATTGGTTTCTATGACAACAAAGCATGTTTTCTTGTCGGTTTTAAAACCAATTCTGACAATATTGGTTTCTATGACAACCCTGAATTTTTCAGTGTTGTAAACATTTATTTAAGTTTTCGCACAACTGAACTGAAATTGCTATCGAATCAGAAAAGTATTCGATAATGAATTTAATTATAATTTAATGAATTAACCAATTGTTTATATAATAGATACCTCAATGTCATTAAAAAAATGGATAAATTCAAAAAGCATTCTTTATTTGTTTCCAGTAATAAGACGGAGGTAGCCGGAGTAAACTTCTTTTTTTTCAAGGAAAACTTTAAAACTGAATTTTATAAGAACATTTCAATTCGCTTATTTTCACTAAAATGCTAATCGGCAAAGGCAAAACAATTAAAAACACTTTCCTAATCTGTATGTCAACCGATTTGAACAAAATATACATAATTTGAAAGGTATTAACTTCAGAGTTATAAGCGTTCAAATATGCTACTAACACATATGCAACACATAAATAAATAAAATAGGGTGGTCGACAATTCGACATTTTTCAGAAATCGGTTTTCATATATTTTTACTATATAAATCGGAACAGCCGAAAGATTTGAGAACGCTTTCATGCTTTGAAAAAAGTATCAAAAAGGGGAAAAACGTGCTGCATGTGATAATTTTTTAATTTTCTACAATATTGAAATTATAAACATAATATTATAGGTGCCGGGTCCTGAGTGAATGAGAACCTATAAAAAGAAAAATGTTGGTACTTTTTGTTTTTCATTTGGTACTTTTTGGATTTTTGTTAATATTCTACCTAAAAGATCAAATTAAACATGCATAATTAAACAGTGAATGGTACTTTAAATAACTTTAGTTAATATTAGACAGACAAACATAAAATTAAAAATGCAATGTCCTGAGCGAATTAGAATCTACAAGAAAATACCTTTTGATACTTTTTTGTTTTTCAATTGATATTTTCTGATATTTTTTGTATTAAACTTACAAAATTAAATTAAATCAAGTGGAAGATAATATGGTCCCTCGCCAAATCGGTCCACGAAGACGGTACAAATAAATGCTCGAAACATGTAAATTCATATACATACATATGTATACTTAGGGAAATTGTATTCACACTTGGTGCGGTCCCGTACTTGTTGGATAAAGTTCTTTAAAATGAGAGCAAACGAACCTTTCTCTCGCTAATAGACACTAATAAACATGCTAATAAACATGCACAAAACTACGGGCACAATAATATAAAATTTCTACCCCAAAAGACAACGTAAATATAAAATATGTTCAAATTAAAACACAAATGACATATTAGCAAGTGTGAAAGTAAAGCTTCGTTCACAATGGCAGCAACATATTCACTTGGTGTTCACAAAATCAACAACTTTCTACAATTTTTGCTCACTGCAATATTACGTATTTGTTATTATATTTTTTTTTAACCATTTTGTTAAAATTTGCATTAAAAACCAAGTAAAATTATTATTAAGCTCATTTACAATTTCATCCAAATTGTTGCTGAAGAAGAAGTAGATTTAAAAAAAAAACTTTAGTTACAGGTTTGTTCGAAAAATCAAAGGAAAATATATAAAATAACTTTGCGAAGAAATAACAAAATTGTTGCAGCCATTGTGAACGATGCTTAAAATTCAGACATGTATTTAAATTTTTCAACATTTTACATTTGTTAGTTTTATTAAAATTTTGTACGTTAATTCTTTTGGTAATACTTGTTTCTTAAATAAAGATGAATTTATATATTTATAATTACAATAAAAATCTTTTGATATTTCAATTAATCCAAATCCCATGGTAAATAATTTATTTAAATTAATATAAAATTCAAAAGTTCAAAATTTATTTATGAATAATCAGATCCAAATAAAATTCCAGACTTACTAGACTTCTTTGTTAACTTGGGCATATCTGCCAATTTACTTGCTATAATCGACTCTGATGATCTTAATTCGGATCATACACCTATAATTTTAAGTTATAGCACAATTTTACCAACTGTTTCTAAATGTAATAAAATAATTTCATCTACAACCAATATAAGCTATTTTCAATATTTGATGGATCAGAATTTAGAACTTAACAAATAAATTAAATCTGCTGAGGAATTGGATATGGCTGTAGACAAATTTACTAAACTCATACATGATGCTGCAGATTTATCTACTCCTCCAATGCAACCACAAAACGGCCTCACAGTTATTTTATCAACAGAAATAAGAAAACTTTTAGGAGAAAGACGAAGATTACGAAGAATATGGCATTTAAGCAGAAGTCCGAGGGACAAAACAAATTTAAATCGAATTTCAAATGCACTTAACAAAATAATAGTTGAATTTAGAAATGAAAAAATATCAAATTTTTTAAAAAAATTTAATACTTCGAAAGATTCGGAGTACAGTTTATGGAAAGCCACTAAGTACTTAAAACGGCCAGTTAAAAGAAAAGTACCGATTTTGACAGATGATGGCAGATGGTGCAGAAACAACAAAAGTAAAGCTGAGGCATACTCCCAACGCTTAAAGCATACTTTTCAACCTTTTCCGATGTCTAATACGGTCGATGAATGGACCCATAAGTTTGCTAACAACTTTCTCAAAGATATTTGAAAAATTATTGGCATCTGAGTACTACCGATTTTAGAATCACAAAAAATTATACCTGATCATCATTTTGGCTTTCGTCAAAAACATGGAACACCGGATCAATGTCATCGAAATATCAAAGTTATAACGGATTAATTTGAAAGAAAATGTATTGTTCAGCGGTAATTTTAGATATAAAGCAAGCATTTGATAGAGTATGGCACGAAGGCCTGTTATATAAACTGAAACATATTTTACCAGCTCCATTTTATTCCATATTAAAATCCTATTAAAATTAGCGAACGTTTTATGTTAAGGTTGAAGATGAAAAGTCAAGCACACATCAAATATACTCAGGCGTACCGCAGGGCAGTGTGCTATAATATCATTAAACAAATCACCAGTTGAAGCGTCATTTATAGCTCAACGGGAATTAAATGTTTTACAACAATGGTTCCAGAAATGGAAAATTGAAACAAACACAGAAAAGTCAAATCATGTCACATTTACTTTGCGAAGAGATGTGTTTCCCCTATTGTATTTAAATGGCTTACAAGTACCTAACACAAATTGTGTCAAATATCTAGGAATGTATCTTGACAAACGACTTATATGGAAAGACCATATTAAAGCTAAAAAAGAACATCTAAATATCAAGACCAAAAAAATGTATTGGTTACTAGGACCAAATTCTCAACTTAGCCTTGAAAACAAAGTCAAGTTATGCAAAGCTTTTTTGAAACCGGTGTGGACCTATGGTATTGATTTGTGGGGAACGGCCAGTCACTCAAACGTGGAGATATTTCAAAGATATCCATTAAAAAACTTTAAGACGAATATTGGATGCTCCATGGCTTATGAACAACAAACAAATTCATAGAGATCTTCAGATACCTTTTGTTTTAAATGAAATAAATATATTTAGCACTCGATACATTAATCGACTTAGTAATCATTATAACATATTAGAAATTTCCTTGTTAGATGAAATAGATGAGGTTAGAAGACTGAATAGGTTACATGCATTAGCAAAAACTTATTACTTTAAAATAGTCAGTATGTAAATAGTTTATTAAGCTGATTGAAGTTTAATAACACATGTAATGTTTTCCTTTGATTGATCGAATTTACATAATATTGTAAAATAGATTATAAATAAAAACCACTGAGAAAAAGAATTTTTTTTTTTTAAACTCGCATTCGTATTCTCAGCAAGCATTTAAAACTCAGTCAGCCATATTGTATCTAGAGTGCCGTCACTTTTTTTCGAGTTATTCTTAGCAAGCCTTTTCTTTTGATCCCATATTGTGGAAGTGCATTAAACATAACTAGTCCGCCATCTTCTATCTGCCTATAGTACACGGAAAGTAAAAAGCCACATGCGCATGTGGTTCTGACGTAATTTTGACGTCACTACAAAGCCACAACAGCAAGTTCGTTTTGTGTGATGTGACTCTTTACATTCCGTGTACTATAGGCTTAAGGATTATCATATCCTCGATATGTATCTCTCAGGCAAAAAAGCAAGAATTGTTTTTGAATGGATTCAATATGATCATTATGAACCATATATTGTGGATCCCATACAATCGAACCGTATTCCATGATTGGTCTAACGAGAGATGTGTTAAGTTGTTTAGTGACGAAAGGATCATTGAATTCTTTCGCCCAACGTTTAACAAAAGCCAGGGTAGAACGAGCCCTGTTCACAGTCATTGTTATGTGTTGAATAAAATCCAATTTTACATCCAGTAAAATGCCAAGAGTCATAATTGTGTCCACTATCTCGATTTTATAGTCACCGAGTTTATAATTATTTATAATACTACGTTTTCTAGAAAAACGCATATGCTTACATTTCATAAGATTTAATTCCATTAGGTTATATTTACACCAATTATAAAAGGTATCTAAATCTTTAGCCAGCTTACGTAATTTTTTGTCAAAACCCATAATATCAATTTTTTCCAGAAGGAGTTTGTGATATCCCTTAACAAATGCCTAACTGAAGTCGGTATAAATAACGTCGGTATGTTGGTTGTTGACAAATCCTTCATTTACTGAAGTTGTTAGTTCCAAAATATTTGCCATAGTTGATGATTCTTTACGAAATCCGTGTTGAAAAGGTGTTAATAACGGTGAAACTTGATGAACCAAGGAATCTAAATTGCATTTTTCAAAAAGTTTTGGAATTGCGCTAAGTTTGGCTTTACCCCTGTAATTAATCATATATGATATATTTTCAGATTTGAAGAAGGGAATTAAATATGACTCTTTCCATATTTTTGGGAAATAACCATTTTTCATAGAAATTCTAAAAATAATTGACATAGGCATTGCTTAAGCTTCCATACAATTGATTAAAATACTGCTTGGTATACCATTAGGTCCCATTGAGTTTGAATATTTAAATGATTTTAAACAATTGATAATATTGACTGTCGTTATTGGTGAAAATGATATAGTTTGACCAGTAGCTATATTAAATGGATAATTGACATTTTCAGTACAACGTGCATCAGAATAATCACTGATTTCCTTTTCGTCATGTTTTTCCGTACCCATATATTTCATGACCTTCAGTGCGCCAGAGATCTTTCTTTTCGAATTTACAAATTAATAGTAATCGTATTGGGATCTAGATTTCTTATATTTTTTGTAAGTCTTATTTTCTGAGTTTTTTAACGAAGAAAGTTGTTAATTGCCCCATGGTGGTCCTGATTTTGAGCACAGTGAATATTTTGGTATACATTCATTCAATTTTATATTAAAGTTTTTGTTTTTTTTTCAACAAACCAAAATTTCCAATAAAATTTTTCTTAAAACACTTTAAAATTAAAGTTTACATCACTGCGGGCTACTTCGTGCAAGAAGAAGAAAGATATTTTCCTCTTAAAAGCCCTCTCACTTTATCAAATTTTAAGTACGGGAACAGTTTTGGTAAGATTTGGATCCCACAGGCTCACAACGTTGAGGGATTAGTTTTAAATGAAATGTATAAAAAATCGTTTACATTTCTTGAAAGCAAAATCCGTTTGCTTTTTATGATACAAAATTATGTAATTTGAGAGATTTATCGGAGAGATAATGTGGTTTTTGGAGAAATATTTTAGATTTAAATGGTCAAATTCACCAAGTTTAGTTAAAAAAAACTACCAATTACTTTGACTTCCAGTTTAAAATAGGTTTTTGATAGTTATAACCAGGGAAACCATAAAAATGCCATTGCATGTTTTTCCTTGTGCGACCAATGAAGGCACAAACAATATTAATTTAGAGCCTTTTATAAATTATGGCATCGATTTGTTAGTGCATATTTTTATTTATAGCGCATATTTTGCCTTTTTAAGGAAGAAAATAATTTTTTTTTTGAATTTCTGTTTCTTCAATTTCGCCATCTACATTTAAGTTTTACTCCCAAATTGTAAGACAAAGCAGGTTCTCATTAAGGACAAATGTTATGCGATGTGTATAATACATAGAAATGTAGGCCAATCTTTAAGTATACCGATCGACTCAAAATCACTTTTTGAAGTGATCTAACGACGTCCATCCGTCCGTCTGGCTGGTTGTCTGCCCACGTTAGTCTTGTGCGCAAAGTACAAATTCCAATTTTGTAGATAATTTGATTAAAAATAGCCAAAGTCTGTGCAAATGGTGAGAATCAGTCTATAATTTCACATATTCCCCATAAACACTTCTTTCCAAATAATACTATTTGTGTCAGTAAACCATCTTATTACGATGGCATTTAAACTAAATTCGCCCCAAGAATATTTTAATGCCAATTAAATTATTTTCGAATCGTTTTACATCTGCCCAAACCTCCCATCCTTAAATAGCTTTAAATTCCTTTAAATGTCAACATTTGTTAACAATTTAGCGAACGTACCTAAAATCCCTTTAAGACCCATATGTATGTTAATATCTAAATAATATTCGGCGCTAACATCTCTTATATGAATTTTAACCGAATATGGGCTTAAGCGATAATATTTTTTGGTTTTATTTTCCAAATTTTTTTATTAAATTGTTGAATATTTTGTCTTCAAATTAGCAATTTTTGAATTTTTAGGGCATATTTTCCAGATTTTACTGCATATTTACGTGTTTTTTAGAGCATATTTCTGGTTTCCCTGGTTATAACTAACAGTTAATAAAAACTTAACTTGCTGAAATTGGCCGTAAAGGTGCAAGTTCTAAAATATGAATTTATTAGTTTTTTTTTTAATTAATAATATTCAATAACTTTTGATCTCTACAAAAAATATTTCATTTCAGTTTCACTTTAACAGATCTGTAATTTAGTTTTCACTTTTCAAATAGACAAAAATCGATTCAATGAATTTCAAATCAAACATTATTGTTTGTTTTTATTTTCGCCACGGGAAATTCGTTCCAATAAAAAGCAGAATATTTCGCATTTATTACAAGAAATTTATTTATTGAGGGTATCTTTGGTTTTATAGTGAACCTATTTCTATTAAATAAATACTTTTGAATTGCAAATTCTTGAAATGTCGTATTTAAGGAATGGGGGACAATATTCATATGTGCATAAATAATAAAGCGGAACACAAAATTTTAAAACCAGGTCTTATAAGCAATTCTAATCGTAAATAAAAAAAAATTAAATAAAACAAATAAATCGTTGGTATTAATCGCTTAAAAAAATTACTTCTAGTTATTATTAATGCTTGGAACACAATTGGGTCGTATGTCGTAATAACGTAACGTCGTTGATTTCTAAAAACTCTGCTTAAGCACGATTGCGTCGTTAACGTATTTTGTTTCAAATTAATAAGAATTGTTATTTATTTTATTCTTCTTTTATATTGTTTCCAATATTCAATTTGAAAACAAGGCGAATTCATTGCAGGCAAACTCGGTACTACAACAAGTACAACTCGTACAAAATCCATAAGTAATTTTTTTTTTGTTTAATCATTGTATAATGCCAAACAAAGATAAATTACAATATTTTGACAACCAACAATTATAAAGCTAAAAAAAGTCATCAGCGGGTATTTAACCAACCCTCTATTGATTTTGGCTGCCTTAAGACAGCTGGTATGTTTATACCCTTCACCGAACGTAAAAGGGTATACATATATAACTTTGTCATTCCATTTGTAATCTACAATATTGATCTTAGACCCTTTAAAGTATATATATCCTGGATCTTATTTTCTGAAAAACTCGGAAAAATCGGTAAAAATACGAAAAACTTATGAGTTTTTTTTAAATACGTATTATCGGGAACCATAGATCTTCCCAAGTCCAAGGGTTATAACCCAACTAACTTCTTAAGCATGCGGTATATAAATCTGTCAAATCGGTAAAAAAATGGCTGAGTTATAATCAAAATACATACTGAAATCCCAAAAAAATACACTTTTTTTTTATAATTAAGTTTGTTTCTTAATATATTTAATGCCACGCCAGCATATGTGCAAATAATTAAATGCAATTAAGCGATTAATACAACATATCGTCGCAAGAATTAAAGAACGCTGTAACTGACAAAACATAAAATGTTCACCAGAGCCAAAAAACCTGTGTGGAAGAAAGTAGAAAAAAATTTAATATCAAAAAAACTATACAACTTAGGAACATGATTATAAAAATGTATTTTTATATTTTATCTCTTGATATATTGGCTGAAAACATCTTAAGTCAATTATTCCCAATGATTCTGCGGCTAACAGCAAACGATTTTTTTTTTTTTTGGGAAATGAATTTTTTTTCATCATACAAATATGGGACCGAACCAATCGACGCAGTATTTTTTTCTGAAAAAAATTATGCAAAAAAACGTATTTTCGTTTTTTTGTCAGCTACAGCGTTCTTTAATTCTTGTGACGATATATAAATATAAATATATTTAGATATACGTATACATATATAAACTTCTGTTCTTTCCCAGGTAGGTGAAGGGTATATAAGATTCGGCATAGCCGAATATAACACTCAAAGTTTTTGTAATGAATTCGCCTTGTTTTGAAATTATAAAAATTTTTTCATTAATGACATTTTCTTTTCTGAGTAAAATTCTGCATTTATTCTGCCTTTTAAATTTTTTTATGTTCTTTTCTGAAAAATACGTGTTATTTTAAAAGTGTAAAGCGTTCTTTTCTGATGATGTTCCCTTTAAAATTAAAAAAATGCTGCATATTCAACACTCATTTTAATTAAAGGGGCAGCACTACATCAAGGCGAATTCAATACAAGGTGGTGGCAAGCCGTAAACACTAACAATGCAATACAAAAAACATCTGTTGTTTCTGTTGTCTTTGGATTGTTGTAGTCCTGCCATCACCTGTAATTGAATTTACCTTGCGCTAATTGTACTTTATTGTTTAATGCCGAAATTTGTGTTCTTTTGTAAACGTTAAATATGAAACACTTCTTAAAAATTAGGGGAGCATTTAAAAATGTTGCCAAATCACATGTAACACTTATGCAACACTTTTTTTTAGAAAAACGCCATAAATATTTCTCCGGCACATGATCTAAGGCGAAGTACGACAAAGATACGCATATACGTTTGTATTAAATTTAATACGTTTTTATTTGACAACGTATCTACGGGTCTGTTCGGAAATGCATCACTTCTCCTCTGCGTTGCTTATTAAAAATTAGCGAAGTCAATGCTTCTTTGTTGTTGTAGCAGCAAAACCTGAAGACCAGTTGTTGCTGAGTTGATAAGCCTTGGTCGGTCTTGGTTGAAGTCCGAGTCGTTCTCGTGCGTAGAACCGATTGTCGTGGGAACTTTCAAAATGAATCAATTAAATCGCTTACAGCAGACATTTGCAGTTTTGCTTTTACGAACGTGCATCAGATGCAGCGTCGTAACGCAACAGGCCTTTTGTCGTACGATTCCACGTCCACACAGTGCCATTGTGTTTCTACGGTTAGCCTTGTAATAAATAAATAAAACAAATAGACAAACAACAAGTCTTCAAAACAGACCACAAGCAGACCCTATAGCAGGCATTTTTTTTTCATTTAAATTAAACAAAACAATTTAGCAAAAAACTTATTAAAACCTTTTAGCAACAAAATGAACAAAAAGTATGCATATTAAAAAAAAAAGAAAAAATTCAATGGAACTAAGCGTGATCCATTCAAGGATCCAATTTCAATAATCAAACTGTAACCAGTCATTCATTCATTTATTTAGTTTTTTTTTTGTTATGTATTTTTTGTTCCTACTTTTGCTCCTCACTTAAATTTAAACTTATTTTTGATTATGGATGAAGTTGCTTTATAATGATCGAATATAAGTAAAAAAAAAAAAAAGAATCCAAAAAAGTCGAGTTTAGTGAGGCGCAAAACAATCAAAACAGCCACTGTATATATTTATTAAAAATGTTTGCACAATATTCATTCCAGCAGCCAACGTAGCCAAGGATTGGGATATTTTTTCTTAATTTTTCTTGCTTCGTAGGTACTCAACAATCGTTCAATCTACATTCTCCAACCAATATCGAATAAAATACCAAAAAATCGAACATGAAAAACAGTATTGCAGATCCAAGCAGTTCAATTCATTGGAATGATTGTGAAAACATATGAAGAGAATCTTAAGCAATCGAACTCTATCTAAAGGGTTTTTTGTTGTTGTTATTTTGGTATTTATAAAAGCGCAACAACAAATACTTTTTAATAATACGCTGCTTAAAGCATCTTCAGTATTAAATTTTTAAACCAAATGAAAAATCTTCAACTTTTTCACAAAAAATAAAATAGAAGTTGAAAAGACCAGCAAATCAGTTTAACTTAATATAGAATATAAAAAGGCTTAAAACTCAACAAGTACCTCATTATAATGATCATTGTGGGTTTGGTTTATTTTTAGAAAAAGGTTTTTAAATATTTTTTTTTTGTTTGTGGCACTTACATTCTTCACAAAGTACTTTATTTGATCATAATAGGTACCTAATTTGGGATGGGTTTTGAAGAAAACTTAACCACAGTGAAAGGAGTTAAGAAAAATAGGGAGAAAAAATTCAGTAAAATGGTGTGGCATTTTTTGACAGTTCGAGCCAATTTGTTTTGCACTAGGAATGTAAAACAAAAACCCTATGTTGTTTCTGTTGTAGGATCGGCCCCACCTTGAGCAAATCTTATATACAGGGGCTTTAGAGGGCCAATTGCACTTGTCAAATGCTTGTCCAGCAGGCGAATTCACTCGTGTACGTGTGTTGGACGTAATATTCGCCTTCATATCTAACTTTTTTGATTTTTCATCCAGCATCGTCGGTGTGACACATACAAACCAATTTTCACTTATACTACCACAATGCTTGATGAGTATTATCCCAACAAACACGGAGGTTTGATTTCAAATTGAAAGTGATTTGAAATCAAACGTTTTCTCAAACGACAAACGTTTAATAATGATTTGAAAATCATTTGTAAATCATAGCTTTCTCAACAAAAAGGGGAAATTATTTTCAAATTGAAAAATGCCTTTATTTTCAACTTGCTTTCAAACGTAATTCTCAAATGTTTTTCAAATGTGGATTATAATAGAATGTGGAATATAAATAAAACTATTTAATTTTTTTAATTTAAATTTATTATTTATTTAAATAAACTTTGAGATAAACATTCGGTACCATAGCAAAAAGATGAAAAAGTGTTCTTTCCGTCTTCTAATTCTTGGAAAGACTAAATACTTGGCTCCCTTTTATTTTGAGTATTGTAGCACCGCGATCGTTCAACAATCTTTCTTCACTTTCCTGTTTTATTATTTTTCTTTTTTTTTCGTATTTTTAAACATTGTAATTTCTCACAAATTTTTCACTAGAAATAAACTGTTCACTTTATATTAAAATTTATTTTTAATAGTAAAACACATGTAACCACAAGGAAAAATAATTTAACTTTAATCGCCATATTTAATGCTTACATTTATTTTTCGCTTTAGTACTGCCAAGTTTATTTTTGATTTGATTTTAACTTTGACAAACATTTGACATCAAATTGAAAAACATTTGATATCAAATGTTTATTTTCAAATCATTATCAATTTGAATTTAAATGTTAAATCAAACAATTGAAAAACGTTTGAGAATTGCGTTTGATGTCAAATGATAAAGTCATTTCATATCAAAGGTTTGACTTCGTGTTTGTTGGGATGATCAGCTTTTTTGGGCCTTTAAGTTCATAATTTTCCTTTTAATAGAGTTTTATTTATTATGACAAGACGCATTGGGAAATGGCTAGAGAGGAAATTATCTTGAAACAAAATGAAAATGCTCTTTTAAAATTTCTTACAACCGTACCTAAACAAGAGTGGAAGGCGGAACGTTTTCTTCCGCTTTGCTTTTAAACTGATATACCAAACCTAACCAAGAGCGTCAACGTTGTGTCACGAACAGTAGTGTTAACTGTATTGTTTAATAAAACCCACATAATAGCAATAAAAAAATAAAGATAAAACCGCTAGATTGTCCAAAAAATATCTAAATTACCATTATATATTAACAATAGCAGGCACAACTTCACTATTAAATACGCTGGCAAGATCGCAAGATCCAATTGCAGAGCTTTGACCCCGCGCTATTTAGGGATGCTTCATACAAATTGTTTGTGCACGAGAATTCTGGACAACTAGAAAATGCCGCAGCGGAAAAACCCAGAAGACATTTTTACTGAAGGCCTTATTAAAGGGCTGCTTAAAAATTGTTTTGGTTTATTACCATTCTTATCTAACTGCTAAAGAATGCCTCATAGAAGGCCTCGACATTCCACATTCCCTTTAATAAGAAGAGAGGAAAGAAGGAGAACCTTTTTTAAGAAGCCTTTGATACTCGTGTGTAAATGTAAGCAGAAATATAAGCGACAACATCAGTACTGATTGCTACTAAATATTACTGACATCAGCGATTAAGTAATGGACATTTTTACCGCTGGGAATTCCTAAGGCAGAATGGCTACTCTCTATTGCGATGCGAAAGATAATGGTAGCAAATTTAGCGATTGGTACTCTTTAATGCGTTTGCGCATTCGTCTTTCGCATCTATTAATTTTTTCTTTTCGCAAATAATCACTACAAATTTGTTTTATTTAAATTTTCCAATTTCAAATAGTTTTACATATTTTAGCATTTTATTACTGTCAATCTGCGCCATCTTTCATTTCTATTGGCAATATTGCTTTATTTTCAAAAAATTTTGCGAAAGTGATAGAAAGTACCAAATTGGCATTAAGCATTCGCGTCGTAATAGAGAGTAGCCCCCCAGGTGTCTTTAAACTTACAATATTCTGTACGTAAAATTAACTAAAATTGTAATATCAAATAAATGAAAATTCAGTTAAAACCCGGTCTACTTATTTTTCATTTATTTTTAACGAAAAGTTCATTTAATTTTTAAAAGCTTTTATTTAACTTCCCTACAAACATTTTTGAAAATTTTTGGCGATTGCTTGTTTGGCGATGATTACGCAATCATTCTCAGGGAATACGATTCGCTAACCATTGCCTTCGTCTTTCAACAAGGCGATGAATTTGCGAGCGCACACAAGTAGCGGCAATCATCAGTGTTTTTTTTATAACTTTCGATAGATTTTTTTTTGTCTTGTTGTTTTGTTAAAGTAACGGGAAAATAAATATTTGGTTTCAAGGGAATCGCGGTTCACGATGTTCACGCGAATCGCGTGGTTGACACATGCGAACGTTTTCGCGATTCGCCAGAGGATCGCATTTAGGTTCCACGCGATGCATCTTAGCGATGTTAGACAACATGCCGGCGATTCGCGGGCGATGACTTGGCGATGGAAATTGTTTGCAGGGTTACAATGTATGTATGCAATATGTATGTATGTCCACCCGAATCTTGCAACTCAATTTTGATGCAGTTATCTTTAACCGATTGAGCTGAAACTTTGTATACACGTTCAGTTGGGATGACAATGCATGGTAAACTGTGTGACGTCATTCCAAAATCCAATATGGCGGGCACACACAACATGCCAGACTAGTTATTTTTAATGCATTTCCACATTATGGGTATCAAATAAATGGGGTTGCTAAGAACAACACGAAAAATAAAGTGGCAACTCTAAATCCAATATGGTGGGCACACACAACACGCCGGACTAGTTATTTTTAATGTACTTCTACAGTATTTTTAATTCATTTCCACAATATGGGTATCAAATGAAAGGGATTGCTAAGAATAACTCGATATACTCTAGACACAATATGGCTGACTGAGTTTTTAATGCTTGCTGAGAATACGAATGCGAGTTTTAAAAAAATTAAAAGAAAAAAGAAAAACCCTTTTTAAAAAACAACCTTTTATTTGAATGCGTTAAAAAGAAAAAAAAAATTTTTTACTTTAAAACTTTTACTATGTATGAAATTATAACGTCATTACGCAATTTATATGATATAAAAGCTTCGCAATTATTTTACTTTTAAAATTTGATGTATTTACCTAAATTATTTTAACAAATAGAAACTGGGAATTATTTTACACAAAACAAGCAAATCGCGTTTTATAGATAAGTAAAAATTTATTTTTGGTAGTCAAATTATATAAAATTACTGAATATTCCCTTGTTTTTAACGGAATATTTACTTAATTTTTTGAAAGTTAATTTATATTAAATAACTGAATATTCATTTGTTTTTACGGAATTCGCGGTTGAATTTTTGACGGTAAAAATTAAATGAACTTTTCGTAACTTTTAATTACATTTTCATTGAATTTTCGTAAAGAAGAAATTAACTTAATCAACGGATAATATTAACTGCAACTGAAAATCTATATTAATTAGTGCTGGGATACTATCGATATTTTCTACTATCGATATTTCAGATTTCACTATCGATATTACTATCGACTGAATGTTTGTACTTGGACAGGAAAACTTTAACTAGTTTTTTATCAGGCTACAGTTCGTTGTTTTTATCACTGAAACGTTTGTATGTACGTACGTTATTTAAGATCACAGTTTTTGAAAAATTGATAAGTAAGGAACGGAAGTAGCAAGGACTATAAGATATTTTATTGCAACTTTATAAAATTTTCTAAATTGGTTTTGATTCTCAACCCAAAAGGTAATTAATCAAGCACACTTATCCATTATTTCATAGATATTCCGCACAAGTTTTTTTCATTTGCGTTTTGATGGCATTTTACGTGAAATGTTGAACAGAGTACCAGTACTGTTAGAATCAGTAAAAATAAATTTGCTTCGAATTTTCAATGTTTATTTATTTAAAAATGACTGAACGGAATACTTCTTAAATAAACTACAGTCCGTTACTGTAATAATTCGCATTAAAGAGCCAAAATCGCAAAGGCCGATTGAGCTGATTATGGACCGATTCTTACCATTCTTAATAGGCTTCGTTCTCTTAAAATTAAAACGCCAACCGGACGGACAGACATCTTTAGATCGACACAGAAAGTGAGTCTCAGTCGATCGGTATACTAAAAATAGGGCCTAGGACCAAGACTTTTTGGTTTTAAACACATAAGCACTAAGGCCTCGAACAGAATTAAGAAGTTGTAGTTGTAGCTGAAGCTGAAAATGCTCTGTAGCGCAACAAAGTTCAAAATTTTTAATTTTGCGCTTCAACTTCAACTGCAACTACTACTACATACAACTACGTATTCTGTTGACACTACTTTGCAACTACCGTTTTTAACTTTTGACCGCTTGCAGCGCTATTCGTAACGTTGTACTACAGCGACTATTCTGTTCCCCAATTAATGCATAAAGGAAACGTTTTTAACAACTGGAGTTTAAATGTAAAATAAAAATTCCCTTAATATTTTTCTCAATTCCCAAATCATTGTTTTATTTCACTTTAGCAAATTTGGGGTTTAATACAATTTGCGTTTTAATCCCCTAATCTGACAACACTTAACACGGATTCAGACTTCTCCGAAATGTAACACATTTTTTAATCCGTTTTCTAAACAAAAAAGTTGTCAAATTTTGGCACTAATGAGTACCTTTTTTATCCCCCATTCTGCGAATTTTTCAAATCACTTTCAATACATTTTAAAACAGTAAAAGAAGGAGTAGATGAGCAAAAACTCTAAATAACAAACTACAAAAACAACTACAAATGAGAAAGCAAAGTACAAAAATAAAAAAAAACACATTTTGTACTGTCCATTCATAACCATTGAGAAATTCCAAGAATTTTACAAAATTCTTTAACAATTTAAAATAAAAGTGTGTTTGTTGTTGCTGCTCAGTTCTACAAACTGGACGATGTTGTTAAAGATTTTTTTTATTTTTTTGGTCTTTCAATTTCTCGTTTCTCGAAGATAATGTTGTCGTTGTTGTTTAATGCCGTTGTTATTTTGTACCGAAACAAAATCAGCCAAAAGGAAGAGACAGACAGACACACACACAAGCCAAAAAATTAACAAAAAAAAAACTCTGCAAAAGGAATAAAAAATCGACCGCACGTACATTCAAATGCAATTTTGTGCGCCACACAAAATTTCTTTGATGTCCTGCGCTGTCTGTGTCTGCCCTGGATGCTTGAATGGCTGAATGGTTGGCTGGTTTGGTTTACTTTTTTTTCTACTTTGTTATTTTTTCATTGCGTTATTGGTTGCTGGCTGGTTAAATGTTAGTTACCTAACTGGGTTTTTAATATCTTCTACTTAAATTCTCTACATGTTCCGTGATGATCTTTTTTCTTGATGTTGTTATTGTTGTTGTGTGTTTGAATCTTGTTTCCATTTCCCCGTCTTCTTCGCTTTTGCTAAGACTCTCTTTACTTTACTTTCAAATGAAGTATTTTGTAATAAAATCTCAAGTTTAACAACGTGTGCAACAAAAACAACGAGAGCATTATCAGCAACAACAACAACTGGTTGGTCGGTTAGTTATTTGCATAGTTGGGGGTAGTGCACTAAATTTTGATTTAAATCAGCAGTGCACTATCACTAAATAAAACTGCAAAGAAATTTGTTTGCACTGTTTTTTTACCAGCTTTTGTGAGGATTGCAATTTTTTCACTATCACTAAAAAAGTTTTAGTGATATTGCAAATTTTTTCACTATCACTAAACGCAGAGTGCAAAATTTAGACTGGCAATCAAAAAAGCTGCATACAAATATTGTATCACTAAAATTTAAAAAATGTTACTTCGTATCCCGCTTGTTCGGCAAATAGCAATTGTCGCTTTGCAAATAGTTATATAAGCAGCAACCCTACACTAGTAATTTCACTATCTCTAAGTAATGCATAAAAGCGACAGTTGTCCACACTGTTTTGAAACAGCTGTTGCACGCGAAAAAGGCCGTCTTTGTGTTAAGTTGTCTCAAAAAAATTTGTAAACTTTCTTTAAATGAACTGATTTTTAATTTAATTTCAATTTAATTTAATAAAATATGAAGTATATAATTTTCAGAAAACATGTTTTTCCTTTTTCATTCATATTCCCAATTTCACTAGCTATTTAGCTGGTTAGAAAATACCATTAAATTCATATTGCGGCTTTCACTAGTGAAATAACCCGAGAAAAGTAATGCAATGGGTAGACAATTATACCCCTCGTAGGACAACTCCATGTTAAATTCACCAGTCTAATACATGTAAAGTAGATTGGACAATAACTAGTGCTGGTTCCTAATGTATAGACAAATTGATAGTTCGGCACTAGTAACACGAACAAGCGGGATGTGCATGGTTTTTGATTTTTTTTGGAGGATATGAAAAAACAACGAACATTAAACAAAATGAAATTTTGTCAATAACGGTATAATTATTGGCTTTTATCATGAAAAAAAAGTTTTTGATTTAAAATTTAGTGCAACAATTTTAGTTGCATTAAATGAGTGAAGAAAAAGAAGTTTTAATAAACTGATGATTGCTTTTTTTATACCTATCAAACTATTTTTGTTTGAGTGCAAGATTTTTCAATATCACTATCACTCATGTTAAGTGAGGCTGCAAATTTTCAATTCATCACTCAACATCAAAAAATGATTGCTATATTTTTGCACTATCACTAAGTGTGAATTGAAACTGCAAAATGAGTGCACTACCCCCAACTATGGTTATTTGGTACCTTTTTTAACCTCTTGTGCCAAAATTTTTTTTCTTAATTTAAACTTTTTATATGTGAAATCACACTAAAGAAGAAGAATATTATCATTATACACCCTGCACACTGCTTTTCAGTGATGCCAGGGATGTTTTAAAAAAAAATTCCTATGCTTAAGAAAAAATCCTTTTTTTCCCTACAACCACTTGTTTCCTCCTTAGTTTTCCCTACATTACTTTAAATTTACTTGTACATTTTTATTTAACGTTCATAAATAAAGCTTCATATTAAAACAATACAAAAATAACATACAGGAATATCACTGAATTTCATTCCGATCGAAAGTGAAATGAATTAATTCCGTATTTTGTTTCTTTAGAAAACATTTCGGAATAAAACCATTTTTAGTTTTCGAAGGCTTGGTTTTTGCCAAGTGAATTAAATTTATACTTAGTTTTACATGGTCTGAAATTCGGATTTTTATTTCATTAAAGACCATAACTTTAAGCAAAACTAAGCTGTATCCATGCTCTGTAACTTCAATGAGAACTTCGCGCATGGAAAAGATGTGAAACAAAATATTCCATTGTTTCTCGAAAAGTGAGAAAAAACTGTGTCTGTAACTCATGTCAAAAACTTTCAAAAGAGATTACGTCGCTACCTTAAAAATGTCAAAATATTTCACTCGGAGCCGATGTGACATTGAAGACGTTGAGAATGCCAGTCACACATATTGTTGACGGCGACCAATATTTACAAAATTGGAAAAAATTTAAACAACGGCGGCGAAAAAACAACCGTCGCCTACAACAAATAATGTAAATTGCGACTCTAATGTTTGTTGTTTGCAAACGAGCTTTGAAAACATTCGTATATTTTTTTGTAAAATCAAATCAAATAGATAATCGGTCAAAGCAAATTTCGATCTACCAAAGGTTTAAAGATGTTTGACTATAGACTGCCAGCAGTCGTCCATGGCTGCGAGTATTAAACGGCAAACCCCTCTGAAGAAATTGAGCCTGGATTCGAGCCTCAGGTCAGTCAAGAATGAAAAATTATCAATAAATTTTAATTAATTTCATGTTGTAAAATTCCTTTCTTCATAAAAATAATTTAATGAAAATTAAATTTGATGAACTTAAGCCTAATTAAAATATTAAAATTTGGATTAAAAACCATAGAACAGTTCAATAAAATTCGTATATTTTATAAAAATGTTAAAAGCAAAATAATAAAACAACGAAAAAATGTGCCAAGAACAAAATATAATTATTAATTTTCTTTGCGTTTGGCATTTTTAATTGTTTTTAGTGTTAATTTTTTTCTCGCCCCATTTTTATTTGTGAGTTTATTTGACAGTTCAAAGTGGGAACTGTTCTCACAAAAATGTTCCAGATACACTTTTATGTAAATTGGCGAGTAATGTTCTTACGTAACCACTAGTACTAACCAAAAAAAACGTTACAGGCACAGTTTAGTGAGAAAAACAGCTGTTTGTTTCATTATATGGCATTTTTGTTTCATTTCACACATTTCAATGGAAACGTTTCTCGACGCGAGAGTTACAAAACATGTGCACTGTAACGTTAAAATTTTGTAATAACGGCACTAATCTATTTTCAGATTTAAACACTAGTTTCATTGAGATCTCAAAAACCTAGCCTGAGTCGAATTGTTATTTTGAATAATTTTTTTAATAAAAATGTCAATTGAACTAAGTAAAAATTAAAGAATAAATATTATTTTGAATTATTGCAATGATTGCGGAAGCATTTAACTAATATTTTTACATAAACTGATGTATTTTCAATCGAAGTGTTTCCACATTATTTCAATAAAAACAAAATTAATAAAAACAACATAAAGAAAATATTTCAAGAGTAGTTATGTAAAATTGTATACAATCAGGGGCTAATTCTGGCAGTCGTGATCAAATACTTTTTCGATTCGATTCTAATTCTTTCAGTCGCTACTAAATGAATTGAAATTATTTTTTCAGTTTTGTAGAGCATTTATTTTAGGTTTTACAACACTGAAAAACTAATTTCGACAATTATTTTCGAAACTTTAAAGTATTCGATAAGGCCTGCCAGAATTATCCCCCAGGTTTTATTTGATAAATACTGGGGTTTGGATATGTTTAGAACCTTTCTTCACATTCACTTCCGATATAAATATCATCCTTATGGCACAATCAAGTTTTGACCAAGTTTAAAAACAAAATTAAACAGAGGTTCACTTTTCATTGTTATTTAAGATGCCAAATATTTATTTTCTTCATAACATAGAGGTATCTGGTATCTGGTAGATTAACGAATTTAAAATTAAACACTTAAAAAAGTACAAATTATGTAATTTTAAAGTTTATAATGGGAAATTTTAAGAAAAAAATCTACAATAGAAAAAAAATTCCGGCAATTCAACAAAAGTAAGAAATCTTTACGGGAAACACGTCAAATTCTTAAAAGAAATCCTAACACAAAGGGGAAAATCCCTTCACTTGGCATCACTGCTGCACTTTAATATTTTAATAAACTGCACGAAAATAAAAGTGTTCACTTGTAAATGAGAGCAAGAGATATGATTGATGGTGATTTAAAATGTGCGTCATTTTTTACATTTTTCACTTTAATAAAAGATGTGTTTGTGCTGCTGATCGACATAAGGAAATGTTTTATAAGTAAAACTAAATAAGAACTTTGATCCTGTTTAAAATCGGTAAACGTTTTCAAAATTTGCCATCACTAATATTTTCGGTGAAATATTTAAATTGAAAATATTTATGGAAAATTTGAAGCTATAAAAATTTTGCCGGCAATTTGTTTCCTTTTTCGGCACATAAAGAGGATAATTGGTAATTTTGGGTGCTAATAATACACACATGTGTGTTTGATATGTAAGTGGATTTAATAATAAGCAACTTGTTGCTTGCAACATTTGGTAATTAACAAATAAACTACAAGGTGGCAGAGAATGAGTTATAGTTGTTTATAAATTTTTTATTAATGCGTTTATCATTAAGGCCCTAATTATGTTAAACTCAACGCAACGCCAAAGAATCACATTGAAAGCATACACAAAGTCTTAAATATTTTGTTATTTTGTTGTTGCTTTCTACAGACATTCACATTGCCTTTTAAAATTACAAACGCCTCATAACCTGTGGCGTTGAAAATTTTAAAACGGTATATGAATTTCTGTAGAAAGCAACAACAAAATATTTATGAATTTGTTTTTGCATTCAATGTAATTATTTGGCGTTGCGTTGCGTTTTACATGATTATGACCTAAATTTTTAGTTTTAAGTAAGATTAAAAGAGAGTTCAAGAAATGCCCCTAGTGTAAATTGGGACTAACAAGGCGGTCCTCTTTTTTACATATTTTCCATAATTTTTCGCAAAATTTTAGGTCATGATATTATTTCGAACTTTGGTGGATAGTTTTTAGCTTGCTTACGTATAATCTTTTATTCAAATATACCTTATGAAAACTGACATGCAATCGCCGAGTATGGCCTTTCCTGAAGTTATTTAGGCACCTTTTTCCAATGTTCCAATATCGTCCGATATGCACTACTATTGACAGAGATTGAAACAAAAATGTAATTTTATAAAAATAATTTTTGAAAATTATCTATCGAAAGGTAACCTTTTAAAAACTTTAATATTTTTATGGGTAAATATTTAATGACACTGTAAACAACATAAGCAAAATTGTCATTAATGTAAAATGAATGGTAATCGATACTTTAAAGCTATGGAATCAAAGCAAGGCAAATTCATACAGGTGACTGCAAAAAGAGATTTATGTATGTCGGCTTTAAATTTTTTTTGTTGACGTTTTTTTTTGTGTGGAGTTTGACATTTAGAATATACCCACATTAAAAATAAGGGACAGCTTTCCCATTCCTTATTCCCCATTGGCTGCAGAAACTTTCGTCAATTCTATTTTTAACCCTAATTCAAAATCTTTTGCGTTCATACGAAGATTTTTGGTTGCATATCTTTTTATATTTACAGCAGGGTCTTGATTATCCGAATTCGATAAACTAGCAACATTAATTAACCGGGAAATAAAAAGAATTTATTGCATTGATTTCAAATTTTTTTTGTGATGCCGGATAATAGAGGACTTTAACCCGGCATTACCTCTGTTATGCGATATTATAAACAAATTATCATTTTTTTCGTTTACTTCTGAACAATCATAAAAAAATGTAAATAAACGAAGAATAGGAATGCCCCAACTTTTTTCCTCGGATTATTTAATTATTGACAATAATACATTATGTATTTACATTAAATAAGAAACTAAAAAGAAATTATAGTCCAGAATGCTGCCGTTTCCGCCTGGTTTTGGATAATCAAGATCTCACTGTATTTTCAACCTGACACTGCAAAGTAAGAAAAAGTATAAAACATGACAAGAAGAAGTTTAAAGAGAACTATAAAAAAACACAAGCCGAGTCTCTTTGTTTACCACTCTTTCTACTCTACAACGTTCGCCACCAAACAAAAAGAGACGTCGAAAAAGCAACGTCATTGCAGCCCCCGTGGGAATTGGCTTTAAAACTGCATTCGTGTCCATTTAATAAAACTTTTGTTTGGCAGCATTCCTTCTCACAAAAACTGATTTTACAAGATATACGATACTCTTTTCCATTCGTCTATCCCATTTCTCCTGCAAGCTATAATGTTTTGCAACGAATACATATTTCTTAGTATGGACCGGTACCCAAATCAAACTCAAATGCTTAGCAGCAAATGTTTTTTAGTTTGGACGAGGCCAAAAAAGTCTGGCCCACTTAAGAATCAGAGGGCTTTAAAGCTGTCCAGACATTAACTCAGAACCTCAGAATTTAACGCCAGAACCTGGCTTAAAATTAAGAGAAAGTCAAAATTGCAAGGTACAAATTAGGTTTCTTGTCAACAATGTTTCAGACACAACCAATGTGCATACGTTTTGTTTAAATTAGGGGATTTCAATTATGAAAATTATTTTAAAATTTTCGAAGTCAAAACACAAGTTTGTTTTTTTTTAACATTTAAAATACATTTATTTTCCATTTCATTTTAAGATTTTTTTAAATTCTTTAACAAATCGTATTTGTTTTTTCTCAGTAGTATTATTTATTTTTCCTCAATTCATAATTATTACAACAAATTTCTTTTATGTCTATTCCTATTTAAGTTGATCGTTTTTTATTTAGTTTTTAATATTATTTTTTATTTCTCATGTCGTTATTAAACTTAAGACTCTTATTTTGGTTTTAACTTTTTCTTTTGTGTTTTTTATTTTTATTAATTTGTTTTTGTTATACAAAACAAACAATAAAAATTATTAAATTTTTAATGTGGATTTTAGAAATTATTACTTATATTTTTTTTTATTATTATTAATATTTTTATTTTTATTATAATTATTGTTATTTTTATTTTTATAATTATTATTATTATAATTATTACGATTATTTTTATTATTATTATTAAGTTTTATTATTATTATTATTTTTATTATTATTATTATTTTTATTATTATTATTATTATTATTATTATTATTATTATTAAAAACTTTTTTATTATTATTATTATTTTTAATATTACATATTATTATTATTATTATAATAATTATTATTATTATTATTATTATTATTATTATTATATTTATTTTAATTATGTTTTTATTGTAAACGAAATTTTTAAAAAAGATAAATATCTTAAAACTCTTGATTTATCTTTTTTTATTAAAAAAAATTATGTAATTCGTCTTTCTTGTTTTCTTAAACACTGACATAAAAGAAACATTTTTATTTTATATAAAACTGAAAATAAAGAACCAATTTATTTTGAATTTTTTTTTACAAAAATGTCCTTTTTATATGAGTGTTTTTGATTATTTTAACAAAATTTTTAAACTTCCTTTCCTTTTTTTTATAATTATGGGAGGCAAATTTGTTTTTATATTCTTGTTATTGGAAGATTTTTTGTTTTGTTTTTTTTTCTTTATCAGCTTTATACATGTCTTAGAAACTAATTATTTATATAATTAATTATTGTTACAATTTGTTTAAAAAAATACTAAAGTTTAAAATAAAGTTTAAAACTTAATACTGAAGGAGAACTAGTACTAAGTGTTTGGAGTGTGTTTATGTACAATTTTTTAGAAACATTTCACTTTTAAATAAATAAAACAAAACAAAAATAAAAAACATGTCTATTAATATCGATTTTAGTTAAATTATAGAAACAAATTTAATTTGAAAAAAAAAGATTTTAATAGGTTGTACGTTTTGATTTTAGTTTTGTGTTTTTCCGATCTTGTAAATAAAGGGCTTTTATACATATTTTTTTAAATCATATTGATTGGCAATATTTGTTAACAACATTGGTGCAAAGATAAGACTAAAACGTTCAATAATAATTTTGTAATAAATTTCAGAGCTAAGAGCCTGTTAACATTAAGGGCAGTGACGTTGCGACACGTTAGTGGCAAGTGCAGACAAGCTCAAGCGGTAGCAAAAGTAGCAAGTAAAAAGATTTATAGAAATTAAGATTACGACATGCGCATGATTTTCCATTAGATGACGTATTCTGTGTACTGCAGGGTTGACAAGTTTAAAAGTCTGTAAGATTTTCGAATTTCTTATAAGATATGTATGCGCTTTATATGAGCTGACAAAACCGCTTCAGCTTGCCAGCTTTAAATTAGTAGCCAAAAGGACTGGAGTAAGCGTGACGTCATTTGTGAACATGCGCAGAAGATTTGAATTTTGTTTTTGGGATGGCGTAATCTTTATTTTTTTATCATTCTTGGCACGCAATGAGAATTGAAGCGTTAATTTGGCAATTCTCTTGCACATATTTCTTTCTCGTAAGTTCCACCCTTTTTTTTAATAACGACTTCCTTGGTTAAATTAGACATTTTGCGAAATTGCATACTTAGCATCTTTATTATTAATTTTCCAAGCTAACAATTAGTTAATTAATGGCAACACTGCTACGAATGAACGAAGAAATGCATCAATTAAATGTCAAAAAGTCCCTTAACTGCTGCAATAAAAAAAGTTGATTGAAGAACGGACTTAAAAAAAAACGTTAGTGGGTGCGCAGCGACATCACGCTTATAGGCTCAACTATGATATGCATAAACATGCATAAGCTTCTGTCAAAAAATTAACAAAAAGCCTGTCAAATGAATTTAAAAATACAAAAACAAAGTCAAAAAACATATGATTCCGTACGGAAAGTGAGATTGCACATTGCTTAAGCAAATGACAGATGCGTAAAACTTAATAAAAAAATATGCTTTGACGCATATGATACACGTGTATTCGCACAATTGCTGAAGCCAACAAAAGCATGTTATGGTTGTGCCTTAATGTAAATCGGCTGGCTCTAAGCATTTATGTGCTATAAAATAATAAATAAGTATTTGAAAGAAAACACAATGTTGCTTAATTAAATATAAATGTTTATTTAGTATTGATTAGTTTTGGCAACATTGTTACGGATATAAATTGTTCGAATATTAAAAATAAACACTACACAATTTCAAAAATTTATATTATATAAACATTACACTGAAAAAAAAAACAAATTTAAGTTTTTTATTATTGTTTTCAGGGTCGAAACGATCATAACGTATACTCAAACTTTAAATGGGTAAGAACCTCACCTTTCTTGGTATGAAGGTAGTGGTAGTGATAAAATGTGCCCAGTGGGTCACTTTCCGTAAGCCGAACTGGCGCTGTGGGATGAACCAAACGTAATGTTACGGTGCCCAAATTAATTATACACATTGCTATGTATTCTTGAAAAGCCATATTGTTGCCAACTGTTTATATTTGTTTGAATTATTTAAAAAATATAACATTAAGTTTTACCACCTTTAATGATGAGACAAATTTAAATGACTTCTGAACAAAGGAACAACTACTTATAGTTGAAATGTATATAAAATAAGTTGGGCAGCAATGTTGCAATTATTTATTTGCTAAAAATTCAAACTCTGCTATCTTATTTCGTCATTGCTTGAGAGTATTCGTTGTCGTTTATTTTTTTCAATTTATGTTTAGCAAAAGATCTTTTTGGAAACGTCACAATGTTGCTGGGACTAGTTTAATTGACATTTTATTTTTAATGTCCTTCATTTAAACAGTTTGTTTTTTGTATTTATTATAAGTGGCTCGCAACATAGTTGCAGTAGTGTTTTTTGTTTTCAAATCATATGCATTTGTTTTTTTGCAGTTAGTTAAGCAACATTGTTGCAAAGACTTTTTTTTTTTTTAAAAATTTACATTAGTAATTTTTAAGTTTTTCCACGTGTGCTAAATTTTTTTTTCGGAATTGCTTGGCAGCATTGTTGCAAATACAATTTTTTTTAAATTCATGTTAAATATATTTGAGGCATATGGAATTTATATGTAGAAACATATACATTTTATTCCTAACATTGTTTTGTCTGTAAATGTTGCGCAAATACTTCAAGCCCTTGATACAATTAACCAAAAATTCTTTTATTTTTTTTTAAAATTCTTAATCGAAATTTATGGTTTATTCCTATTATCATTGAAAATGTTCGTTTTGGTAAGATGTCTTTTGTTATTTTCAGTCGTTGTTTTTTTATTTTTGTATGTTTAAAAAACTTAATAAAATACATATATATATAAAGGCAATTCACAAAGTGTTTTATTATGGTTAGTATTGGTTGTATATGCTATATTTTTATTAATGTCACATTCATAATATTTAAGCATAAACAATTATGACACAATAGATCACTTCGCGAATTTCGAAAAAATAAATTTAAAATCTTAAATAACGGATATTTTCGTAAATAAGGTTTGAAGGTTGTAATAAATAAATAATTTATAAAGAGTTGGGTTGAATGTTCCTAATTTCTATAAGTAAGTAGTAAAATTTAAAAGAGAGTTTTAGTTAATTCATATTAATTGTTTAAATTTTTTAATTGTAATTGTAGAAGGAACTATAATTCAAACAACCCGTTTGCCCCTTTATTGTTTTTAAATCGCAAAAAAACTGTTTTCTTTTTTTATTGTTTTTCAATTAAATCATCGTTTACATTTTAAATTAATATTTTGATTTCTTAATTATTTAGCTGTTATTTTAAGTCTGAATTGTAGTTGAAATGTGTGTGTGTGTGTTTGTATACATACATAAATATAGAATGTTGATAAGCATTTCAAAGTATATATATGTTTGTAAACAAGAAATGTTGCTTAAAAAGCTTTTTTAGCTTTCATTGTCGTTTTGAAAAAAGGCATTTTGCTAAAGTGTATTTTTTTTATAAGAACTTAATAAAAAGGAATATATATATGGATGGAAAACTGTTGTTGGCATTTAGTTTATACTTTTTTTTTTCATTTGCTTTAAATTCCATGCGAAAAAAGTGCAGCTTATATTATTTTGCAGTTGTAAAAATATGTTGGCAGAAAAATTTCGCAACTTTTTCACAAAAATGAACAGGGTACAACTCTATCAATATTATTTCATAGATATTCCGCACAAGTTTTTTTTTTCATATACGTTTTGACAGCATTTCACATCATATGTTGAACCAAAAAGTTTTTATAAACACATGTGTGTTACTGGAAACATTTTTTTTTGTTTAGTCAAGTTAGAACAACATTATTTTTAAATAATTTTCATATTATAATTTATGAAATAAAACTAAGTTTGGATACACTTTACAAGAATTTGGAATATAAGCGGTATACGATTAAGTAAATGTTGCAATTAATCTTTGATTGACCACATTATATTTTGGTCAATATTAATATGTTATAGCAGCACTGCTGTAGATATTGAATAATCTCGAAACTATTTTACAAGCATTAATGCTTTATTTAGATACTCTTGATTAGCAACATTGTTTAGATATACGTACTTATATATGCATATTTGTTAAAAGTACGCTTTGAAATATATAACGTTTGTAAATTTCAATCAATATCATTAAATCTTGATGAGTTCTCAGCGGAGAAACTGTTTTTATTTTATTTCTACATTTAATTTGTTTGTTTAAGATTTCAAGTCTGCTATCTTGTTTTATAACAATTTATTTAAAAATTGTTTAAAACTGCTTGCGGTAACAGTTTTTACTCCATATTTACTTGTTTTCTTTAAAAAAATATTTTTAGTAAAATACATGTGGGGTTTGTTTACATACGCAAAACAATGTCGCATACTTTGCAGGAATACAAACGCCAAATTGTATAAACTCGCATGATAGGTAACATTGATACATGTCAAAATTTTAGTGTGAAATAATTAATGTTGCTCAACATTTTTCACAAATTTTCCAAATAAAATGCTGTTCAACATTTTCTACAAATTTGAAGGCAAAGAGACTATTTGCAATTTTTTTTTTGGTTAACAACATTGAATGTTTCTAAGCATGTTGTTTTTTGTAAACATTAAAGCATGTGAAATATATGGGTCGATTACGGACGAAGACTGAACTGAAATTGATTCGCCGGCAGCGAAATCAGGCAACGCCGCTCATGTTAGCAAAAAAAAAAAAATAAAAAAAAGAATTGGTTTTTTAAACATGAGCGGCGCTGCCTTATTTCGCTGGTGGCAACTCAACTGCAGTCGTGTTGCTATCCGAAGTCGACGCATTTATTTTTTTTTACCAGTCCAATTTAAAAATACATAAAAATTTAATTAGAACGTATCTTGCTTATAAACAATGTTGATTTATTTTAAAATGCTTATCAACAAAATGTATGCAAATCATAATTTTTTCTAAAATAAAAATATCTTAAAATATAGTTTTGAACTAAAAAGTATTTGTTAAACATTTTATTTTCGAAAGTTCTCTTTCAAATACAACTGTAATTGCTAGAAGACATCTTGTAAACATAACAAAAATTGAGCCCCTAATAAATGTTATGTTTTGATATGACTTTTAACAATTGTATTGTATTTTTTATTTTTAATACCAAATACATTTTGTGATGTATTTTTTGCCCAATAAACATTTTTGGTTTTTATAGATTTTGTTAGTTGTTTTTACTTTAGGAAATGTTTGAAAAATACATACACAATTATATGAAAAATACATTTAACATCTATATACAGATATTAATTAAGATTTTATTTTTTTTTTGTAACATTATATACACTTTGTTTTTAAAAGTAAAAAAAAAGATTTTACATTCCTAGTGAGTTTTTTTTTTTTTTTTTTTTTAGAAAATTTTAAGGAATTTTAAAAGTTTTTTAAATTTGATATTTTTTGCTTTTTATTCTTCTGTTCTGTTTCGTTTTTTTTTTATCCAGTTTTTCTTAATGGTTTTGTAACTTTACATTTATCAAGTTTATCCTGATTTTTTTTTTGTTTTTTTTTTAAATAAAAAAATTAAAAAAAATATTTTATGTATACATATATTTTATTTACAATATTTGTAAATTTAGTTTTTTGCTGTTTACAACAATTTTAGTTAATTTTTTTTTTGGTTTTACTACTTATTTTGGCACAAGAATTCACATAGAATTTTTTGTCATTATTATTCATAATTTTTTTTCTTTTTTAATTAAAAATTCTTTTGTTTATAATTAATAAGGGTTTTATCTTTTAGGGTATTTTTTTTGTTTTAAATGTGTTTTAAAAAATGTTGCTAGAGTTAAGAATTCCATTACAGTTAAGGATATTTTGTTTAAAATTAAATTTATAAAAAATTTATCTCTTTTTTTAAATTTTATTTAAACTTTGAAAGAACAGAACCGTCAAATTATGCAAACTAGCGAAATAGGCAACATGGCTACATGCCAACTTTTTTGTATGCAGCAATTAATGTTGCTCAACATTTTTTACAAATTTGAACAGACCACCACCAGGGGGAAAACTACGGCATTCGATATCGATCGAAATTTCCATTTAAATTTTATTGTGATCGAATACTTTTTCGATTCAAAAGCCATTTTATTTCTAATTCTTTCAGGAAAAAGTAATTTCGATTCGTTCAGTATCGACTGAAAGAATGTGAAATAAAATTGCTTTCGAATCGAAATATTTTTCTATCACGACTGTCAGAAACGCCCCCAGGATGAAGTTGAAATCAAAATTTCTTTGCAACATTGTAGCAAAAATTCGCTTTTTATCATCTATTTTTTTTTGTCAAATTATATGCCAAAAATAAAGACGGAAAAACAAACAGTTAGGAAGATTTTAAATTATTTTCTTAATGTACAATTTCAAAGTGTTTTGTTTCGTTGAGATTTAATCCAGCAACACAGTGACACACTTATTGCTAAAATAACTTCATATTTCAGGTTATATTTTAGCTGAAACATCACAGAGGTGTATGCATATTGCAACATGTTGTTATTTAGGAAAATCTCAACAGGTAACATCTAACCTGAAACATTACACAAATTGCGACATGTTGTTATGATGATGGATTAATAGTAAATATGTAACAAAATGTTAAATGTGTTTATAATTATTAAAATTCTATGTTTTGTTTGCATAATTTATTTATTATATACAATTTGAAAGTCTAAAATTATGTTATCAACATGTTTCAAATTTAACAAAGAGTCTAAGTGACAACAACATGTTGCTTTGTTAATCATTTTAAAAATTCTAGTTTTTTTTTATTTGGAAATGTTGCATTATTCGTTTTTAGATTTAGCTTAATTCATACTATTTTATTAAAACTGGAGGCATTAAGTATAAAAAAAGCTAAAACTTATAAAGCAACAAGAAACACAATGTTTATACACATGTAAAAAAACATCTAAGCAAATTATGTTTATAAACAATTATTGCATTATTTTACTGTTTTTAAAGATAATTAAAAAGTATAAATAAAAATTTCCTTGACTTTAATGAATTTTTTAACCCTTATTTTCTAATAATATTGTTGTTGTTGGTTTCTTTAATAATGCATTTAGCTTCTGTGTTGACAGATATAATATGTCATTAATTTCTAACTTAAAGTTAGTTTAACTTTTTCAATACAAAAATCAAAATTTGGATTTAAATTTAACCAATTTTTTTTTTATTAAAAATAACTTTTAGCTATTTTTTAAATAACAATTTTATGGCAAATGGTAGGAAAAAAAAGAGAATTATAAAAATAAGGTATTCACAATTAAATATAGTTCTTTTTAATAAGAGCCGTAGGAAGACCCTTATTTTTGTGTTTTTTACCTTTTTTTTTTGGTAATTTCAAGTCAAACATCTTAAAGATATTTTATTTTAATTAAAATGTAAAAATATTTTTAAAATACAGACTTTATTTGTAAGTCCATCACATAAAGAGATACCAATAGCAGAAAGAAAAAAAAAAAAGTAAAGAAAAACTCCTTCTAACAAAAGTTGTTTTGTTATTCGTTTAAAATTTAGAGAGAATTAAATTTAATTGCTTTAATACGAGTTTCATTCGCATTTTACTCTTTTTATAAAGAATATCTGTTGTTTTTGGGAAATAAGAGAACTATAAATATTCTCTTTACGAGAGGAGATCTTTGCTTTTGGGTTGAAGGTAGAATTATTCTTCTGCACGCTATTTATTTTCTTCTTAAAAGACCCAAAAGTTGTAATTGTATTACAACAGTTTTTTTTAAATTAGGGCTAAAACCCCTGATTCTTTAAAAATAATAAAAAAAACGATTTAAAAATAAAAAAAAAACATTATGATATGAGATCCATGTAAATATAACTTTTGAATTCCATAAAACAATTCGCTGATTTCTTTCATTTTGTTTAGTTTTTAGTTTAAAAGTTTAAAATTTGTTTACGTTATTGTTGATAAAGTAGATAACTGTATCTTATTGGCTGATGGAGAGGCCGATGGGGAAGGAGTCGGTACAAAGAGGCTGGAGGATGCAGTTTCCGTAGTTAAACTGCGCTCTTCATAAACTCGTTCCTAAATATGAATTAATTGCTGCTTAGTCAAGATTTTTTTTTTAATATTTTCGTACAACAACTTACATGGGATCTATCATTTTTGAAACGTTTCCATATTGTGGTTTTAGGTTCCATAGGTGTACCATCCACATTGTAGTTGGGATTAGAAAAAGTCAATACCGAACGACTGGAACCTCTTGAGCTTCGTTTAGGTTTGGGATGTTTGCTGGGCGTTATCATGTCTGGAAATTAATTTTTTCAATTTAAATCTCTGAAATACCTTTTAATTTCTGTTTTCTATACTCACATATAACCAAAGCGATAATTACGAAAAGTAATATCAGTGCTATAATTGTTGCTATTACAATGATCAGTTTCATATCCAACACTGGCTTTGCAATTCGAAAATCATCCTCGAATTCATCATTAACTAAATTGTTTTCCATTTCGGTTACATCGTCTAAGTCTTCAACTATCGGATCACTACCTCTTCTGGGTATATAGTAGCGAGGTATGGTTAAACATTCTCTACCATCCGGACGATCTGGGCATGCACAGGTATAATTGGAGCCACGATAAAGACATAAATGTGTGCAACCGCCATTGTCTTGGGAACATTGATTCCAATCCTCAGATTGACGTTTGCGTGATACGGCTCGTATATCCAAAGCTCCAATAAGAGCATCTCTTATTTCTACCGGTTGAGAGTATTTTGAACCCATTGAGCCTTTACGATAAGCACGAAAAATTGACTTGTTATACCAATCTGTCCAGTAGATGTTGTTTTCAAACTAATAATGAAACACCGAAATAGTTTAAAAGTATAATTTAAAAGTATTATTAAAGATATACCATAGTCAAGCCAAAAGGATGCGGAGCAAAAGCCACTATAACTGTGCGGCGTTTGCCATTAAAGTCAACTTGGCCAATATTGTCATCCAAAGCATCAGCCCAAAGTAAACGGCGGTTTCTGTTTGTATCAGATAATTATGGACAGGTCTATTTTAAATAAAACTTCAAAATCACTTACTCAAAATCCAAAGTCAAGCCAGTGGGAAAACCCAAATTATTACTGATTATAACAGTACGATTTGAGCCATCCAGTAAACTGCGTTCAATTCGGGAAGGAGTCTCCCAATCGGCCCAAAACAAGTAACTAAATTAAAAACTAATTAAGGAAAATATTCATAAGCCAAATTGTTCTCTTAACATACCCCTTTTTAGGATGCACTATTAAAGATCTTGGATCTCCTAAGTCATCAGTGATCAATTGTTTTCGACATGAACCATCCAAACGAGAAACCTCTATGACCTTGTGATCCGAGTCTGACCAGTACAAATTGTCCCCTATCCAATCCACAGCTAAGCCATTTGGTGTTAAGAGATTGCTAACGATAACCCTGCTATCTGCCAAATTTAATAAATTAATCCGTTTTATAACATCTAAATTAACATCTGCCACATAAAGCCAATGTCGGCGATAATGATAATCCAAAACAACGGCACCATGTACTCCCTTAATAGGCAAAACCACATCCATGAGATCGGGAGTTTTTAGAGAAATCATACCAATACCCGATCGTAAAGCAATTAACAGATAATCCTCGGGCAAATATTCACATTCCGTTAGACTACCATTGCGCAATTTTAAGCCGATGGAACATTTGCACGAAAAACCGGACGGATTACGTAGACACAGTTGCGAACAGCCCCCATTATTAAGGCCACAAACATTTTCAGGTAACGATGTGTTAGTAGTAATAACTTTGATATCCATTAAACCATCAATATTGGTCATAACATCTCTACGATCAGTAATATTGCTGCGATCAGTCATATGTAAAGCCTTTGACTTCCAATCCGTCCAATAGATGTAATTATCCGTCAAAGCTAAGGCGTAAGGATGCAGCAAAGAAGCCATAATCAATTTACGATGATTGCCCGTATAGTCACAAGAATCTATAGTTTTTAATTGAGCGTCAACCCAATAGATTCGTTTCATTTTTAAATCCAAAGATAAACCATTTGGCCAACCCAAGTTGGAAGTAACAATGCGTTGCCGATTTTCACCATCCATATGGGCACGCTCAATTTTGCGGTAATGTCCCCAATCTGTCCAGAAAAGAAAGCCAGCTTCATAGTCCAAGGCTAATCCACGGGGAGCCTCTAAGTCCTTCCAGGCTATAAGATGACGATGTTTTCCATTTAAAGTGGCAACCTCAATGGTGTGACGACCAGCATCAGCCCAATATATCTAGAATAAACTTCAATATAAATGCATTCCCTAGAATAATATTTGAAAACTTACCATTCTTCCTACTGAATCGACAACCAAACCATCCGGATTATCAATGGTCTCATAAATAACACGATTCACTTCCAAACCATCAGGGGTAGAGCTCATAATAACATCTTCTACAGTGTCTGACCAATATATAATGCCTGTTTTTCTATCCACATCTAAGGCAACAGCGTTGGATATTGGTGGTAAGGGTAAAACCACATCCACCAAATGATCAAAGTCCAATGAAATTTGTCTGATATCCACACGATGAGCAAATATAATATACGAACTGGGTCCAGAGGAACAAGTATGACCATCTTTATTGATGGCTACACCTACAGGACAGGCACAGGCATAACCTGAAGGATTTAGTAAACACAAATGAGAGCAGCCGCCATTGCCACTATCACATGCATTTCGTATCCTTCGCCTTGACCTATGGAAGACGGTTATGTCCATTAAATCGCTGGTATTCGAAATAATGGTGGTAATATCTTTGCCGGTTAGTTTGTCAGCACTGGAAACCGATTTGGTATCCCAATCGGTCCAGTAGACTCGAGAACCACTTACATCCAAGCCAAAGGGATGAGGTAAATTCGCTGCAGAAAGCAAGAAATTAAAAATTAAAATCTTATGCTTTTCTAACCTAAAAAACACCTACCCACTAAAACTTTACGTCCGGAACCATCGAAATTTATATTCTCCAACGACTTGGTTCCACCATCTACGAAATATAGTTTTTGTTGTTCATAATCTATTGCCAAGCCATTGGGCCACTTAATATTTGAAGACAAAACCACTTTACGATTTTTACCATCCATATGAGCTGTCTCTATCATCGCCGGATTTCCCCAGTCAGTCCAATACATAACACCATCCAAAGGGTTGACTACAATATCTCTAGGTTTCTCGAGGTTTTCCCACACCAATAATGTGCGCATTTTACCATTTGTGGTGGCAGCTTCGATACGATATGTAATTTGGTCTGTCCAGTATAGTTTATCGGTCAACCAGTCATAGGCCAAGCCAGCTGGTCCCACTAGATTTGAATGAATTACCTTTTGTTGATAGCTGCCATTAAGGTGGGCCTTATTTATGGTACTTCTTTCGACGTCTGTCCAAAATATGGTATCTGTATCACTGCACCAATCCAAGGCCACTGCATGTTTAAGATTATCCAGTGGTATAATCATATCAACATCTGCAGAGGTTGAGGGCTTAGCATTTAGTTGCCTTAAACGTATATCTTTTCTTCGGGCCACCAAAATTAATTCATCCGGTGCACTTTTGCATGTTTTGCCATCCTCTTTTAGGGTCAAACCTATGGGACAACCACAACGTCTGAAATTCTTGTTGGGAAGACACAAATGAGAACATCCGCCTCTTAGACCTCTTCTATCCTTTTGACAATGATCTTCATAGTCCGGTTGGCGAGCGGGATGATAAGCATGTATATCCATTGGGAAGTGGAAATTTTCATGAATGGATCGGAATCCTTTACCCGTAACTTTATTAGCTGCCGAAACGGTTTTGGTGTTCCAATCAGTCCAATACATAGTGTCCTCAAATATGGTCATTGCAAAGGGATGAGGTAGATGAGTACTAAGTATTTTTGCACGCTCAGAACCATCCAAATTGGAGCATTCAATTGCGTGCTGTTTGGCATCAGCCCAATACAATTTATGACTTGGGTAGTCGATAGCCAAACCATTTGGCCAAGTTACACCTTTCGATATAATAACCTGCCTTTGAGAACCATCCATATAAGCTCTTTCTATTTTGGGATTAGGACCCCAGTCAGTCCAAAATATCATGGCTTCTCCTGGATGTACTACAACAGCTCTTGGTTTATCCAAATCATTAGCCACAATGACAGATCTTAAGGTGCCATCAAAGTTTGAAACTTCAACCCTTCTTGTACCCGAATCCGTCCAGAATAGTAAATCATGAATCCAGTCAACTGCTATTCCTCCCGGAGATTCCAAGCCCCATTTAATCAAATCCCTAACACGTGTTCCATTAATATAAACCATTTTTATAACATCTGTGGATATGTCAGACCAAAAGAGTAAACCCTTCTTATAATGATAATCCAAAGCAATGGCATTGTGAAGACCCTTAACAACAGCTGTATAACGATTATTGCTTAGAGTAACTCGCCTAATATCCCAACGATTAGCTACCATCAAGGTCATGGCACCACCCAAGGCCTTGCAGGTGCGTAAGTCTGGACGTAACACATAACCATTCTCACAGGAACATATAAAGGAGCCATGGGTATTTTCACATTTTTGAGAACAAACCGGATTTGTTAAATACTGACATTCATCAATGTCAGTGCAGCTAAAACAAAGAGAAAATTGTATAACTGTAGTCGTTTTTCTTAAAAAACTTACTTTTTCTTATTTGAATTCATTAGGAAACCCAGACGACAGGCGCACTCTTCCCTTCCTCGTGGTGTAGTTATACACAATTGTTCACATTTGCTACCCTGTTCACATTCACGATAATGAGGACAATTGATTTCATCTTCTCCTAGAGGACAGTCATTTTGGCCATCGCATACATGTTTTTGATGTACGCAAATCCTTTAATTAAATCAATATTAAATTAACAATGAATTTGAAAACGTTTTTAAATTTCCACTCACTTGAGATTTGTTATATTCTTTTTCGCCGGACACAGAAACTGACCCGGATCGCATTGCAAATGACAGTCGACTTCATCCTCGGCAGAGGAGCAATCCGGATAACCATCACACAACCAGGTACGCTAAAAGAAAATTTAGATTTATGTTATTTGATCAAAAAGTTAATGTTTGAACTCTCACCAAAATACACCGCCCATTATTGCAGGTGAACTCATCTGTGCCACAAGTAGCCGATAATGCAGAATTCATATTACCACATTCATTTTCGTCTTCGCCACCATCACAATCCTGTTCTTTGTCACATTTCCAGCGCATCGAAATACAAGTACCATCGGCACATTTAAATTCACTCGAAGTGCATTGCGAAGGTTTTTGAGGACAATTCTCTTCATCGCTCCAATCGCCGCAGTCATTATCGCCATCACAGCGAAATCGTGCTAAAATACATCTACCGCCAGGACCACCAGCTCCACCCAAACCACCCCTACACTTAAATTCTCCCTCCGGGCAACTATTTATCACAGCTGGGCATTTAGTTTCATCCGAATTGTCGCTACAATCTTGCTCACCGTCACAGCGAAAGGCAATTGAAATACAGTAACCATCATTGCAGGAAAAGTGTTCACTGGAGCATCTAAAATAAATAAAGTTTTAATAAATAAAAAATAGATGTATTTAAGGTATTTCCTAAGTTTTGTGAACTGTAAAGTGCACATTAAAATACTGACTTTTTCCTAACATTTCCACTTACCTCGTACGATTACAGTGACCTTCATCTGTATAATCCTTGCAGTCATTCTCTCCATCACACACCCAGTGTTTTGGTATACAGAAGCCATTGCCACATTCAAATTGATCTTCTATGCAATCCACTCTCTCACCACACTGCGTTTCGTCAGAGTAATCACCACAATCATCATCACCGTCGCACAGCCAATCCTTGTTAATGCAACGAAATGTCTTCGGACACATAATATGCAAACCCGTTTGTTCACACTCCCTCGTCAATTTGGCCACCATATCGTCAACCGAATCACAATCCCATTCATCGGAACCATCTTCACACTGAGGAACTTTATCACAACGTTCACCTAAAGGTATACAATTGCATTTCGTCTGGCACTGCCACTGCATTTCACCACACATATTCGGGCAATGATGACTGAAAGAATCACTTTGACTCAGACGATCTTGTTCGCGATCATACAAAGTTATGTGATTAATATGCGGTCGAAACACTTTGTTCTTAACATGTAACAAATTCATAAAGCCTTCTCGACCACGAGAAATCTCTCGACCACGACTTACTTCACCATCTCTAACACCATAAAGATCAGTGCGACTACCGCCACCACTTCTCGGACCAGGCACAATTATTTTACCCACTTGCAAGCCGTTGCCTACATCGGGTGTGAATTGCGGCAAAATCGGTTCATACATATCAACGTCTATTTCATGAGGCGGTCCGAACGAAGGATGTACGTGATAGTCCTCGTAATCGTTTTCCACATTTATATCCAAATCATCGTATTCCTTTAAATTATGGGTTTGTTGTTTGAGTACTTGCTTGTTGTTTATCTTGTTGTGTCTTCCCACCGTTCCAGAACCGCCACCGACTGCGCCACCATTGCCTCCACCACCAGCCGTTCGTAATTGATGATGTTGTTGGGGATTGTGTGCGACCACATGTTCATGCGAGAAGACGGTAGGACCTAGTATATGTTTCGGATATTTCGGATATTTAACTATTGAACCAAATTTAATTTTCGAATTAAAACCATGCAATGTTGATTGGGGGTCGCCATCATCACCAAGAACTGCAAAAGATGTGAGAGAGTGGAAGAGTATTGATTTTATTATTTATAAAAGAATAATAAGAATTTCGATATAATAAAACTGTTTTGTGAAAAACAAAGGAATTCTTAAAATCCGTTATTAAGGATCAAACCAATAATTTTTGGGAAATAAAATTCCGAGATAATCGTAATTTTTCATGTGAAAATTGTTAAGGAGTTTTTAATTTAAAGCAAAACTGTAAAACTAGATTGGACTATGGGAGCTAGTTAGATAGGAATAGCATGGAGAGTAAAGTTATCTAGAAGGACGAAAAAGCATAATCTGGCATCTCTGCAAATTTCAGCTTTTCGAAAATACGTAGGAAAAGCAGATGGTGCACAAACAAATCTAAGACAAGCATCAGCTGATTTGCAAACTAATCGGAGATGCGCATCAGATACAGCGCCGTGATGCATTTTCGAATAGTCACGATGTTTTCATGTTTTTTACAGATTGATATATGCATATTTTATATCAGTGTATAGCAAATTGTGTCTACTTTTTAATTAGATAAGTATAAAATTGTCAACAACTATAAAATTTGTGGCAAACTTTATGGAAAGAATAGAAAAAAAAAATATTTAATATTTAATTGAAAAATTCCAGAATTCTTAAATTTTAAAAGGTCTTAAAAAATGTATGGTTTCATATTAAAAGGTTTTAGTCAGTGTTCGAAAATAAACAGAACATTATTAAGCGTTTGTGTAGACGAACACAACCCTTAATGCCGTTCGAAACTATTTTCAAGAAAAAGCCGAACATTATATAATGTTCTGTTCTTCGTTTAAAAACAAAACAATTGTAGTGATACGGTAGACAAGCATTATATTTAAATGTTCTATAATGTTTTTTTTTTAAATTGATAAAAGAAGGAACAAATGAAAAATTTTAGCACCGACCGCACCACGAATAGCTTTTTTGTTTATTGTGTATATGTTTTGGTTGTGTAAAATTATTTTGCTGGCTTTTTGTTTCTTTTTCGTATGTGTATTTTGTTTTTGTAAAAAATGTTGGTTATTTTTACCAGCCAAAAGGTCGCTACGTACAACAGAAACGACCAAACATTATTAATCTGAACCGAACACAATGAAGTTTGTGGTTTTTAAAAAAAACCGAACGGAATTTAATGTTCTCATCTTTTTCTTGAGTTGGATAACAACAGTATTGTTTTTGTGTTCGAAAGATGACAAACAGAAAAACGTTATTTTTTTCAATGATTTACTACATAAACACTATTAGCGTTTGTGTTTTCCACAAATCAACCGAACCGAACACTTAGGAGCGATATTAAGTGTTTCTTTTCGAACAATGGTTTGAGTGAAGATTCTTGAAATTCTTAAAAACTTTTTAATTTTTTCCACCTTTTTGTTATTGCTAATTTTTAAAAAATTTCTGCATATTCCTTTGTTTTTTGTTTGGGGTTTTCTACTTCAAAAACTGAGCAAAATATATGGTTTATTATACCCTTGATCGAAACTTAAAAAGGTATATAAACGGTTAAATTTTAAGGGTCAATGTTGAATATGAGCCACACCTAACCGTCAAGTTTTTTTCTGCATTTCATTTGACATTTCTCAATTTCAGACTAACTCAATTTCAACCATGGAAAACTACACAATCAAGCAACGCGTTAAAGTTATTCAGACTTATTATGAAAATGGGCGTTCAAATCAAAATGCATATCGTGCACTTCGTGATTCAGTGATGAGGCAGATTTTCCACTCAGTGCAGAATTGCCGCGTTTGGGCGAATGATAATCCAGGAGTGAGTGCCGATAAGCCAATGCACCCACAAAGAGTGACTATTTTGTACGGTTTATGGTGGCATCATCGGGCCGTATTTTTTCCAAAATGAGGCCGGTCAGGCATTAACTGTAAATTGTGATCGCTTTTGTGGTTTCAACAGGAAGGTGCCACTTGCCACAACTAACGAAACAATGGCTCTTTTGCCGTTAAGAGCATGTGATTTGACATCGTTGGACTTCTTTCTTTAGGGTTATTTGAAAGAAAAGGTGTACGTCGATAAGCCAGCAACAATTCAAGCGATAAAGGATGAGATACTTCAGCACATTAACGGAATAAAACCTCAATTATGCCTCAGCGTCATCGAAAATTTGGACCATCGGAGAGAGGTGTGCCGCCGTGGTCGCGGCGGATAATTGCCCGATATTTTGTTCCATACATAATTGAACCATACCAAAAAGAAACGAAAATAATTTCCGAAATAATTTGTGTTTTATTCAAAATCAACATCGGCCCTTAAAATTTCGATAAGAAAGATTCAATAATAAAAATAAAAATTTAAAAAAAAAAAAAAAAAAAAATTTAACCAATCTTTATATATAAAACGATGCGGAAGATTATTAAGTTTAATTTTTTTGGACAAAAAACAAATAACAATTCATGAAATCTATTAAATAAGTTTATAAACGCATTAAAAGTTTATATGTTATGCAAAGCAAGCAGTATTGGTATGAAATGAAAAAAGTAAAACTATTAAACAAAATATTACAGAATAATTCTTGGAAAATATAATTTTAGTACAGAATAATTGTTTTGAAAATCGTTTGACAGCGTATTTCAAACTTTAGTCAAGAAGAGTCCTGCCAATGAGAAAACACGCTCTCTTTCAACGGATGTATGTAGGGATGCAACATCCTTCCGAAAAACATCGATGCCTAAAAACATCGATTTTTCAACGATAATCATCGATGTTAAAAAACATCGGTAGAAACACGATACATCGTTGTTTCAACATCGATGTTAGAAACTACTTTGCATTAATACTTACCATATTATTAAGGTCCAACTATACTATGCACAAGCTTGCAAAAGCTTCTGTCAAAAATTAACAAAAATCCTATCAAATGAATTTAAAAACACCAAACCAAAATCAGAAGATTTGGTTCCTTACGGAAGATCCGATTGTTTTCGCGCTTTGCTTAAACAAATGACAGATTCATAAAACTTGACAAAAAGCTACAATATGACTTAACACATATGATTTACATGTATTCGCACAGTTACTTAAGCATATTATAGTTGGGCCTTTACACTTGTTCACACAGTTTATAAAATACCCTGCAAATAATAATGGACTACCTGATCCATTTTGATAAATGGACTAATCCATGGACTGGTCCGATGTAATGCAAGCATGGACTATGCCATTGCACAGTGGTTCCGCCAAAGGCCAAAAATCAAAAAATATTGTCACAACGTATAAAAAAAATTTGTAAGCAAATTGTCTCTAAAATGTTCAATCTTCGCAATGGCAAACCGGTTTTTACTGGAAACATAACGGTACTTCCTAAAAATAGAACGAAACGCACGAACACGTGTTCAGTTGTAACGCAAAGCTTAGCAATTGCAAAAACATTCGAAGCGAAAGTCAGTTTCAAGTGGATCGCATATTCTTGTTGTGAACAAAATTACATAATTTATCAATGGATTTTGAAGTTAAAGGTGGTTATTTTATTTTTGTAAATAATTAAAAACTATGTTGTGAATTTGTCCTTTTAAAATTAATGTTTTATGTAACCTTAGTTTTTGTTCCTTTTTTGGGCATGGCTTTTATGTTTACTTAAAGTTTTAGTTGTGTTCCCCACTGATTCCCCCATAGATATTATATTCATTGTATTAATCTAAGTTTTTACTTAATAGAAGTGTTTAAATCAGCTGCAGAAACTTGCAGATGTGTTAGAAATATTCAATAATCTAACGCATCTTATTATTTTTTCAATGTCAAACTTTCCCAGCAGAGCCTCTGTATTTGTTTTGTGTGTTTGTTTTTGTCTTTACTTGTGGTGCCCAATTTGTATAAATACCTCTTAATATTTATTAATTTTTTGTTTTTAACTTTTAATTTGGTAGGCAACATATGTCAGTGTGTGTTCACACGCCTACATATTTTTAATTTATGGTGCTCCAAAAAAGGCACAAAAGCTGAAAAATTACGAGAAGTAAGTAATTGCTGATGTACAACAAAATTTTGAAAACAAGGGCTTACTCGAAGAATTCAATGCGCTTACTCAACCTATTGAGTACATTTGTAAAAAAATTGTTGAGTTTTGGAAGCGTTATAAACGTATGAAGTCTTCCATTTTGCATTACGAGTCTGATTGGCTGAGTACAAAGGAATCAATTTTATTAACAAATACGAAAAATGAACACAAGGAAAATGCGGAAAGTGCTCCACGTGGCCGTCAAAAACTAAATTTTATGGAGGCGTCCACGAGATCAAAGCGTCGGCGTATAGCTCAGCTGGTCAAAATTGACGAGACCGCTGTTTCTGCATTAGGCAACAAAAGTCAAAGCCAAAATGTATTGCCAGCGGATCCGACAGAAGTAATTTCTCTTTTAATGGAGACCGTAATGACGAAACACCAATATTTGCTGAAACGGAATTTTGTGAACGATTTGTTTCCGAGCTATCAATGCATTTTAAGCTCCAAAAAAGCTAGATATCCTGACAACATATCTGTGGACGAATCCTACGCAGAAGTCGATCTTCAAAGTTTGCTAGATAACACAGCCTCGAGCATTTTAGAGCTTCAAGCTGATGTTGTTCAAACGGTCACTGAAGATTCCACTAAAAATTTACTTTTAATCGGGAAATGGGGATTTGATGGAAGTGCCGGCCACAGCGAATACAAACAAAAGTTTTCAAACGCTGATTTGGACGACAGGAGCTTGTTTGTAACATCATACGTTCCTCTGCAGCTTGTTGCGCAAATAGATGGTCAAATAATTTGGAAAAACCCCCGACCATCTTCTACTCGTTACTGTCGTCCAATTAGGTTCTAGCTTAAGAAAGAGACGACCGAACTGTCGATTAAAGAAGAACAATATTTTAAGGAAAAAATAAGCCAATTAAGACCAACCGAAATATCCATTTTTAATAGAAAAATTCTGATTACCCATAGTTTGCATCTTACTATGGTAGATGGGAAAGTATGCAACGCCCTACCTGAATCATCGTCGACAAAGTGTTATATATGCGGGGCAAAGCCTAAAGAAATGAACGACGTCGGAAAATGTTTGAGCAAAGAAGTTGACAAAAAATTTTATAAGTTTGGCTTGTCTCCACTACACTCTTATATACGCTTCTTTGAATACTTCTTGCACATTTCATATAAATTAGAGGCCAAAATGTGGCAAGTAAGAGATGCAGAAATGAAGATTTCTGTATTAGCGAGAAAAACAAAAATTCAAAAGGAATTTAGGGAAAAGATGGGAATAATTGTGGACACACCTAGAGATGGAGGCAGGAGATCATCTAACGATGGAAATATTGCTAGCAAATTCTTTGGAAATACAGCATTGAGCTCTGAAATTACTGGTATTGATGAGAGATTAATTCATAAATGTGCAACTATATTGCAAGCCATCGGATCTGGATATAATATCAATGCTGAAAAATTTAACAACTACGCACTGGATACTGCAAATGATTTAATAACTGCTTATCCATGGTATTATTTACCGGCGACCGTACATAAGGTGTTAATACATGGTTCTGCTGTAATACAGTATGCATTACTGTCGATTGGAGAGCTATCAGAGGAAGCTGCCGAGTCCAATAATAAGGAAATAAAAAAATGTAGACTTCAACACAGTCGGAAAATTTCACGCACACTTTCAAATACAGATGTTATTAACAATTTAATTTTAAGATCAGATCCATTTATTACAGGACAAAGACAACTACCTAAAAAACCAAAATCAACTATATTAAAATCTGTTTTTGATTTATTAGATGATTCTTTTTAATTTTTTTTATTCTCAACTTAGTTTTTAATTTACTGCTTTTTTCTAATTTACATTTTGTTATATTTTTTTTTTAATTCATGAAAATACATATTTTGTTCTAAAATTTATTTCCTCTTTTAATATAAAATAAAATGTTTTGTTAAGAGGGGCTTACATTTTATTTGACGCTATGTACAGTAGATCAACTCGTATGGAGACATGACCTATGACAGCTATATGATATAGTAGTCCGATCTGAATGAAATTTGGTTTGGGTATCGAATATGGCATTATATGCATACTGTGTGAATTTGGCAGAGATTGGCCAAAAAATAATATTTTAAATCCGATCGTCCCTATGGGGGCTATATGATATAGTTATCCGACCTAGCTAAAAATTTTGTCATATATTGGAAATAATTGAAAAAAATTTTCATGAAAATTTCATTACTATATTCCCACTCAAAGCGTTTTTGGCCGCTGCTCCATACAAGCGGATCCACTGTGATGTGGTTCAAAACTACGTCAAATACTATGTTTAACAGTAGTGGAGACAAAACACAGCCTTGACGAACAACTACGTTTACTTTGATGGGTTTGCTTGCTGAACCCTCGTTAATGAGATTAATTATCTTCTCGGGAACTCCTTTGCATATAAGAGCTTCCTGTATTGCCTTGTGTTGTAGTGTATCAAATGCACGTTTAAAGTCAACGAACACTAAGTAAAATCCCGTTATAAAAAGCCTCTACATAACGAAGTTAGAATAAAGCAAAATTAAATTTTAAGCACAACGGGGAAGTCCCTTTTAAAAACAACGAAAGGTACATGAATGTCTTTGCATATGTAAAGCGCCACAAATATAGTCAAATCTTTGCCAAAATGAGTGTATTAAAGCGTAAATTAATAACTATACGAGAAAAAATTTCTTTAATTGATGCTGTTGATCGTGGTGACAAATCTAAGCAAGAAATTGCTAAACAATTTAATATACCGCCGAGTACTACTTCTACAATTTAAAAAATCGGGAGATTATTAGCAACGCTAAAGCTTAAAAGTGCAAAGGGTTGCGCCTTGCAGAATATGAAGACGTTGAGCAATGTTTATCTAAATGGTTAACACAATGTCGAAATCAAAACATTCCTTTAGGAGGACCGATGGTAAAAACCAAAGCTGAACAGTTTGCAGCACATCTGGGACACAACGATTTTAAAGCTAGTAACGGTGGGCTTGATAATTTTAAAAACCGCCATGATATCGGATTTCGAAAAGTGAGTGGAGAAAGTGCCAGTGTAAGTGATGAAGTTTGTTCAGAATGGAAAGCATTGTTACCAAGTATGTTGGCGGAATAAGAGCCGCGCAATATTTTTAATGCAGACGAAACTGGACTTTTTTTAAATGCGCACCAGACCAAACAATGGCGTTTAAATCCGAAAAATTCCACGGTGGAAAAAATAGAAAAGAAAGATTATCTATTTTAGTTACTGTTAACAGTACATAATTAACATAACATAAACATAATTTTTTATTTACCTCTTAAATAGTGAATTTTTATTAAGTACATAGTATTTTCGTGTAAAATAGAATTTGAACAAAAAAAAAAAAAAAACTGTAGTTATAGCGATTTTTTTTTCGTATTTCTTTAAATTTCGTTATACTAAGGTTTCACAATGCATATGTATAATATAGCTATAACGAAGTATTTTTCTATCCCCTAAAGATTCGTTATATCGAAGTTTCACTGTATATAAATAAGATTTCGAATTTTGCAATATTTTTTATAGATAAAAACATAAATTTAGTACGATTTTTTTCTTTTGTGAAAATCCATATGCAATCTAAATAATTCTTTTTTTTAATTAAAATGATATTTTAATAAAAACGGCATTAAAATGTTAGCAATGAAAATATCTTACACGTATAAAATACTGCGTTGTATGAAAATTTTCATCAGTATTATTGTAAACATATTTGAGCAACATCACTTAACGAAATCAAATAAAGGATTTATCTTGGTAAAACTGTTCCTGAAGAGAACTGCATTATGAGATTTTGGAAAAGTAACAGACGTAAATTGCTTTTTGGCCAACAAAAACCTCTGTGCGGCGGCTTAAGTGGACCGTACTTTTTCAAGAACGATGAAAATCGCACCGTTACAGTCAATGAAACAGGGAACCGTTCGATGATTACCTACTTTTTTTTTGTGCCCAAACTGGAAGAATTGGACTTGGTGGACACCACACGCCATACCATGAACCAATATTGCGATGTTATTTTGGTAGGCAATTAATCTAATGTTTTGGAGCCGTCCATTGGCCATTAAGCGAGTTGACACCAATAGACTATTTGCTGTGGGGAAACGTAAAGGCTTTCATGTACAGTAATAAGCCAGCCACTACTCCAAAGAAAGACAACATTACGGCTGAAAAACAACATTACGGCTGTCATTGGTGACATACCGGCCGAACCTACGAACTAACCATGGGCAAAATTTATATAAACCTTTTAAAAGTACATTCCAGGCATTCATTTATCGTTTTAATTCTTATTCGCTTTAAGGTTTTATTTGTATAATATTTTCAGCTTTTCTAAAATCTTTGGAAAATGTTTAATGATGATCTGGCCTAAGCAACCAGTTTGAAAATAAAAGAATTTAAAATTTATTTCACCTTTTACGAATGTGCGTTGGTCTATTTGCAAAAAAATATTTTAAATTGTATTTAAAAAATGTTTAATGTTACATAAAAAATCTGAATTTTATGTATTTGATAAAAAAAAGTAAATTTTTAAAAACAAAACAAAAAAAAAAAGCATTACAAAATTTAAAGTAGTTATACATCGAAAAAAGTCTGAAAAAGCTTTTGAAGAAAGCAAAAAAAAAAATAAAAATCAAGGTGTAGGTTTCCAATAATAAGAAAATCGTAAAATTGTGTATAAACATACATTTTTATGTATAAAAATATTATCTATATAAATATACATACATACATATTTACATCTTTACAGTAAGTGGGTTGATAATTACAATTTGAGGGGGAAAAAAACTTAACGAACGAGTAAATAGTGGGCAATTTTAACTTCAAAACCCGAAAAATATCAATAGAAAGTAAAAAAGATGAAAAAGATACAACAAACAAAGAAATAAATATTGGATGGAAATAACGAATACTTCTGCTATTTTCTTTTTTAACGAATTATTCTTGCAGACGGTAAAAGTAATCGAAAAGCTTTCAACTTTTAGTGTCTCTTTTTCGTATACGTTCTTACATGTTTTGTTTGTTTTTGCAGAAGGAGTCTCAACCCTAACCTTACACTCTACAATTTTAATGAATGAATGAATGAATGCCAGCTAAGCTTTTTTTTTTGTATTTACACACACTAATATTTTTCTAGACCAACACACACACACATACACACATAAACAACTTTTACATGTGTGTATGCACAAACTTTGCAAACAGTTTTTAGTCAATTGTCTAAAAATCCCAGCAATACTATAAGGGATATATGTATATTTTTACTGCTATTCTATACATCCAGCCAGCCAGCGAGCCAGTCAGTCCATAATCTATATACTCTAAGTGTGTGTTCGATGTTAAAAATGTTGCTCCAAACTTTACAATCTCCAAACGAAAGAACAAATGAACGAACGAACGAACGAACGAGCGAACAATCACAACAACACTCACATACAAATCTCATTCATGTTGAAGAGTTTTAATGCGCATGCACAAATATGCGCGTACGAATGGTTAGAAGGATGGATGGACGGATGACTGGAAGTGGATGCTCGCGTCAAAATACTTGAAGATTAATGAATTTTTTATGATTTGAAGCGATTTGGTAGAGATGTGCGAAATCAAAAATAAGAGATTGAGAGTATTTATAAAAAAAGGAAGTTTTACTTGTAGTAAAAAACATTTACCCCCGTATTCATAAAAAAAAAATTATTAAAAATTTGATAATAAATCCCGCACAAAAAAAATGTTTGCAAAAAATTATTAAATTAAATAGTTAATTGGTGTGCATTAATTATTCAATTAATTTTTTGTTTGCTGCAATTAATTTTTTTAATCAAAACCTATAAAATTAAAAGTTTGTGTTTATGTGGTGTATTTTTTAGTTTATGCAATTAATTTTTTAATTGACAAAATTTATGTCCCATGACTCGAAAATATAAATCCGTTAATTGATATGATCAATTCCTTTGCAGGGGCAAAATTTGTTTAATTATAGTCGATTTTCTAGTTTTTCTGTGCGCAATAATTTTGAAAATTGCCATACGATGTTTACACGTCCAGATAGCGGTACGTCAATCGACCATGTTTACAGCAACATTTTTAATTTAAATTTCTTGGGTGTTGACTCAATCTAACGCAAATTGTCCGATTATAACATAATTTCGTGCAGATTGGAGCATTTATCGATGAAAAACGTTTATATTGTGATTATGAGCGTGCAAAAACTCATATTCAATCTGAAACAACAAGAACACGTGCAACGGGAAACCCATCTGAGGATACAACATTGCTAATATCATGTGTAAGTGATGCTATTGAAAGATCTACTATTATAAAACCACATAAGAACTTGATTAATCAAGAAATTACTCCATGGATTAATGAAAGTTTACAAATATTGATTTTATATAAGAAAAAACTTTAAATACAACGAAGAAAAAAGCCGAGTAAGTCTAATGTAGATAATAGACTTAAAAGGATAAGTAATGTAATAAAGCGTCTTGTTTGGAATGAACATATATGCAATTTTAAAACTAAAATTGGTCAAGCCATTGGTATTTCATATAAGTTAAAAAATAAATTTGAAAAATGTACAAAATTTTCAATTTACCAAGCCTTAATCGAAAGCCATCTGAGTTATTTAGCTGTCCTATATGGATACAAAAAGAGTGCAGAGTTGAATTCTCTCTCAGAGCAAAGCTTTAAAAAAATTGTAGCAAAACTTCCTAATACCCACCACGCAACTATACCATTATATAAAAATATATTTCTAAGGGTTTTACGAGTTTATGGAATTTACAAAATGAAACTTTTATTTTATTTTTTCAAATGTGTTCATAATATTGGATATCATACAATAAAATTTCAGATGAACAAATATTCAATAAACACCAGAAATAATACGAGTTTAATGGCAGCTCGGTGCAGGTTAGAAACAACCAAGCAAAGAATCGAATTTGTTGGCAGTCGTGCGTTTAACAATTTGCCACAAAATTTGAAAAGTGTAAATAGAATTTCATTATTTAAAATTTATTAAAAACTTATTTATTACAACAGGCTGAAGGACTTATATAATATGAAATGTTCAAATATTTATGGCGTTTTTTTTTCTGAGTAAAATTCTGCATTTATTCTGCCTTTTACATTGTTTTACATGCCTAAAAATTAAAGGAATAGGACTTTTACAAAAAAGCTTTATAAAATACTTAACTGAAATTTAGCTCATAGAATAGATTAGAAAAATATAAAAAATGTTGAATATAATAAAGTAAACTATTAAAGGTAATAGTTTCTATTAAAAAAATTTTACATATTCAACACTCATTTAAATTAAAGGGGCATGAGTGCAGCACTAGATCAAGGCGAATTCAGTACAAGGTGGTGGCAAGTTGTGAGCCGTAAACACTAACAATGCAACATCTGTTGTTTATGTTGGCTTTGAATTATTGTAGTCTTGCAACCACTTTATTGCTTTATGCCGAAATTTGTATTCTTTTGTAAACGTTAAATATGAAACATTTCTTAAAAATTAGGGGAGCATTTAAAAATGTTGCCAAGTCACATGTAACACTAATGCAACACTTTTTTTTTAGAAAAAAAACACCATTAGTAACTTCTTTTTACTTTTTTTCTTTTCTTTATTATTTTTAATTAAATAAAAGCTACATAACAAATAGAAACTGGGAATTATTTCCTTCCGAAGGTTACTTTATATTTTATTCAACATTTTTTATTTTTCGAATTTATTCTATGAGCTAAATTTCAGTTATGTATTTTTATAATGCTTTTTTGTAATAGTCCTATTCCTTCAATTTTTCAGAAGTCATTTCTGAATATAAGCTACATATTTACCAGCTCGCCTCTAAAATGCGCAGAGGCTTTAGTGAAAAACTGCAATTATTTAAATAAATAATAATAATAAGAAAAAAACAAACGTTTATTAAGTAACATTTTCATAGAAAACCGATTTGGTAAACATTTATTAAATTCAAAATATTTTTATGAATATGGTAGTTATTAAAAAATTTAGTTCGAATGTTTTTTAGTTGAAACCCAACATTTTTGAAAAAAAATTAATTATTATTTACAATTATTGCTTCGCAGAAAAGAGTTTTAACATTAATAGTAAAAATCGCTTTCGTACACAATGTGTTATTTGTTTTTGGGGAAAATAAAAGGCCGGAAAACCAAATGTTGATCTGCTGCTATTGCATTTGTGGAATCTCAACAAATTTCACATGTAACAAGTCATAAACAAAATTTTGATGAAATTCATTAACTTTTAAGTTAAAACAAAAAATATATAAACATTTCTTTCCATCATAAAATACTTAATAATAATTTTTACAAGAAAAACTTCTACCACACATGAAAATGGTTTGGGAGAAAAAGCCAGAAATCTAAAACAAGAAGTAACTAAAGTTTTTTTGACTTTAAATTTGAAAATGGCTTTTGAAGGCAAATATTTATTCATTAGCGTTACTCATCTATTTTCTAATTGCAAATTAGTAACTTAAACCACAAGCGGCTTAAGCGCCTTTTTTTAAATTGAGCTTACACATAAAATTATTAGGTAAAGTTCAGAGCACAAGAGTTGAATGTGGGATTCCCAACCGGTAGCGAGATATGGCGACCAATTCTAGCACCTGTTTCGCTTGGAGCACAAGGGGTATATGAGAGCTTAATACGCTTTCGCTCTAAGCAAATATTACAATTTTTCACATGAATTGAGTGCGTGAATTCAAACAAGTTCTGAGATAAAATTTAGCGACTTATTGGAGCACTTGTCGTCAAAATATCTGTTTCACCTTATTGCACATAGTATTCTATTTATTATATTTTTGGCCAAATAGAACCACAAATATGGTCGCATCACATGCCACTGTATCTAAAGTCAAGCATCGAATCTGCCACTAAGGAAAACAAAACACTCAACTTACTTCCAAAACTAGTGTGGAAAGATGCACAAAAGGAAAAACAAAATATGAATCAAAACTTATTTATGCTACAAAATCAAGGCGAATTCATCAATTTACAACAACTAGTTGATGTAATTAAAAATCCAATTCCAAATCAAAATCGAACCACTTTCAATAAGTCGATATTTAAAACTAAATGGTTTAACTACAAATGTTTCAATGCTAGGAAAAATCTTTTTTTTTTTTTTTTTTTTTTTTATTTTCCTTAGCTAATCCCGCGAAGCTTTATGCTTGTCAGCAGGAAAGATACCAGAGTATCTGGCGGGAAATCGAACCCGCAACCCCGGCGCTGATAGACTAGCTCGCTACATTGAAATTGTTGTTAATTGAAAACAGCATAGACTCTATAGGAGCGTATGAGTGATATAAATTGTAACTATTTAAATTATTCATACTACAACATCCTTGGATTAAAACGAGGGATGCCAGTAGGAACTGGTTTTTGTAAATCACGGAAGTCGGGATTTCAAAAAATTAAATCCCGTAATCTGAATAACAATTGACTTATCTGAATTATAATTGACGCTTTCTGAGTTACAACTGGAAAAGGTGTAGTAATGGATTTTTTTGTAAGACACGATTAAAATTTTTAAAAAATAAATTTAAATTGAGTAACTGAAATTTGAATTTGAAATTAATTAAAAAAATTATATTTTAACAAAAACACACATTCATAGTCACCACCACTAGTGGTAGGAATTATGTCGTGTATAATATTTACTTTTTAATTTCGTAAAATCACTCCATAAAGAACCGTAGTTTTTATGCCCACTTTCAGAAAACACTTTAATTATTCTAACCCTGTAAAGAGTAAATCCATTAAAAACTTATACCACCTGGAATTTTTGGTTTTTCTTTTTGTTTTGTACACTTCAAGAGCAATTTTTTTTCTTTGATTAATTTTCTTCTTTAATTATTTTCTGCACGTTAAAATTACTTTATAAAAATACGCTTAAAAAGGTAAACAAAGTTTAACATTTTTCTTTCGTTTTCAATGACATTCAATTGCAGAGTTAATCAAATAAATATACAAGATCAATATTGTGTTCCCTATCCTCTCAATGTCTTCTTTATAAAAAAAGGTAAAAAAAATCAAGTTAACAATTTCGGGATTGGCTAAATCCCGAAAATCCCGGGATTAAAAAAATTAAAATCTCCGGATTCGCTGAAACCCGAAAATTTTTTGGAATCGGGATTGGCATTCTCAATTCAAACCAAACATTTATCATGATTTAATTATATTCACTATGCTGCACAGTGGGAGAAATGGCCAATCTAGCAGAGATTTATTAATAACTTCTGAAAAAAAGCTGATATTTTAATTCGGAATTTTTTTTTATATAGATAAGAATACAATAAATTAAAGTTAATACAAATAGAATTTTTCGTAAAGGCTAAACATTTTTTATTAATTTTTTTAATTTTCATATAAAAGTGCTCTACTCAGTATCTGAAGAGCTATCATCTGACATATTGTTTTCTTCACCTGTTTTGAAAAGAAGACTTATAACATCATTATCTAATAGCTCAGCCTTTTTTGAAGAGGGTACTGGACCTTTAGATAACATGGTAATGAAAGGATCTGATGAAACAAACAGAGTATGAGCCAAGTCTTCCATTGTGTTTTTCCGTGAATTTTTCCGAGTATGATGTAGGCGAAATTTTCTCAGGTCTTTATTTCTGGCTTCGAGAGCTTCTTCTGACATCATACCTATTGGGAGTGAAACGTATTTGATTATATCTGCACCATGGATTAAAATTTTATGGACAGATGAAGGCATATAAAACCATGGATACAAATCAACAAAATTAGTTGCCGTTTGGTATGCATACAACTGAAAGGCATCCGTATTGACTTCATATCCAGAAGCCATTGTGCGTAAAATAACGCTGAAACGATAAATTAGTGAATAGCTTACACTAGTTATTTGAGCAGCCAATTTTGGTTGTTGGAAAAATTTTCTGGCTGTGTTGCCATTATTAGTTGTTCCTGATCCAGGCATTGGAATATCAACTAGTATAGCCATTTCCTTTCTCAGATTGGTTTGTATTTCAGTTTTTTTTTTATCAACAATCGCTTTATCACAACTGCGAACCTGCCATTTTTGAATAGGAATCCTGTAGGCGATATGGAGAATACATTCAAAGAAGCGAATCCACGCATGTAAAGTTGATAATCCACATTCATATAAATATTCTTTGCAGGGCAAATTATCGACCATTTTAAGGTCGTTCATATTTTTTGGCGATACATCACAAATTCCACATTTTTGGGATGATGATTCTGCCACAACACTAAATACCTTCCCATCTATCATGGTCATATGGAACTCATGCTGAACTTCATAATTTTCAAGTTTCGTTGGCTGTATTTTAGCTATCTGACTTTTTAAACTGTTAACTTCATCATAGATCAAGTCGGCTGTTTCCTTTTGACAAAGTAATTTTAATGGCCTGCAATAACGAGTGGATGAAGGTTTCATATTTTTCCAGAGTATGGTTGATCCATGGACTATTTGTAATGGTACCAAGCAGACCATAAACATATGCTGGTCGATCATGCAAGCGTCGACATTATTAAAATTTTGTCGATAAGTTGCATGGCCACTGCTTCCATCACAACCCCATTTGTAAATGGCAGTTATCGTTAGAGTATTATTATTATTTTGAAAATCTTGGGAATGTGCAGCAAATATTCTGGAAATTGTGTGATCTATTAAGCACTGTAAAGGTACCTCGAAAGAGTGATCAGTTACTTGTAGACCATTTGGATAGCACAGTTTTTTCGCAGACCGTATAACATCATAGGTGGGAAATATATTTGCATTTCTCTTTTTAGTGCCAATCTGCAAGTCCATGTAAACCTTTTTTGTGTAACCGCCATCAATAAATAAGGCTAAAGCTTCCTCTGCTGTGTATTTAATAAGTCCTTTATCGTCGGATTCAATGGCAGATTTCAATATTTTCGGCAAATTTTTATCTGAGTTCAACATAGATACGACCATGGAAGCATTCCTCTTACCAGTCTTGTATAAACTAGTGCTGGCCGCAGACATGAGTACATCGCACGGGATTTCTTTGGCAATATCATAGACTTTTTTTTTTTTTGTTTTTTCCTGACAGTCGGTAAAGCTTATTTCGGGTCGCCCAGCACTTGGAGTTGGGTCTACCAATAAAAGTTCATCATCTAACCAGACCTTATTATATTTCTCAAAAACCCTCCGAGATCGGTGGCTTTCTCTCCATTTCATGCCTATTTTTGAGGTGAAATTTTTAACTCTCTTAGAAATTTCAATGCGTTGACCATTATTATATTTGCTTCTATATATAATGTCATAAACATAAGATTCCACAGCAGAACATTTTTTAGAAGCGTCATCTTCCTCACACCAAACCAAAAATAACGCTCGCTTGGACACTGACATTCTACCTAAAACAATTAATTTGTCAAAAAGTTGCGAAAATTTGCATCCCATTTTGAACATTTCACATCACAAGACTTTATATAAATTTTTAAAATAAATATTAGAACGAATCCAGTCGAATCACAGAAGTTTAACTCTACAACAGGAATATTTATTGTTCAACATTATATTTCTCACTAGCACTATAAACAACAACAAATCTAAAACACGAAACACAATCACAGGTCAAAAAAAAATTTTTTTTAGTTAATACATACCTTTAACTTTAATAATAAAGACTAAATAGAATTTTACTGCCACTCCAAAAAATCTTATTTAAACTTGCAGATGGTTGTTAAAAAAGGCGGGAAAACTTTAAGCTGTAGCTGGTGCAACATATGTTGCGTTTGAAGTTTTACAGCTGTACGAATATTGAGAGCAAAACAAAATGGAAAAAGATGATGATCTATCTAATGTATTATAAATCGATAGCAAAACTATTTTGGCGCCAAAATAAATTTTGAAATTTGAATTAATCGGAGCTAGATTGGCCATTTCTCCCACTGTGTGCTGCGCTGATTAAAACATACATACGTATGATTTATATTAATTCCAAACTACAAATATTAAGTATACGTTAAAGCTTATTTAAGATCTTTATTTTTGTTAGAGCCAGTTAGTTTGTTGAGTGATGCCAGGAGAAATTTCAAAAAAATCCCTGCGTTTCTTAAAAAGTCCCTTTTTTTCCTACAACCAAAAAATTTCCCTCCACTTTTCCCTACGTTGAAAAGTTATTGTTTTAAGCAACAGGCAAAAACAAGTACATATTTTGTTAACATTTTGTAAATATTTTCAAAACAAATTCAAACTTCGTATTTGATTTTTTGTTTTCACATCTTTTGTCCTTTTTAAAGAACTTAACATTTTCCTAAAATACTTATTTTAAATAATTTTTTTTATAATATAAGTTTCTAATAATTCTTAGCAAACTCTGTTCCAAATAAAAAGGAAGGCTCTATTGAATTTAAAAAAAATATTTACTGCAGTTCCCTAAGCTAATATATAATAAAAATTTTTGTAAATTAATCCTTTCATATCCTTAAAAAAGTTTTTACAATTCGAAATTGTACTGTTTTTTTTCTTTTAGTTTAGAAGGTGTAATTGTATTTTTTTTTACAAATTAATTTCTATGTAGAAATTTCATTCATAAGATTTTCGCTTTTAATATTCGCATATACTTATTTTACCGAATGCAAATAGAAAAAATAAAAGAAAATAGTTTGCAAATGCGAACGCGAATATTCGTAGCCCCATAATTTTTTATTAGGAGGGCGACGAACATTCGGGTACATGGTTTTGGAAATTGTTGAAGATGACCAGGCTGTTAGGGCTAAATGCTACTGTATATGAAAAATTTCAATATTATTATTATTTAATTTAGCTTGAGGTCTCTTTTTATAAAAAATATGAATTTATTAAACCAATATTTCGGCACTCCGATGTGTGCCTTCTTCGCGGTTTTTTTCTTGAATTTTTAAATAAAATAAAAATAAGATTTTGTAAAGGTCGAATAAGAGTCAATTTATGTAAAATTTTATTTTTAAATTAACTGGCTGTTTTTAAAAAATGTAAACAAGTGAGTGAGTGAGAAATTATATTGAAAACAACAATATAAAACGAAAATTTGTTTTTGTACTCAATATAATTTCTTACTCACTCACTCACTCACTCACTTTTTAACGTTTTCTAAAAACAGGCAGTAAATTAATAGACAACATTTTAAGAACGAGATAATATTGAAAATTCCCTACATTTTCCTTAAAATAAAAAATCTGTCTTTTTTTCCCTACGCTTGAAATTTTCCGAAAAATCGCTACAAAAAGGGAAAATTCCCTTCTATTGGCATCACCGGTCTGCAAAAAACAAAAAAAAATTTTAGCCTTTAAATAAAATGTGTTTACTTTAAAGCTTTAAAAATGCTGAATTCAAGTCTGCTTTCCTCTTATTTATCGGGCTCAGATTTATTTTAAGAGCTTCCCTTATATTTTGCCCGAAATAAGGCGATTATTATAATACATTTTGTCATAACTTGACGACGATTTGTGTGGATTCAATCAAAACACTAACAAATGATTAAAAATACAATTTGCTTAGGTTTTTTTTTACATTTTTTTGAACTGTTCCTAAGTTATTCAGAAATTAGTGGCGATAATTTTGTTTTCAAGCAAAAATAGTATTTTTTGTTTGTTTGTTTTTAAAAATTCATGAAAACATTTTTAGGAGAAAAAATAGTAAAATCTACATTTGTCCAGCAATTTTTATGGTTTACAAATAATAGAAATCGTTTTGCACTAAAAAAATTGTACAGCCACCAATTTCTGAACATCTCCGAAACTTTTGAAAATTTAAAAAACGATTGTTTAGATGACTTAAAACAAATTTTACTTAAAATCATTTGTATAAAAATTATAGAAATCCTTATTCGCCTTATTTCGGGCGAAATATTAGTCAAACTGAAAAAGGATTTGAATTGAGCACATTAAAATTTGTATGTTCCATATTTTTTGTATTTAATTGTGATTTTTGCTGCTGACCAGTGCTATTATTTTTAAAAATATAATAGATTTCCTTAAACGCAAGTCTCGCGTCTATACACACAACTCCAATAATTTCAATTGGTATTAATATCCATGTGAATTAAACTTCACTTTAGAATCTAAAAAAAAATCGTAAAACAAAAAAAAGGCAAATAATGTTTAAGTATACCTACAAAACAATCCTTATTAAAACTTAACAGCGTCAGAGAAATTCGCCTCAATATAGTAATTAAACAGAAACAATAACAAACACAAAAACAAGTTTAAAATACATCAATGAGTTCGTCCTTGTTTAAATTTTCTCTATGAGTGCGTGATTCTTTTTCACCCAGCATTAAAACTTCTTTCAATTAATTGAAGTTCGTTCGTATTTTAGCGATTAAAGGCGAAGCGATGTTCGTTTTGCATAAAAAAACAAACAAACGAATAAACGCAAAAAGAAATAAAACGGGTCACTCTTTTGAATAGTAAGAATGAAATGTGTTTGTGTGTAAATTTTAACTGGTATCATTTTACTCTTAGGGAAAACTCTAACACACACAATAATACACAATCTAAATACGTATATAAGTGTTTGCGTATATATGTATATGTAAAAAGTAAAATAACAACAACAATAAAAAATATGTAAAAAATAACATTGTTTTTATTGTTTCTCTGTTGTTAAATAAAATGAAAAGTGCTGTTCTGGCCTTGGCATATGAAATGTTAAATTAAAACTTTAAAATACTTTTATTTTTAAGTTTTAACTTCTTCCTTTTTCTACCAATTGAAATAAAAAAAAATAAAATAATATAAACAATTATTTAAGTTACACCTAATAAGACAAAAAATTGTTAAAAAAAACCTTTTAACATAACTGGGTTTTTGTTTAGGTCGTAAGAGGTTAAAGGCATATTCAGCTGTCCATTCGATCACTTTTGTTACTTAAGCCCAATCCAAAGTTGTTGAAAATGTATTAAGCTTTTCCATAATTATACGTTTTCCTCTTTTATTCTAAATACACAGAAACAAATATTTCAAGAAAATTTTTAACAACACAGTTTGTTAAAAAAAATTTTTAGGCCAACAAACTTTTTGTTTGATTCAATGAAAAAATTTATTAAATTTACACTTCGCAAAATAGCACTCATTAAAACATATTTAATAATTAAATATTTCTTCATAAACTATAAAAAAAATATTTGAATCAAAGTGAATACAGTACTTTTACAACTCTTTTCCACTTGTAAATTTCATTCGCTTTACAGTTTGATTTGTATAATATATTTATCTTTGCCAAATTCTTTGGAAAAAGGCTTCCTGCTGATCTGGCCTAAGCAACCAGGGAAATGCGAATAGGGACTAGCTTATTATCAACACTCTCTTTTTATACAGGGCGTAAAGTGCAATACCTTATGACATTTAAGGGTGATTTGTTTTTAATAAAACACGTTGCCCTTTTAGAGTGCAAAGCATTTTTAAGAAACGAACACCAAATTGCATTTTTTTTAAATAAAATTTGACATTTTTTGTAGAAAAGAAAACACCATTAAGAATAATTTTCCTTTAAAGAGAAGGGAGATTTTGATTTCCAATCAACTAATATATGCATTGATTCAAATCTTTTTTATCGTATTGATGTAATTTAAACCAAGATTTATGTTTTATAGGAAATTTTGTTAAAGTTCACTTTTTACTTTTTATAGGAAATTTTGCTAAAGTTTACTTTTTATAGGAATTTTTATTTTAATATTTACAATTTTTAAGGAAATTTTGATAAATTTATTTTTTATATTGAAAATTTTGTTAAAAGAAAATTTTGCTAAAATTTACTTTTTATAGCAAATTTTGCTGTTTTGTTAAAGTTCACTTTTTATAGGAAAATTTGTTTAAATTCTCTTTTCATAGGAAATTTCATTAAAATTTACTTTTTATAAGAAATATTGTTAAAATTCCCTTTTTATATGAAATTTTGCTAAAATTTACTTTTTATAGGAAATTTTGTAAATATTAAAAATTTAAAGGAAATTTTGCTAGTATTTACTATTTATAGGAAATGTTGTTAATATTTCCAATTTATAGGAAACTTTGCTAAAACTTATTTTTAAAGGAAATTTTGCTAAAATTTAAAATTCAAATTGTTTTTAAAGGACATTTTGGTAATCATTACATTTTAGGAAATGGGCATTTTCATTTTGACGTGTCGTGTTAATTGTACCACAAAATGCAAAAAAAAAAATTAAATGATGAAGTCAAATTTGTTAAATTGGTTTTTATATATACAAAGTAATGAAGTAGCACTATATTCAGAAAAAACATTACAAAACTGAATAAGACTGCGAATTGAGCAAGATGTTTTGTAAAAAAGCTTTTTAAGTAAACTTTGGACTAATACAGATTTATTTTTCAAGATATAAAATTTATAGATCTTGGCTCGTTTTTAGGTAAATATGGGCATTTTCAGCGAAAAGTCTACTTATTTTAATGTAACGCCAGATTGCAAATAAGGTTGTTTTTTCAGACCATGTTGTTCAATCGTTATCCCTTTTGTTACTATTTGTAGAGCTTGTTGCGCTTTACACCAAAATAAAAAAAGTAAACTATGCATATACAATTTTTTGTGAAACAATTTAAAATACTTCTGGCGTTACGTTACAAAAAGTAGACTTTTCGCTGAAAATGCCCATATTTTGCTAAAATTTATTATTTACCTTTGTCCAGCGGAAAAATTTTACAACGTTAAAAGGCGGTATGGGTACAATTGTACCCTTATATACTTAACACGGCTTTCCTATTAATATAATTAAATTATTCTGTTCTTATTTAATAAACAAATGATAGAACAGGCCCGTGGCTAAAAAAAACTTATTTTACGTACCCATGTATACATTTTTTGCAATTATTTTCTTGTTCATTTCTTACGACTTATATGAAGGTACAATTGTACCCCTTCAGCCTTTTAGGGATATCAAGTCAAAAAAGACTTATTTCGGTATGATAGAATCAAAATCTTTTTTTTAAATTTCAAATATGCAATCCGTAATAAAAGTTTAGAGATGTCAGAAAATTTTAGATATCTAGTATTAACAAAAAAAATAACTTTGATAATATACATACTTGCATGTGCCCGTGCAAAAGAACTGAATTGGCAAATTGGTTTTTTTTTGTTGTTTTCTTACGAAGACAGTAAAATGAAGCAGTTTGTTTTTTAATTTTGTTTTTTCTTTTTACCCACTTACAACTACAATTCGAGTCGGAAAGAACCCAACCAATTGTAGGGGAATGTAAGAAAAGATAAACTCACTGTTTATTGTTGGTGTTTTGTTTTGGCTTTGATATTGTTACAAGTAAGACTTTTAGTGTTTATAATTCTTATTCGCTTTAGGGTTTTATTTGTATAATATTTTTGGCCTTTCTAAAATCTTTGGAAAAGGTTTCCTGATGAGCTGGCCTAAGCAACCAGTGAAATGCGCATAGAAGCTAGCTTTCCCTCAACAATAAATTTCAGTGTATTTATCAAATCTGAAAAACTGGGAATTTAGCACGTCATACGGAAATCGTATTAATAATAAATTTTGTATTCCCGAAAATAACTTTGATAATATACATACTTGCATGTGCCCGTGCAAAAGAACTGAATTGGCAAATTGGTTTTTTTTTGTTGTTTTCTTACGAAGACAGTAAAATGAAGCAGTTTGTTTTTTAATTTTGTTTTTTCTTTTTACCCACTTACAACTACAATTCGAGTCGGAAAGAACCCAACCAATTGTAGGGGAATGTAAGAAAAGATAAACTCACTGTTTATTGTTGGTGTTTTGTTTTGGCTTTGATATTGTTACAAGTAAGACTTTTAGTGTTTATAATTCTTATTCGCTTTAGGGTTTTATTTGTATAATATTTTTGGCCTTTCTAAAATCTTTGGAAAAGGTTTCCTGATGAGCTGGCCTAAGCAACCAGTGAAATGCGCATAGAAGCTAGCTTTCCCTCAACAATAAATTTCAGTGTATTTATCAAATCTGAAAAACTGGGAATTTAGCACGTCATACGGAAATCGTATTAATAATAAATTTTGTATTCCCGAAAATAACTTTGATAATATACATACTTGCATGTGCCCGTGCAAAAGAACTGAATTGGCAAATTGGTTTTTTTTTGTTGTTTTCTTACGAAGACAGTAGAATGAAGCAGTTTGTTTTTTAATTTTGTTTTTTCTTTTTACCCACTTACAACTACAATTCGAGTCGGAAAGAACCCAACCAATTGTAGGGGAATGTAAGAAAAGATAAACTCACTGTTTATTGTTGGTGTTTTGTTTTGGCTTTGATATTGTTACAAGTAAGACTTTTAGTGTTTATAATTCTTATTCGCTTTAGGGTTTTATTTGTATAATATTTTTGGCCTTTCTAAAATCTTTGGAAAAGGTTTCCTGATGAGCTGGCCTAAGCAACCAGTGAAATGCGCATAGAAGCTAGCTTTCCCTCAACAATAAATTTCAGTGTATTTATCAAATCTGAAAAACTGGGAATTTAGCACGTCATACGGAAATCGTATTAATAAAAAAAAAGTTATTGCAATTTAAAAACGAAAAAGGTACAATTGTACCTCTTCCGCCGGACAAAGGTTTATAGGAAATATTTTTAAAATTTACTTACATAGGAAATTTTGTTTGTAATCCATTTTAAAATATTTTTTTTTTTTTTGATTTCGATTTCTTATTGTACTTTTTACAAACTGTTAAAACCCTGTCGATACATGCACTGCTTAAAAGTTAGGTGAAGTCAAAGACCAATAATTCAGGGCTTTTGTACAAATCTCGCTAACGGTAACATTTATCAAAAAATATTAATTATCAAATGTGTTGCGCACAATGGGAGATTTTGGAAAAAATGCGAAAAACTTTTTAATAACAAAAGATTTTTTTTTAAATTTTTCTCTAGAATATTAACCGGTTTCTGGTCATTCAGCAAAAAATATTTGAAAAAATCATGATAAATTTTAGCCTTATATTTGTAAAATACTAGACCAAGGAAGGTCTAGGAGATTTATTATAAATAAATAGCTTACTATTTTATAGAAATCACCTTGAACATATTATTGACAAACAAAATTTAAGATCGTTTGTAAATAAATAAGAATTCTGCATCGATTTTAATTTTTGTAATACCACAAGTCCCTAGTTTTGGAACCGATGATGGCTCTTTCGATGTGTCTTTTAATCATAATATCAAATTCAAAAGTTAAGCTCGAATGCAAGCCATATAAAATATTATTGCAATCGCACCACCCGTTTAGAAAATCGATAGATATTACCATTTTTTTTTCCAAAATCTACCACTGTGCGTGGTTAATTTGCATGCAATTTTTGGAAACTAATTTTCTCAAAAACCAGTAGTTCTACGAAAAAAACTACATATTGTTTTTTGTAGGAAATTTATAGGGAATTAAATAATTATAGTTTTTTGCGATAAATGTTACCGTTAGCGAGATTTGTACGAAAAACAGTTTTGCTTGAGCTTAGATCCCCGTTCTATTTTTTGTGGCACATGGATTGCTGGGTATTTTTTGAGATGTTGCTTAGAACCATATAAGGAAGTTTTGTGCAAAAATTCAGCTTTTCCTTAATTATTACGAAGTTCAATGTCTTTATTCCTCGGACTTTAAACAAGTAATAATTAAATTTCTATAAACATTCGACTTTTTTTAACTAGTTAGTTAAGGGCATAATAAACCACACAAATGGCTTGGCAAACATGTCAAAATTTTATTTTATTTATTTTATTTATTTTATTTATTTATTTATTTACTCAATGTTACACACAAACCGAGCCCAGAGGGCCATATATGGTTTAAAATACAACACAAAACATACTACTCAACAAACAATATGAATATAAAAATTAACTTAAAAATATAAAAATTTTACGTTTGTGCAAATATTTTGAGTTGTTAATTGGGGTGTTTGCTGTTTGGACAAACATTTGAAGCAATGTTTGCAGAAATATTAAAAATGTTTAATATTTGGCAGACATGTTGGATATTTGTAAAACTTTTTGTGGCGTCCAATTCTAAATGTATTCACTTCAGCGAAAACTTTGCAGAGTGAAGACGTTGAAAAAGCAGCATTAACATAATTTTAAATAGTACATTAAATTTTATTAACAGCTCGTTGTTTTAATCAATTTTTACCTCAAATTATTTGCCTTTATTTTATAATTCTTCTTCGTTTTAAGCAAAAAGCAACAAAATGCCACAGCTCTATGGACGTCCACATTCATTGAAAACAAAACAAAAATGAAAATTAATGTTTGTACAGAGAATATTTGTGTTGTTTATTGACAAACACCAAACGGAAACAATATGTTTGCTTGTCAAGCTTTTTGTGTGGTTTATAATGCCCTTTAGAGTGTTTTTTTCTAGTTAAAAAACTTTCAGTAGAATTTTAATTGTATTAGGGAAATAAAAAATAAATTCTTATCGACTCAGAAACAAAAATTGTTAAAAAAAAATACAATATAAAACTAATTTAAAGCTTTGTTCACAATAAGCAGCAACATTTTCACTGGTGTTCATAATAGAGCAACATTTTCTTTTGCCACCACACAAATTTTAAATAATGAAATCGTTTGCAAATGTTACCCACAACAATATTATGCGTTTATTATTATTTTTTAAAACATTATGCTAAGATTTTCATTCAAAACTAATGGTGTTTTCTTTTCTACAAAAAAATGTGCCTTTTTTTTAAAAAAATTCAATTTGGTGTCTTTTTCTTAAAAATGTTGCTCCCGAAAAGGGTGGCTTGTTTTATTCTAAAAAACTCATGCTTTTTGGTAGCAAAATTTTTAAGAAACAGACACCAAATTGCATTTTTTTTAAAAAAAGGCACATTTTTTTGTAGAAAAGAAAACAACATAAATAAAATTATTTTAAACGTCAGAAACAATTTCATACAAATTGTTGATGAAGTTCTAATTGACTCAACTTTTTAAAAAAACTTTAGTTACATTTTTGTTTATAAAATGAAAGGAAAATATATGAAATACTTTGGAAAGAAATAAGGTAGAAGAAAAAATGAAATTGTTGCTTTGACTATGAACAAAGCTTAATACTTAAATCTAATTTTTTTTTTAATAATGAATTACAAAAAAATACTCACCCAAATGCACAAATACGACAAAAGCGAATGTTCTAAACATTATCCTTTTGCGAGCTTAAAACTGTTTTTGATTTTTGTCTTTGGCCAGGACGCTCTTATAAGGTCTCGGTTTAGTTTTGTAAAACAAATTCAACAGCCAGTTTGTAGTCATGAATATTCTTGTGATTTTTGTAACTAATTGAAGGATCGTCTTTGTATAATCTCGTTGTTAGTTGAAGATTGTGTGGCAAGAAAATGTTGACTTTATTGCTGTTATTCTGACGGCGTGTTTCTGTATGTGTTGGCTAGCAGTGTGCGTGTGTGAGAATATGTGTGAGCGAGTGTGTATTTTCGTATTTTATGAGACTCCAACGGCTGCGTGTAAAGATGTGTGGGTGTTTTAAAAAATATACAAAATTATTATTTTTTTATTTCTTTTTTCGTTTTTCTTCGTCGTATTTAATTTACTTTTTGTTTTCAGAATTCCTAATTCTCCTTTAGCTTTTTCTTCTTTTTTATCCTTAGATATCCTTGTGATGCTTTTGGTGTTGATGTTGTATATATGGTTGTTGTTGTTGTTGTGTTGTGGCTTTCGAAGTAGTTGCTTTTGTTGTTGTTATCGTTGTCGTTTGTTTTTGTTGTTGTTTCTGGTGGTTGACTATTTGATGAGTTGGTTGATTTTCAAAACTTTTTTTATTTCGTTTCTTTCGTTTTGTGTGTAAGAATTTTTCCTTTATTCAATTATACAATGTCACAAAGTTGGAAATTGCGTCTTTCCTTTTTTTTTTGTTTGTTTTATGTTAATTTTTTTTATTTGTAAACTTAAACGATATTTATGTAACGAATTTTTTTTTAAATAAATTTTATATTATTTCTTTTTGAAATTTTACACTTGTTTTCGTTTATTTTTTGGTTATTTTTATAATTTTTAGCTGTTTTTTTGGGTTTTGCCGATTTTATTTTAAAACTTTTTTTTTTTTTGGAATCGGCATTTACCCCTTACGCCTTCTCTTATAACCACGTTGCGTCATTTTAAATTTTTTATAGTTTCTTTAATAATTTTTAACATTTTTTTCTTTGTTGTTGTTTTTTATTTATTTATGTATTTTTTGTAATTTAAATTTAACACTTTTAACAATTTTTATTTAGGTTTGGTTTCGTTACAGGGGGTTTTTTGTTGTTGTTTTTGATCCTTTTTTTTTTATTTCTCTGTGTTTTTGTGTTCAGCAATTCCCAGGATTATATTTTAAATACACATCTACTACAACAAAAACTTAAAAAAAGCAAAAACTGTAAAAATGAGAAAGTGTTAGTGAATTGGTTGGTGTATTCTTTTGCAGTCTTACAGTGCTAAAGAAACTTTTAAGAGCACTTTAAATAATTTTCGTTTTTAACTTCTTTTTTTTATAAAATTCTGCGGAATATTTGCTTAGAAGCTGTGTTATACTTTTGTAACATAATAAACGATATATGCACTAATTTAAATGAAAAATGGGGTTTGCTTAAAATATCAGCGGTTAAATTTTTAGTGTTTCTAAAAGAATTATTAGAATGTCGTACCAGTTTGCAGTGATTCAAAGCAAAACGATTTTCTAAGCAATTTAAAATTGCTTCAAAAATTAAAACAATTTTAACAAATTTTTGCGAAGTTTTTAAAAACTTATTTTAAGTAAGTTAAAAGCTTAATAAATTGTGGAAAAAAGTTTCTAAATTTCATTCAACATTTTTTTTAATTTTTCTATGGGCTAAATTTCAGTTATGTATTTAATAAAGCTTTTTTGTAATTGTCCTATTCCTTCAATTTTTCAGAAATGACTTTTTTTATAAAGTAACCTTTGAAAGGAAATAATTCCCAGTTTCTGTTTTTAAATTTCTTTAACATAAACACACTATAAGGGCCTATTTCACCAATTTTTTTTTAAAATATCAATTTGTGTTAAAAATTCGGGTTTCATGTCAAATAAAAACAAAATTATATGAAAATCTGTATTTGAATATGAATTGATATTTAAATAGAATTCGTAAAAAAACCCCTCATAGTAATCTAAAAAGTGATCGAATTATCAAAAAACCAGACCAGTCTTTGGAGGGAATGCGAGGGTTGCCGGATCGATTCCTGTCAGAGACTTTGGTCTGTTTACTACAACGGGCTCAAGTGTGCTGTACTGTTGCACGGTAAATTAAGTTAAAACATCAATTGTTAATTAAGCCATGCCAAGAATACCGCTGTAAGTGAGAAAATAATAATTTTTTCAGGAGAGAAAAAAAAAACGTTTTAAGGGAATACTTTTTTTATTTAGATTATCATAAATAATGATAATAACAACTTTAAAGCAAAAAATAAAGAACTTTAAATTTCGAGTTACATGCTTAAAAGTAAACTTTGGAAAAGACTCAAAGTAGAAACTTTTAATTATAAGCGGAGTCGGAGGAATGGTTTTCGTAAAAAGTTTGTGTTAAAACATTTTTTACGACTTTTAAATTAGAATTTCAATGTGTTGGTTAACTCATGTGAACTTTAACTTTTTTTCTTTGCATAAGATTATTAGTATTAAGAATTTGCCGAATAGGATAACTTAAGCAAGAGAACAGTTGGCTTTTCAATATAATGGCGAAGTGAATATAAGATTCCGTAAAGCCAAATACAGCAATTTTTCTTATGAATAATATTTTTTTACTTGGTAATAGAAGTCCGCCTTAAAAAAAATTGAGTTTAATATTTTTTTATTAACAAGACATTCGTCTTTAAACTTCTTACTTAAAAACTTTAAGCTACTTTTAATTTAAATCAAAAATATCTGAAACAGCTTTCCTCTTAATTCCCGTAAATAAAAGTTTCTTTCAAATTATTCCTTAACACACACACACATACACAGCTTTTATTGGAAATAATTTTTTTCTTTTTTTTTATTGTAAAATCCTTAATAAATAAAAAAAAGCAGTTACACGAAACTGTAAACCAATGTCCCTAAACGCATGCCCAGCACTGTGATTGTGTTTTAATGAAGATACGAGCGAGTTGATTTTGTGTAAATATGTATATTTTCGTCTGATTCTGTTTCAGATTGTGTATTTTGGTGTATTTGGGAGTGTGTGTGTGTGTGTGTGCGTGTGTCTGTGTCAGAGTTTGTATGTCCAATATACTCGTGCACAGATGTAAAAGATTTGTGGATGTGTGCAAGTAAGGTTACTTTTGTTGTTGCTGGTGTTGATATTGTTATTGTTGTTTTTGTTGTTTTAAATATCCTGTACACACTAAGGGCGTGTGCTTTTTCTTTATACTTATTTTCAGCTTTCTTTTTTTTTTGCACTTTACATTAATCTATATATAATTTTCTTTTTCTTTTTTTAAATTTTTATTTTCAAAAAAAAACATCACTACTTTTAAAATGAAATAAATTTATTTTTTGCACTTTTATTTTCACAATTAACATCCTTTTGGCTACAGATTTTTTGGGGAATTTCTTTTTAAGAGGAAGGAGCAGCTGTTATAATATTAAGGTTTAGAGTTTTAAAATTTAAAACAAAATTTTATTACATTTTATTACTTTTTCTTTATACTTAAATATTTTTGTTTAATTATTAGCTTGAACTTAAACTAAAATTTATAATTATTATTCCTTGCTTTCTTATTTTACTTATTTTGCAAAATTTTTTCTTTTTTCACTAACATTTATAAATTTCTTTAATATGACTTTCTTTAGTAACTCACAGATAACAATTGAATCTTTTGTGAAAATTTTCTAGATACAGATGCTGTAACTTTTATACACTCTGTTGGCATTTTGTCTCATCTCAGTTAAATTCATCTCATGTCATAATCTTACATTCTCTGCCTCTATCTCTCTCTCTTTTGATTTTGTTATTTCTATGAATGTATTTTGTTACTGGATGCTGGATGCCACATAGTGAAAGTGTTTAAAAAAGAGCTTTTGAATGGTGAGCTTTAATTGAGAGTGTTGTTAAGTTAAGTGATAGAATATGATTTGGGATTTTTTTTTTATTTACAACAATTGTTTAAGGTTACCAGGTTTTTTTGTTTATTTTTTTTAAATGTAAATTAACACAAAAATGATGTGATTTTTTTAAATTCAAAAAGCTTCTAGGCAATGTCCGTTCATATTTATTACTGCAATCGTTAGATATCGTAAAACGAAGTCAGTTAGGGAAATAAAATTTAATAATAAAACATAAGCTTTATAAAGGGTTTTTCATTAAGTGCTTCCTACACAGAAAAAATATCTCAAGAAAATTTTTAACAGCACAGCTTGTTAAAAATTAAATTTTAGGTCAACAAATTATTTATTTGATTCAATGAAAAACATTATCAAAATTACACTTTTCAAAATAGCACTCAATAAAACATATTTAATAATGAAATAATTAAATACTTCTTCATATTCAATAAAAAAAAAAACATTTGAATCGAAGTAAGGACAGTATTTTAACAACTTTTGTCCATTTTTTAGCTAATAATTCTCATTCGCTTTAAGGTTTTAGTTGAATAATATCTTAAGTTTTTCCAATGTCTTTGAAAAAGGTTTCCTTATGATCTGGCCTAAGCAACCAGTGAAATGCGAAAAAATTTTTGTGTATAAATAAAGATTCGATAAACATTTTCACGTAAATATTTTGTTGAAAAAAATTATTTTGGGCAACAACTTTTTTTATTGACTCAATAAACTTGGTTGTTGACTTAAAATTCAACAAGTATACCTACAAACTTTTGAATCAATACCGCAAAAATCTTCATCGCAGAAAATTCAAAGATTTTTGTTATCAAATATGCGATTTTCGTATTCAAATATAAAAGTTATTTTTTCTGTGTATCTTAAAAAGTTTGTTAGAGATATTACAAAACAGTTCCGTGGGAGCATACAACATTAAAAATTTTTGTCTTAAATAAGTAAAAGAAAGTCGAAATTGGTATAAAATGGTAGGCAAAAGTCAAATTAACAAATTAATTAAAAAAGAAAAAACCAAAATAAAAAAAAAATAATTTAGCGCTACTTGCAACATTTTCTAATGATGAAAATAACTTCCAGAAGAAAATTCTTCCAACAAAGACAAAATTTCATCAGAAAATATTCTGAATTATCAAGAAATTGATATACAAAATATAAATATGAGGGATAAAATTAAAGAATGGTATTTGAAATTCCGGCCGTCTCACGAGTGCACTTCATCTTTATTAGAAATATTAAATAAAAGACATTCAGAAATTCCTAAAAGTATTTTTACTTTAGTAGGGAGACAACAACTAGTTGTAAAACGTACTGTTTTGCCTGGTTGCTATTTTCATATTGGTAGGTATTGAAGATAACTTATTAAAAATTGTTGATGTCATTAGAAATAAAAATATTAAAGATATCGGTATTGACGGCCTCCCTGTGTTTAAAAGCACGAACAAAGGCCCATGTCCAATATTAGGTCGCATAAAAAATATACTAAAAGCAAATGTTTTTTTTGATAGGTTGCAATGTAGGAGAAAAAACTCTTTGACGTTGATTTAAATACATTTCAAACATATTAGAGAAAATGGGTTTTTAGTGGAAGGTCGAAAAATTGCAATAAATATTTAAGCATTTGTGTGCAATACTTCCGTGAGATCATATGTGTGTGGCATAAAAGGTCACAATGCATTAAATGGTTGCAGCAAATGCGACCAAATAGAAGCAAGAATTTCAAATGTAACGGTTTACAGTACATCAGTTGGGAAGTTACGCGCAGATAATGACTTTAAACGCAGACGTTATCAAGATTTCCACAAACCGAAATATTTGAATTTGGAAATGTCTCTAGAAATGTTAAATATAAAAATGATTTCTGAATAAGGTGAGGCGAAAAAAATGGTTTTAAGAATATTAACGTCAAATTCTATTGAACGATTATAAAATCAAGCAAAACAAGAAATGTCTTCATTGATGATTTCTCTATGTCTTTTTATTCCACGCGAGTTTTCGAGAAAACCTCGTTCTTTTGACGAAGTAAAAATATGGAAAACTGTTGAATTTCGTTAGTTTCTTCTTAATACAGGACCAAGGCGAATTCAACTACAGGTGGTGTCGGAACTACAACAATCCAAAAACAACAGAAACAACATAGGTTTTTGCATTGCATTGTTAGTGTTTACGGCTCGAAATGTCAAACATTCTTAGCAAAACACTAACAAATCAAAACAAATAGGCTGAAACTGTCAAAATCAGAAGATGTTTCGACACCACCTGTAGTTAATTCGCCTTGATACAGGACTAATTTTACTTAAACAATTTACTAGCGTACATTGTTTTGAACATTCTTTTTATTTTTTCTTTCATGCTCCTACCGTATTTTAGTTCGCGGTAATATTTCTCAAAACGACATCAGACGGGCGCATGAAATGTTGAAACATTTTGTAGAACATTTTTCACATTTTTACGGTGAATCCAGGGTAAGTAACATATAACGTTCATAATCTTTTGAATTTAAAGGATGTTGCTTAGCAGTTTGGCAATCTTTCCAATGTCACTGCATATCCCTTTGAAAATGTTATGACAAGTTTAAAAAGAGCCTTAACACATTCAATCATCATCAATGTTTTTTTTTTTTTTTTAATTAAAAATACTAAAACAAATGAGCTACGAGGGAGTTAAACTTTCTTCAAAAGGTAAACTTCTGTCGTATACTTCAAATAATATTTTTTATTCCATACAATTTCAAGATAGTTTTTGTGTTATTTTTGGCGGTATTCCTGTTCAAATTATATAATTTTTAGAAAATAATTTATTTGAATACAAAATTTTTGAAAACACTAAAGACATGTTTTTAAAGCCCATTAGATCTAAGAATTTAGGAATATTTGTTGTAAATTTAAATTTTAGTAAAAAAGGTATTTTTATATTGGAAGAAACATGTGGCAAATTATTTCACTGCCATATGAAAACGAACGAACACTGCTTGATTTCATTTGTTCATAGTTTGTAATTGTTTTAAGCGCCTTACAATATAAACTTTTTATAGATGTTTTAATTTTACTCGTACAACTTAAATCTCAAAAAATAGACGATTTCTTAAACAAAATACGAAAACAATTAAAATTTTAATATAACACTTAATACTTCTTTAATAATTTTATGGATATGAGACGCTCTAAAGCTATAAAAGATGTAACAATTACATCAAATAATCCATCGACTTCTATTAGTGTACTTTCAAAGTTGGATGAAATACAAAAATTTATTGAAGAAATAAAACAGGTATGAACGTTAAAAAAAAACTAAAACAAAGTATGTACAGTAGGGTGGGTCGAAAAAAAGTTGTGCCAGTCACCCCCTAGAATGAAAGATATGTCAATGAAGTTTCTAAAAAAGGTCGGATTTAAAAGTCATCCTAGGCAAAAATTAAGCCCCTGCCAAGCCATGAACAACGATATGTGATATGATGAAATCGGACTTTAAATGGCAGCACTACATATAAAAAAAATTAAAAGGGCTGTAGTTTTGAGCGTGGCAGACATTTTTTTCCCTGTTTTAGAAACTTCATTGACATATCTTTCATTATACTTATAAAAAAACTAAAAGGGCTGTATTTTGGGGCGTGGCAGACATTTTTTCCTGTTTTAGAAACTTCATTGACATATCTTTTATTCTAGGGGGTGACTGGCACAACTTTTTTTTTGTATGGAGGTCGACCCGGTCTAATGTACAGAAATATGTCTGTATTTCCGTTGCAGAAAAAAAGACGTTAATTTAAATCAAGAAATAAAAGAATTAATGAAAGCGGTTTTTGGCCAAAACAAAATAATGGTTGACTTATTATCAGAAATACATGTTCTGGTAAGATCCAACTTATCAGCGGATACGATTACCACAAAATACTTGGACAAATTTTCAATTCAATCTACGTTAGACTTCGAAGACATCGAAATGGATATTTCGCCAAATAAGCATAAGCAAGTACAAATTAAAAATGTATTAGTGCCTATTATTTCTAAATATTAAAACATTTTTTTTTAAGTTCGTTTGAAATATTGTAATAAGCTTTATCTTCACCTTTTTTTTTAAATTTAAGATAATCACCATTAAAAAAATTGTTGGAAAGGATGGTATTAAGGAAAAACCTACATCGATTTTTGATCCAAATCTCTAACTAGAATTTAACGTTGAAGAAAGGCAAAACAAAAAGCGTCTTCTCGAAGTATTTGCAAAATTTTAATTGTATCATATTCACATTTTTGTTATTGCTTAGAGAATCCCTTTATAAGGAAGAAATGTTAACAAAAAAATACTTTTTGGCCGAAATTAGAAAAGCCATACGCTTAAGCCAAACTAGGTTTTATAAAGATGCATGTTTAAGAGAAAACGCACACCATTCTTTTCTCCAGTAATGTTGAAAATAGAACTGCATATTTCAATTCAAAAGAAAAAACATTAACTTTCATCGAATTGTAATTATTTTTTATATAAAATATATTTATATAATAATTTGTTTCGTAATTCACAGAAAAAAATAAAAAAAGTTATTAAGTAATTAAAGAAAATTTGTTAAATCTTTTTAATATTTTTAACAATTTTTTTAATTAACATCCCAGTAAAAAAAATTTGGGTTTTTTGAAGCACTTAAGAGAAAAAGCGCATAATCGAGCGATTCAATAAGAGAGCTTTTATATAGCAGTAAATGATAAAGAATAAAATATAGAAAAAAGCTGCTATTTTAGTGCTGACAACGATGAGGTTTTTAAGCGAAAAAAAAATTAATATATATAATTGTTTACGAAAATTATTGAAACAATGCATTTAAGCAATTTAAAGTAAAACACTACTGGATATGGAAATATAGTTATCCCTTAAAAAAGCGCTTTAGTAGTGCTTTGTTTGCATGTAAAAAAAACGATTATTGTTAGCAGTAAATAGTCCTCCAAACCGGGAACACTCCATACAAAAATCAGGCATCTAATCAGCAGGTTTAAAGCGATTTGAGGTATGCAATCATACATTAAACCAACTCCTTTTGGAGCACATTTTTTACTGGGATGTTTGTAAATTATCATATAAACAATTTTTTTTTTTTTTTAGAAAATAAATGTGTATTTCATAGAAAAAATATTTTGTGCCAAAAGGAAAAACCCATAAAACAAGAAATTCTGTATTTTCCATTTTAAATCTTTAAAAGAATGATTTTACCAATCTATACGGTCAGTTAACTTATTATTTAACTATTCATAAACAAATTTTAACGGGTTTCCGTTGATAAAAACAACTTTTAAATGCATCTTTAATTTCAATTTAGTTTGTAACAAAGTATTTTGTTAATATGACAATTTAGTAATAAAAATTTATATTTAATTGTTAACAAATATTTTATTTAATATTACAAACTCATTGTTTAAAATATTGGTTGAACTTTAACAATTTTCATTAACAAAATAATTTTTTGTATTTACAAATTCAGTTGTTGGTGCCGTTTCAATTAAAAAGTTAATTGTATTGACGAATATGGTATTCAATATGACAATTGATTTGTCGTAATTTTATTCTGTGTTATTCAAAATTTTTTTTTGTATATGATATAATCGTCCATATTTTAAAAAAAATTATATACCAATAAGTTCCTTAAAATTACAAAATTATGTATGTATGATTATAATGCATTTTGGATGCCATTTACATTTGGCATATGAAAAGTCATTATTATTTAATATTAATGAAGGCATTGATATTAAATTTCTTAAAAGACATGATTCCATTAATTAGATATGAATTCATATAAAATGCGCTAAAAATATGACGTCAAGAATGCATGATATAAGCAGTTATTTGTGCTGCAACAAAAGTTCTGAGTTCCATGTCTGAATTAAGGTCATATTAAAAATGTGAAAGAAGCGCGCATTGGATTCCTCGGGCAGATCTTCTTCGCGAGGAATTTCTTACAAAAATCATGTAATATTTCATCGAATACGGAAGCGCTATCCTATCAAATACTGTCTTACAAAGCTGCTTCCAGGCAAGCAGTATTTTTTGCTGGGTTAATTAAGTTAAGAGTAAGAAATAAATAAAAAAATAAATTTATTTACAAGGTTGTCTCAAAAACAGCTGACTGTTAATGCTTTGCCTATTGTTGTGCTATTACCCAATAAAAATTGCGGCTTCCAACGAAGCAGGTTTGTAAGGGAGAAACACAAACGTTTCGCTTACCATTGCGCTGACGAAAGACATGAGTTCCAACTTTGAAGCAATACATTTTTGATACATAAAGCCTATTATTCTGCGCATATAATAATTGTTTTGATGCAGTTATTTTTTAGTATTCTCCCTTACAAACCTGCTTCGTAGTAAGAGGATGCCGTAGCACTTGAAATTTAATTTTTTTTTTTATAAAAGTTGTTGAGAGTTATTTCACTTACTTGACTGTATTTCAGTATGTCTTATTGCGTAGCGCATAATTGAGCGTTTTTTTTTATGTACCATTAGTGCTTCGCAAAATGATTAAATTATTCATTGGGTAAGGCCACCTTGCTAGGTTATATACAATGGAAATTTAAGTTGGATTTAAATGTTCCAGCTTGGCGAATTAAGTAACATTTAAGTTCTTATTGAAGAACAGAATTTTGTTTTTAAAACAATTTTATGAATGGAAGAAATTTATCAAACCTTAAAATTGGCCGTAAAGGACCAAGAATATATATGATAATGTATTTTAGGAAAGTTTCACATGAAAGGATTAACTTAGTGGTGACTTCTGGCTGAGTGTATAAAACTGTAAATAAATATGTCATTAAACACGTTAAATTAAATTTAACTTTGAGGGGGAATCCTGGGATCCCGGGAAAAGGATTTTTATTTCCCGCTTTCCGGAAAACAAAAACGTGAATTACAAATTAAAAATAAATGTTAGTTAAATATCGCCTGAATACAGTAAATCTTAACGTTGGGAAAACAAAAATTGAAAGAATTTAAGCTTCCCTGGGAAATTCTCTATGCAAATCCCCGGAATATAGTTCTATTCCCAATTAGGTTTGCCCGCTGGTTGTTCCAAAATGGGCCAAATAAACGACACAAGCAGTTTGACAACAAGAACAATTAAAAAAGTATTCACACAAACATCTTCCATACATTTTTCATTTTTTTGTCTTGCCGTTTGAGCAATGACTTCTAAGCGGAAATTTTTGGGAGGCAAATGAAGAGACCAACTGAAGTTAATAATCTTTCACTAGACAGGGTAATATGCTTCATACGTAACCTGAACGTGACAATGTGAGATGCAAAAATATTCACAGGGTCGTGGTAGTTATGGCCTTTTACATATTTATCTAACCGTTTGCGTGGTTTACTTGGCCCTTAAGTTGATTAGTAGGCTATTACATTTTAAATGTGGCAACTCTATAGATTTGTTATATTTACGTTATTTTGCTGTTTTTATAAATTATTATATTAAATTATAGCTATTTTTAGATTGTAATAAATTTATTGCAAAATATAACCTTTTGTTGATGTTGTTCGTAACAGTATGAGATTCATTTGCCAAACAGTGCAATTTATGTCATTTAAATACAAAATGACTACATTAATTCTAATGTACACAAGTGACACACTAATTTAGCAAAAAAAAAATAAAAAATAAAGAAAAAGGAACGAAAAACTACTTATAAAATAATGAAGAAATAGTAGGAAAATAAAAATAAATATTATTCTAATGTAAGTGGGGAAGCTCATCAAGCACCCACACAAAAAAAAAAACAGAAACAATTGCAGTCGTATTTTTATTTACTGCACATTCGTTAAGTTTCTTATGCATTTGAAAAACAAAACGATTATTTTCTTGGAATAAATTAAAAAAAACAAATTAAGAAACGTTTATTTTAAATTTTTTTTAAATAATTTTAATTTTCAAAGCATTTTTAGGGGAACGTTTTATACAAATATTGTATATAAATTAAATTTCCCATTAAAACTTTGTATAAGCGTGTAAAGAATAAAACCTGTAGGTTGTACCTTTTTTTTTTTTTTTTTTTTGATAAAAAGGAAAATTATTATTTTTGCTCCCAAATACTCTTCATTTTTATATAAATAAAGAAATTTGAGCACATTTTCCTCTTTATTTTTAGAATCAATATAAGACAAGTTGTTTTTTTTGACCAATTTGTAATACAGATGAAAATTTACAATTTTTACTCGCATCGGCTCTGCCTTCGCCCGTTAATTCGTTCATTTTATCAGAACGCCTACGCACTGAAGAATGTTATAAATAGTTTGATTCTGCTTCCTTTTTATATTTCGTTTGTTACTAATTTTAACAAGAGTTGAGAATGTTGCAAATGTAAACGTATCTGCGTGTGTGTGTGCGTGTATGTTCAAGTGTTTGTGTATAACAGTTTTGTATATTTTCTGTTTTAGATAAATGTGTACGTCTCTATACATTTTATTTTAAGAAGGGTCAGTATAGTATTTTATCAAAAAAGCTTTTTTTTATCTCACACTGTGCTTCATCTTTTACACAGTAGGAATTAGAAGATTCATAGAGAGTAAGCGCCAGAGAGAAAGACAGAGAGAGTCACTTAAACTTTCCCATTCTAAGGATTATTATAGTTGTTATTTTTGAACGTATTTACAAGTAGTTGTTTCTGTTTTATTTCTTATAAAAAAAAACTAAAATAACATGTTGCTCCTTTATTTTCTAAAATTAAGGTTGCACATGAATGTGTTCCACTCACTCACACATATTTCTACAAATATGAATGCATATGGGGATGTGTGAGTAAGTAAAAATTAACAAATACGGACGTTTATTTAGTTAAATTTTGTAATAATTTGTTTATAATATGATTAAATGTTGTTAATGTATTATTAATTTTAATTAAATTCTTAATCAAGAATTCAAAAATAGGGATCTACAAGCCCTTCGAAGTGCCTAAAGGAAACTACAAAAATAGTTTTCTTTAAGATTTTTTGTTATTTTTTTTTTAATTTTTAAAATACAAAAAAATATTAAGAGTAAATGTTGTTAAAGCGGGGTTTATACTTAAAGCGGGGTTTATACTATTATCGAGCAAGCGAAGATTTGAGCAAAACTATCAGTAATGATCGATATTGTTTTGCGAAGAACCACAAAATTCACTTTTTTGCTTGATTAAATAATACGCTTAAATTCTTTTTGGTTGGATGATAAAACGGGCTTTCTTCAAACGTTCGTATTGATCAGATTGTATGTTGTGTGTTGGCATGAGTGTGAGTCGTATAAACATGTTTTAATCACAGGTTGGAATAAATCAGTTTTTGTGTTCGAAGCATAGTCTTCTCTCTCTTTATGGAGATCTTTTGTTTGTTTTGTGTTTGCGTTTTATTTAAAACAAATCTGATGCTTAACACAATGCAAAATTTTTTTTAAGACTTTTGTTTTTAACTGTGTAGGTTAGTGTGTCCCAAAAAAAAATTATATGTTATGCCCCACCGTTTTTTGAAAGCTTATAGGGTAAAGTATTTTTGTGATTTTTTTCAGATATTTCGGAAGAGGTTCAGAGGTCGCTAAAATCGAATTTAACCCAAAAATCAGGGTTTCTCGACTTTTTTGAATTTCTGTCATTACTCGGCCCATTAGCACGATTTTCTTTGTTACTAAGTCAATTTTTTTAAAGAAAACTTCTCAAACTTTACTTCTCTGTGCAGATATTATAAGGTCCGTTTTTTTTTTGGTCATTTGGGTCACCTTAGTGACATTTTTTGTAAATTTACCATAAATTTGAAAAATAATGCTTTTTAACTTTTTAAAGTTATATTGAAGTTAAAAAAACTAATGATTCAGTTTTAAAGATAGATAAATTTGGATTCATTTAAAAAAAAATAATTGAATTTACTCTTACTGTTCCTAAGTTATACCCTTTTTAAGTTTTGACCCATTTTGTGAAAATAAAAATAACCAAAAAAAAAAGAAAACAAAAAACTATGTTTTTAGCTTTCAATTATTTATTAGAGCTTTTACGATGAAGCTCTATGCTCTGCAATAAATTCTGAAAGTCTGTTTCAGAGGTTGTTAGATTAATGTAAGTATTAGCCAAGGCTACGCCGCGTTCTGCGATATCATATACGACGTGCAATTGCTGAACTTTGTTCTTTGCTTCATTAAATGATTTGTTTGTATGCCATTTTTCTGGATCTGTTTGTAAAAAATCAACAGAAATGTTGCTGGCTTCAAAAAAGGCTAGGCTGGCTTCGGATATAAAATCTTGAATTTGTTTGTTTTGAAGGATGTTTTCTGATAATTCAGGTTTTACTAATTCTTTGCCGTTACTTGGTGCGTGTAGATTTTGGACCATTAAACCCAAAGTTTTGGTGTCGATACGTTCATCAAAAAACGCTAAGGCAGCCAACTTACCGGATAGGTACCACTGATGCTGCAGAAAAGTTTTCAACGTGGCGCGTTTGATTGATTCGTTTAAACTTTTGTAGTCATCCAATTACTTCAATAAGTTAAAATCATTGAGAGGAGGGTATCTAGGGCATTGGCATAGGTCCCACTTTTTTAAGTATATTCTTAAAATAAATGAATTAAATTCAAGCAAGGCGTCAATTTTTAAAGCGTTTATGGTTTTGAAAAATGCATAATTTTAAAGAATATATAATTTTCATCATCCAGCGTGCCCGATTAATGGCTTCAGTAGCTTTTATTGTCGGAAGGGGCTCAGATGTATCACCCAAAAATATAAGGCTCAGTTAAAGCAGTTCTTTGTAATCTTCTCTTGGGTGCATTTCCCGAAGTTGCGCTTTTATAAAAATTTTTAAAAATCTTCGCGTATATAATTCGGGATAATTTTTTTAACAATTTTGTGGTTTATGCAATCGGAAATTTTGTCCTTGTCAATGGATTCCCAAGTTTGCTGAAATGGAGAAAACTTTGATTTGTGGTGATGTAGTGTGTTCTTCAATACCAAGTGCCTTAAACGCTGATTCTGCAACAAGCTCCAAAATATGATGACGGCATGCTAAAAATATAAGGTCTTTGTTTAGTTTTTGGCAAAGTAAAACACATGCCCCAATTCGACATCCTGTATTGGAACTTGTTGTGTCTGCACACATAAATTTAATATTTTCAGTTAAGTTCCAGGTTTTCACCATTTAAAACACTGCCTCGGCTTCGTCTTCTCCCCTTCCGGATAGAAGTGGCACTACTCCCAGAAGCTTGGTGTCGAAATTTCCGGTTAAAAATTCAGTTAAAAACCGGTCTACTTATTTTTCATTTATTTTTAACGCGAAGTTCATTTAATATTCACTGGAAAAAATTCAACCCCAGAATTCAGATTTTCAGAATATATTGCAGAGCATAGAGCTTCATCGTAAAAGCTCTAATAAATAATTGAAAGCTAAAAAAATAGTTTTTTATTTTTTTTTTTTTTGGTATTTTTATTTTCACAAAATGGGTACAAAACTTAAAAAGGGTATAACTTTGGAACAGTAAGAGCAAATTCAATTATTTTTTTTTAAATGAATCCAAATTTATCTATCTTTTAAACTGAATCATTAGTTTTTTAACTTCAATATAAATTTTAAGAGTTAAGAAGCATTATTTTTCAAATTTATACTAAATTTCACTAAGGGAACCCAAATGAGCAAAAAAATAAGCGAACCTTATAATATCTGCACAGAGAATTAAAGTTTGAGAAGTTTTCTTTAAAAAAATTGACTTAGTAACAAAGAAAATCGTGCTAATGGGCCGAGTAATGACAAAAATTCAAAAAAAGTCGAGAAAACTCGATTTTTGGATTAAATTCGATTTTAGCGACCTCTAAACCTAGTTTTATTCTTATAAATAACATTTGTAAAACAACCTTCCTGTTTAAGACTTCCCTCGTACTTTGAACATGAATAAGTTAAAGTCGAATATTCACAGGCAGTACTCCCTCTATACTCCTTTCCATATTATATTTTCCTAGTTACAACACAATGCAATGCATTAGTAGGGGTCATCTTGTGGTTTTAATTTTAACTCAACTGAGTTAAATTTTAAATCGTCAGAGGGGCCAAACTTCGTGTTTAATCAAATGCTCATTTAACCTATATGCATAAAACTCTTGGTCCTAGACCAGCAGGTGGGTGAAAAGGAAAATCAATCTATCCTTAATCAAATCAATCCGAAGCGGTATTAATAGTGCGTTGAGTACGGATTTTCTTGAGCCAAGTACAGAAAGATTGATTCAAGTACGGATTTTCAACCGCGAAATACTTAAATTATCCATATTGTACTTGAAATAATCCGTAAATAAGATTGATTTAAGTAAAGCTAAGATTAAATCAATCTCAAAATGCCCTTGATTTAAGAATTATAAAGTTGATTCAATCCCGAATTCGTACTTGAAATAAACCAAAAGTCAAATCGGAAGGTCATTTTTATTATGATTGATTTAATTACCCATTTTACACCATACAGAAATTCATTTATAAAACACCAGCAGTATTCCCGATATGGGTTTTACTTAAAAAGAGTTTAAAAAGAGTTCTCAATTTTTCTTTTTAAACATGAAAATAATGTGTTTTCGTTTTGTTCTGTTGTTTTTTTTTGTTTCTACACACAACACGCAAATCGTTTTTTTTAACTACTTGTAAGGTGTAGTTGTATCCGCTGCCGTTCAAAATTTCGAAAAAGTGTTATAAAAAGGGGAGTTAAGAAAAAAGGGATATTTTAAAGTAAAATAGGGTCATGTTTATTAGGATGTATAAATTAAATACATTAGACTAAAATAAAAGTATTTATTAGGGAGGCGATTTCCATGCAAATGTATGTTTTTTGTCGATAGTCTATGAACGATGTCGACCAATTATCCGAATCATTTAATTTGAGTTAAAATGGCATCGATTTGTTGCATATTTTGAAATTTTTGGGTGATATTTTTTTTATTTTCATATTGTAAAAAAATTTCTTTAAAAATTTTTAAATACACAAAAAAACTCCAAAAAAAAAATTTAAAATCAATAAATAAATTATTTTGGAAGATTTAATGATTTCGACAAAAAAACCTTCTTATTTTTAAACGATACGGCACCTTACACGGTTATAACCATTATCACTTTTTAGAAATACTTATTCGATATTTTGTAATTAATTATTCACTTGGAGTCCATTCTTCCAGCTCCGATTCGATCAAATTGAGAAGGGAAAGCAAGGAATTGCAAGTTTATATTTTAAGTTTGTCTGTAAATAATGTCCGCGGACACTATGACACTGGATGTTATGACATGCTACCAATTTTCAAATGTATGTTCACAAAACTCATGAGAACTTTCGTAAGGAATATTGAAACTTGTAGTTATTTTCCAAAATTTTCAAAAAGTGTCGTAAATTTTGTTAAAATGATTCAAAGGGATAAATTAAAAAGAGGGCCACAAAAGGTGCCATTGGCATGAAAAGTGGTAAAAAGTGATACTTTAGTGTCACAACGGCAAAGCTGGTTGTAGTGTCTTTGATAAGAGAAATGAGATTAAAACGCTCACTTTGAATTTTTACTCTCAGAGTGGCACTTCCAACGAAAAGTTTAATCTTTTTTTACTTCGTTTAAGAATTTTGTACTTATTTAAAGAAATTCCGGAATTGATTAAATCCCATTTAGGATTTTTAAGTATGTTTTAGTGTTATTCGTACTTGCATTTTTAAGTACGACTCGTACTTAAAGTAAGTATAAAAACTTAATTTGTCCCGAGTGTTTTTCTTTCTGTGTAGTATACAAATAGATTTAGAATTACTTTGTTTCTATGTACATTTTCAGCATAAATATAATGAAATAAAATTGGGCAGAAAAGCTTCATGAAGATCAATAAAACTATGACAATCAGTCCTTGATTTCACTTTGCCCCACACAAATGTGATTCTGTAGTAGGTACTTGGCATTAAGAAGGAAGTTATTACATTAGATGCGTAATACAGAGCTCTGGAGGCAAATAAATGAACGACAAATTAAAATCGAAATATTAAATTGCAAATGGCATTGGATTGGATTGGTCGTATGCTTCGCAGACCGATTGACGCATACCTGGCGTCATAAACTAATCATTGAAGTTAGCCGTATTGAATAAAGTTTGAGAGAAGTCATACAAAAGCATCAAAACGAACCGACCTGAAATACTGTACAATTAAATCCGTTGCTTATAATTTTGAATATTTTTTCTGTTCTTGTTTATAGTTTTTTTTATTTTTTTTAATTCCTTAAGCTAATTCCCGCGAAGCTCTACGTTTGCCTGCAGGAAAGAAACCAGAGTCTCTTGCGAGATTCGAACCCGCAACCCCGGCGCTGATAAACATGCTCACTACCAGCTAGCCTACCTGGCACCCAAGTGATTACAAATTCTCGATGGTTGCAAAAGATATCTCTTCGTGCGTATTTGAGAATATGTCAATGCTGAACTGTCGAAGGTAAACTTTCGACAGTTCAGCGTATATTTAAGAATATCCATGAATATTTAAAAATAAATATGCATTTGTTTATAATTGTTTTCATATGAGAATCTCCAAAAAACTTAAATGGCCCTTGCAAACTTCCCAGTAAAAACTTCGCATACTTTTCAAAATGAATATCTTCTTTCACTCACTACACAGAAAAAAATAACAAGAGTTATTAAGTAATTAATGAAAATTTTTAAAGTTTTCCCAATATATTTAACAATTTTCTTTATTAACATGTTTGTAAATTGTCATATTAACAATTTGTTTCAGTTAAAAAATAAATACATATAATAAAATTTATTTTGTGTCAAAAAAATTTTTTTTTTAAATATTTTGGATTTTGATCACTGAAACGCTTAAAGATAGGCAGATTATTGAAAAACTGAATCAATCTTAGGGGTAAGTAAAGTTGTGGTTTGAAAAATTTAGAGATTTTAATGGGTCTTTTGTTAATTTTAGTTTTCAAATACAAATCTATAATTGTGGTAAGATTCCCTTTTATTAAGATGAACATTATTGCACATCCAGTTCTACATCTGGATAGGTATGCTGATATAAATATTAATGGTGTTTGTAAAGTAGTTTTAAATTTATATTTAAATAAAATGAATAAAAGAAATAATTTAGATGCATTTCATTCTTTTAAAAGGCAATAAGCTAGTTCTCAACAAAATATTTTATTAATAAGACAAATTCGTAATTAAAATTTTAATATAATTGTTAACAAAAACTTTATTCAATATTACAACTTCGTTGTTAAAATATTTGTTGAATATCAACAATTTGAATTAACAAAAGTTTTTTTTTATATTTACAAATTTGGTTGTTGGTGCCTTTTCAATTAAAAAATTAATTGTATTGACGAATTTGGTAATCAATATGACAATTGATATGTCGTAATTTTTTTCTGTGTATTTAGTAGCTTTCTTCTATAAGTACTTCTGTAACTTCTTTATTTTTCTGGATGTATGTACGGAAATAAATAATGACTTACTTTTGAATGCGTTCATTTTGGGGCATCGCTTGTAAAATTCATTGGTTCTTTCAGTAGAATTGTAAGAAGTGCTTTTATATTTTCTGATGACTCAACACATTATTTTGTAGGCGAAGTTTTTACTGAGTTGCAAATGAGATTTAAGACGAAGAAATAAATAATCAAAGATATTAAGATTTTTTAATGACATTTTTTTTTTATTTATTCAAAGATTACAGTTGTTATTTTTTATTAGTTATTACTTTGGTTCAGGTTTTTTTTTTTAAATTAAATTTCTTAAATGAATACAGGAAGAGGTTGTTTTTTTTGGAATAATATTTAGACATTACAGAGACAAAGGTTTTTTGATTACTTTTTTATTATTTATACTAAATAGTAAACAAAAGATCAGTTTTTATTTTTTTATACCCTTCACCACAGGCGCACAATTTGTTTGGTTTGTAATTTCTATAATGTTTATTTTAGACAAAGAGGATAACATCATGGCAAAGGCCAAGCAGCCAAGCAGGACTAGAAAATAAGCAAGGTTCCTACCGCTACACCAAATACACGGTTGGAGTTGCTCTTAGTCAACGACAGATGGCCGCCCCCATTATCCTAGGACCTACTACAGCATACCAATCATTTACTTACCTGGAACAATTATCGCTTATCGAAACTGGTACAACGCAAAAACAACAATACTTAATGGATCGATACTCCAAGAACTAGGACAGTGAAATCTTACATAGGAACAGGAAAAAAATAATTGCAACAAATCGTGGAAGATGGAGATGCATTATGAAACCATATACTCCCAAAGGGGATAGTGGATAAAAAAAAATTTTTCTTCGGACATGCCAACAAACAATTACACCCAAACTTCAACATTTCCTGATAATACAGCTTTTCTTAACGTCCATGAAACCCGCTATGAATCGTCATGCTACAAAGGACCATTGTTACAACTTGCCGTTAGTAAAAGATAGGATTTTGCCGGACGGATAACAAGCTATTTATTATTTTAACTTAACTTTAAGCTATCCAGTATGATGAACTTGCCTTTGCCGTATTGCTTACTTTAGTTTAAAGCAAAGTTGTAATAGTGAAAAACCTTTTTAAACGTGGGACATAATCATACCTTTAACTATGGAAACGTTGTAATAATGGCTCTAACAGGATTATATATTTCAATTGGATATAGAGTTAAAGCAAATAAAGGTCACCGAGAATAATGTGCACATTTAACATTCACATTGCGTCGGGAATCACGCACATTTATGAAAATCAATAAGCATGTTAAATATCTCGGTATGCTTAACGTGGCAATGCCATATAGAGGAAAAATTAACTCAAAAGAAGCTAAAAGCAATTCAAATTTGTTGGCTTATTGAAAGAAATTCTGTCCTATCAAAAAGCCAATCGGGTGCTAATATCGAAAAAATTCAAAGGCGCCAAAATAAAATTCTTTAAACTATCACTGCCGGCACCTGGTAGTTTAAAAATTCGAATATTCACAAGGACCTCAAAGAGCCATTAGTAAAATCTATGATTACGAATTAGTCGCTTAAATAGTTAAAAAGGCTTGAACTCCATCCATCCAAATCCTCTAGCTCGAAATGCTTTATGTGATAGTGGCCACACCGGCCTTATAAGAAGAGGTACAGAGATGTACATTAGGGTGGGTCACTGATGTATGAGAAAAAATAAAAGTTCTCGAATCATATTCTAATAGCAATATTTTTTTGCATTACGTTAAAACAAATAAAAATTGCAAAAAAAAGTTCAAAAAAGTCTCATCTTGAGCCCGCGCATGAGCTCCTAAGAATTAAGAATATTTGAAAAAGTCCATTTTTTAAATTTTAATATTTAATTTACTATCAATTATTATTAATTAAAACTAAAAACATTTTGAATTAAAGATAAACTGCCGTATTCATAAAAAATTAAAATGGATTTAAAATGCATTTTAAGAAAAATTTGTATGAAAATTTTGCCTTAAAACACATTTTAAACTTATTTTAATTTTTATGAATACGGCAGAAAAAAAATAAAAATTTGGTTCTTATACAACATAAAACAATTAAATCCTTTTTGGTCACAAAATCTTGTTTACTGTCAAATCCGGGCATCTCTCGTCTTGATTCAAGTTTCGTCTATATTAAACCATCGCTCGACTTTTTTAGCGCAAAGAGTCATGAATGCTTCTGACACCATTTTCACGAACCTAAAAGTCGTTAAAATACAATAATATGCTTTTCTGCAATACAATGCAATTGTTGCTATATTCAAAGTTTAACAAAATTGAAGGTCAAAGCGCGGGCTCTTACACTAAAAATAAATTAATGATATTTTACAGGGATCTAATTCAGACAAAAATACAACAAATTTACGCTATTAGAAGTCGATAAGAGAAAAAATATTTTTTTTTACCCAGCCTTATGTACATACCATAGATCAGCAATGAGTCGTGAACAAGTGAGTAGAGCTAAATCATGACTCATAATTTCTTGTACTTATACGCTTTCGTACTTATTACAATGTTATTGAAGCTCATATTTAGTCAGAAGTTTGATGTTACTCATCGTACTCATAATTAGCTACATTTATGCAGTGGTTGATTAAGATTCAACTTAACTTAACTTAATGTGAAGAGGCCAAGCAAAATGCGAGGCTGCCAGATTTGTCCCCGAAATAGCAAAGGGACGATTTGGCAATCACGGTTTACTTAAGTTTTATGTATGAAGTGGACGATTTTTCGGCAAATTTATCTGGCAGCGCTAATTATAAAGTTGTGTGTTTGATCTGCTGTGTTAAAACGGTAAATGTATGAGTTAAATAATTGTGAGTATTAATAGTTTTTTCCAGAGATAAGAAATCAAACTGAGGTCATTTATGAGTATGAGTATGATGTAGACGTCGCATTCATATTTATTGGTCTCGTGAGAATGAGGGAATCAGAGTAGTTGATTTTAAATGATGTGTTCTCACTTATACTTACAATTTCATGAGTGAGTATGAGTAGCGAAAAAAACGATTCATTGCTGATCTCTGGTACATACATATGTTTGTATGTGAACAGAAATCATGATAAGGCAAATTTTCCTCCGGTACTGGCAGGACACAAAATAAACTATTAGAATAAGATTTGGCTGCTTCCACTTTTTATCCATAAGTCTCGTATTTTTAACTATAAACCTTAATTTTTTACGGCTTCTTACGTTTTAAAGGTATTTTTGTGTAGATATGCACAATATAAATTATTTTTTTTTAATTTTAAGCACACATTGGTGAAAAGAGTACATTTTGTTGTTCTGTTAAAATGGGTACGTTTCCAAAAGTAATTGTCAAGTGGTCGAATTTCGGCCAACGGGCGAATCTAGTAAACTTTACTTTCTCAGTTTTTCCTTAAAGTAAGAAATGATCGAGCCAAAGAAAAATATTAACCCTTTTCTAACTAGGAATACCTAAATGGGCTAATTTCATTTTTATTTTTAAAAAATTTTTAGTACTGAAAATTACCTAAATCCGCTTTTTAATTAACCTGGCCAACATTAAAGTAAAACTCCCGAATTAAGGAGCCTTGGTACGATAAATACTATGATGAAGGGTATATACGATTCGGTAAAGCCGAGTATTGTTATTTTCATTACATTTTTTTAAAAAACAAAATTATATTTGCAATTGTTGTTTTTTTTTTCTTAATATCACTTATGGTGTAAGAATTATCTACATTTTAAAGACTTATTAATTCAATTTAGGACTCTTGACTACTTTTAATTAATTTTTGGTTTTAGTGGTGGTTTTACAATGATCTCATTCTTATTTGGTACTAAATTTGTCATACTCTAAAAATTGCCTTAATTTTTTGAACTTGTACTTTCATATTGCAGTTTATTTTTGATAATTTTTTTTTTTAGTACATACTAACATTTTTTTTTATTAAATTTAGCTTAATTAATAAAAAAAAATATTGGTTAATTTTTGTAACAAAAAATTTTTTCTTATAGTAAAACTTAATTTGGATACGTTTCGTTAAAATTTATTTTACAATTTTAATGTTTTTCTTTTAGTTTTTATTTCAAAATTTTTCTTAAAATTCCAAAGTTAAAAGTGAAAGCTAAAAAAATAATTTTAGCCGACCAATTTTTTTTTCTCCTAATTTTAAAATAAGTGAGCATAATATTTATTTTTTTTTTAATTTATCTACAATTTATGTAATTTATTTTAAAGGAATTTTTTTAAAATGTTGATTACTGTTGAATTTTTGAGCCAGTTTTAAAATTTTGTTAAATAAAATATTTTAATTATTTGCTATTCTTTTGTAATTGATATGATTTCAAATTCCCTATCAAATGAAAGATAACAAACAGAAAATTCTGTCGATCTTTGGTTTATTATTTTTAAAGATTTAACAAGGATCATTAAAAATTGAGTTTTAAACATATCGGTAAAAAGAAAACATATTCATACTTGATCATAAAGAAAGTACTAAACCAAAATTTTTTGATTAATTTTCGGTAATGAAACGGTTGGTTAAAAATGTCTTTTTGTCAGGTCAGGCAGTAACTGTGAATGATGTGCGCTATCAGGAGATGATAACGAACTTTTTATGGCCCGAATTGGAAGATCAGGATGTGGACGATATGTGGTTTCAACAAAACGGTGCCAACTTGCCACACAGCTAACGAAGCAATGGCTCTTTTGCGCGACAAATTCAATGGCCGTGTTATCTCACTTAGTGGCGACGTCAATTGGCCGCCAAGATCATGTGATCTTGCACCGTTGGAATTCTTTCTTTGGGGTTATTTGAAAGAAAATGGGTACTTCGATAAGCCAGCAATAATTCAAGAGCTAAAGGATGATGAGCTAAAGGCACATTAACGGCACAATTATTTGAGGGGAATGAAAACAACCTTCTACCAGACTTTAACAAGACTTTTCAAAGTATTAAAATAGTTAAAAAAGAGATTAAAATGGTATAATGGAAGACTACTGATTTTTTAAAAAAAAAAAGAAAAAGAACAGAGATTTTGGATAAGCTTTATAACGTTTTACTTTAAATCTCTCCAATGTCAACAAAAAGTGAATAAGTGAATTTTTTAAATCAAGGTTTATCAAAGAATAAGAAAGAAATCGTTTAAAATATAAACATATTAACTGCATTATCTTTCTTTGAAAGATTATTTCAGAAGATTAGCTTACATTTGGAAGTTTTTTTTTATTTAAAACCTTTTTGTCTTTCATTACATGAAGTATCCTTTTTTTTAAACTGTTGTTACTTTTTTAATTTAAAAAAAAAAAAAAAAAATTTAAAAAAAAAAAAAAAAAAAATAAAAAAATAAATTTCGAATTGTTATTCGCGCGATTAATCGATTAAGACATAACATTGATTAATTGAATTCCCTACACTATTGCGGTGTGGGTAGAAAAACAGAATCATCATTCAAATAAAAGAAATAAACCTAAAAATCCTTAATCACATTTTTATTAATTAAATAAAAGAAGATTTGTTTACTATCTTTCATTCCCAGGATTGTAATTATTCTTTACCGAATTTCATTAGACCTAATATTTAAAATTTCTTCTGTTCTGACTTCTTGTAATTTTAACTCCATTAATTTTCATTTCCACATCGATGAATTTTATTAATTTATGTTATCAACACTACACACTATTTCGATTTCTTAGGAGCAGGATGAGGAGAGGTATTACAATGCGAATTTGTTGGGTTGTTGGATACCTTATAAACCTGACCTCTACTTGGAAGTGTGAAGTGTCATAATTTGCTATCATTCCAAAATATAAAATAGCCAATAGCCCAAGTTAAAGGCTAAAAAGCTAACAGGAAATACCATGCGGGAATATTTATCAATAATATTAACATCTTTGATTTTTGGTATGGTGGCTTTAATGGCGGAAGCACCCTTCTTTAAAGCATGTATGACGCGGGGCTTGTTACCTTAAAGAAAATGAAATTAAACTCAGGGATGTTACATTAACTTTAAATCTACACACAGAGAAAAAATTTGTAACGATATGATCACGTTTGATTGCAGAAAAATCATAAATATAAGGAGCCACAGCCCTATTATAATTAAGTCGGTCTCTTTCTAATAATATTTTGGGTTTTTTTTTATTGATTTTTTTGGAAAATATTTGTAGAAGCAACCATATTAAAACAAAGTTTGTTTATACATGACCATGTGGAAACACATCTTTTCTTTGCGTGTAATTAAGAAGATCAATACAAATTTTCAAGTTACCCCTTTGTCCTCTATAACGTAAATTTGAACGACTTGTGGTACCATAGTTACGTGCAATTCTAAAACTAGGTGGAAATTTTGCTAAATCCAAAGTTTCGGCACCCAATTGATTAAAGGTTGTATTATAGTTACCCTTGCGCAATGATGGTATAGGACTCATGCGCACATCTTGCAATTCAATAATATCTTCGGCAGTTGAACAGGTTTCTGATTTATCAGGTTTCCCTTTAAATGAAATGGGAAAATTAACTTTCAGACTAAACTGGGAATTTCTCATGGTATTATTTTGTGTACCTGATCTTTTATTATCACCATCTTTACCCTTTTTCACTTTCTTTTTGGCTCTTTTACCCCAATAGGTATAATTGACGGCTGCATATTCTAAAAGAGCAGCAAATACGAACACAAAACACATGACCAGATAAATATCTATGGCTTTAACATATGATATCCTTGGCAAGGAACTCCGTACACCAGTACTTATGGTAGTCATAGTAAGAACAGTGGTGATACCTGTAATATAAATTCAAATAAAACATATGTGAATATAATATTTGACGTAGCGAGGGCTTATATTCAAATAGTGCTATCTGAAATTTGTTCGAAAATAAGTTTCTTATAGCAACGTGCTTACTGACTGAAAATATAGGGCCAACTCCCATTTATTTTTCCTTACCCCTTAAGGGGGCTCCCATAAAAAATTTTGTGAAATTTAAACAAATAAATTTGCCCAACAGATTCTACGATACCCCTAGACGGGTAAAATATATGACCGACCCCACTTTATTAGGTAACGAAGACAGCGACACTTAAGGGTTCTCCCATACAAAGTTTAACAGTTTTATTTGTTAAATATTTTTTGTTTTTCTAAAATCTTTGGATGAAGTTTTCTGACGATCTGGCCCAAGCAACCAGTGAAATGCGCATAGGAACAAGTTATCCCTTCAACAATAAATTTCAGTGTTTTTATCGAGAATAAAAATTGGGAATTAAGCACGAATAACAAAATCTTTTTTAATTAAAATTTTGTATTCCCAAAAAGTACTTTAATAAATTTATGAAATTTATAAAAAATGGCCCTTAAGCTTTAATTATACCCCTAGACTGGTCATATGTATGACCGACCCCACTTAATTTTTCATCTTGAACATATTTACCCGCTATCTCTATTCCTTAAGGGGGCTCCCATACAAAATCCATCCCAGTGCATTATACATTTGCCAAAAAAACCTGTATTAAAAATTTAAATTTTGTATGAGAGCCCCCTTAAGGAATAAAATAGCGCGTTTGCTAGGAAATCACTAATTAAAAAGCAATTTTTATTGAAACAGCAGTTGTTGTGAAATAATTTTTCCTAAGTTAAAATTACGTATACGTTATACATAATTGTCCAACACTCATACGTTCATTAAACTCTAAATACTCGCATTCAAAAAAGAAAAAAAACTCACCTAATGCAACACGAGCACTAGTTGCTTCGTGATTAATCCAAAATGAAACCCAAGACAGCATCACAATCAAAATGCTCGGTAGATATGTTTGAAAAATGAAATAACCAATATTACGCTGGAGCTTAAATGATAAAGACAAACGCTGATAGACGCCCGTCGCTAAACGCTCCTTGCGGTCGTTGGTCTCATAACCAATTATAGTAAATTGTGGCAATTCAGCATCTTCCACACCACGCACCGGAGTGGGCTTCCAATACATAACCACATCGCTAACAGTGTAGCCATCTGAAAATGCAAATTAAAAGTTATACATGTCTGTTGCTAAGTTCTACTGAAATCAATACTCACAACTTTCAATTTCTACGGTGCAATTTTGTGAATCCAATGGATAATAGTGCAAATCCATCATGCAGGCTAAAGTGGTGGTAAAACGCATACCGTACGTTACAGAGCCATCACCGCCCAAACGTACTAATTTATTACGTTCCGTGACATCATGTAAAAAACTAATAAGGGAGAGCAGATATTGAATTTTACATTAAAAATATAAAAGTTTCTGGAGAAAAGCAAATATGTTTTAATCGACAGAAAAATCCCTGCTAAAATTGCCAACAAATGATGTCAAATTGACGACGGTGCATTGTTAAAATTAAAAATTAAAAATTAAAAATAAGTTTATTAAGTTTAATCTCAAGTAGGGGGTTTTTAACATTTTTGACACAAATAAATTTAAGCTCTTAACAGAGCAAAACAGTATCTTCCAAAATATTAACAAATGGCGTCAATCTGACAATGATACGTTGTTACAATACATAACTTTTTATAAACTTTAAACTTGGTAAGATTCTGCTTAAATTATGTTTAGTGTTAAAAATATTTATTACAGCTGGTTTGAAGTGATTGAATTCAAAATGGGTCTTTTTATTTCTAGAATGGCAGTGGTACGTTTGTAAACATTTGAAAACAGCATATTGCCGATAAAGAGCAATAAGTTGTCAGTGTAATAATTTTGTACTCAAAGTGCTCCACAAAGACACTAAAAGTGCTTAATTCACGTACAACGTTAGAGCTTGACAAGGACCACTCTTATCTGTATTACTTGTATTACATTTGTATTACAAGGCTAACAATCTGGAATTACCCGTAAAATATGTCGGACTAGGGATAAACATAAGGAAGACGTTTGTAGTGCGATTTCACCGATAGCCGCATCACCATCAATGGCCAGACATTTCAATTTGTGGACCACATTTTTATCTAGAATGAATGGATGTCACCAACAGATTAATAAAAACAAGATGGCCATTTGAACAATTAAAGTGTGTATAGAGAACTACTCAGATCACGCGCAAAACCTTGGTTCATCTTTTGGTGTTACATTGTCCGGGATAAATTAGGTTAAGGTCAATCTTGTGATCAAATTTTACCAATCTATGAATAACTGGAGAGGTATCAGAAGATTTATGAAGTTCATCCGAACAGAGATTTGGTAACGGGCTAGAGGTTTTTGACAGTTTACAGTATTCTTTCGGCGAACATTGAAAATCTTTGCTGGGGCGATCAGGTTTATGCATACCTAGGATACGCCAAGATCCGAAATGACAGGGTCTAAAGATTTCAAGGAGTCCAAAGTTGTAAATCAGTATTTAACTGATGGTGCCTCCGGAGCCAGTTCACCCGGCCTGGCAAGCCTGTCTGACTATTGGTGAGGTCTCCGTGCTTTCTAATACTTCTTGAATCCTAAGGACTCGGAAGACGGTCTTGTCCTTTTTTGAAGCAATACTTTCGGAGAGCACAAGGTGGCTGTGGTTATACCTACATCGTGGGTAGAATCCGGGGTGTCATTATTCTTAGGAAAGCCCATGTGGAATGGGCACCTGATGCGATGTTAAAATCATCCTAAAGTTCTGTTGCTATCAGTACGGAAACTGCCCTAAATCAGATTGGCAGTGGAGGTTAGATAGTTTCAACTTATAATCAAGGGGAAGAGTATGACTTGGCATTTACACTCCCAAACTGCAACCTGTGTATGAAACACGATTCTCACAAACATAAATGCAGAGTCAACACCTGGTTGAGATACACCATGAGATTAGGCTATTGTACAGTTGAGCATGATAGTAAATTTTACAGTTGTAGATGATAGTGTACGATTTGACGGTATTGTTGATGCCTTATGTTTTAACAAGGCGTAAATAAAGGGGAAAAATATTTAAATATATTTATTTATTAAAAAAAGAATAATTCCCAGATTCTATTTGGGGATAAAAATACTAATAAAATAATTTAAACAGTGCATGGTCAAAAAGAAAACAATTGTGAAACAAATTAAGCGACATCATACGTTGTCAAATTAAGCACAAACGTAATAACCTCACTTTTGACAGAAAATAGTTTCAATTTGATATTTTCCTGCCCAGCTTTTTCCCTCTGTCTAGAAATATATTTTTGTATTAGTTTGACTTAAATTGGTTTCTCATAACTTCTGTTTCCTTTTTATATTTAAAAAACACATTTGTCTCACCTGTTTTTGTCATTTGCGAAAAATGTATCCGGCACCCATATCTTTTCGGCAAAATCCCCCGACAGCGTTAGAACATCATTGACACCATCATCGTCAGCATCATCATCATAATATGGGCCATAAGCATTAAATGCCAAACGTTCATCACGCCAATACTGATTCAAATACATGGTGATTGTGTAGTCCTGAAAATTTTTTTTAAAAAACATTTGCAATAAAAATTAAAATAAAACAAAAATAATTGCATTTATCGATAAAAATCCTCTAAAAAACCGTAAAATTCTTAAATATTTTGCTGATTCAGGGGTCTTAGTATCCATTAAAAAGGAAAACATTCAATTTCTAAATAACTTCCTTTTAAGTTTGCAAAGCCATTAAACACACATACATTATGACAAATTGTTTACAATGTGTGTGAATGCAAAAGTATGAAAAAGTGTTCTTCACCATTTGCTTTAGAGTAAAGGGAGTCTGTCTGTATGTGTTTGAGTGAGATTGTGTTTGTTAACATGTCAAGATTTGTAGGCGGTATTTTATTTTTGTTTAAATTGTCTGTTTCCTTTGTCTGTTACACTTAGAAACATTTGTGCTCATTAAGACCGGCAAACAAATAGAAAATAAGAAATATTTTCTATTTGCATGCCTTTGAATGTTGTAATTTTACTTATATTTAGAAAACGGGTATGTTAAATATAAAAAGGACTTCTAAAGATTTTTTATACATATTTTCGAGATTGGTTCATTTATTGTCTTTTTCTTTATGCTATAGACATTTAAAATTATCATTGAAAATCCACTACTGACCTTTGAACCATAGTTGCCAGATAAAATTGGCTGAAAATCGTCAAATGGACTAACCTTAATCGTCACTAAAATCGTCATTGTAAACCAATATGTTTTGAAATTGTATTGTTATTTGTAATTTCCACTTTTTTAAAACATCACCAATTTTATAAAGTTTTCTTACCAAAAGTAATTTATCCTAAATAGAAAAATATCTGAAATATTGGAAGTAGAAGGAAGAAAATCCTTGCTGTTAATAGTTGACTTTGCTTCAAACATGAAGGCTGAAAATGTTTGAGAATTTCGAACTGAAGAAGGTACTGGATTAGAATCTAGAATTATTGGAGTTACACAACCAAGATGTTTTCGAAAGTATTGACAATCATAAAAAATAGGAAAATTAGATACCATATGAACCAAATAACACATATTTTATAAGTCGAAAATCAAAAATTTGCATCGAGTTGGAATGAACTGCTAACAGCCAATTCATACGAGGGGTTTTACTACGTCGCACATTGATTGAAGTTAATATAACGAGCGGCTAAAAATAGAAGAAGTTGTCGAAGGACAATGAAACTTGGCACATAGTCATTTTTTGTTTGAATCAAGAAAAAATGGAAAAATCAAAATGATCCGCCCACCTCCTATACAACTTGTATTGAAAAAGTGGCATAACTCTCTTTATTTTGATTGTATCAACTCAATTTTCACTAAAAATAAATATTATAATTGTAGAATGGGCTCCTGAAAATATATACCTGATCCGCCCACTTTTACGCCCACCTCCCACAGAAAAAACAAATAGCAAAAACATGAATATGAATTTTAAGCATAGTCTTTTAATAATTTTTTGACATCATTATTGTACTCCAATTTTAATAATATCAGTATCCATTTTGGTATCAATCAATATTTCGAAAATATTTAAATAAGAAATTGTTAAATTTTCCATAATTAATAAAATAAAATTTTGATATCACTTAATAATACACCACTTATCACTGCACTTGACAATTTAATGTAAATTAGTAAACAACAATTCAAATTCAATTGAAGCTAATGCTTTTTTCATGAATGAAATGTATAATTAACACTTTTGACTAATATGCAAATTACATTTTGTAATAATTTTAAACAGTTAAGAATTATGGCAACAACAACAAGCATGAACGAAAATTCATGTTTTGTTACTTTATCACTTTATAGTTTTTACTGTTTTTTTTGAAAAAGTTCAAATATGTGCAGCTGAATTTTTTTTTACTTTTAGCTGAGACTTCAAGCTGTAATTTGACATCATTTGTTAAACAGCGCTCCACAGCGCTAAAAAGATACAGCCTGCCTATTGAAGTTGATGAACATTGCAATTTTGATGTTGTTTATATTTTGTTCTACGAAATTTTTTATATAGCACTCTTTTCAACTTTTTTTAATGCAAATCTCATCTTTGACAATTGTCATTTACGAAAATATACAACAAAGTCAAATGATAAGTTTACTGTGATTGTACCAAAAGATTGAATATACAGTAAATTTGCATGCCATTTTAAACAAGCGAACATATTAAACTTCGAGCGTGTCTATCCAAACAAATAATAAATATATCAGCCTAATATTACGGAATCATAATATTCAGATATCTGCCAACAAAATACCAAAAAATTATCCAAATCGGCGAACATGAAAAAATTAATTTTGGCCACTCTTCAACCAATGTGCGTCGTATGTTCTGCCAAAATTACTTTTTTCCTTACATTATTAAAACCATCGTTCGAAAATAAACAGTACATTGTTTAGCGTTCGGCTCACACACCCAAGAACGATATCTATTTTTTTTAGTGATTGTATAGACGAACAGAATCCTTAATACCGTTCGTAACTATTCTCAAGAAAGAGCCGAACATACTATATTGTTCCGTTCTTCGTTAAAAACAGAACAATTGTAGTGATACTGTAGACAAACCTTAAATTTTAATGTTCTAAAATGTTTCTTTTTTTATATTGATAAAGAAATGAACAAGCAAAAAATGTTAGCACGGGCCGCAGCATGAACAGCTTGTGTGTGTTTTGTGTATATGTTTTGTTTGTGTAAAATTATTTTTCTGGCTTTTTGGTTTTATTTCGGATGTTTATTTTGTTTTTGTAAAAAATGCTTGGTTTTTATACCAGTCAAAAGGGACGAACATTAATGAGCCGAACCGAACACAATGAAGTTTGTGGATTAAAACAAAAACCGACCGGAATTAAATGTTCTTACCTTTGGTTGAGTTTGATAACAGTTTTATTTTTGTGTTCGAAAGATGGCAAACAGGGAAAATTTATTTTCTTTTAATGATTGTTAAAGTGAATCCAACAAGGGTTTGAATTTTAGGTGTTGTATTATTTTTTTTCTCGGTGTAATGAAGTACATACTTTGAGTTTAAAATTTATTGTTTTTGAACTAAACGGGATTTGTTACGTACTCAATTTGAAGTTGAGTTTTTTTTATTTACTTAGTGTAAATTCCTTTTAAAGTAATTATGATTTTTTAGTATGTGCGTTTACTTTGGCGAATAAAGAGGCAGCAAGGTACTCATTTGAAATTAACCTGGACTGGTGTTTTTCTTTAAATGGAAATTTTCTACAAGAAGTTAGACTCCCAGTCATACAGTGATTTTCTACACAAACACTATTATCGTTTGTGTTTTCCACAAATCTTCCGAACTGAAAACTAAGAAACGATTTTGGGTTTTTTTCAAACGCTGATTGAAACATTTACATACGCACATGTGCCTGTACATAAAATCATTGAATCATTTTGATACATTAGTAATATGCATGTATGTACAGCAATATTCGATTATAATATGAGATACATAAAAAACTGCTCAAAGTTTTAACTCAATTAACCGAGAAAAATTGATAATCCAGATAACCGTAACCGATAATCGAGGTCTTACTGCTTTTTTTAAGGTTAAACTTCAAAGTGGGAAAAAGAATTAAACGTTATAAGAAGAAAATAAATAAGTTTCAAGAGAAATATAAAAAACGACATGGAAAACAAAACCGAGTCTTTTTTCGTTCTTCTCTACAGCGTTCGCCACCAAACAAAAAGAGACGTCGGCAAAGCCCCAGTGTGAATTGACTGTAAATTGACTGAAAATTACTGCCAATCAAATTAATGAACGTAGCTAAAGGCCACTTTACAATGTAACACAAGTCTGACTTATTTTAAGGAAAACACAACCCTGTCATGATATTAGGTGTGTTCATATACAGAAAATTATTGTTTATCTTCAATAATTGTTACAAGTAAGTGATCACGTACTCGAAAAACTTTCACAGAGAGCGTGAAAAAGAACATACAAATTTGATAGACAAAAACTTGTTGATAATTTCTGATAGTAAAGTTTTTACTTGCAATAATTATTCAACCTCATGTTTTTGTTAGCAAAACAAAAGTTATTTTAAAATTAAAAGTTTTTGAAAAACCAAAAATATTTGTTTTCTCTAAAACTTAAGAACAATATTCTTGCGCAATTAGTTCAATTTAATTGAATTTATTAATAAATGATCCCGTGTCTAACAGTTGAATAGAGTCGCTGTGTCTAACTTTCTGGTTTTTGCTGGCAAAGCGTTCACTTGCTGTTTTATTTTTTTAATTAATTGGGAGAAAAATTTTGTAAATTTTAAATTTACTCTCTCGTTGCTAGTTTCTGCTTGTAAAGTAAATTGTGAATACAATCAAAAGTAGTGCACCGATGACAATGAAACAAACCTCATTTCATTTAAAATTATGTTAACCTAAATGTCTTTGGACCAAAACTGTCGCGTTTTTATTTTTAATGAATTTTTAAAGAACAAAAAAATAGTTTTTTTTTAAAAATTTTCCTATTTTTACTTCCAAAACGCAACGAGATCTCTGAAACTACAGAGCATTTTAAAAGCACGCCTTAAAGATAATATTGTTGCCGAGTTTCGGTTTTTTTTTAAACTGAATATGGTCAACCGTTTTCCAGTTATTCCAATATATGTAGTGAAAGTGCCTTAATTTTAGACATAACGGTATATTTCGAACACTATAGCTGATGGAGAAAAATGGAGATTAGATTTGAAATCAAATTAGAAAGTAAAAAAGTTCAAATATGTTCCCTTGTGTAATATATGTGGATAAGTCAATTGATAAAATGAATAACAAATCTGCGGCAATAAGTAAAAAATGCCTAATAATTTTGCTTTAACTTCCCAAAAAATCGTTAAAATAATTGATACTTTGTCCACGGATACTTAAAAAAATATAGATTACAAAGGTGTCAATAACTCAAATTTTACTTAAGCCGACTTAAGTCCTTTTTTCGTTTCCACAGAAACTATCAAAAAATGTCTCTTTTTCTTTAAAGGCAGCTAAAAGTGTAGACGCATTTTTGATAGTGTTACCATAAAGTTACCAACATAATCGACAAAAATGGCGACTTGGAGGCTCTGAATCTCACGTTTCTTGCAGTGTTAGTTTACTTCTGGCAATAATTTAAATAATAATTTCTCACTATTACAAATTTTAAACTCACCATATTCACTTCTGATATCGCATCAAAACTTGCAATTGTCAAGTCCATGCCAACATGCAATGGATCAGCTGTTTGTTGGGCACCCAACAAAAACGTGCATAAATGTATAAAGATTTATTAATTAATTTAAATTAAATAAAGAAATACATGTAAATATTACCTCCAAAATTTGGCCTTAATCGTATATCGTAACCTTTTAAAATCTTTGATATTGTTTGTGTAACGTTCTCTAAACGGCCGGCCATCATCTCTCTTCGTTTGCACTTGACGGGTGCTGTATAAAACACCATGACTATTACTATTACTAAACTGTAGGCCACATGAATGCCAACAGTTTTAAGCATTTTGTTAATTTTTTTTTTATATTTTTATAAATATTAAAAAAGGGTTGTAAATATTGCCATTATTAGAGAGTAGTTTTTCACGCCGCTGCTGGTCTAGCGACTGCTCGTGATGCGGTTCTTCTTGTTAATGATAAATTTGCCTTGTATTTTTTTTTGTCTTTGTTTTGAATTACTGTAAGTAAGAGAATATTTTAATTATTATATATTTTCTACGTAAAATTTTTTTTAAAAAATATAATAGAAAATATTGATGCTTTTATCTGAAATTTGTTGAAACCCGCATTCACTTATTTATGTAAATGAACAACATTTTTTCATTGTGTGGCGTAAGACAAAAGTTTATTCAACTTTTTGTTTTCTTGCTTAAGTTGTGTTCCATGAAAGATTTTTCTTGTCCTTTAAATGGCATTTAGACGTGTACTGTTAAAATAAAAACAACAATGCACGTGTACTTATAATAATGTTACTTAATACAGAAGAAGCTAATTTGATGGGTTGATACAAAAGCAATAAAAACAAAAATAAAAATAAGTTAGAGTCTTTAATACCCTCCTACGTAAGCTAGAATATTTTACCAGAACTCACTGTATTAGAATTTGTTGCCCAATTTAGTTACATACACTAAACTTGGCATAGAGAAAACTAATTGAAACAGGTGTGATTGCAGAAGTTAAAATTTTTAATTTAAATTGTTAAAATTATAGAAAAAGTGTGAAAGTGTGAACTAATTCATGCAATGACAATTCCATTATCTCAGACTGTGTGTGTGTCTCTCAATCGAGATTGAAAAAAATATCGAATATGAAAAAGTGTTTTGTAATACGGAAATTTTAAATATGTTTGAAAAGTTAGGGCCAATTTCACCAATTTATTTAAATATCACTTTAAGTTTAAAATTCCTTTTTCATGTTAAGTGAAAATAAAATTATATGGAAAAGTATATTTAATACATATGTAAATACCCTGAAGGAAATTACACTTATGAATCTGTACTGATTCGCTACTGACGCAGTCACCAGTACTAGTGACTTATTATACCTAATACAATGTTATTTACTACACGCAAAAATGGTTGGATTTTTACAATGTTTATGTTTGCAGGTTACCATATCATGTTTAAAAAAGGACCATAATATGGTTGAAACTAACATTAATTTTCCCGAAATCAACTATAATATTGTCAAAATTACCCATAATTTGTTCAAAATTAACAATATTATTTCAAAGTTAACCATATTCTGGTCAATATTAACCATATTTTGGTCAATATTAACCAAAATAATGGTGAAAATTAATTATATTATGTTCAAAACTTACCATAATATTGTCAAAGAGTTCCAGAATTTGGACAAATGTAACCATATTATGGTCAGCATAAACAATACTATGGTCAAAGTAAACCATATTATGGTTATTTATTTCATCCATTTTTGCAGTTTGTTTATTAAGTGTCAAGTTTCGTTATTTTCCTGTTACATGTTAGGCTCCACTTTTATAAGTAGTCACATTAAAAGCATTTCCAGCCTTTGCCGACCTTGATTAGGACTCCTTCTGTTTTACTGGTTCATAGTACTAAATTTGTGTATTTTATTCAACAATTGATATAAAATGAATGAGAATTTTAAGCACAGTATGTATTTGAAAAGCATCAAACTATTGTAGATTGCAAAACCATCATAATATTATTGTTTTAAACATAATATTTTAAATTTAAAAGTAAACAGACAGTTTTAAATTATTATAATTTCAAACATATTATTGTTATTACATATTAACCATAACATGTTTGGAGACAACCATAATATGGTTATGGGTTTTGAATTTAACAATAACATAGTTGCCAGTGACAATAATATGGTTAAAGTAACCATAATATGTTCAAGTGTATGGTTGTAACTTTATTTTATTAAAACATTATTTTGCTAAATTCAACAATATTTGAACACTTTATTGTTAAAAATATACAAAATATTATTATCGTGATAAAAGTTTTGTTAAAAATAACAATAGTTTGTTTGTTGTCTGCGAGTATAGACATTTGACATGTGTGTGTCATTGGAAATCTACAACTGACTTTGGTACTTTTGACTAGGTAGTTCTTTTGGGACCATATGTGAAGCGCAAAATAGAAAGGGACCTAGGGTTTTGTTCAGGAGAGCCATTTTAAAGATTTAAATACGTGTTTCTTTGCTGTACCATCACTGAGCGTGTTGGTATTGGTCTCATTTGAAAGCGAGACATCTCATGACGTCAGGAACGTGTTGGTCAACCTTGAAAACGCGCGTAGGTCGTCCCTACCTCTTGCTTTGTGTAGTTGGTTTTTACTGTTCCCTTTACCTTACTGGTCCCTTTCTCTATGCGCTGTCACATATGTTGACATTGAAACCAGAAAATCAGTAGCACATTTTAGAAAATCTAATCGACACTCTTGATACTTTTTAAAGTAGATGTCGAAATGAAAATTATTTTTTTAACATTTGATTATTTTATTAAAAAAAAATATAGTAAAGATACGAATTCATTACAAATTTTTCTGCTTATTAAAAACAAATATAAAAGTGTAGACACTTCGTTGACAATGTCGCCAAAAAGTTACCAAAACAGTCCACAAAACTGGTGACTTGGAGAAACTTTCACCCAGGTTTCCTTCAGGGTAAATACGAATAGAAATTTAAATAGAATTGGTGAAATTAATGTAACATGTTTGTGTATTTTAAATAAGAAATACATATGTTTAAGCGGAGTTCAGTGAGTGATGCAAATAATCTTGCGAAAGAGCAAGTGCAAAATATTGTCTTTCTTTTATAAAATCTAACGGAAGCTCTGCGTATTTTGTTGTTGGTATTAAAAAAAAACAAGCTATGATATTTTGCCTTTCCTGGCTACTCACTATGGCGTGCAACTTAAAATCTAAAAAGACCGGTAATTTTTAAACCCGCCTTGCGAAACTCAAATGGAAGTTGGTCAAGAAATTATTTTGAAAAAGGAAATCTATTTGTTGATCATTAAAAAGGCATTCTCTCCTAATTAAGCAAACTATACATCAGTCGAATCATTAGCGGAACAGCTATCTAACATTTAAGATAAAAGAAATTGAGCAGATTTAAATCCTAAGAAAGCTTCTGGTTATGATAAAATAACACAATAAAAAATTGTATCATTTTGCGAAGCACTAATGGTACATTAAAACAAATAAGCGCACAATTATGCGCTACGCAATAAGACATACAGAAATGCAGTAAAGTAAGTGAAAGAACTCTCAAAAACTTTTTAAAAAAAAGGTAACAATTCAAGTGCTACGGCATTCCCTTACTGCGAAGCAGGTTTGTAAGGGAGAATACTAAAAAAACCTGTTTCAAAACATTCAGTGTGTATGGGCGATCGTTACATTCAACAATTTTTAGATGCGCTGAATAATGCGCTTTATGTGTCAAAAATGTATTGCTTCAAAGTGGGAACTCGCCATATAAAATTCATGTCTTCCGTCTGCGCAATGGTAAGCGAAACGCTTATGTTTCTCCCTTACAAACCTGCTTCGTTGGAAGCTCCATTTTTTATTGGGAAGTGACATAATGCCTACCGAGCTATCCCGCATAGCAATTAAAATAATCCTTTTTACTTTTGATGCATTTTTACGAACTTAATACTACCCTTCAGGATAAAAGGTCTCTGTAGCTATGTACCATTTTACCTAAGCTAGGGAAAGATTAAGCAAAGGTTGAGTCATATAGGCCTATTAGCTTATTATCTAACATATCAAAACTTGAGAAACTTTTGGTTTCTAAGATAATTCCGATAGTAGACGAAAATAAACGTGTACCAAATCATCAATTGGGATTTAGAAAGAAATATGGCACAATCAAAAAAAAACAAACAGACTAGTCAACGTCACAAGGAAATCTTTTGAAGAAAAAAATATTGTTCTGCACTATTCATTGATGTTACTCAAGATTTTCGACAATGTCTGCCATAAAGGCTGACGATTTCGAACGTCAACGTTCGAATAGAAAATTATATTTAAAACAAAAACGAAATTCTAAAATTTCTGTGCGTATGTGGTGAAGCGTTTTCAAGTTACGGGATATCTCGTAAAGTCGAGCTGATAGGGAAAAATGGAGATTTGCTTTGGAATCAGCGACCTCAAATTAAAAAAAATTTAAAATAAAGTTCCTGGGCGCAAAATGACTGTTCCCCAATGTTAGGCTGACTTCCTAAACGTATATTAACATTGTATCAATACAGTATTTAAACCGAGTTAATACATTGTGTAGTAACTTTTTTAATACGTTGCATATTAATACTTTGCAACACTGAAAACTGAATAGAGAAATATAATAAATTATAACAAAAAAATGCTTACTTATCTTTCTGCGTCGCCATCGTATTTTGTCTTGCATTCGCTTTGCATCTACTTTTATTTGGATGGCTTTGTTGCTTTTCCTTGCGTATTAACTACAACAGTGTTGCAAAAGGGAACAAAATACATTGTAAAAATTTTCAGGGTTGCATTTACGAACACGCTGCAATGTATTACTACAAAGCAACATGCGTTTAGGAAGTCAGGCTTTTTGTTAGTTTATATAATTAATAAAGATTCAATAAATGAATAAAAAAAACAACAAAAAAAAAAAACATTTTGCCTTTGCATATTTGTAAAATCGTTTATTCTGATAAGTCCAAGTGATTTTTGCACAGAAATAGCCCTGACATTTTACAGAACAATGATGTATTCTTGCAAGTAAGCGTTGTTCTCAATCCAATTGATTGCTTTATCAAAATTTTAATGGTCTTAATTGAACATTTGTTTTGTCATGCTTCTTCTCATGAGAATTAAAAACTCCCTGATCAGCGTGATCGATAACGTCCGCAACATCATCAGCGCAGTTGTCATCTAAAGCAACGTTTTATTATGTTCAAAATTTTATAAAAATGGCAAAGTTTCCAATACTCATCAGATCTTAAGTTCCCTTTATCGGTTATTCAATGAAAGAATTTCTTCCGTTTCCTTGATCGAGCAGTTTTCTTAATCCTGGGTTTCCTCTACTCCGAGACTACAGCATCCTGATTTGTTTCAGAAATATTATAAGGCGTATTAAATTGAATTTTAGAAGCGGATTTTATATTGTATTTTCTATCGTAAATTATAAATTGTTTATCATTAGATTCGGTAGAGTGATTTCTAGTATTAAAAAACCTAAATAAGACCAAATTTCAATACAGTAATACATATTTTTTTAGAATTTAATATATTTTCAAGGAGGGTTTTCCACATTTGGGTTCATAACTCTTTGCCTACTAAGCCTATCGTACTGGATTACAAGCGTAAAGTACATAGGAGAACTAGAAAGAATCTGACACTAATATTGTTCTTTTCTGTTGAGTCTTTCGAAAGTGAGCGTGCTTACAACAGACGGAGGGACATACCAAACAAACAATTATATTTCATATTACCTAAACATTTTAACGATATATTTCAGATTCTACTGTAGTTATTACAATATAAACTTTTATACTTTATTAATGCACGTGCACTTTATATTCAATTTTTCTTACTGTTAATGAAATGTACATCGAGAATAAAAAAAAAAAAGAAAAATAAATTAAAAATAATATGTAGAATAGAATAAGTGAGAAAACCTTCAGTTAAGTGCATAATTGCGTTAAATCTTTTTAGAGAAAGTGTAAAAACTAAAATAGAAAAATGCATTTTACACAAACACACACACACACGCACATCATTGTAGGAAACTAATTTGAAAAAGAGCTTACACGACTAGACCCTGCAAGCAATTTCGATTGAAAAATAATCTAAATAGTTTCCCCATTTTAATTCTTATTGATGTAGTAACATCGTTCGGAAGAAGTGTCCCACTATGGTAATATTTACATCATTAATCTACTTAGTCCCGATATTTTATGACGAATTTGATCGCTTTGGTGGTTGAATATCATTTGAATTTAGTAGTATCGCTTTTGGCTTTAAAAAGTACTCTTTTGTAGTTAATTTTTTTCTTATTATTTTTTATAATTTTACTGTTTATTTTTGTTAGGCGAGCCTGAGTAAAATAAAATATAACTGAGCAGAAAGTTTTACAAATAATTAAAAATCTACGGTTCATTGAGTCAAAACAATTGTTATGGCCAGTTTCATCAATTCTATTTACTTTTTTTTTATTTGATGACATGAAAAACGAATTTTTAACATAAATTGATATGTAAACAAATTGGTGAAATTGGCCATTAATGTTTTAAAGTAAAAAACTTGCAAATTTTTAAAAATAATTTTCAGAAAGTCACAATTTTTTTCAAACACTTACTTAATAAAAGTTTCATCATATCGTTGACTTAATATGCAAACCTTCTAAGTCGCTCCCAGCACATTTTACAGGAAAGACAAAAAAAACTTTTTATATTTCATAAGTATTTACAGCTTGAGAGGAAAACCAAAAACTTAGGGTGGGTTTCTAACATGGAGATTAGATTTTTTGTCATCTTTAATCTGTGTTTTTAGTTTTTAAGCTGAGGATTAATTACACTGTGCATGAAATTGACACTTTTTTTCCGTGACAAGCCGGGCACATGGCGTTTTAAAATCTGTTTGCAACTTTTGATTTTATTCACAAAAGTCGACAAATTTTAATTAATTTAAGAATTTCATAAAACGCAATATTTGTATGGGAGCGAGCCCCCTAAGGGATGGTGATAAATTTGTCGACTTTTGTGAATAAAATCAAAAGTTGCAAACAGATTTTAATAATTTCTGGCTTGTTTTGTTTGTAGTTTGTTTTATAAGTCTGCAAAAAATTAGAAGCCTAGCTGCTTGTATGAATTTTTAAAAAACAAAAATTTCGAAATTTTGATAAAAAAAATAAATTTTTTTTCAAAAAAAAAATTATGTTTCAATAACGACTACTCATTAGGGTGTCCCAAAATTTTTTTTTGTCAGAGGCTCAAGCATAATTTGAAAGCTTATTGGGTCCAGTATTTTTGAATTTTTTTTTAGATTTTTAGGAAGAGGTTTAGAGGTCACGCAATTCAAGTCTTTGTTAAAAATCTGAGTTTTCGGGCTTTTTTCAAACTTGACTCATAACATTGTCAATAAACACGTTTATTTAATTTTTTGACCGAATATATCTAAAGAAAATTTCCCAAACTTTATTTCAATATGCAAAAACTTTAAGTTCCGGCTATATTTTTGTCCATTACGATTCCACATATTAAGTATTTTTGTAATTTTTCAACAAATTCTGTAAAAAACGGGTTATTTCTTTTCAAATTTATATGAAAGGTATAAAAACTAGTGACGCAATTTTAAATACCGATAAGTTCTAAACAATTAAGAAAAACAAAAATGGAATTTTGTTCCACAGTTTCCGAGTTACACTATTTTTATAGTTTCTACCTTAAAAATGGTGATACTTTTTTCGTTATAATTATTGTAAATTTCCATAAAATGTTATAGTTGGGTTTTAACTGTCATTAACTTCTGACATTTATTGATCTAAATCGTTACATGCTGTCATTTTCACTTTCTATTTTATGTGTATTCTCCGCTATAATAAATTTACATAACACAATTTTTTGAGTTAGCTGACCGACGAATCAAATAGAAAAGTTTCTTGTATATGTGGCAGCGCATAGTGAAAGGGACCTTAGGGGGAAAAAATCAATTTTTTGATGGGGACAACATCTGAGCATCGAATCAGACCAATCCCATGCCCCAAAAGTGTTCCCTCCCAGAGATATGCGCGTTTTATGAAGTGGTGGTACACCAAAATGGCTCTCCTGAACAAACCCGGTTTTTACCCTTAGGTCCCTTTATATTTTGCGCGTCACATACATGTATAAAAGTTTTCGTCGACGTACCGGTAAGAATTTTTTTGTTTTTTTTTGTTTTTGATCGTTAAAAAATGTGTAATTTTATTCAAAATAGATTTAATAGAATTTTGTGAAAACAAGAAATGTGTGGCTTGTGGGAAAAATGATAGATGCCCTTGATCCCTCCAAACCGCCGACAAAAATGCAAATTCTGCAAAGATTTTTTAATAACATATACTGGGTATAAAGGTCAAAACGGGTATAACTCAGGAACGATAAGAACAAATTTAAAAATTGTTTATTCATATTAATAAGAATTAATTTGTCTTTCAAACTGCAACATTAGTTTGTTTTCGTTTTCATTTAAACTTAAAAAGTTGTAAAGCGTTATTACAAAATTTTTGAAAAAATTACGAAAAATTGTAATTAAAGGTATCTAAATGAGTAACCTCATCACCAAATCTTATAAGTTTTTCACACAGGAATAAAGCTTGGATACTTTTCTTTAAAACTGTTTCCTCAGGAGTGCAGAAACCCGTGGTATTAACCAAGTTATCAGTAAAGTTAAAAAAATGGGCCGAAAACTCCGGTTTTTTATGAAAACTCCATTTTCGCGACCTCTAAACCTATTCCGAAAATTCTTAAAGAAAAACCAAAAATACTTTACCCTATAAGCTTTTAAATTTTGATTGAGCACCAATGAAAATCATAAAGAAAATATTTTTTGGGACACCCTACTACTCATATTAGAAAAAGAGTTTTACTTTTCTGAAATGAAATTTTATTGCGGAATTTTTTTTAGTAATTTCAATAAACTAAACCGTTTTTGAGTTACGCGAATATATGTAGTGCAACCTCCTCCATTTTCGAAATAACGGTATATCTTGAAAACCAGAGCAATCTGAAAAAACCGCGGCCACCACTGGATTCAGCGTCCCCGAATTATGTTAAAACGCCATGTGCTCCACTTGTCTGTTTTTTTCAACTAGCATAGTGTTTTTTATTTGTCAGTTTAAGCGGCCAATGTTGGTGGTTTAAATTTAATCATCAAATGTCAACACACACACACATGGCATAAAAATAACAATAGCAGCTGTTAAAATTAAAATTTTTTTTAGAAAACAGAAATATGTATTATTCTAGTAAAAATGAAGACTTAAGTGATTCTGAAATATGCGAAAACCTAAATAAAATAATTATAAGAATTAATTTTCTTTTTGTTAGAATTAAAAGGGCGAAAATTCTTCGAGGTTTAAACTACCTCTTAAAAACGGCAAACACAATTAGTACCTACTCAATTAAATTTATTCTCAGATTAATTAATTATAGTTTGCCGCTAAGATTGAACTCGATGTTAAAAACCCACTCTGAAAGACTAACTTTGAAGAAAACTACATGCTGGTCGTTGAGGCTTATCTTCCTCTGCCACAAGGAATCAAATTCTCAATTTACTTAGAAAAGGATTTAGCAGGTTTGCATATTAAGCCGACGATATTATAACTACCATATTTTTTAATTCTTTGCAAAACTTTTTTTTTCAGCAAAATAAGAACTCTGATTTTCAACAAAAATTATTCAAGTCATTGAAAAAACAAACAGGTAAAAAATCACCAATATATGTAGTTTAAAAAAGGCAATTTATCAATATTTTTAGTTCACTTTTAGTGGCTTTAAAAATGAATGTATGAGAAATTAATTAATTAAAAATTTACCCAATCTACCCGAAGAGTGTGTTTGGGTTGTTTTGTGCAATTATTTTTAAAACTTTCGTGTACAAGAACGCTTTTCGGTAACTTTTTGCTTAATCAGAGTCCTTACTGTAAGCATAATTATGCTGTCTTATCGAGACCACCTTCTAATAGCACTGCTCATTTCAAATTCGTTTACATTTTTTTCTTTCGCATCTAATTGTTTTTCAATGGGCTTGACTAATATTTCCCACGAAAAAGGCAAAATTAGTACTATTTTTTGTTTTGAAAAATTCTAAAAAATTTATACGGACAAAAGTTTTTCAATTTTATTTTTTATCAGAAGGCCACGTTCTTTATGAATAAAATAAGTCATATATCGACCCATTTGCGCGAAATTATCGTGTATGCCAATATTTTTGAAATTGAGTTTTTGATGCAATTTTGTTCTACATTCAACGAGACGTCACCAGACAAAATATTTTAGGCGAATTCCACTTCGTTGCTCCAAAAATTAAATGTATATTTTCATTTTGATATTGCAAGCAAAGGCAGAGAAAACTAGAAAAATGGTTGTCCTGTAAAATTTGGTTTTTGTAACAAACGATAATTTCGCGCAAAGTGGTCGATATCATGAAAATCGGTGGACAAATGTTAATTTTATTTATTATCCATTATTATGAGGCTACAAGAGCGGAGCCAGGGAAATTTCATACTGAAAATATGTTTTCTTTATTTCGGTTATACATTTTGATTAATGCATTTCATCATTACTGGAGAACAGTTTCTCCCGATAATTCGTTATCGTAAGGGACCGGCCATTGCTTACGAATTATAGTGGGTTTCGACTTAGCGAGGTTTCGATTTAACGGGGCTAAAATAAAATAAATACGAATTAACTGGGGCTTTTAATTTATTTACTAAAACGATAAAAAAAAAACAACTGTGAAAAATAAAATACAAAATAAATACATAAAATAAAATAGCAAATTCATTTTCTTAGCGTAAAATTGATGAAGGATTGAAGTAAGAGTTGAAGGAGCAATTTCAAATCGCTTAGCAATGTCTATTGTTTTCTCTATTGTCAATGGCTGCAAAAATTTGTTGTTTTTGTAACAACAACAGCGTTTAATGCGTGCGCTTTGAAATTTTTCTTTATTATTCATGTAACAAATTAATCTTAAGAGTAACACACAAGCAAAAGCAAAAACCCACGCAAAAAAAAAAAAAATAGCGGTAAACAAAAAATTATTCTTCCATGTTTCTGTTGTTTTTATTACGAATTATAAGTTAAGGCGACCGGTCACGACATTTATTTGTCATCTGACAAGTCAAATTTCCCACTGCAAAATACATACATACATGTCGTGTGTTACCTTGTTAACTTTGCTTCTGTAAAAGTTAGATGCAAATTTATCTGACAAAATTTTAATTAGAGCGAGCTCTATTTTCTTTGGACAAACCATCTGACATCAGAAATCTATGCAGGGAAGAAACCGGCAGCGGCGTCCACTATTGCCGGCTGAAGTTAATATTTTACAATACCGATATATGTATGATAATTTCACCATTCTATAGAAATTATGTACATATGTATATTGAGAAAAAACGTTACATTATAATATCCTAAATTGGTATCTTCAAATTTAAAAAAAAATATGTTTAGATGACTGAACTCTTTTTCGGCGCAAACAAAAATTTTTGTGGCGTCCACACGCTATTTTGAAACCGAGAACTACTTTGGCTTTTGCAAGAACTATGCGAAACAAAACAGAGACAATGTCAGAAGCACATGTAATTTGTTTGTGACCGAATATTATAAAACCTATGTAAAACAGCAATTTCGACAGACATGCACAGTTACATGTTACTTGAGAATTTGACAAGTCAGATGTAAAAAACATGTCGTCTACATGCACCTTTAGCAAACAATTACGATTTATAAGAGGTAAAGAAGATTTTATTTGAAAAAAATACGAATTAGCGAGGTTACCAAAATGTATGGAAATTTTACGAATTAACGAGATTTTTTTTTCAAGGGACCGACAGTTTATTACCAATTATCGGGAATTAATATTTATCGGGGTACGAATTATCAAGATTTGACTGTTTTAAGAAAAGAGTGGTGAAAACATTTTTTTTTATTTTACATTTTGATAATTTATTATCAATAAAATAAGTAATACATCATGAAAATCGGTGGACAAATTATAAATTTATTCTTGAAAAAGTGTTCCAATTTCAATCGGACAAAATGTGATACAATCAATCTGTGTACAGATTTGGATGCAGCACGCTAAATTCAATCAAAGTTCTTAATCTCGATTTCGACCAGTGTAAACAAATGTTTTTAAATTGTCTACCAAAATCTCAGTATTTTTTTTTAGACATCTGGATATCTCGCTGACCTTTAACAACAATTTTATCCTAATGATTATATCTTGTATCTCCGTACTTCCTTTTTTAGTTGGGTTTTGTTTTAACTTTTTTATGCCAGTTTAAGCGGCCAATGGTGGTGGATTAAACCTTAACATAAACTGTCAACATACAAATGTTTAGCGTAAGCAACTTTTGAAAAAATTTAATAAAAAAATACATTTTAAAACATGATATATTGCTTATAGCTGCTTTACACTATCACACAAGTCTTACGTATTTTGTTATTGTTTTTTTTTTTTTGAAAAATTTCAAATAATATTTAAATCAGGGAAACATTTTCGTAAAATACTTAACGACTTTGTGGGATAGTATACTACAGCCTTTTATATTATTTTGAGAACATCCATATTGCTTAAATAAAAATTTGACAGTGGCAAAAAACTGTTGCCATTTATTTGTGTTCAGTTCAATTGAAACTACATTATCAGCTAATTATAGAATTAAATGAACTTTAAACTCAAACCTAAAAAGTGGCTTTTCTTAATAATTTTATTTTTATTGATTTTTAAATTCTGAATGACAAGAATTTGACGTATGAGTCTACGATAAACTTTGACCTTGAAATTTAAAAAGGTCGTAGCATAAAAATATCAACATAAAATCATTGACAGCAAACAGACATAATTTAAATAAATAAAAAATAATATTGCAATTGATTACAAATACAATCAAGCATGATAGAAAGAAACTCATATTTATAAATATGTCTTATACGAGGGCCAGTCTAAAATTTCAAGGCAGAATAAGTCTTAACGTTCTGTTACGTTCCGAATCAGCTGTTTCTGTTTTGTACATCAAAAACATGCATTAATAGTTAGTTTTTAGGTTCTGTTCCGTTCCATTCCGTTCTGTTCCAGACGAACCTGTTAAAAACAAATATTGTCTATGTAATTGTAAGCGACAGCGGCTAACAGCTGACATTAAAATAAAGAAAAAAAATTTGAAAGGGATTGATTTTTGTGAAATTTAATTTAAATTTGGAAAAAAATTTATAAATTTTGAATAGAAAGATTGGAAAAAGGGGTTTGGAAAAAAAATTGAAAACGGATTGCATTAGTAGAAAATAATGATGTACTGTTAGGGTGTTCATTCGGTTAACCGTCAATCGGTTAACCGATTAATTACTGCCCGATTAACTGACCGGCTAATTTCAAATTGGCTTTTCTCGATTAACGAATAAACCGGTTAATTTAATGTAACAAAATTTTCAATATTTTGTAATATTATAACATTTTTTTTGTGTTTTTAACTATTTGTTTCGTCTCATATACATAAACTAATCTTTTAGAAAAGTAATTTGGTTTAAATGTTTAGGATTAAAGCGATTCTTTTCTTCAGTTTTGATAAAACTTGATTTGGAAAAAATTCTTTAATTTATCGTAGATGAATATCTAATTTTTCAGTCTTTTTCCATGATTTTTCTTAACATATAAAATACTCCATTATGCATTTAAAGTTTCTTAAAATGTTTAACACTTCTAATTGTTTCTGTTAATTCTGTTCAAAGGCTGATATGAGAAGATATGAGAAGAAACAATAACTAAACACATACATATAAAGTACGTGAAACACATAAAAAGTACGTGAAACAAAAAAAGGTGTTGACAATCATACATTTAACCCATTTTCGCTACATTTCTGTTGATCGATGATGAATATAAAAAAAACATTGTAATTTTAGTCACCAGTCATGTATGAGCTTAGAAAATATTTTTTTAGACAAACAAAGAAGGTGTTCAGTGATCTTCATTTTAACCAATTTTTCGCCGACTGGTGACTAAAATTGCAATGTTTTTTTTATCTTTATCATCGATCAACAGGAATGTGGCGAAAAATGGGTTAAATGTATGATTGTCAACACCTTTTTTTGTTTCACGTACTTTTTATGTGTTTCACGTACTTTATATGTATGTGTTTAGTTCTTGTTTCTTCTCATATCTTCTCATATCAGCCTTTGAACAGAATTAACCGAAACAATTAGAAGTGTTAAACATTTTAAGAAACTTTAAATGCATAATGGAGTATTTTATATGTTAAGAGAAATCATGGAAAAAGACTGAAAAATTAGATATTCATCTACGATAAATTAAAGAATTTTTTCCAAATCAAGTTTTATCAAAACTGAAGAAAAGAATCGCTTTAATCCTAAACATTTAAACCAAATTACTTTTCTAAAAGATTAGTTTATAAGATCTATAATATCATCATATATGTATATACTAAGAATATTTCTCTCCCCTCGCACCAAATCATTCAGACTTTTTGAAAGAAAACTTTCACAGTGTGATCCCTTGTGTGCAGTGTTGCCAATTTAGCCTTTAAGTGGCTAGATTTAGCCATTTTTCACCCTGTTTAGCCATTAAAAAATGCAATTAGCCATTTTTTTTTTAGCAATTTTTCAACTTGTTTAGCCATAAAATTTTTCTTGCCGTTTTTCTTTTAAAAGAATAATTTTAATTTTATTATAAAAATACATATATAAAAGCAAAATAAACATTTTAAATAATTAAAACGGCTTCAATTTAAATCACAACTTTTACAAATGTTGAAAATCGCTATAAACGATGATGATGAAACATCTTTCAAAATAAAGGAACAGTATTCCAATATTAAATTTATAAAAAGGATCAACACAAACATCGGTGTTTCTTTCTGGTTGCAAGTATTTCAATAAAGAGATGCTGGCGGCAAAAAATTTTTTTAGAAATTTCAGAATTTACTATAAAGTTGCTCTTACTTCCATGGTCTAATGCTGAAGTAAACATCGTTAAAAGTAATTTCAGAAATAGGTTACATTTAACAACCGTTAATTCGAGTTTATCAATGAAATATTTATACCAACACCACAATAGTGGAGAGGGTACTATGCGTTTGTGCTGATGTTTGTAACACCTTAAAATATTGGTCCTAAGCCCACCTTTTCGTAAACCGATTGACACAGAACCACTTTCTGAGTCGAATTAACGATGTTTGTCCGGCTGGTTTGCCGTCCATGTAAACCTTGTGCGTAAAGTACATATCGCAAATTTGCAGATCATTTAATAAAATTTGGTACACAGGTTCTAATGAGGTGTAAGGTATCATATAGTCGGGGTTAACCGACTATATTTTCTTACTTGTTTTTATTGTAGATCTGGAATCAAAAGGTTGGGTAAATGTTGTCGTGATTACTATTTACCTTCACATTATTTAAAACTAATAGGCACGAGTGATTCCTATGAGATGAATAATAACGACATAAAATTTATCGATGATTTTATTTTTTAAATATCTTTCAGAATATTAAAAAACGTTTATTCTTATTTAAGAAATTGATCTTAACTAACAATTTCATCGTAAACAACTTTAAATGAATTATTTCTGTTGTGTTATTGAATATTAATGTGTTTTTATTTAACAAAGCTTCTAGCCATTTTTTAGCCCATTTTTTATCCATTTTTAGCCATTTTTTCCCGTAAATTTAGCCATTTTTGGTCTTCAAGTTTTGGCAACACTGCTTGTGTGATACCCTTATTTAATTATCTCAGTTTATTTTTTTATAAATACATATCTGGGGGATTCACAAGGTAGTCGTTAGGTCTTATGTCTTAAAAAAATTACAAAAAATTTATATCGTCGGGTTAATATGCAAACCGGCTTAATCCACTTTTTACGTAAATTTAGATTTTGATGCCGTTTGGTAGAGAAAGAAACGCCTCTTCGACCAGCATGTACACAGAAAGAAAACACTCGGAATAAATCAAGTTTTTTTTTTACAGTACGAATAACACTAAAACGTACTCAAAACAATCCTTAATGGGATTACTTTTGAAAATCAATCCCGGAATTTCTTGAAATAAGTATCAAATTCTTAAATCAAGTAAAAAATAGAATAAACTTTCCGATGGTGGTGCCACTCTGAGAGTTAAATTACAAAATAAGGGAGTAGCAGTAACGTTGCAAATCAGCTGATTCAATTTGTTGTGTGTAAAGCAAATAGAACGATTATAGTAACAGTAAGATGTTACGTCTCAATCTGTAGGAAATAGATTGGGTTTACTTTTTTACGGTAAGGTTACTGATACTGTTACTCCCGGCTTACTAGGCCTTTAATCTTAAAAAACTTATTAGTCTCATCTAGGGTTGTTAGATGTGACGATTTTTTTGAATGCAATCGATACTGCAAAAAATATACACTAGAGCCCCGATTCGGTCCTATTTGCTTCGCTTTTTAATGCATTTTTATATATTGAAATTGCTTAATTTATAAAAAAAAACTTGATTAATCGATCAAAAACAAAATTAACTGATTATTAACCAATTAAACCAAAACCTTGGTTAATTAATCGAGCGATTAAAATAGATTCAATAGGGATTATAAAATCCCGCATAAAAAACAGCTGTCTGGTCGAAAATATCAAAGGAAGTTGGAATACCAGGTAAGTTTTTTTTTTTATAAAGATTGGCTTCTGGATATGGTCGCATCAGATTTGCCCTTGAAGGGAAATGGAATCGAAGATGAAGGTGATAATGGCTTGTCTGGTGGTACAGGAACTGTGTTATTTAAAATTGATTGCCCGTAAGAACATGTACAAAAAATTCCTTTAAAAAATTCAAATTTTTAAATATGGATTTTAATCATATTAAATATTGACACTTGCAGCAATGAAAGTATAATTAGCATCACAATCACCCATTAGCACAATGCTAAAACACGTTTTGTCCTTAAAGATCATTGAACCGGAATTAGGCGGGCACTTCAAAGCAATATTGATGGCAAATCATACCTACGCGATTGAAAATATTTCACATATTTTTGAAATTTGTTTCAATGTCAATACATTGAGCAGTGGTAGGTTCGCTTATATAAATTGGAGATAACAAAAGCAACAATATATCACTCGTCCTCAAAATAATGTTAAGAACAGAAGTTTTACCTAACTTATGACTCCATGCAATTGACTGGATAGAGTTTCCTTGAGCCACAAAAACATGACTTGATATTGCTGCACAAACGGAGTATAAAATAAAAAAACTTACAGATGTGTTAGCGAGGGCGTCTCTTCAGGCATTATTCGTTGTCATGACTTTCCTAGCGCACTCTTTACGAGAGTAAGCAGAAGTTCATAAATTTCTTTCGTCATCCTCGTATGTAGAAATAAATGTTCTTCAGCCTTAATTTGTTTAAAAACTTATTGATGGTACCCCGAATATAACCAATCACTGTTGTTAGGTCGAGTGTACCTTTTTTGAACATTTTCTCTTGTACAATTTTTAGACTGTTAAAAAACTGCCAATCATACCCACATCAGAATTATATTCCAGATTGTTGTTAATTTATATACCCACACAACAATAGTGGAGAGTGTGTTATGCATTTGTGCTGATGTGTGTAACACCGGGCCCTGGACCCCCTTTAAAGTATACCTATCGACTCAGAGTCACTTTCTTATCCGTTTGGCTGACTGTCCACGTTACCTTGTGCGCAAAGTACAGGTCGCAATTTTAGAGATGATTTGATAAAATTTCGCTTATAGGTTTTTATTGGCACAAGGACAAAGCCTTTTGAAAATGGGCCGAATCGCAGGACCAGGCAATTTCTGCCTCTAAGGGCCATTATTACAACTTGCCAATAGTTAAAAGTCGGATTTTGTTGGACCTATAAATAGCTTTGCATTATAAAACCTTCATTTATTATGTTTTCATCTGTTAAATATTATTATTATTGAAAATAACAGCAATAAAAAATGGAAGTTGTAATAATGCAAAGCTATTTATCGGTCCAACAAAATCCGACTTTTAACTATTGGCAAGTTGTAATAAAGGCCCTAAGAAACTATTAAACCGATTTTAATGAGATTTAAAACATAGATGGATCCATATTTATATGGAAAGATTAGGCATGATTCTACATGGGTTCCGAATAGGGTGCACTCTCGTTAATGTGTTTTAAAATACTCTGGTGTAGTGTATCATATAGTCGGGCTTGACAGACTGTACTTTCATACTGGTTTTTTATAAATTGCCACAATTTTGTTTTCAATTCTTTTAAATATTTGTTCATCAAAAACAGCTGATATAGTGACACCGAACAACTAACTACCTTAAGTAAAAACAGAGCGGAACAGAACGCAACAGTAGCAGAAAGATAAGACTAATGAGGCCTTTATTCGTAGAATGTATTAAATTTTTATAAATAGAAACTATAACAGCAAACATATTAAGTTTATGAACCCACGCAAACATTCTTATTCACACATGCCAAAAAAAAGAAATTATGTATAATAAAGAAAATAATTTGTTTGTATTACAAAATTTCAGAGAAAATTTTTTTTTAACTATGTGTATGAACAAGTCCTTATGACGAACAAAATGAACACCATCATCTAGCAATAACGAAAAACAGCAACTGCTTTATAAACACACACACGCACACACACACACGAAAACCTGCATCATCAGCAACAACAACTGATACTACTACAACAATAATAACTATAATATAATAAAAAGTTGCTTTTGTTTTTGTTTTTCCATTACGATGTATACACTCAGAAGAAAAATCAGTACATCCGTACTCAAATCAATCCGAAGCGGTATTAATAGTACGGTGAGTACGGATTTTCTTGAATCAAGTACAGAAAGATTAATTCAAAATTGATTTAAATCGCAAAATACTTAAATTACACAGTGCAACACGAAAAATTATAACCATATACGGACACCACTAAGTGATAAAAGACAAAAAAAAAGACCCGTGTCTTCCAGTTTTACCCAAAGTCATGTACTTTTCTTTTTATGGGCCCCCAAAGATTTGGGGCCTCCGTGGCATTTTTGCAAGAAAGTGATGATTTTCTCGGGCTCCTATCTTGCAAACCGTTCGGAATTTCGATTTACCCTCTGAGACAAAGTTGTAGCTCAAAATTACGAACGGTTTGCAAGATATGAGCCTGAGAAAGTTATCACTTTTTGCAAAAATGACACCGAGGCCCCAAATCTTTGGGGGCTCATAAAAAAGTGCATGACTTTGGGCAAAACTGGGGGACACGGGTCTGTTTTTTTGGTCTTTTATCACGTAGTGGTGTTTGTATATGGTTATTTTGCCATGACTTAAAAAATTACACACAGTGTTACCCATATTTAATCCCAATTTTGTAATTGAAATAATCCGTATAATAATGCGATTGATCTAAGTAAAACTAATATGTATTGAACTGATCTCAAAATGCGCTTGACTCAAGTATTATAAAGTTGATTTTATCCTGAATTCGTGCTTGAAAAAAAGTTATTATGAATTATTTACTTACCCGTATTACTCCGTACAGAATGATAAAACACCAACATCATGGCCGATATGGGTTTTACTTAAGAAATGTTATGTATAAATTTAACCAAAAATATAAACTAAATGAGAAGCAAGAGTTCAAATTTACTTTTTAACTTTTTTCAATGTGTATAGAAAATGAAAACATGCCTAAGCCGAAGGGTTAAACACAAGTTTAATCTTTTTTTACTTAATTTAAAAATTCTGTACTTATTTCAAGAAATTCCGGGATTGATTTTCAAATGTTATCCCATTTGGAATTGTATTGAGTTCGTTTTAGTGTTATTCGTACTTGAATTTTTGAGTACGACTCGTACTTAAAGTAACCATAATATACTCGATTTATCCCGAGTGGTTTTCTTTCTGTGTACTTTCAAATTCAATAAGCCCACAACCTAAGCACACATACACATACTCATATTCATAAATACATATGTACTTGTTGGTAGTACACACTATTTTATTACAAAATAAAAGACTAAACTAGAGATGGAAAAAGGAAACTACAAATTGCTCTTTCTTTTAGACTTAAAATGCACTTGTATGGTAAGAAAATATCACAAAAAAGTTTACTTTTATAACTTTCTATGTTACGGTTTCCCTTTCTTGGGCCCATTTACAAAGAGAGAGAAATGTACCTTTTTCAATTCTTTAGCATTAACACAAAAAGGTACAATTTTACCTACTAAACCATCTCTCGTGTATACATATTTAGAGATACAACCGTACAACACAGCGTATGATGAATGTCTAAATCAATTATTGTTATAGTTTTTGTTGTCGTTGTCACTGCTGCTACATATATATCTATAATGACTTCTGTGACAGTATGTTGGCTGCTCCGCCGTCGTTAGTGTATTAACGAGGTGAATTGTTATCATCGTTATCGCTTTTATAGACGTCGTCGTTAACTCTTTTGTCATAATAATAAAAAATTTGACCCATTTCATGTTCGTAGAGTATTTTTATATTCATTGGAAGACATTATTGAGAGCATCAATGTGTGCCACACAATACAAACATCTGCATATGTAGATGCAACGAGTTGTGAGAATGTGTGTTGAATGACGAACGTTAAACGAGTGCAGTTGGCAGCTGTGATTGTTGGGATAAATGGATGAATAATACCGACATTAGACTTGGTTGTTTTATAGAATGTTGCACATTATACAATTATTTTTCTCTTTCTTTGATGTGCACTTTAAGTCTTTAAAGATGTCAAAATTAAATATTGTTGTTGCTGCTTTATTTTTGGTCCTTTTTTGTATCACACAAAAATTATTTGATTTTTGTGTGTAACAAATAGAACTTGAAGATTGAAATTGTGTGAGTTTATTGAAATTTTAGGGCAAATAATTTTTTAAAAAAAATAAAATTGGATAATATAAAATCAATAAGGCGGCATTTATACGATGGCTTTTCAGCAGTGTTGCCAATTTAGCCATTTATTGGCTAGATTTTTCTCCCTGTTTAGCAATTAAAAAATGCATTTAGCCATTAGCCATTTTTCAACTTGTTTAGCCATAAAATTTTTCTTGCCGTTTTTCTTTTAAAATAATGATTTTTATTTTATTATAAAAACTTATAAAAGCAAAATAAACATTTTTAACAATTTAAATCACAACTTTTACAATTGTTGAAAATCGCTATAAACGATGATGATGAAACATCTTTCAAAATAAAGGAACAGTATTCCAATATTAAATTTATAAAATGTATCAACACAAACATCGGTGTTTCTTTCTGGTTGCAAGTATTTCAATAAAGAGATGCAGGCGGCAATACATTTTTTTTTGAAATTTCAGAATTTACTATAAAGTTGCTCTCTCTTCCATGGTCTATTGCTGAAGTAGAGAGGGTATTTCGCCAAGTAAACATCGTTAAAAGTAATTTGAGAAATAGGTTACATTTAGCAACCGTTAATTCGATTTTATCAATGAAATATTTATACCAACACCACAATAGTGGAGAGGGTACTATGCGTTTGTGCTGATGTTTGTAACACCTTAAAATATTGGTCCTAAGCCCACCTTTTCGTATACCGATTGACTCAGAATCATCTTCTGAGTCGAATTAACGATGTTTGTCCGGCTGTCTAGCTGACTGTTCATGTAAACCTTGATCAAATAGTACAGGTCGCAAATTTGCAAATAATTTAATAAAATTCGGTACATATGTTTTAATGTGGTCTACGTTGGGGTTATTCTACTATACTTTCTTTCTTGTTTTTTACAGTTGATCTGCACTCAAAATGTTGGGTAAATGTTGTCGTGATTATGATTAACCTTCAAATTGGTAAAAACTAATAGGCTCTAGTGATTCCTATGAGATGAACAATAACGACATCGAATTAATCGATGATTCAATTTTTTAAATATCTATCAAAATATTAATTTCCTTTTATTCTTATTTAAGAAATTGATATTTACTTACAATTTTACCGTAAAAAACTTTAAATGAATTATTTCTGCTTTGTTATTGAATTTTAATAGAGTTTTTGACACAACCTAAAATTTTCTGACAAGCCGCAAATAAGAGTTTAAATGAAAAAAGTAATTCGGTGGTCACACGATAAAGTTTTGCTTTAAAATTTATTTCAATACACTCACACTTCTCACTAATAAATTATTAGATACTTGTAAAAGTTGATGCGAGTATTCTTTCAAATGCACTTTCCAATTGTGTGGTATATTTTACAAATAACATAATAATATAATGCTTGCTAGCGAAAAATATTTTTATTTTCTATCCAGATCACTTTTGACATTTTTTCAACTTAAATGTCCCGAATGTATAAAATTGTCCCCAGGTTCGCTTTAGTTCCAGCTGCTTCACTTTTCCTAATTCTGTACCCATTTTCTGTAACGATAGTGAGAACTTCTCACATCGAAAAGATGTTAAACAAAATATTCCATCGTTTCTCGAAAAGTGAGAAAAAAGTGTGTCTGTAGCGCATGCCAAAAACTATCAAAATATACTACGTCGTTACGTTATAAATGCATAACATTGCACTCGAACCCGTGTGACATTGCAGGCGTTGATAACGCCAGAAACACATATGTTGACGCCGACAACTATTGAAAAATTTTAAACAACGGCGGCGAAAAAACAACTGTCGGCTACACCAAATAATGTAAACTGCGTTTTTAATGTTTGTTGTTTGCAAACGAGCTTTGAAAACATTCGTATATTTAATAAAAATTTTAAAAGCAAAATAACTAAACAATGAAAAAATGTGCCAAGAACAAAACATTGTTATTATTATTCGTTGTATTTTGCATTTTTCATTATTTTTTAGTGTTAACATTTTTTTCGCCCTGTTTTTATTCGTGCGTTATTTGACTGCGGGAACTTTTCTCACAAAAATGTTACAGATACACTTTTTCTGTAAATTGGCGAGTAATTTCCTTACGTGATAGTTTGGACTCGCCAAAAAACGTAACAGACAGAGTTTAGTGATAAAAACAGCTGTTTGTATCAATTTACGGCATTTTTGTTTTATTTCACACATTTCAACCAAAAGTTTCTCGACGCGAGAGTTACAGAACATGGGTTTGAATAATTCTTGCTAGTAAAAATTTTACTATCAGAAATTTTCAAAAAAATAGTTCACGAGTCGTTGTCGTGATCAAAGTCGTATGGCCAATTTCTCAATGTATCGGTGTTACCTCATATCGACATATTTTTATTAGACCGATAAACTGGCCGATTTTGATTTTCTCAATAAACGTACAAAAACATTGTTTTTAGTTTGCAACACCTCTCGAAATACATGTAAAAGTCGGATGTCAGCAGATTGAATTTATCTGTACGGCAAATAAATAATCGTCAGATGACAGAAAAGAAGCAAATGAGACGGCGGCATGAAAGAACCCCCCCACGAAATAAGTCCCCCAAAAATTATGAAATAATTCCCCAATTTTTGGCGTCTTATTTCATCTGATATAAACCCCCAATTTTAAAATGAAATGAAACCCCAGCGAAATGAAATGACTCCCTAAATCAAAATGAAATAACTCCCCAATTTTTGCATTTTTGACGATTTTGGAATTAATTTGAAAATTAAATAAGTCCCCAAAATATTTTTGGATTTTTGGGCACTTATTTCCCATGAAATAACTATCCAATATAAAAATGAAATAAGTCCCCAAAAAAATGAAATAAATCCCCAAAAAACGTTGTTGTTGCCTCTCATAAATTTTTTTGGGGAGTTATTTCAGTTTCGTTTTGGGGACTTGTTTCGTGGGGAGTTATTTTATGCCGCCAATGAGACATTGAGTAAACCGTATGACATTAATTTGAATTTTTGTATTGGGAAACAAGATAATCGCAAAATGAGTCGTTTGGAATTTTAGTCGGTTTAAAAATCACGACAACGTCAATGTAAAACAAATAAGTAAAAAGTTCGTCGTATATACATATGTCGTTTGCGTCAATCATAATATCAATTTTTAAGATCAAAATCAATATTGCAAATTTAATCGTTTTTATCGTGATTTACACGCTTTCTCAAGCAAAAATTTTTCATTTCGATTTACACGATTTTTTCAAGAACGCATGTATCGTCGAAGGATAGGTGTACACTGTACATGCTTATGTATTAACATTAGGGTGTCCTTTAATTATTAAAGTGGAAATATTTTTGTCTAGCCCTTTAAATAAGTTGAGGTTTAATGTAAAAAGAACGCTCAAAAATTTTACGCCCCTGGGACTACGCCTTCCCGTGACGACTTTGGGTCGAAATTTAATAACACTCATACGACATGATGCCCACAAGCCGAAAAATAAAATTCACTAACCGAATAATACCAAATCTCGATGGAGATGCCATTGAGAGGTAAAATTACTACAAATAAAGTTAAAGGCAATTCAAATAAGTTGGCTCATTGGAAGACATTCGGGCTTTAGTCTACAACTCTATTTTTAAGCCAATCTGATATTTAGTTATGGGGCACTACGTCTTTTAAGGCTAGTGGCGGAGGGTTTAAAAAGGTATTACCGATATTATTTCTCTCCTGAAAAATTAAGTTTATGATTAAAAAAATATTAAACAAAAATTTTAGTACTAAAAAAATCCAGATTAACATTTCAGCAGCTGCTCAGGTGTTATTTAATTTTCTAAATCTATTTTGCATTTTGTTTTCTATGAAATATTTATTTTCAATCAGAGACATTTTGTTACAACAAAAGGAAGTAGAAAAAATGTGTAAAAACAAAAACTACATAATCATGGAATAAGCATACAGTCATAAAGTTTTTGCTCACTTTGCCATCATCTACTTCCAAACGCGTTTGTTTGTAACTGTGGCAGAGAAATGCTGTTGTAACTATTCAGCTCATCACTATCTTAGTTCATTTGGGTTTTTATACCCTTCACCACAGGTGGAAAGGGTATACATAAGTTTGTCATTCCGTTTATAATTTCTACAATGTCGATCTAAGACCCTATAAAGGATGTATATAGTCTAGGTTCTTATGAGAAGCGAAGTTGATTTTACGATGGCTGTAAGTTAAATTAGGTTTTCCGAAGACCCAAAATATGATGGGGACTTAGTTGTCTTATATTCCTCTCACATCTGTTCGTTAAATTATGATATTGAAATTCAGGCAGACCAGCCCATTACTTTTTTTTACAAAACATAATTCTCCATTCATTAACATACTCGTACTTAATTATGGGCTGCCACTACAATACTGAAATTTTTGGTACTTAAATGGGGGGAAAAATTATACCCAAAAAAGGAAATACGGGAAATTTTATATTATTCTTTAGCTTCTTGGTTCTACAACTGGTATTTTTTTTAATTATAGTTAATATTGGACCTTAAAACATAAGATTCAACATGCAGTGACGTGAGTGGATAAGAATCTATTGCGGAACTGTTTGGTACGTTTTGTTCTGGTACTTTTTGAATTTCCGTTAGTGTTGGAGCTAGAAACATAAAATTCCAGATTCAATGTACTGGGTGGATGAGAACCTATAAGAGTGAACTCTTTGGCACTTGTTTTATTCTTTGACTGGTATTTCTTGAATTACCGTTGAAATTGGTCCTAGAAAGATAAAATTAAACATGCAAGGTCCTGAGTGAATGAGAAAATAATCTTTGGCATACAGATATTTCCACGAAGAAAAAGGAGACACTAACAAAGTAGCGAGTTAAATGCTAGTTAATGTATGAACTTTTTTTGCATACATGTACAGCGAAGTTGATTAAACGATGCCCGTCTGTGCTTCTGCATATCTGGAGAACGGCAAGAGACAAAAATTCTAAAGTTTCCAAAATTTTTTAGATATCAATTCACAATATCTGACAAAATGTGGACGGGATTTGTTAAGGATTGGGCATGTTGTTCTTACGCACCATGGTGAAGGGTAGATAAGATTCGGCATTGCCGACTATAGTACTCTTACTTGTTTTCCCATTATATTTCAACGATTGCAAGCGATTGGAAGAATGTGTCTGTGTGTATTAAAATGTATGTGTGTGTTTGTTGCAAACACTTAATGCAAATGTCATGTAATTTGGTCAAATTCAGATAACCTCGTAAAAAACTTTTCTACAATTTTTTTCTTGCTAAATTTAAATTTTTTTTAAATTTAATCCTTTAAGGATTAAAGAAGTGAACCACCACTTTTGCCATAATTCATAAAGGAATGAAAAACAAATTTGCATAGACTTAACACAGGAAATAAAACCTTTGCCAACAGGAAATAATTTTTCTTTTTTTGTTTGTCTGGGGGAAGTTTAAAAAAAAAAAATAAATGAAATGGTGTCACCAACGTAATCTCTTTCAATACAAATAACGCACATAAAGGATTATATAAATCTTAATTGAATACAAATATTTTAAATGTATTCCGACAGCTGGGCTCTTTCATTATTTATTTATTTTCACTAGTTTTACTTTCTTTTGAGACAAATTCTTTTCTCTTCTTATTTTTTAAACTTTCAATTTCAGTTGCATTCACTTTCACTTCACTTAAATTTTATAAATTTTTTTTCTTCGTGACTTTTTGTACTTTTTTAGGGAGCTTGTTCTCTTTTTCTTACTTTTTTAGATTTATTTCTTGCCTTAAATCTTTATTTATGTATATTTTTTGTTGTTTAATCTTTAATTGTACCCGTTCATTTTTGCGTTCCAACTAATCTAGACGTGCATTACAGTCAACCGTTTCTAACCAACAAAAAGCTTTTATGTTTTCCTTAGCAGTATGGACTCTGAGAATTTGTCTCTAATGCGTTGTTATGCACAGGATGCTGTGTGAGAGCAATGAGTTTTGAAGAGTCTGATGTTTTGCTTTTGGGTTTGACATTGTCGGCGCATATTTTTGACAGAATTCACGCAGTTTTATCACATGAATTCAAAATGTTTTGCTTTTATTTTTTTTTGACAATTCTGTTTGACTTGTCGGTTAATAATAGAAAAAGGCTCCATCTATTGCTAGATTTTGTTAAATAAAATAAAGGACAGGCTCTTGTATCAAGAATTTTATTAGAAAGCTTTAAGTTAATTGAGTTTATTGTCGCTAGGCCTACATTTTAATTTTAATATTTGTAAAGAGAACTTTTATTTAAAATTAAATAATATTATTGGAAACGTAGCATTTTAGTTTGATAATTCGAATTTATTTTAATCAGCCAATTCTGATAGATACTGGTTTATTTTTCGAAAGCCGCGTCTTTGGAAAACAAAAAAATTTCTGCGGAATAAATGCACTTCAAACCTTCAAAGTTGGTATTGTTTTGTTTTGAAAAATTTATTTTTTTTTTGAAAATTTTAAATTTGAAGAACCGAATCGCTTAATTAGGGTTCTTTGCATAGCCAGCCTTCGACCGGGCCCACAGTGCATTGAAACATATGAAAACTAAGGCTTAAATTAGGAAAGCCGTTATTATCGATACTTATTTTTTTTTCTAAAAAGAGTTCAAGCCGAACTGCGTCGAGCCACATTTTCTATCAAATTTTACATAAGAAATTTTCTAGAAAGCCGCCATGAAATAAAATCTATTTTATTTTAATTAAGAACGTTTTTTTAATGCTCTCACATACAGACACTTTTTCTCCCAACAATGCTGCCGTACTTTTATTAAATTTCATACATCAGGTAAACAAAAAATGAAAAACAAAATAAATAAAAAAATAAATTAGAGAGAATTTGAAGTTTCTGCTGACGTTTTAATTATGGACTTTAGGATTTTTGGGTGTTGAAATTGACTTAATTCTGTTTGAACACTAACTATACTTTATTTCGTCAAAAAAAGTTTAACAATTAAAGGAAATATTTTTTATTTTATGTATTTTTATTTATTTAATTAAGCTATAAGGAAATATTTTTTTATTTTTATAAAAATATGATACAAGTTATACACAAATTATTAGCGTGGTTCTAAGAATTAAGTTGAGCAAGTCATCCTTTAGGATTAAAGATGAGTTAAAAGCAATTTCAGAAATATTTTTTTAAAATTTTTTGCCACCCCTCTGGATTCCGCCCATTAAGTTGTTCGTACTGACGCGTTGCCGACAACGCCACTAATTTCATCTCGGATCCTACCTCCCTAGGAAAGCCCTACTTTAAACTATACGTCCGCCTGTAAATATACTCACTTTTTTGACATGCTTAATAACAAATATTTATAAAGTAGAAAAAATGTAGACGGTGGTAACGCATACGATATGCAAAACCATGTTTTTTTTGTTTTGTAATGCACAACACTGCCATACTTTATTTGAAAAGCAGAGTAGATTTTAAAATTATTGGGAATAAGCAATATCGTTCGGAGTTTGTAGATCTGAGAACCATTCCAATCGGAATATTTGATATGCCTGAATATTAACTTCAATAAACCTGTTTTGTTTTGATATTAATTAAGTTTGGAATTAGGGATGTAACGATACCCTCTTTTGCTGATACGATATCGATTCGCAATTTGAATTTAAATTTAAGTTTAAATCATAAAAACTCTGGTAGAGTAATTTTTATTATAATGCAGAATAAAAACAGTGTTAGAGGTTATAAACATTTAAAATTGACATTAAAATGATTTTTGTTTTGTGCACCAGTAATCAAGCGGATCTGCATTGCTAGAAATATTAGGATATCGAATGTATCTTTCAATGCTTCTTTAATACAAATTAATGAAAATAAGCAAAATGTCTAAAAACCTATAACCACATACATGAATGACCAAAGCCCCATAACTTTGTTATTTCTTTTCATCAAGCAATAAAACACATTGAAGATCAAATTTTTTTATGTTTATAGATTCTGTAATTTCCCTAGAAGAAAGCGAACTGACACCAAAGTAGTCCCGTAATATCTCCTTTTTACTGCACAGAAACAATTTTCACCAAAGTTTTTTCAATTAGTTCAATAATGCTGTTTCAAACAATTTTTTTAATTGTTCCAATTAATTTACCTTAATTGAAAATAAAAATTATAATGTTTATGTGTATATATAAGATTCAATCAATTTTTTAATTGCTTCAATTTACTGTATTCATTGGAAAGAAAATATTTTTATTTGTGTTAACGGCTATATAAAGCCTGTTTTGCTGGTGACCACATTTCAATTAAACCTATTGATTGAAACTGAACAGCAAGAAAAGCTCAAACTTACAAATGTGTTAATTGATTGATCAATTTGTTTGCTGACGGAAAATCAGTACGGAATTTAACCCATTAATGGCCACTGTACCTGCACAGGTACAGAATAACAATCATATTTGAATTGCTATAAATCCAATAAGAAATGACTTTTTTCAGTGCTTGTTTTGATTTTGTGTTATGTGTACTCTACTTAATAAAAGCAAATTGAAAAAGCAGCGGCAGCAAATAACGGTACTTCGAATTTTGCGTTGCTATACTTAGCCTTCAACAGATGTTTTCATTTTGGGTAGGTTAGTGATTGTTTGACTCTGTCAAAAGTGTATAAAATAAAAATTAAAAAAGTTGGCGCTTGATTTTGAAATAAAAAGTCTTGTTTTTTCTAGTTAAACAAATTTTTTTTATAAAAAAGTGATTTTGCAAGCGAAAGGTAAGTTTGAAAATCAGTGTACTCGCTTGGGTACAGTGGCTGGTAACGTATACATTTTGGCAGATTTTTTTTTGGAATTGGCATGGCGTTTGAAAGCATCAACCCATCAATCTTTTATGGAAGAAGAATTAATAATTTAGACAGCGCATTGGATTTTGTGGAAGTGGCTTCAAACCATAATTTTGTTGATGTTGCGTATATTCCACCAGACACTGATATCAATACAGATGAGGAGGACGGTGATGCTGAGGATATTTTCGCTAACATCATGCCGCAAGATATTTCGGGTGAAATAGAGGTTTTTTGCAGCAGCGAAAGCGAAGACGATATACCCCGTCAAGAGCTGCGTCGGAGAACCCAGCACTCAACACAAGGTCAAAACTCTCCCAAATGGTCAAAAAGAGAATGTTCCATGGCAATGTCAAACACAAATTTTTTTACACAACAAGAACGAAATGATATCGAATTTAGAAGCAAAGTCGGAGCTTACGAAATTACACGCAATCATCTATATCTAAACGATCGGTTATTCCTAGTGTAGCACTTACTGCTGGAACCCACTTTCCGAAAAGAATTGGAAAACCGTTACGCTGTCGTCAATTCCATAACCGAATAAGATGGTCTTGTGAACTTTGTGACGTAGCTCTGTGTATAGAAAAGGAGTGCTTCAAAAATTTTCATACCAAATAATAGCATAAATTAATACATGCATTGAGCCATTGTACCTGCTTGGGTACAGCCTTAAAACCCGTCAGAATACACTTTTTTTTTATTTCTTCATATTTTTTAAGTTCTTTATGCTCCTTTCATTTAAAATAAATAAACATAATGCGTGATTTTTAATTTTAAAGACTGTTGGCTTTTAATTGAAGTTGGCTTTTCATTTTTTCTGTATGGTCATGAGTTCTTTCTTTTTGTTCCTGTTATATTTTCACAAGTCCCAGGACCAGTCTGTTGGAACAATTGAACAATCTGCAATATATGTATATAAAATGTATTTTGAAAGAAAATTTATAAAAAGTTTTGTGATAATTTGCAGTAATTTAACATTTTGAAAAAATGCAATACTGCGAAATCATAAAAGTTTCCAAATTTAAAAGAAACTTCCTGGAACTTACAATTTTTAGAGAATTTTCCAAAAACTTAAATTTTTCTAATTTTTGTGTAAATTTTGAAAATTTGCAATTTGTTAAAAATGTTTAAAATTTATCAGATACTTTTTTGAACTTTTAATTAAAAAAGACTTAAAAAATATATTTAAAAATTAATTAGGCCCTGATTTTGTAAAACACAACGCAACGACAAAAAATTACATTGAAAGCAAAAATAAATTCATAAATATTTTGTAATTTTGTTGTTGCCTCTAACAGAAATTCACATTGGTTTTTAAGATTTCATACGCCTCATTGCTTGTGGCTTTGAAAATTTTTAAACGGTAAATAAATTTCTGTACAAAGCAACAACAAAATTACAAAATATTTATGAATTTGTTTTTGCTTTCAATATAATACTTTGGCGTGCGTTGTGTTTTACAAAATTAGGGCCTTAATGTTTAAGTGTTTGGGGATTGGATCTATGACAGCGCGATGACGGCCAATAAAAAACAAACACAAAAAATACAAACCATTTATTTTTTTCAATTCATTGTAATTCATTAACGTAACAGAAATTAGGAAAATCAAATAATAGTTTTGAAAAGCAATTGGATGCACGATATTTTTTGTTAGTCCATCGTACACCCTAATCTTATTAGCAAACATAAATCGACTTATTGGTTGTCATTGCGAATGTCAATCGTATAGGAACTTCAACGCGTTTGAATTGCATTGGCACATCTGTGAGAATCATTGGAATTCGTGGTGGCAAAACAGTTTTCGAAAATTTAGCATTCACAATTGTGGCTTCGACAAAATTGTTCACCAATTTTTTAATGCCCAATCGCATACCGCCGGCGTGGGGGGTAAAATGGCGCAGTAAAATAAAAAATTTCCAACTTTTCGTCGTAGAAGTTGTGGTGACATGCCTGTCAACTTCAGTGGGTCCAAAAACTTTGTTGATTAATTTAAAGCTTCTCTGAAATTACAAACTGTATTTGTATCAATTTGTATGATACGAAGTTGCCTAAAAAACTATCTTAAAGTTTAAATCGTTGACGTACAAATTTTTTGCTGCCAAAATGTCTGTTCCTGCAAGCCACGCTTGTTTTGTATTGTTTGTTGACATCAGAAAATATGCGGTCGATTGGAGCATTATGTGATACATCAATTTTGCAGATGCGTTTTGTATATTCTACTGCACTTACTTGTAATTTATGTCACTTTACTTCACAGAAAAAATGTTGCACTAGTAAAAGCATTAATCAAAAATAAAATCAGTTTTAATTAAAAATTTAATTAACTGAATTAAACGTTTAATCAAGTGAATTCAACTTTTAATCAAATGTATTAAACGTTTAATTGACTATATTAATATGCACCAGTAAACAAATTAATAAAATTAATTAAACGTCTAATTCACATGATTAAACGTTAAATTCACTTGATTAAATTTTAAATTAAAACTGATTTTATTTTTGATTAATGCGTTTACTGGTGCAAATTTTTTTCTGTGTTCACTTAACCTTTTGGTTGAACTTTTAAGCAAATCATTACCAAGAACTAAAGTAAAAGCTTTTGCAATTATGTACTTTTGTTACAAAACTTTGCTTAGTAGATATTGTATGATTGTTCACTAAAAAAATACAGTGCTTTAGCCCTTAAATGCACACCGTACCATATATGGTACATGCCTTATTTCTTTATTATTCAATTAATTAAATGTAAACATAAAATATTTTTTTAAAATAAAGCAGACAGTGTAAATGTTCGTTATTCTACTGCTTCAGCTTGCTAACAGTTCATTTAATTTATCCGCAAGCTGTTAAAGGTAACCCTGATTGTAATTCATGGTGCTGACCTCATGCATTTATGGTAGTAGGATATCTTAAGAATTGTATTTTTATTAAAAAGGTATTATGTAAATATTTTAATAATGTTTATTTGTTTAAAAAATAAATCACAAGTCTTGTTTATTCAAATATAATTTAACATAACAGTGTAAAACATAATAAATTTAATGGTTCGTTACATTGTTAGTCAATAAAAAAAAACAAATACATTCGGTACATTCTAATTTAAACTGAAACAAATATTCAAAACAAAAATTTATTTATAAGCCACTATTTGTTGACTAATGTCAAGGTAGAGAATTCAGAACACTGAATTCTGTTCCATATTTCCCCTTCTGTTTATCTAAAAGAAAAAAAATAAACAAAATACGCCACAAAGATGCACACATACTCAAGACTCTGACACAGACTTGCAAAATAAAGGTGTCAAGTTGACAATGTTGAGGCAACATTTTCATTTTCAACTTGTTTATGAACCACTTACATGTACATATTTGATTACAGGCATTCTTGGGTTTGACTGTCTGATTAAGGTAAACAATCAAAAAGAGTTAGTTAAATACTTGTTAACAAAGACTTATTTATTTATGTGTTTTTTTTTTAAGTTAATTCATAACAACAATAGCAATAAACAATGAATTAATTCGAATAACAAAAGCATAAAATTTGACTTAAATGTTTGTGTCTTTGAGAGTGTGCTTGTGAATTTGTATGTATATTTGGCATAAATTCGTGTATGAGTATTTCATCTGAACAAGGATATTGTATATTTTTTGGTATTGTGTTTTTTTTTGAGTTTGTTTTAACCCTTAAAGTTGGCCCAAGAAAAGTCCTTCTTGAACATGCCATAAGCCAACCAGTAAATGAGATTAAAGAGAGCAAATGACATGGGGAAGGCATAACGTGAAACGCGATCGATTAGAGACACACTGTTGACATAGCGAGGTCCTAGAAAATAATTTAAACTTTTAATATATCGGTGCAAATTTTATGTTTCGTTCATACCTTTTTTATTATTAGCCGCCTCTCTCTCACGATCTTTGCGAAATTTCGTATCTCCTATAAAACACAACCACATTTGTTTGGTCTTCGATATGACTGGCGCATCTGTTTGTGTTGTTCTCTCCATAGTCGATGCATGCGATGAGGGGCATTGAAAGATATGAGTCGGATCATCATCGTATATTGGACAGATCATGACATTACGTTTACGAAAACCTCCTGGCATATTTTGAGCATATTCAGAGTTTTGTGAGAGTTCTGCTGCCAAAGACTCATTACTCTCACGCATTGATGGTAGTTCTGGCTCGACATCATCAGAGTCCAATTGTTCTTCTTCCATATCTTCCCATTCATCTTCACTAATGGCAGGTATCTCACCACTACCGACTTTTGTGAAATAATGCACCCCAGCAAATTCCAACAGAGTGGCAATACAATAGAGAAAACACATAAGCAGGAACCAATCAAGTGCGGTGGCATATTTAACTTTTGGTAAATCAATACGAGAATCAAGACTGATGGTGGAGAGGGTAAGAACAGCAGTCACACACAATCCAACACGATCACTGGTTGCTTCGCGATGAATCCAAAAGGAGACCCACGATAACACCACAATGAGGATGCAAGGCACATAAACCTATAAATGTGTTTTATAAAAGTTGTTGAGCCACGCGAAAGCTACTTCTGCCAGCTTATTTAATACAATATACCAAAAATATATAATCCTATTTTTTGAAACTAAAATATGTCTAATATTTCTGTGTTATACTACCTTTAGACAACCCGGGGACTAAAGTAAGCACCTTTTGGTGCTTCATCCTCCCAAAAAAATAAGGTGCAGTAAACTTGGAATCCGACAAAGATTTAAATGGATAGGTCTCCTGAAGCGTTCGTGATTTCTTGATGCAGAAGGCTGACCAGAGATCCTTCCTATCTGGTAGAACGTGATCCGGTAGCCCCTTGTGAGCAGGCACCGGGCTTACTATTGGTTAAGACCCCCGTTAGTATGCTTCTTACGGGAAATGCTTCCTGGCTTTCAGGATCATTGTCTTTGTGGAAGCTTTTCTTTCGGGTATCAGGTTGCTTTTCATTAAGATGTTCTCCATGAGGTGGAGGAGTGCCTGTTTCAAGGCATGAACTCGAATGTTCAACAAAGAACAGCCTTTTTAACGAAGATATACTCTCACGTGGTGGCTGTGGTTATACCCGCGGGAAGTGTTGTCATGTATTGTTAGTAGAGCTATCTACCTGTGGAGGCCATTAGTTGCGGGGATAAGTTATCCCTGAGTGTTGTTACCATTGGACAGATGCTGCTGGTTTTTCTTAAAGCAGCGGTGTTTAGAGGTTCATGGTTTAAACAAGAGGTTAAATAAGGGGCGGGTTTATAATTTTGTTTACCGTTATACTACGAGATAATCCAAGTTGGCAGGTGCTTATCTAAATGTGTTTTCACTCTTCCTCTGTTTCTTCTTTTTTCTCTACAAATTCTTACTGTCTTGATGGTACAAGAGGTAGTACAACATTTAGCTATGACTCTTCTACTGTCTTATTCCATAACAAAAACCTATTTTAAATTTTTTGAAAAACTTATACATACTTGGGTTTTATACAAGGCACATTCATAATTCCAAGTTGTCAAAAGTTTTTTTATTTCGTAATTATGAGCCAAAATTGTCGCGTTCAATTTTGTTTATTTATGTGGAGACAATTTTATGAAAACATAAAAAAATGAAGAGAGTAACGAGTTCAGCTTGTGAATGTGCCTTGAGTTTTACACTACCCCTACCCCTAATGCCAACATAATATGCTCTCCCTTATACATACATCTGTCAAATATGTCGTCCTATGTTGCTTTTTCGCCTTAAACTATTCTGCGATTTAATACTATAACGAAGATTTGTACTTCATATGTCACTTCAGCTCAGTGCCTACTTTCAACTTTGTCTTCATGTTAAAAAAGCTTCTACCCCACCATTTTAAACGTCGTAAGGGGTCTGTACTTGATCCAAATTTTCCATCAAGTCCTATGGGTGTATTAGTGAACATGTGTTTGCATGTGTGACACCGATGATTCTAGATGGAAAACAAAAAAATTTAGATATGTCGGCGAATATTACGTCAAGCACATGCAAAACGAGTGAATTCGCCGTGATGCCAAGCATTTTGACCGTGTACAGACCCCTTTAAACAATTTTTATATATATTATAGTCTTATACAAAAATATTTAGCTTTCTTCTTGGCGTACAACATTCTCATTCATACCTGTATCAAAAAGTAACCCGTATGCCTTTTAAGGTCAAACGCTACATGAAGTGTTGAAAATTCACCCTCTCTTCTTGCATACGTTAAATTGCGATGCCTCATACTTATCAAGTCAAATTGATTTAAAGTCATACCAGGCACAAATGAAACAGCATCATCACCACCCTTCCATTCGTAAACCAACTGGCGACTAGTGTAACCATCTGCATTGGTATATGAAATATAAACGAATTTAAAATTTGATAATTTTCAAAATACTTACAACTGCCAATAACTAACGGACATGATTGATGATCCATAGGAAAGTTGATTAATTCCATGGGACAGGTGGCCTTAATGGTAAGACTGGTAACAGAAGTAAAATTAAAGTAATTAGGGAATTCCTACACAGCATTAATCGTGGCATTATTTACCGCATTGAGTACAAAATTCCACCATCTTGATCTAAACGCAACAATTTGTTAGGCACTGTAATGGTGTGTATGTGTGAATGTTTTCCATTGTAGAAGTACGTGTCGGGGCGCCAAATTTTGTCCAGCATCTGCTTACCAGAAATATGTGTAATAATCATTTTTAGTTTATTAAATGAGATCTTACTTTAATACTTAAGGATAAACTCTTTATAGGACCTTGAAAACTTAAACGCTTATCTCTCCAATATTGACGAAAATAACAATCCATTGAATAGTCCATTTCCAATTCTGATACCGGACCCATGCTTCGTATTAATATGTTAGTGCGCACAACAGTGGGAATACCTGAAGAAAAACATGTGTTGTTTTTTTATAGTTCTAAGTACAAAGTACAGGGTGTCCAAAACAAGAAATGAAGAAGTTCAAAGTGATTTTATCATTATTTCAATGTAATTTATTTTTAAATGTTTCAGATTGTTGTAAGTAGTAAACAACGCCCTTATGAGGCAGCAGCGAATAATTTCTTGATTTATTAAGGCAAATTTGAAAGAGTGTTTGCTCGGAATTCGAGAAAAAGTCCAAGATATAGCTTCGTTAATAGGAGCAATTAAGAAGATATAGGCGATCAAGACCGACCATAACATACATGGTCAGGAGAGCAAAAAACCTTTTAAACAGGCAGGATTGTATGTTTTAAAATTTTTATTTTTATATTATTTAAAATAATGATAATAAAAACTTTAATGAAAAAGGCTTTTAAAACAATATTGCACACTGCAAAACCATTTCGGTTTCATCATTTTGCTAGTAACTTACAACGTTCTTCCACTGGCTGACACTTTGTATGCCATTTTGAAGGCGTTAAGGTGCCCAATTTTGAGTGTGTTTTACAACGTTATTCGCGGTTGTGCTTCAATTTTTGCTAGTGTACCATATTTTGGCCACATGGTCAACCATGGACTCGCCTAAACAAAATTATGTAATGAGGATAAAATTCATTTAAAAGTTCATTCTTATTCTGCATTTCGAACACGTTCCAGCATTAACAGCCTGTTCAACATTTTAAAATTTGTTTTTGTTTTTAATGTTAATTTCTATGCGAACGTTAACGTTCGAAATCGATGAACAGGCTGTTAGTAACGCATCAATCGAAAAAATGTATTCCAACAAAAAACTGAACCGATAAAAAGAAGAAGACAATATTTTCAGTTTTGCTATGAAACGTATGAATTCGGAACAGAACAAAATAAGCAACTGTGTAAAGATTGTAATTAAAAGTTAAATTTAGTGCAAGAAAACAGTGATAAATTTATTAAACAAATAAACTAAACAAAATTACAATATTTATAGTAAAAAAGTTAATTCAATAAATTTGCCAGATTTTCGTAATGTTGTTTTTAACCTGCAATTAAAAAAATAGAAAAGTTGATGAACATGTGACAAGCATTTGACATTGTTTTAAATCCCTTGAAGATGACCGTCGATGTATGGTCGAAATATCGGATGAAAAATTAAAACAAAATTAAAAATACAAAAATTTGTGGATTTTTATTTATAATTTTAATATATGACCTTAAGCCAAACAAAAAACAACAACAAAAAAATAAAACTTTGAAATTTAATTAAAAATAATTAATAGTTAATCAAAAAATATTTATTGTCTTTCCTTTTTCCTACATTTTTTAATCACACAGTTTTTAAACGAAACAAACAAAATATTGAAAGGCTTTCCGTTAGTCAATAAACAACTTGGTAAAACGTATCAACGATCGTAATGCAGAATCATGCAATCGTAAGAAAAAAATTTTAATGGGTCACAGAATACCAAAGTTGCCAAATGGAGAAAATTTCGATCCAAATCGAAATGCAGAATATGAATGACTATTTAGATTTTTTTTTAACAATATGAGATTCAAGGATGGGGGTTAAGGCAACGGTTTTTCGTGGCATAATTGCTATCGTAAAAGTAATTATAGCCAATTTTTATGTTAATATCGACATTAATGAGGAAGTTTGGCATTAAAAGGTTTTTTAGGGAGTAGTATTTGCATGGTCAAATACGGACCGATTTCAATAAATTTTGGTAAAATGATTTTGATTGTAATAAAATAAGTTTGCACCACACTTAATCTAAATACCAACAAAGACCCTTATCCGGAAAAAAGCTTGTATGTAAAATCAAGGACTTAATCGCCCCATTTGCAATATACCATTTTCCAAATATCATCAAATACTCTTCAAAATTGTGACCTGTACTTTGTTTAGGTTTACACGGACAGCCATCCAGACGGACGGACATTGCTTAATCGACTCAGAAAGTGATTTAGAGTCGATCGGTGTATAAAATGTGGGTCTATGACCAATATTTTAAGGTGTTAAAACATCAACTAAATGCATAATACCCTCTCCTACATTCTGCTGTGGGTATACAAATATAAAAGAAAACATTTTAGAAAAGCGCGACTTTGTGAATCTTAAGTGTGGTTCACACCAGGGATCACAAAAAAGTCAGATAACAGTTATTTTTTTGATTTTAATTTTTAATGTTTCGTGCAAAAATAAAATTTATTACCTAAAGAATTGTACGTGCTATAATAATTCAGTTGAGTTTAAATATTTATTTTAAAAGGAATAAGAAATCACAAAAATTATCACACAATTTTAAAAATATTTAAATTCAACTGAATAATTATAATTATAACACGTACAATTCTTTAGATAATAACTTTTATTTTGGAACGAAAAAATAAATATCAAAAAATAACTGTTGTTTTTGTTAAAAAAATAAAAATCAAGCAGCAACTGTTATAAAATGAAATTCAAAAAATAACTGTTATTTTTAATCGAAAAAATATAAGTCAAAATTTTAAAAATCAATTTATTTTACCGTAGAAAAAATTCATAAGGATAAATATGGTATACTTGAATCAGTCTTCCGACATTTACTTCTATATGCTTTTTTTGATTTAAAATTTCAAAATAACTGTTATTTTCGGACCCTGGTGCACACTATTAAACTAAAGCGACAGTCAAAAATTTCATCTTTTAAGAGTCAACCAGTAAAGAGTTCGTTGTGGACACTTGACTGGCGACAATTAACGGCCACACTATTGAGCAAAAATATCAGTCATGATCAGGGGCCTAATTCTGGCAGTCGTGATGGAGTACTTTCTCGACTCGAAAGCAATTTTATTTCAGTCGATACTGAACGATTCGAAATTATTTTTTCAGTATGGTGAAACAAAAATTAATGCTGTATAACACTGAAAAAATAATTTCAATTCGTTCAGTATTGACTGAAATAATTACTTAGATATTAAATTGCTTTTGAATCGAGAAAGTACTTGGTAACGACTGCCAGAATCAGGCCCCAGGTATGGGCACCACTACATTGAAAGCTTTGCATGGGTGGCATTGTTTTGGTTTGTTTACGTTTGCGTTTGTTGGTTTTATGCTCTTTTGCCCTTTTGTTTTGGATGTGTATACCCATCGTTCGATTTTTTTGCATTTGCCCAGACATGGTCATGATCGATAGTGTGTACTCTTAGAAACGCAAAGTTGAGAAATTCCGATGGCAACTGTAACTTTTGGCATCATAAAATGTTTGAGCTACAAAAAATCAACATATTGTGCTTCACTTCAACAGCTGATCGAAGAAAGTTATATCGCTTAAATTCTTATGAAACGCCGCACAGTGGGGTGTATCATATGCGACTCGAGGATTAGTTCTGGGAACCCTGTTATTTATGACAAAATATTTTTTATGGTACTGTGTATATTGATTGCTAAAAAAAAACTTTTGTTTTAAATTTTCAGTGGAATTTTGATTTTGTTTTATTTAATTAACTAAAAACTAAAAAAAACTATGAAATTTTTTCAAACAATATACAGATTTTTTTTTGAAACAAAGCGCATTTATCACTCAAATATGGAATTCAAAATCATCATCAACATTGCAAATATTTAGCGGAATAATCAAATCAAGTGCTGTTTGTGGTAAATTTAAGTTTTGTCGTTTTTTATCATAATGTTTGTTTTTCCTTGAAATCAAAGGATCTGAAGTTATAAGAAACCGATTTAAAATATCTTCATTCTATTTTATGAGACTGCATTAACGACAATATTGTTCTCTAAAATGTTTAAAATCTTTATAACGAGCTTCTTGTGCCGCCTCGTCAGGATATTGGACTGTTGGCAATAGAACTTAAGATACTATTTCGGGTACATGAAATAAGAATTTCTGTAAAGTGAGAGGAATATACAACCATGGGTAAAGTATAACGAACAAATTTGCGGTTTTATGGGTAAAGTCGCGAAATTTTTGAAGTGAATCTCGTTTAGATTTGCCCAAGTGTTGTGGTTATTTTGTTGAGCTATTCTATGGGTTTTAATCCAAATTTTGAGATTTAATTAGGCTTAATTCATCAAATTTAATTTTCATTAAATTATTTTTATGAAGAAAGGAATTTTACAACATGAAATTAATTAAAATTTATTGATAATTTTTTCACTCTTGACTGACCTGAGGCTCGAACCCAGGCGTTTTTTACCCTTTACCCTTTACCCTTTCATGTTTCGATTGCAACCACTCAATCTCTTCAGAGGGGTTTGCCGTTTAACACTCGCAGCCATCGACGACTGCTGGCAGTCAATAGTCAATCATCAATCTTTAAACCAAATTGTATATCGAAATTTGCTTAGAATGATAACTATTTTAACTGATTTTACATGTTATTCCTTACTTCTGTTTTTTTGTACTTATTTGTCAAGAATTCTTCATGAAGTCCAAAGTACATTTTTTGATTTTGTCTTTCCTTTTCTTGTTGATCTTTTTCAGCACAACTTGAAGGACAAATGTAAACACAAAGATCGTTTTGCCCAAGTATTTTCACAAATATTTTGGACTAATTTAAAAAAAAATTTTTAATATTTCCGCACTTTTTTTCTTTACAAAAATTTATTAATAAATTAGTAAAATAACTGAAGTTGATGAATTAGTTAAAAAAAAAGATGTTTTCTAAGAAACAATTTTCACAAATCGCATTAAATATATCTTGATTTTTACTTTTTAAGAATAATAAAATATTATTCAACTTTGACAGCGTATAACAAAAAAAAAAGTAAACAACATTGGTCAATAATTTTTACGGTTATTCGTGTTGAACTTTATCTTCTTTTATATGGTATTAAATAATTATAAGAAAAACTAACTTAATATTTTAATTTATCCTCATTTTTGGTACTGTTCACCCCACTGTGCGCCGCTTTGTTTTGTTGTGCACATGTTGGCTGATTTTCATGCATGTATTTTTTGGGCTCAAAACTTTTTTAGCAGTTGAGCTTAACAGCTTCGTGTACAAGCCCAATGTCAGTTTTTACATCTAAATTAATTCCATTCATATTAAAAAAATTGACTTGAACTTAATATAAAAAAATTATAGACCCTTCAAACCCTTGCATTTCTTTTTGGGATACCCTGTATTTCTATATCACCTTGCCCATGTGTTGGAAGCTGAGATTGTTCATAACTTTTTAAAAGATTTTCCAATATAATCGATATATTACGGCTTAGCATATCAGCTGAGGCGGTTCGCTTACGCATTATGGTTGGATCGGCAGTAACATTGTATAAATTTGGATTATTGGTAGATACCTCGGCCGCTAAAGAGGCAAACTCGGTGAATCGTTTTGAGCGAAATCTATTATATAAACTTTGACTTCTGCTATTATCTGAGGTTATTGAAAATGATTCGTAAATACGAGAAGCTGTAAAGTCTGGACTTATTTTTGGCGTTAAAATTCTTTTAGGTTCTTGGGTGGAGCTGGAAAAAGAGATATGACATTATTCCTTCTTTTAACATTGATTAACATTTAATTACTTACTTTACCTTTGGAAAGACTTCATATGTCTGCACTGTTTTATTTTTCGGCCAATCTTTAACTGAGTTGTCCCAAGATGCCATTGGAATACCTTGACAGTGAAGCTTTAATATGGCAAACAACAGCAAAAGACTAAAATGTAAAATATGGAAAGAGAGAAAAAAATAAACAGTTTCTATTTTATAGTTAATTACTAAAATTAGGTTTCTCTTTTAAATAAATGTTCATGAGAAAAAAAATCTAATTTATAACTTGCCAACTTGCTTTTAAAGAAATAAATAAAAAAAAATACTCGTGCGAATGTTGTACATGACCACAGATTCAATATCATCATAAACATAATAGTGCTTTAGTATGTGACATACTCACACTGAAACATACACAGCACAATGTTTAAGGCATACGCACATACATGCATGTATGCATAGATACCGATAGACATGTATTGGTGTCAATTCTAATTTCAACTAAAAGACTTGATCTCGTTTATCGTCATTACAAACACTTCTTAACAATCAGCACAAATAAAGAAAAGAGTCACATCACAATCGAAAGAAATGGAATGAGAATTCTGTAAGTGAAAATCTTTAAGTAGAAAAACGACTGAAAAGCATAAAAACTGTAGAAAAGAAGAACGAGTGCAAAAATGAATCTTAAAAGTCTCAAGAGACTCGTAAAAATTTTGGTAGTTGAAAATGTGCAACACTTACAACAGAAATACTTGCCTAATTTCAACTTAACCCACTCGAATTCTTAAAAAAAATATAAATAGTTTTTTCTTTTGTGTTTTATTAACAATTTGAAAACGTTTTTTATGCTAGACCTTTAAAGGTTAAGTCTGTTTAATATTTTAAGAGATTATTTTGAATTGATAGTGAAGTGTTTTTATCTTAGGACTTAGTCAAGATTTTGCTTGATTTTACTTTACTAGTTTTTTAATTTTTTCCTGATACAGGGCGATTCAACAGAAAAAAGGAGCCTTGAGTAATTGAATCCTGGCCATTTTTGGCGTAGCATAGTCGCTTTCTTTCCATGAGTTTCTCTATGAAAGTTTGAAGATTTCCGAAGCTTTCAATCGAATTTCTTTTAGAGTACTAGTTTTTTAAAGGGTGGTACAATAAAAACATCGTGCGTTTTGGTTGGTTGATTGTAAATTAAACAAAAATTTTTTAGAGAATTATCTTAATTTTTTTATTATAATAAAAGGAAGAAAGGAAGGATAACATTAATGTGTGAAGAAAAATATCGGCCAAATGCACGCCATGGCTTCTGTGGCATACATCTATCCGATAGTCCATATTTTCAATGACTCTGAGACAAAATCGAGGTTCAATATCGTTAATGTGCTGGATTATCTCGCCCTTTAGCTCTTGAATTTTTCTTGGTTTATTGACGTACACTTTTTCTTTTCAATATCCACAAAGCATGAATCCAACGGGGTCAAATCTCATGATCATGACGGCCAATTAACATCGCCCCAACGTAAGATAATACGGCCACTGAATTTCTCTCGCCTTTGTTTCGTTGGCTGATGACAAATGGCACCATCATGTTCGAACCACATGTCTTCCAGCTCCATATCCTCAATTTTGGACCACAGGAAGTCTGTTATCCTCTCGCGATAGCGAACACGATTCACAGTAACTGTTTAGCCGACCGATAATTTTTGAAGAAGTACGGAAACCGCACACTCACAATATTATTACAGTAACGGACTGTAGTTTATTTAAGAAATATTCCGTTCAGTCATTTTTAAATAAATAAACATTTAAAATTCCAAGCAAATTTATTTTTAACTGATTCTAACAGTTATTCAAAAAACTAAGTGCATATTAATACGGATTTTCAGTTGCAGTTAATTTTGTCCGTTGATTAAGTTAAATTCTTCTTTATGCAAAATTAAATGAAAACGTAATTTAAAGCAACGAAAAGTTCATTTAATTTTTACTGTCTAAAATTCAACCGCGAATTCCGTAAAAACAAATCAATATTCAGTTATCTTTTAAAAATTTATTGTCAAAAAATTAACTACATATTCCGTAAAAACAAACAAATATGCAGTTATTTTATAAAATTTTACTGTCAAAAATTCAACACCATATTCAGTAAGAACAATTAAATATTCAGTTATTTTATATAATTTTACTACCAAAAATTAATTTTTACTTATCTATAAAAAATGAATTGCTTGTTTTGTGTAAGCAATACCCATTTTCTATTTGTTAAAATAATTTAGTTAAATACCTACATCAAATTTTAAAAGTAAAATAATTGCGAAGCCATATCGGTCATGCTGCTGGTGTCTTATAATTTAGAGTTCTTCTGTAAACAACGTGGTCAGTACAACAAAAGTAAAACAAACGTGTGTAACTGGGTAAGTAAATAAAAATATTCTCCCTCTCTCGCTTATAAGAAAAACAAGCGGACACGTGTCAGTCTGGTATTTTTAGAAATTCGGCTCTTTTGTGGAGCAAACGAAAATTTAATAAAATAACTGAATATTTAATTGTTTTTACTGAATATGGGGTCAATTTGACAGTAAAAAATTGACAGTAAAATTTTAATAAATAACTGAATATTTAATCGTTTTTACTGAATATGGTGTTGAATTTTTGACAGTAAAATTTTACAAAATAACTGAATATTTATTTGATTTTACGGAATATGGTGTTGAATTTTTGACAGTAAAAATTAAATGAACTTTTTGTTAAAAATAAATGAAAAATAGGTAGACCGGTTTTTTATTGAACTTTCATTTATTTTATATTACAATTTCAGTTAATTTTACGTACAGAATATTGTGAGTGCACCAAACAGATGTTTTCACAATTCCTACATACCCGGTTTGCTGAAATTTTCGCACAATTCTCCCGATTGTGGACACATTTGGTCGATTATGCAGACAAAAAAAAAATGACAAAGTGCTTAAAATGCATTTTGATTCGAAAAAGGCTTCAACAATCTTAATGCGCTGCTCAATTGTGTACCTCTCCATGGTTGAATTTAATAAACACTGATACAAAGAGGGGAGTAAATTGACGTTAATATGTGGTTCACAATTAACATAGTGCATTATGATAAGCGCCGTTTGTTCCAACTTGGAACCATAGGAATTAATAAGAGGAACAAAGGGGGGAAAACCTAAATATTTACTAGGGTATTCAAACGATTAACCGTTGTTCGATTAATCGATTAATTTTGGGCGATCCCCTGTTCGAATAATTTAAAATTGCTTATTTTTGATTAACGAATAATTCGAATAATTTATGTCGCTTAATCGAAAATATGTTTTTTCATAATATTAGTTTTTTTTCTTTAATGTAAAAAAACACTCCGGTATATATAAATATAAATATCCTTTGTTTGTTTCTTAACTCAGGAACTTTTCCTTCGAGTAACAATTTTTTAAATATGGTATAGTACAAAGAATAAAACAAAATAATTGGAATCACTGTTGTGATTCAGATACAGAAGATGATTTTTTGAGACGAATGAAAACAACCTTCAGCCAGACCTTAACATGTATTAAAATTTAAAAAACAAAAATCAAAAAGAAATTCAAGTGGTAAAATGAAAGACTTCTAATTTTTAGAAAAGACAAGAAAAAGAACAGATAAAATGCTTTACTTGCAAACTCTCCAACATCAACAAGAAGTGAAAGAATTTTTTCTAGATCAAGTTTCATCAAAACAAAAGAAGGAATTAATTTGATTACACTGTGCTTCACAAAAAAAAAACAGCCTCAATACTTGCAACGCGAAATGAAAGTAGACTACTAGTAGAGCAAATCTGCCAAAGGGTTTTGAAAAGTTAGCTCGGGCTCCCGAAATATGGGCCCCTAAAGTTTTTGAATTTTTTGAAAAGGCGTTTGGTAAAGTCAAAAAAAATATATATTAAATGTACTTTTGAGCTAAAAAATAATTTCAGATGTGTTCAGTAGAGTCATATGGCGATTCTTTTCTTAGAATATATTAACCCACTAATACTCATTTTAAGGGGTAATTTTTGTCATTTTTTAACATCCCCACAAAAGTATACTTAAACGGCACTTTAGAGGGATAAAATGTTCCACTATATCGAGCCCTAATAGCAAAAATGATGTAACTAACAACATTTTAGATTTTTGTTTTTTGATGAAAATCGATAATTTGTGATCATTTGCATCATCCCTAAAAATCTCATATCTCTGGGAAGTACCGTTACGAAATAAGAGCAAAAGCAATTTCAAACTAAACCCTAGACTTGATGCAAAAATATTTAAAAGAAATCTTCTCCTGAAAAATTTTATTTTTGTTGGATACATCATTTTTGATAGAAGGGCTCGATATGTTCTGCATTAAATTTTACTAGGGGTCTCTTAAGATCAAAAGTGCGTGCAATGTATGTAAAACGGATTTTCGAAATTACGGGCCTTGAAATTTTTTAATTTCTTTAAATTTGATGCAGAAAATATTCGTAGAACATGTTAACCCTATAAAGTGCCGTTTTATTGTAGAAGTTAAAAAAAGCACAACAATATTATAGCACAGTGTTATAGCGTTAATATATTCTTTGAAAAGAATCGCCATACAATTCTACAAAAGACATCTGAAATAGTCTTTTAGGTCAGAAGTACATTTAGTATATTTATTTGACTTGTACCAAACGCCTTTTAAAAAAATTCAAAAATTTCAAGGCCCAAAATTTCGAAAACGAAAACTATTCAAAACGCTTTGGCAGATTTGCTCTACTAGTAGTCTACTTTCATTTCGTGTTGAGGCTGGTTTTTTATTTGTTGCACAGTGTTATTGGAATATTATTTTATTACGATTTTATCGTTCGTTATAGTCTCATTTAACTAATCGGTGATATTCTGAAAATCGAAATCGAGTAGAAATTAAATCGAAGGAGATTTTCAGTTAAATTTTTTTTTAAAAATTACTGTAGTTTTTCATCATTTTTAGAGTTGTTCTAATTAATTAAGTGGATGAAGAATGGCGTGTAAAATATGGAATATTTTTATGCTTTAAAACAGGATCGTTTTTTCCGATATCCAGAACATGGCTGAATGTCTTTAACCAACTTGTTCTACAATTTGAATTGCCTACTTTTGCCTTAGGAACATATAGAATCATTAACAAATAAAAAAATTTAACAATCTATTTAACCATCGTTTTGTAGCAACTTTTACGATTGTCGATTGTTTTTCAGCCAATTTATACAACGAACTTGTACCAAATCTTATTTTACTGTATTATACAATTTAAGGAGAAAAATGTATATTCTCCAATCTATAAATCCGCGTCATAAAAGCCAGATTTTGAATTTTTGTTATTTAAGTAAAAGTATCTAAATTAATTTGTCGTTTCTCTACACTGTAACGTAGAAGAGGTCAGGAAAAAGTAAGTTTTCACTTGTTACTGATTTTAATTTGTATGGCAATTTTTTTAGGTTTTCACTTGAATTTTACTTTTAAAATATTATGTTGAATAGAATAAAAAAAAAGCCGACAAAAATACTTAATTCATAGAAATTATAAAAATCTTTTTACGCCGAGGCCGTGAGACATTGTTGCGTTTTCTTTTCATGCCACATTATTAAATACTTGACAAAACTATTTTACACAATAAGACAAAAAATATTTTGTAAACTTGTTTTATTATTTTCTTTTAAATAGAAAAACAAATGAGCATTAGAATGACAGGATATATTCACAATCTGCTAGAAGGAATTTGAAACAATTGTTTTAGCTTAAAAATAAATTTAGATTTGCGCTCAATTTTTAGTGATGTTTTTGGAAAACAGTTTAAAATTAGGTGTAAGGCTGCTTAAGGTTTTAATTCGCTGATATTGAAAAAAGTGAACAATTTAGAATAAAATCATCGTAATAAGTTTAAAAAATTAAACAATTCAAAGTTTTTTTTTCGTTATTTTTATATACTTTTTAGGTACACAACATGTTTTGAGCTTTTCTAGTTTTATTACTTAAATTTGATTGAAAAAGCTTCAACGACTTTTGATAAGTTTTGTGTCATATTGAATTGTTTAGCTTATTTCATGAAATTGGTTGTTTAGTTTTGATATACAGAGTTTTGTTTAACTATTCAAATCAAGTAATTTCACACTTTCAAAGGTAAAATTCCAACATCAGTTACAATTTTATAACATTAAAAATTAAGGACTTTTAACCCAATCTTTTAGTTATCAGCAGGGAAACCATAAATATGCAATTGCATGTTTTTCCTTGTGCGATTAATAATATTTATTCGTTTTAGAGCTTTTTATGAATTTTGGCATCGATTTGTTAGTGGATATTTTTGCAATTTTTGTCTTTATGAGGCATATTTTGATACACATAAATTTTTTTTTTGGGGCACACAAAAGCTTTCGCAGCAAATACAAATTTTTTTTTGCGAAATTTTGGCTTTTCTTTTATGAATAAGCAAAAGTTAGAAAAAAATCAATTTTGGCGATATGTGTAATACATGGAAATCTGGATCAATCTTTTGGAAAACCGATCGATTTAGATTCACTATTTCTAGTGATCTAAAGTTAACCATCCGTCCGTCTGGCTGGTTGGTGTCCTGTCAATATTAATTTTGTGTGCAAAGTACAAGTTGCATTTTCGTTGATAGTTGGATCAAATAAGGACGAAATCTATGTAAGTGGTAAGAATCGGTCTATAATTTTACATATTTCCCATTAAAACTTCTTTAAAACTTAGACTTTTTGTGTCCGTCAACTATAGTATTTTGTAAGTATTTATATTAAATTCGCCCGAGAATATTTGACTACAAATTAAATAATTCTTGATTCAGTTTACATATGGCCAAAGCTTCTATCTATAAAAAGCTTTAACCTCCTTTTAATGTAAACATTAATAAACAATTTAGCGACCGGCCCTAAAATCCGTTTAAGACAAAAAATCTCATATGTATGTTAATATCTAGATAATATTTGACACAAATAGCTCTCATATCTCAAAAAATTAAAAATTTAAATTTACTTAAGCAAAAGTGTTCCTTTATAACTTCTTTTTGTTGAAAACCAAAATCGCCAATATATCTCAAATTGAACCGAAGTTATAGCAAAGTATATTTTATTAAATCTGTATATAAAGGTAAATTTTACGTTTAATCACATCTTGCCTAGTTTGTTTTTTTAAAATATGACTATGTTGCAAAAAAAGAGCGATATGAATTTCAACCGCTTAACATAACTTTGTTCTTGTGAGCCGATGACTGCTCATCGTTTTCAAATAGACTTAAATCTCGAAAATTAATATGTTAATACTATGTTGGTTGGGCCTTACCGTTTATAATTGTATTATTGTTTTCATTAAATTTAACTGTTATTAAGTTATTGATTATTTTGTTTTGAAATTAACAATTTAATAATTTTTTGCGGCATACTTTTAACAATTTTCAGCGCATATTTTCAATTTTTTACTGCATATTTAATGCACATAAAACGTGGCTTAGAGCATATTTCTGGTTTCCCTGGTTATCAGTATGCCCTTGATTTACGTTGAGATTGGTTCCGGAAAACAAAGCCCAGATCGATAGGTTAAATAAGAGCCGTAGTATTTGGAGGTAAAAAAAAGACATTCATATTAATGGAGTGACCCAGAGCATTATCAATTAAAAGTAGAGCTTTATAAGACAAATTATTCTTTTTGCAATATTTTTTTAACTTCAGAACAAAAATATGTTGTGATCCAATCGTCAAACAGTTTAGCAGTAATCCAAGCTTTTTTATTAGACGTTTTGATTACAGGAAGATTTTGTTGGCACGCAAAGAAAAAACATGGTTGGTACAATCACAAACGCAAACTATCATTAATGTTTGTGGTTATGATTGTGTCAAACACGTCTTAAGTAACAATATATGTTCAGACACAATGTTTTTAACTTATTATTGCTTTAAACATATTATTATGTTCAGATGAATAACGCCAACGACCTTTCCAACCATTGTTCTATATTTCCCTACACCATACAAAATGTGTATTTCAACATGTTATATGATTCTCACAATAAAAACAATAACAAATTTGTTCTCTAAAATGTATTGTTTATTAAAAATACATATTATTTAAGGTTATCTGTTTCATTGATTCTGATGTATTCCATCAACAAAAATGTCCACAAAAAGTCATTTGACCAAAATTTGCGATTTTATTAGCAAAAAACTAAAGGCTGTTTCTAATTTTTGACTTCAAACTTTTTAAGGCAGACCCTCTTGAAATTTTTTATTTTGAAAAATTTTTATGCCCAACAATTTTAAAGTCGTAGTCGCGAGTTTTTGTGGGTTCTTCGACTCCGACTCCACAGCTCTGATATTCTAAATTAATTTTTTTTTATACAGATATCAACTTTTGTGTTTCTTTTAAAACTTAGCGTTAACAGTAATTGTTAAGTTTGTCTACATATAAGTACTTAGTGCAAACGAACTGCAATCTAACTTTTTGTTGATTGTTTAGTTATTTTAAGGTTGAGCCAGAAAAACCTTAAACATGTATTTCGTTTAATAAAACGTAAACCGTTCAATATAAAAAATTTCAACAAAACGTAAATGTATTCAAATATTGTACAAATTAATTAAACATTAAAATATTGGCATATTACTCGGTACGTATAAATTTATCCACTTTTTCCCGAAAACCTCCCATTAAAGATTTTATAGTTGCTTTCGTTACCTTTTTGGATGAAGTGGTACACTTACACAAATGTCTGTGGATACCTTTCCTTTTCCTTACCTTTCAACAGGGCGAAGTTCTGCGCATTCTTGTTTAAATACCACTCAGGGGCCTTTTTCGAAAGTGCCATGTGCTGTGTGAAGAAAGTGTTTGAGTGCAGCCAAACGCCGGCATTTGCAATTAATTAAACAAAAAATAAAATAAATTGTTTAAAATATAAAAAAGCTCTAAAAACCTAAAATTAAAAATTAAATAAAGAGAAACGTGAAATTAAAATAAGGAAAAAAGAAGTGTTTTCCTTAAGTGCCAGTGTGCCCCAAAAAAATAAGGGTTGGAAGGAACGACAGTCGCTGCGCACACGGGCAAACAAAATCTTTGTTTACACCAGCCAGACGCCAACAGAAAGGTAAAAGCCATTTTTGTATACACTTCCTAATATATTTTTGTGTTTATTTATGTGCAACAAATGATTGGCTTCTTTTTTACGTACTTTTTTCGCAGTATATTTTTACCGAAATAATACTATTTTCACACTTGGGAAGTCGAATGTGATTAAGCTCTAATCACATAAAAATCTAGATGATTACCTCGTGATTTGTTAACCACTTCAAATTGACATGATAACAACTAAATCACTTTATTTATCACAAAGAATCCTCTGAACATACCTCAAACTAAGTATAATGTAGAATCGGCCAACATAAGCGTGTACAACCGACCATGATTTCTGCTTAATGTTTTTATTTTTTCTTTAAAAAAATATAAATTTGCTTGTTGTGTTTTTTTCCAAACCCTTATGTGAATGGCAAATTAAAAAATTTAAATAAAAAAATTAATAAATTTTAAATTATAATTATTTTTTAGCTTAAAAATTAGTTTAAAAAGGCATGGTGTAGCAGTTTTCATCTTACACCCTTAACGGTATGGGAAGGCACCCGGCTACCTTCATACATTAAATGTTACCTGTATTGGGCTAAAATTTAAGCTTAACTAAAACAATACACATAAAAACATTCAACTACTGCACCTTTGCAATAAGGGAAATCACCGGAGTAATACTTGCAATTTTGTGTTTCACATTTGCATTTACTTGCATATACAAATGAATTTTTATGTACGTTCTTAGTAAATTTTAAATCAAAACTATTAAAAAAACTGTTGACAACAATCGGACTGAAAAAAGTACAATTTTTCTTGAAAGTTAGGACAATTTGTAAAATCTCATTTAACATCCCTGACTCAAACATTTTAACATACAAACATTTGAGTATCCAGACGTATGAGTGTTGTTCACTTATGGTTGATTTTTAAAATAATCAAGTATACGACCCATGAACCACGAACGGAGTGTAAATCTTCAAATACATACTTAAGAATACTCATACCTAAGTTATTATAGAATAAAAGTGGTGTATGTAAACATGTAAAAATAATATATAAAGTTAAAAAAAAATTTGTACTTCAATGGAGCTTAAAAACTGAAGAAATGATTTAAAAGCAAACTACCCAGCTAGCATTTTCAATCGTCTAGGAGTCTACTGGGAATCTTACAAAGAGTGATTTTTTAATTGTTGACGATTCCTTGCACGGGAGAAACTGTAACACGTGCTGATTCGTATGAGAGATTCTTCCATAACGCAGCGAAATACGCTTTTATTAATCATAAACGGAATCGTTTATGACGCATGTAGGGATTATCTAACGAGTCTTTAAAAAAGCATGCCAAAAGTCGTCTGAGACTGGGACTATTTTACAACTCGTGAAATTCTCAGCCATAAAACTGAGCTAACTAAATAAGGGCATCAAGTGTATTTTTCATGTCAAAATTTATAGTTTTCATACAATTTATATAAAACAAACCTTAAGGTCGCGAAATCAACACCATCCAGTCGGAAAAATCCTTTTTTACGGATCCTTAGGACGGTTTGTTTTATTGAGATTGTATTGACATTAGAATTTTCTTATTTTAAGAACGCTCTCATTTAGGTAGCTCAGTAATTATTATACGACTCTTACAGAGAGTCGCAAAAGGTTCAATCCAAGATTAAAAGATTAAATTAAATTTTGATATTTTTGTTTTTGTTACTCGTCAGATAATCATCAGAAGATTCTTTTGGGAGTTGTTTATTAAGCATAATCGTCAAACAAACAGCCTAATGGTTGACTTATGTATGCCCGTAATTTCTACAAAAATAAAGTTGGTCGTGTTCGTACCTAACAGTAATCTTAACCTATTCCAACATTTATTTAGCTTAGATGTTTTATCCTTCAGTTTTCATTTAAAATATGACAGCTTTTACGCCATTGATTTCTATGCACTGCTAGATTTCTTTTTGTAGAAATTACGGGCATAAGCAAACTACAAAAATAAAAAAAAATTTAAATATTTAAACTGCTTTTCCATTTTTATAAATCTCTGTAAAAATAAAAAAAAACCTGCCCGCAACTTAATTGAATTCTTTTATAACAGCTGGACAATTAAAAATAATAAATAATTGCTTAAACAAAAGCTGTGAATTTTAAAGAGTCATTAGAAGTGGTTAGTTGTGGATGCCTTCGAGGTGTAAATTAAATTTTTATAAAAACTCAAATATCTTGCGGATTATTTTATGTTTCTTTTTTTTGTAAAATTGGTTTTGATTTTTTTTTTTGTTCTTAAGAGACGTTCGTCAATGTACGGCAACTTGTTGTTAAATGTATTTATCTTGTGTTCGTTTTAATATTTTGTATAACGTAACCAACTGTAAATAAAATATTAAAATTTACTAAGTGGTAAATTTATCAGTTCTTTGTATTTGGAAAAAAAAATCTTCTTAACCGATTTTATTTAATATATAAAAATACCTCAATCAAATTATTTATTGAAATAAAAAGTTAATTTAAATAAAAACAAAAAAGTTCATACAGGTAAAGCTACTTTCACACCTATTAACCCCTAACCCCTAGTTTTATTTAAACATTTTTTGCTTTTTCTAGATTAAATATAATTTAACAGTTTCTAAATTACACTATACAATTATCTTCTTACAAATAAACATATAGATATTGTCAAAAATGAAGCTAAAGTTTGAACAATTTATTGGTCAAGCTTTTTTTGGAGTTTTTCGTTAAATATTTGTTTGGTTCTTAAGGAATCAACTGCTATGTATATTTGAGATTTTGTGCCAATTTTATTTAAAAAAGTTAAAATTTGTTAGTGGTTCAGCATGTTTTTATGCCTGCATTTAATTGGTACTAATTGAAACCAAATCATAAGTAGAAAGACGTAATCATATTTTTGAAAAGCCATGACTACGGCCTCTATTACGGTTCACAACTCGACTAAGTTAAACAACTGGTTGTGTTGAGTTGTTTGCTTGTTCGCCGCAATATAGCAAAGTCGTACACCATACAAAAATATAAAACTCAGTTGAGTTGTGAACCGTAATCGGGGCCTATATGCATATTTCCAATTATATATCGTTAGCTAAAATGCAGAAGGCGTAACTAAAAAAAAATGCTAAATTGAGTTTTTTATTGATTATTAATAATGACATTAAACTACATGCCTTGACAAACTTTAACACTTCTGCGACCAAAAATGACGCTCTTATTGACAAAAAACAACAGGACTCAACTTCAAGTGTGTTTATTTAGTAAATGCAAAACGACGTTATAACACATATTTTTTTAACAAAATATATTGAAATGCTTTTCTTTGAAAATTGTTTCAAGAATTCTATGGATGACTTATCAATGCTTGTTTTTCTGAAATCTTTCTAGTTTTCATTTTACAAAGTTGCTTATATTTTTATTAGTTACGCCTTTTTGCATTTTAGCTAACGATACATACAAACAAATATAAAGAGAAATTTTTTATAAAATATCTATCTATTCGTCGATCACAATTGAATACCTTTTAGTTCTTGGTTTTTAAATAAAACTAGTGAATTTTTTCATTATCGTTTATTCCGCCGAAATGTTGTAGTTTTTAGCAAGATGTTATGCTAGAACTACATACGATTTTTGTAGTTCTTTAAGGGGCATTCCGTCCTTGACAAAACAACGGGCTAATAGTTTAAACAATAATTAATTTTTGGTAGCGTATTTATGTAAAGTATTATTTGACGTCTCTATTTCAAGTCTTTTTGACTAATTTAAAAAGCTTTGTCTTTTTAATCCCGTATGAAATATCTCCATAGAGAACATCTGTATAAAAATATATTTTATATTTAGAAAAGTGTCACACACATTTCTATTTACTTTTTTAACTGAAAGTTTTTTTTGTAATATTTTTAATTGTTTTAAGATTTTTTAACAGGAACGATCGGCTTTTTTTACAGTATAATTCCTTTATTTTTATGTTACCGTCTTATACAACTGTATTTATTGTACTACCGGCTTTTATTGCCGCCTTCTTATGTCTTATACGATCGACTTACCACAGTAAAATACTAAATGCAACCGACATTTATTGCCAATTTATATACAGAAGTACTTACTAACCTACCTCGCCTCTAGATTAATACAAACTTTTTATGCAGTTATTCTTACACAACAGCTTTACTTTGTATTGTATAGTATTTTGAACTATTCGTAACGCCAAACTTTAAAATATACAGCCAAAATCATATTTACTTACACAATATTGAAAAATTAAAAAAGTTGTACTTAGAAGCCTAATATTTTTGCTGTTGATAGAATGTGAAAAAATATTGCAGCTTTGTGGCCAGAAGTGTACGGAGTTGATTTAAATAATTTGGAAATAAAAATTATGTGCGTAAAATAAGGAATTTTTTAAAATTTCGTACTTTTTTCTACAAATTTAACCGCTTTTTTTTAAATCTTACCCACATCTACTGTATACACCTCCAAAGGGTTTCTGACACCAGTAGATCATGATGATTCCAATTTAAAATGGCTTTTTATTAGAGTAAAAAAAAACTAAGTTGGTCGCTACATTCATAATGATTTTATAAGTCTCTATAACTTGTACTCTGTCAAAATATAATGAATTGGATTTTTTCCTCTCTTTTTTTTCTAACAAAAAAGATACCTCAAGATAACAGTTCATGCACATTTCCCTACAAATTCGTAAATGTACAGAAAACAAGTAAGAAGGTTTTATTTGTGCCGATTCTTTGATACCCTACACTAACCCTACAGCACCTTTAGTTAATAAAATTTAATAGTGACATTCTCAGAAAATCCTAAAGACCAAACTATAATATGCTTAAGTTGGCTTAAGCAACTGTGCGAATAAATGTAAATATGTATACGAGTCAAATCATAATGTACTAAAAGAAACTTTTTGTTATGTTTTATGAATCTGTTATTTGCTTAAGTAAAGTGCGAAACGGACCAAACTTTCCGTACGGAATCAAATGTTTTTTGATTTTGTTTAAACAAATGCATTTGCGTGGCTTTTTGTTAATTCTTTACAGAAGCTTTAGCAGGCTTATGTATATTATAGTTGGGGCTTAAATCCCATAATTCAATCGTTGACAGCAACTTCAAACTCCCTCTAATTTCATCTTTTTCTTTTGTTTTTATTTTTCTTTGTTTACAAAATGTATGAAATTTAACAGCAATGCAATGCATTTACGCAATCTAGCAAATTCAATTCATTTTCATTCATTCCAGATTGCATCAGCATCAAAACGCTTTGATATTTTGAGGTTGCATTGAAACAGATTGCGTGTAGATTGCACTATCCGTACCCAGCATAAGAGAATAAGTGTCTTTATGTGAGAGCATAAGAAAAACGTTCTCAAAATTACATAGACTTTATTTATTTCCCGAAAGCTTTTTACGACAAATTTGAACGTCAAATTGTTTGAAAAATTTGGCCGCGACACAGTTCTGTTTGAACGCTCAATCATATTAAATTGAGTTGGAACCAATTTTACGGTAAAATCATTATTTGGTAGCGTTTGAAGCGTAAAAAAGTGTTATTTTCAGAGTTGGTTTAATATGGTACAGTTCCTCTCGTCAAGTTATGACCGATCAAGTATGATTTATGTTTTGGCATATACATATGTATATAATTTGGATAAAGTTTCATTATATCATTCTCAAAAATGTCATGCAACTCAAACAAGATATTATGACATGTTATGCCAACTCAAACATACTGTTTTAGCATGTCATTGCAAATTGCCTAAGCCTTTATATACTGTTGTGTTCAAAGACAGTCTTTCAATGTGTGTTTTAAAGAATTCTGAAGACTACTTTGTTTAATTTTTCACAGTTTAGATGCCAAAGTGGTGAACATTTTTTTCACGACATTTTGGCAACTTTAGGGCACAAGATGTAGTTTTTCGGGTTAGTTTGCTTAAGATTTGTTTTCTTCTGGTCTATAGCTACAATTGTGCCGAAGACAGGAAAACAAAATTCTAATTGACTTCCGTGCAAGGTTGTGAACTAATTCTAATCAAAAAGTGCCATTCCCCCAATCAAAAAGCGCTTAATAAAATTTAAATAAAAAACTTTATGAAATGCTTAAAAAACAAATTTTATTAATTATACTGGCCGTCAAAAAAAACTTTTTAAATAAAAATATGTATATGAAACACAAAGATCTTACAGCGCTAAATTCAAATCCTTTTTCAGTTTTTTCTATCATGTCTAGTTTATTTATGGGCTCGACTAATATTTCGATCGAAATAAGGCATTTATGCTACATACATTTTATCATAACTTGAGAACGATTTATCCGATTTTGATCTTTTACAAATGATTATTTACAAAATTATTTCTTAATTAGTGGCGACCATTTTTTATGCAGATTTGTATGGACACATTTTTATCATGTGTCAGAAATCCAAGTATATTATGAATAGTGTTTTTCATACGGGAATTCCCGGGACAAAAATCCAGGGATCCCGCACATTTTTCGGGATTTTTCTTAATTTAATTTTGACAACTTTTAGCCGTTAGGCTTTAATTTAATTTGTTTCTCTTTTGTAAGTTTTAAAAAACTTAAGACTACCACGATTGCTTCTTATCGCTTTCATCAGCTCTTAGGAAAAATTCAACGTAATACACCAAATAAATATTTTTCCATTTAACATAACGAAAAATTACAGTTTTTGACTTCAGACAGTTTTGCCAAACACCAAAGAGATGTCAATTCATAACCGATAAGTAAGGCAATGCTTAATGCTCTAAGATTTGGGAAGAAGAAGAGTAAATATGACTAGAATTTGTAATTTGTTTAAAGACCCAGATTTATTCCTTAAAAACGAAAACAATTTGTTGCCACTTGCTTCAAAAAAATTATTGATTTTATATGCAGAGCAGCTGCATAAAAGATTTTTCGATTCCCATAAAATAATTTTTTTTTAAACGGGTTACAACTTTTGGAGGAAGAGCTAACAAAACTGAAAGTGTCTAGAAATTTTATAATGATCTTCTTAACAAAAATTTGAAATAGGCTTTCAAACGATTCAGTAGATGCTTATTGCGAACTTAAACCCTACTTTAAAAGAAATAATTTGCTTAAATAATTCAACTATTTTGGGTTTATATAAATTGCATTGGCTTTAAATTAATTATGTGGCAATATGCTTTATAAGAGAACAATTTAAAACTTTCTAGCTGGCTTTTGGAAATCTTATCACAGATCGAAAAAAGATAACCAAAAAGTTATTTTCCTATAACTTTCTCAAAAATCCTACAAAATAATTGAAATTTTTCCCATGAAGATCTTAAGGTGCCACTTAGCACTTTTTCCTTTTTGTCACAGAAGTTTGAGAAAGTTTAATGTGTTTATAAACGTATTAAACTGATCTAAGGAAATGCTATTTGTTCAAATAAATTAAGTTAAATAATATTTTGCATCGATTTTAAAAAATAAATCCCGCTTTTCCGGGAAATGAAAAAGTCCGGGGAAAGAAAAACTCTGATTATGAATAAAATTAGACATGAAATCATGAAAACGTGTAGCACTAGTTAGTTTAAGAAAACTTTATACAAAAATAAGAAACTTTTGATTGATTTGTTAACATAATTTGGTCCAAATAAAAATTAATTGAACCAAACCAAGTGTTCTTGCGCATTTTCTGAAAAATTAAAAGAAATCGCTTGAATTTGTTTCTTGATGCATGAAATTCGATTCTATTTAAAATTCAAGAAAGTCAGACTAATATTAAATAAAAGCTGCATGCTTTCAGAAATATCTTTCTTGTCTTCAATAAAAATAAGCTACTTTTGTATTTCTTGCTTTAAGAAATTTTTGATTATATACCAAAAACGTGAATTTTTTGATCGTGAGAAATTATTTCTTTATTTAAGCAAATTTTTCTAAATACGAACAAAATAAGTTAAAATTAAGAAATTGATTACTTTAGAAAATAAACTTCTTTGCTTGTATGGTACGCATTTCAGAGTGAAGTATTTTAAAAACGGAAACAAATCTTAGTTTAATGTGTCTTGATTTGAATGTATGCAAATAAAAGTACAAACATGTTGGGTATCAATAAAAGCGGTAATTTAGCGCTCTGTAAAAAAAGGGCTAAGGAAAAAATAAACGCCTTTTCGATAGTTAAAAAGCGCTAAATTGGCATCTCTGCTTCCATGAATACCCATGAGAAAAATAACATGTTCTTAGGAAAAATCAAGTTTTAGCCAAAATATCTTTTACTTAAATATCAAAATGTCATTTGGAAATATAAGAAAGTCGTTATTGCTGTTGGTTCTAAAACCAAATTATATTTTTAGTTTCTTAGGAGGTTTGGTTTACATTTGCATCCATTATTTTTTGTCTTCTGGGCCGATTGTAACGTATTCTGTAATACCAGGTTGCTCAGGAGACCTGGAAAATACTTAAAATAAAAAAAAAATGCATTTTAAACAGACAGAAAGACTAAATGGGGCTTAAATGGATATTTCTAGACATAACATACAGAATGGCGAACCCTTTATGTCCCTCTTCGGCACTCGTGGTGGTGGAGGGTATAAAAATATGTTGACACTTTTTGTTTTGTTCGATAGCATGTATTCATTATTCTTATTTTCTTTAGTATTTGAAGGGTATCAAACACACCAAAAAAATAAAAAGCTTTTTGCCGGTAGCTAAACGTAAGCCAATGTCAGAAAGCAACAACATTATTTGATGTTTCACATGTTATACGGTACAAGCTGCACAAACTCATACACACATCCACAAGCATAAAAATACATGGCTTTAATTTGTAGAGGCAAACAAAAAATGCAAATAAAAAAAAATATCTACATAAATCATAATACGAGTATTATTTTTTTATAAAACATAAATATAAAGAAAAATACAGCGTGTAATCGTATTTTGACTTTTCCGTTTTACTAAAAAGGGTTTCACTCGAGATACATTTTATGTAAACCTATTTAACCCTTTAGCTATTTAACTTGTTTCTCTATGACAAGATTCTGCAAGTGCATCAGCTTTTGTTTTTAGTAACTTGACATTTAAGTTTTTATTGTATTGAATTTCGTTTTACAAAATGGTTGAATTATTTTAAATTAGTGTGTTGGAATATTTTCCATAAATATTTTTAAATATTATGCTTAAATACTTTACACATATCGCACACTAAATCATAAAGGGGCAAACCTCACGATTTATCAAAATCTATTTTTTTACTGTTTAGCTGTTTCACAAATAAAATCTATAGCAACCAAGGAAATTTCGTTTCCGTCACTGTCTTCTTTAACATTTGTGAAACTCAGTTTGATTAAAAATTGCAACATTGAAGCAAGTATTTGGCCTTTCCTAAACATTTTTGAATTTGAGTTGTACCTGTTAATGTTTTAGTGTGAGATATGTACTACAATAAACAGTATGTATACACATATGTATATAACTATCATATGCATGGTAAAATATGTGTTCACTTTATTCTTGTTCATAATGAACTTTTGTTTATATGAAATTGCAAAAGCGTAAACCCGCATTTTAAAAAGGGGTGAAATACTTAATCCGTTCAAGGCAAACTTTGAACTGATTTGATAAGAAACAGCAATCAAAGAATTCAAAATTAAAAAAAACAATTAAGAGTGCTTTAATCGGCTAAGCCGAATCTTATATGCCCTTCCCCGTAGTGCAATTGGAACAGAGAGTTAAATAAATAGCGTTCTTTAGATTTAAAAAATTAATTTCTGCCATGCCCACTTCTCCAATACCAGCTACCTTTTGTCGGATGTTGTGTATTGATAACCAACATGCTTGTACCTAATTTTGAACTTTGACTCTTGCCGTTCTTCAGATATAAAGAAAAAAACAGACAGACGGATGGACATCGTCAAATCAACTGCGCTATATATGTATGTATTTTTTAGCAAAAAAAATTTCTCGACATTAAAAAATAAAAAAAACTTATACAAGCTTACTTGTTAAATTCGGTGAGGGTATAAAAAAAACAACAACGACAACATGGGATTTTATAAAAAAGAGGCAGTCGTGATTTTCTGCTCATATCTCAGTCATTTGTTGACCGATCTGGCTGAATTTTAATAGCAAAATTTAAAGAAGCTGATGTGATAGAAATTTATACCAACTAAGTCCCCATCATATCTGGGGTCTTCGCAAAATCCATTTCAACAGACAGACGGACGGTAACATGGTCAGATGGACATCGTTAAATAAACATCACCACTTATAAGGACCCAGAATATATTAACTTTATAGGGTTAAGATATTGTAGAAATTACAAATGAAATGCCAATCGTAATATAGCTTTTTATCTTTGGTGAAGAGTATAAAAAAACCTACATATTAAACATGTTACATATTAAGAATTTAATAAGTTTGGAAATAATTTTCCTTATGAATATCCTAAAGTAGAGAATAATTTAAATATTAAAAGTGGTAGCTAGATATTAGGAGACTTCGGAAAGTGAAATGGAATTGCGCTTAAACAAGCAAAAAAAAAAACATGCTTTTGTGGTCACGATTAATCAGCTTTAAACGTAGGTAATATAAACGAAACAATAATATCTGTGCCAATATGGAAAGGAGCTTGAGTCGAATATTGTCGAATAGGGAGACCCATAACTAACGTTATGCTCGCAAAAAATAGCCATAGTTGGACGATCTGTATGAGCTGTGACTCCGTCTTGTTGAAATCACAATTCTGGATTGTTGTCTATCTCGGGCATTAACAATTTTCAATTATTGCCTGGTATGAAATGCCATTCACATTAACCGCAACTTGTTCGTCGTTTTCGAAAAAATACTGTCCAATGAGATTTTCTAAAGTTATTGCACCACATACGTCTAAGTGAATGCATTAGATTTTGGGTAACCAATATTTTTATATTGAGGTGATCATTGATGTAAAAATGGGTCTCATCGCTCATTGTTCGATATTATCTTTGTGGTTAGATAATCGTATGTTGACTCTCAAAATAAAATTGAACAATTTTGGTTCTATGTTCTGTGCTATATAAATATCCCAAGTTTTTCAAAGTTAATCCAAAACAAAAAAAAAAAAAAAAATCTAACATTTATTCGCTTTTTAAATCATAACGTTAATTATGCTTCACCCTGCGGTTTCGAGGTATCCCCAGTTTTGTTCAAGTTTTATTCGAGGAGTTGCTTGCTAAGAGCACAAAATAAATTTAAAGCAGGATCGGCAAAACTCATTTGAAAACTTGAATATTTCAGCGTCATTTTCTTCAAGTCTGGGAATAACATGTCATTGCGCCAGTAAACAAGCGGATCTGAGCCTCTAGAAATAGTCGGAGATCTATGGTATTTCTCGGCCTCTTCCTTTATAAAAACTTATAAAAATCAGCAGATAAACCTTTAAAAATGCATACAAGATTAAGCAAAGAGAGAACATTTCCCTACTATGCACATTGGGAGATTTCGACTAAACCCCTTTAATTTTAATAACTGTAACTATTTTATAAATATATTTATTTTTATGAGCTTTTTACACATTGAAAGTTTTAAATTTGTAATAAGAAATAAAAAATTTTTTAGGTAAAAATTTAATCAAGTGAATTAAACGTTTACGTTTTTTGTTTATTTTAACAAATATTTAATAAGTACTATTAATTTGTTTACTGGTAATTAATTTCATTAGTTTTTTAGTTAATATAATAAATTTTTTAATTAAAATAAATTTTTATTTTTTTAAAGAAGAGGGATGACTAAAATTCTTATAAAATAAAAAAATTGACCTAAAATTTGATTTGGCCAATTAAATACACCTCTGTGTGTCGGTTTGATTTATTGCAGCGTTCGAAAAAAAACAGTACATTATTTGGCGTTCGGCTCACACCCCCAAGAACGATATCTATTTTTTTTATTGATTTCGTAGACGAACACAACCCTTAATACCGTTCGTAAGTATTTTCAAGAAAGAGCCGAACATTATATAATTATCTGTTCTTCGGTAAAAAAACAGAACAACTGTTGTGATGTGATGTGATGTAGCCAAACATTATATTTTAATGTTCTATAATGTTTCTTTTTCACATTGAAAAAGAAATGAACAAACAAACAATTTAAGCACCGACCGCAGCACGAACAGCTTGTGTGCGTTTTGTGTATATGTTTTGTTCGTGTAAAATTATTTTGCTGGCTTTTTGTTTTCTTTCCAATTTGTATTTACTATTTTTTAAAAATGTTTGGTTTTTTTTACCAGTCTGTTTCTGTTCTGTTTCTGTTCGAAAGATGGCAAACAGGGAAACGTTATTTTTTCTAAACAAACACTATTAGCGTTTGTGTTATCCACAAATCTACCGAACCGAACACTAAGGAACACTAAGTACAAAATCTTTATTCTATGGTAGATACAAAAATTTACCAATTTTAACCATTCAGCGCTCTAAGGGCAATAAAAAGGAAAACAATCTTTCGTCGCTGTTTTGAAAGAAAAGAATGCCACAAAATGGGTCTAAGCACCAATTTTTTTTTGCGAAACATACATCAGCATAAACTGTAAAAGTTTGTACAAATTGCTTATGTCTTTGATTAAAATCTGTGGTAGTCAAGGTATAATTACAAATTGACGACAATTTAATGTTAAATTAGTTTAACTTAATTTTATTGATTGCATTTTCAATTTTATTAAAAAAAGCATACCCTTTTGGTTTTTTAATTCTATAAGTCACTTACGTATAAACTTTGGAGAAATTGTGAAAAACATTTTTAAAGTCCTAAGATATGCTATAGTTTTCCTCATTGGATTTTCCCCTATTCAAAACATCAAACAATTATCTTTTATAAGAAGATACGGACAAAAGTTTTTAATAAATTTATTAAAAATATAAAAAAGATAAAAACACACTACAGTATATGAAAATAATCTTTAATACAACAAAAAAAAAAAATTTTGCAGACAAGAGCAAAATACACAAAATACAGGGTAGATAAAAGTTTGTTATACGAATTAATTTTTTTTTGTCGTTAAACCCCTGTTTTGTGAGAAGGTTTTGCTTAGATTTTAAATTAAAAGAGACACATTATTTTAAATCTGTATGCCAAAGTTTATTTTTCTAGGTTTTAACATGTTTAAATTCTAGCATTTAACCCGCTCATTCACACAGGATCTTGCATGTTTAGTTTTATGTTTTTAGGTCTAATACTCACGAAAATTCAAAAAGTACCAGTTAAAATAAAAAAAAGTACCAAAAACATCCCTCTTATAAATTCTTATACACTCAGGACATCGCATCTTGAATTTTATGTTTTAAGGTTTAAAATTAACGATAATTAAAAAAATACCAGTTGTAAAACCAAAAAGCTGAAGAAAGACATACAATTTCCCCTATTTCCCTTTTTGGTACTATTTTTCCCCCCATTAAGGTGTCCAATACTAACAGAAATTCAAAAAGTGCCAGCTAAATAACTAAAATGTACCAAAAAGCCCTTTTATAGATTCTCATTCACTCAAGACCTTGCATGTTTAATTTTATGTGTCTAGGTCCAATACTAACGGAAATTCAAAAAGTACCAGTTAATAACTCGTAAAATACCAAAAACGTTCCTCATAGATTGGTATCCGCTCATGACATTGTATGTTGAATGTTGAACCAAAAAGCTGAAGAAAGATATACAATTTCCCGTATTTCCTATTTTGGTACTATTTTCCCCCCCATTAAAATATCAAAAATTGCAGTATTGTAGTGGTGGCCAATAATTTAGTACGAAATTCATATTCTTGTTTTTTTTTTTGTTCAGTTTCGAATGTGGTATAAACTTTATTTCTAGATATATTGTTCAAAAGATAAATGGGGTGACAAAAAAGTACTAAAATTCAGGTTTTATCCGTTTTCGCCCTAAAAGAGCCGAATCTTAAAAAAGTAGCAGACACCTGTCCGCTTATTTTTATAAAGAACAGCGAAGTGTATTACAGTTTTTTTGTATCTCTTTTAGTTTTGGAGATATAAGCTTACCGAATTTTTCCCGTTTGTACTCTTTTTTAAAATCTCGTCTTAGTGGATCGATTTGGGGAGAGACCCACCTCCGGTCCAAATTTCCAGTTGGTTAGACAAAGCACTTTTACCTTTTATCTTATATGCGATAAGAAATAGCTGTTTATATTGGAAAAAACTGAAATAAAGTTTTAGTTTTTTTTGTTTTCTATTCTATTGTTATTTTGCTTTTACTTCGATGAAAAGATACATTAATAAGGTCCACAAATACACCAATATATGTATATAAAAACCGATTAAGAAATGAATTAAGCATAAGATTTTGTGATAATCGGAACCATAATTGAAGCCCGTGCATATAGAAATATTTAACTGAATTGTATAAAAATCAAGCAAAACACAAAAAAATATTCTTAAAGAAAAAGAATCGTTAGCATTTCTAAATGTGCGGATTTTTTAATTTCAACGACCATAATTCAGCTATTTACAACACAGAAAGATACTTTTTTTATATTTACTTTAAGTACAAGTCGTACTCAAAAATTCAATTACGAATAACAATTTAAATTTAAAACAATCCTAAATGGGATTACTTTCGAAAATCCATCGCGGAATTTCTTAAAATACGTACCAGGTAAAAAAGATTAAACTTTTTGTTGTTTGTGCCACTCTGAGAGTTATTACAATCACATTTAACTTATCAAAGTTTGTTGTATACATTACAACAACACCACACAAGTGGTTAAAAAACGATTTGCTTGTTGTTCGTAGAAACAAGAAAACACATAATTTTCATGTATAAAAAGTAAAATAAAAAGCAAAAGTTCTTATTTAGTTTATATTTAGCCGTATGAATTTTAATTATGCCACATTTTATTGCTCAAAAATGCAACACGTTTTGCATTAATCAACGCTGGTTTTATCATATAATTTTTTTTTTGTTTTTCCCTCCACACATAAATATTTTAAGAAGTTTTTAAAATAATATTAATTAAAAAAAGAAAGCGTATTGAAAAACAGCCAGTTAATTTAAAAAATCAAACAAAATTGTTTAAAGTAAACGGCTGTTTTTCACAAGTTGTCAAACATTTGGCAGCTCGTTAACAACAGTTTAGCAAATCGTTAGCCAGAGTTTGGTTGTGTATTATGAAAAAACTTCAAACTTCATGCCAAATTTTCATTATGAGTACGGCTGCCTGTAAGTTTTCAAAGTATAAACCATGTCGGGTATGATGCTGGTGTTTTATAATTGAAATTCTGTAAGGATTAACGGGTAACTAAATCAATCATAGTAAAATCATCCTTCAAATGTCACTTGTAGTTTATTTTAAGTACGAATTCGGTATTAAATCAACTTTATAGTACCTGAATCAAGCGCATTTTGAGATTGATTCAATCTTGATTTTACTTAAATCAAACTCATTTTCTGACTATTTCAAGTACAAATTCGGGATTGAATACCGATAAGTTAAGTATTTCGCTATTAAAAATCCGTACTTGAATTAATCTTTCTCTACTTGATTCAAGAAAATCTGTACTCACTAATACCGCTTTGGGTTGATTTGATTACGGATGGATTGATTTTCCTTTTAAGTACAGCCGGTCTTTTAAATAGAAAAAAGGTTTATTTATTCAAAAATATTGTTTAAAGCCATATTTCCTGTGTACCACAGTGTTATTGTTTGACTCCAATTGATTTGTAAGTTCCCTAGAGGGAAGCGAACTGACACGAAAGTAGTCCCGTGATAGGTCTTTGGTGGTAGAGACCGGTTCTAGTTCTAACACATTATACGAATAAGACCTATCACTTTTACATGGGGTTGTCATTGGAGGGGGTCAATTGACACCATTTGACCAGTCACAGATCGATTCTTAATGAACGTGCTTATTATTATTTGAATACAATGTAGTATTATTTCAATAAAACAAGTCCTGGAATTAAATTTAAGAACAACATTTTAGAAATTAACAAAAAATGTGTCACAGCACCAGTTAAGACTGTGCTGTTTTTCAATACTTCTTCTACCTTTTGTTTTTTATAAACCAGTTAAGGGATTGGTTCTTCTTTCACAGGTCATGAGTCGTTTCTTTTTGTACTTGTTCTATTTTTACAAGTCCCAGGACCAATCTATTGCACCAATTGACACAAATTTCCCGCAGGGTTATTAAGGATTACATTAGCGCACACATTTTTTTAATATAACTATTGGCCCCTTTTAATCACTGTCACTCTGTATAACGCACGCTGATAAATTTGCAAGCAAATTCTCATACAAATGTGTATATCCGTCCCTATGTATACGTTTATATCAAACATACTCGTACTAGTCTGACACATACTAGAATGAGTATGTTTGATATGAATGTATTCGTAGAGATGGATATGTTTGTAGAAAATTGTTTATTTTATTTTATTATAGCAGTTGTTATGGATGGATAATGCACTTGAATTCTTTAGTTTTTTCTTGTTGTTTCCATTGCACTTAACCTAAACTGTGTGTTATGTAGTAGTGTGACAGCTTAAGCAATTTTGCTATATTTGCAAAAAAAAAAACAATCTCTTGATTTACTTGGCTTTTTAATACGTATCTGTACATATAAAAAAAAACTATTGATAAAAAAAGTTTGTACCACAACTTAAACAAAAACAATATGTACAATGAAAGTGTGTAGAAAAAGAAAGAAACTAAAATGTGTTGCATACTTGTAGGTGAGTCTTGTTTTGCTGATGCTGTTCATTACCCCAACCACTCTAAATACATAAATAGGTATGCAATACATGAACGCTTACAAGTCGTCCCCAATGATGACGTTTTATTTCAATCAAGCTTATGAATTTGTTATTATAGATTTGTGAGCTCGCATAGTATGTGAATGTGCTTGTGTTGCTTGAGAGGTCCTTTTGGTATTACGTATGCATTCATTATCCTAAAACTTAATTGATTCCATAAACCGTCACATATTTTATTATAAGAATTGTTTCTTAAATAAACCAATACAACATTTAAGTGTCGTAGACTTATCAATAATTTATGGCTAGAATAGCAATTTTTTTTTTAATAATTTGGACAATTTTTTTTATTTACATGTCTAAATGAAAACGTCAATAGTTTTTTGTTTTAGTTGTGAATTAGGAATGCATGAGTATAAAGGAAACGAAACCAGAGGACTCCAACTGGGCCTTTTTTAAGATCATTCTTAATATGAAATCTCCTAGAAAATATCAATAAATAAAAAAAAAAAATTAAATTAAAAAATAAATAAAACCTATTATAATTAAAACATATTTGACTTTGAAAGTAAAAATTCTAATTTGTTAACGATATTTTTTCGATTTTTTGTTTGTAACGGACTCAATCATTTCCGATACTTCTTATTTGTTTTGTTGGTACCTTATAAACAAATTTGTATATACATATAAGAATAAATAAAAATAAATAAATCAGCTTAGAATGGTGTGCTTTTTTTTTGTAAAAAATATAGGGCGGTCCAACCATAATGCACGATGTTAATTGTGAATAAAACAAATAGTTTTTAGAGAATTATCTTAAGATTTTTTAGCGAAAATTAAATAAAATAGAAAAAAATGTAACAGCAAATTTCCGGCACATGATTTCTTTACCAGATTAAGGGCATACAGTGACGAGTAGAATGGAACACCAAGAAGATAAAAATGGCAAAAAATCGAGAAGCTTAAGTTCAAATGCGTATAAAAAAAATTTTTAACAATTTGCAAAATATAGAATATTAATTCTGTGGTATTTTGATAAAACATCTTAAGGTGGAAGTACATAACACGCGTTAGTGCGCGCGCGCTCTTGACGCTTCTGTCAACAAAAGTTAAACTAGTGTATTTGCATAGAACAAGCTACATGCAAAAGCTACATGCCGGAAAGTTTGTTAACTTTGGACTTTTTAACGCGTTGTGTATTTTTGACAAGTAATAAGCTGACAAAGAATAATTTAACAAATTTGTGAATCATAAAAGAAAAACTAATTGAAGAGCTTATAAAACATACAATATTTATATAAAAAGAATAAATTTTATAAAATAAAAAAATCTCAATATGGGTGCCCCAGTAGGCTGGTTGGTAGTGACCTAGTCTATCAGTCCGAGGTTTGCGGGTTCAATTCCTGCCAGAGACTCTGGGCTGAAGGTCTACGTTACTATTGGTCGGTTAATTAAGTAAGAATATAATTTGTAATTGTATTTGTTACTCTTATTAAATTAAATTAAAAAAATCTCGATATAGTTTCGAATCCATTTTCAATGTACAAATAAGTAAACAAAAAAAAAAAAAACAGCTGACCGAAATGGCTTTTGTAACGCTCGTTGTGTAACTTTAAGTCGAGATAAGATAGCAAAAAAAGTTTAAAAAAAACTCGGTGAAATAATAATTTTTATCAAATAATAAAATTAACCGAAATTAAAGAAAAATTTCGTTTATAATAAAAAACTTTTAAATCGTAAACAAAAGAGAAAAAATTCGTATAATTAACAGCATTTTTTTCAACCTTTTAAATTTGACTTAAGATGTTTTGTCAAAGGTCCACAGAATTGAAATTGCTGGTAATTCACAAACAAATTATGATAAATTCGAGTCTAATGATTCCAAAATACTAGACCAATTATAGATTATAAAGAACTGGACAAGCGCATTTCAGTAACAAATAAATAAATAAAATATAGAATTAGTTTCATTTTTTTTCCAAATTTCCCACACTGTGCAGCGATTATATAAATAGAAGCAAATGAAAGCATTTACAAAGCATTGAAGCCTGTTATTTCACATCAATATTTTTACGATAATTTAAAATATGCGGATAAAGTTTAATTATTTATTGCTTTTCAATAAAGGTTTGTGTACATTTTTTTACATTATTTCGAGTTCTGTTACCATGATTACGCGTTTATTTTAATGAAAATTCATGTAACTGAAATTAAAGTCTCAAATAGTTTTCATTACAGCTCATTTTCATTTTTGTTCAAATTGTGCTATCTGCATTTCAATGTTCAAATCAATAAAATTTTAATTTGTAAATAGTTATATCAGACATATAAGCGCGAATAAAATAACATTTACATATCGCACCCTAAATACTAAAGGGTCACAACTCAAAATTCAGTAGAGACAAAAAACGGGTTTCTGTTTATATGTACTCTAATACTACAAAGAAGGATTTAGTTGATTTTTTTTTGCAAAGTACTAGAGAAATTAATCCAAGATTTCTACAGAGCGTAGATATGACCACTGTGCACCGATTTCTTACAAAAAATAAAAATCGAACAATTTTAAGTTGGGACCCTTTAGTATTTAGGGTGCGATATGTCTGACTTAGACGTTGGTTTTTAATAACATTGTTAAATAAAGTTTCGTTAATACTTTTAGTGTATTAAAAAAAAAAACAGTTTTTTTCGCTCTCCTGTAAAATTGTGAATTTGCAGATAGCACGATTTGAATAATAACCCTCGATATATATTCTGGATCCTATTGAGATGAGAAGTTCAATTCTGGATGACCGTTTTTTCCGGAGGGTTTCCAAAGACCCCAGTCATATTTGGGACACTGTTCTAACATAATTATATAACATGTAGTCCGAAATAGCTTGTTATTGAAATTCAACCAGATCGGTCCATTAGGGGCTGCGATATGAACAAAAAACCATGAGTACCTCTAGTTTTTTTCATGAAATCCCATGCTGATTTTTTTTATACCAATCACAGAAAGTATCAAGGTATTATTTTTAATTTTTTTTTTATTTAAACGTTTATACTTTTTGTTTGCTTTTTTTACACATAACAACACTTACATATGTACATATATGTTACGATGTCCGTCTGGTTTTCTGTATATCTAAAAACCGACAAGAGCAAAAAATCCAAATAAGGTACAAGCATCTTGGTTATCAATACACAGTATTAGACAAAATGTGGGCGGTTTTGAAGAAGTGGGCGTGGCATACAATAGATTTATTTATATCTAAAGATCGGTATTTATATAATTTTCAATTCTTATCCCACCATGGTGAAGGCATAGCCGAATATACTCTAACATAACGATAAAATTCGGTTAACTTAACAGCGAGATTTACTTTTACGCGAGTTAATGCAAGAAATATAAAAATAATATTAAATGACTTGAGTTGAAATATTTTGAAATTTCTTCCTTAAGAATCTAAAGCTGCGTTCACAATCAAAAAAACATTTTCACTTGGTGTTCATAATAGAGCAACAATTTCTTTTGTAACTACACACATTTTGCATCAAGAAACCGTTTGCAAATTTTAGCCACAACAATATTAAGCATTTATTATTATTTTTTAAAACATTTTTTTAAAATTTTCATTCAAAACTAAATAAAATTATTTTAAACGTCAGAAACAATTTCATACAAATTGTTGCTGAAGTTCGAGTTGCCTCAACTTCAGTTACATTTTTAAAAAAATTTTAGTTACATTTTTGTTCTAAAAATGAAATGAAAATATATAAAATACTTTGAGAAGAAATAAGATAGAAGAAAAACGAAATTGTTTCTCTGGTTGTGAACAAACCTTAAATCCAACAGATTTTGTTTTGTTTTATATTTCATTAATTTAAACTTCTATTTTCAAAAATTATACACTAACACATTGATATTTTTCTATATTATAAAAACAACGTTTTTAAGCATAACACTTAAACAAATTATGATTATAATACAGACATTTATTTAAGTATCCGTTTCAGATTATTAAATTGGGTTTAACAATAAAATGTTTATATTCGCATCCATAGTAATTTGGTTAATCAACGGAAGTGCACATCATTTAAGACGATACCAAAACAAAAAAAAAAAAAAATAATTGATTTTTATTTTGGTAATTATGATTTCCTCAGAGTCAAACCATTTTAAACACTTACCACCAAAGAATCAATAAAGGACGTTTTAAAATGAACATTTTTAGTATTTTTTTTTTCGTTTAACACGAATTTAATTTTTTTCTAAAATTTTCGAAAAATAATATTACAAAAAAAGTTATTTCAAATTATTAATAAATTATCAAAATATTTTTTATAAATTTATATTAAAAACATTTTTTTCTAAAGAATTTTTTAATTTAACCGTTTTTTTCGTTAGATTTGCAAAAAGCTTTTACACGCGCAAATGGTTGCAATGCAACTAACACAAAAATCAAATTGTCTCGAAAACTTAAGTTCCGTTATTATGTGATGTCTATGCCTCTTTCTTCTAGTCTACTTCTGTTTCTTTATTGTCACATTCGCCAACACACACATTTCCATACTTAAATAATTTCAGTGTGTTTTTAAAAAGGATGTGTTTTAGTTTTAGGCGCCAAACATAAAATAATGACTGACAACTGACTTATTTGCTTGTTTGGGTAATTCTTGTTTCGGTTTTCAACACACTGAACTAAAACAACGTGTGTTTGTGTGTGTGTGAAACCGTTTGATTTTCCTTTGGGTGCAATGTACCAGCAAGTATTTTGTTTACAAAGTAACAAACATGCGCAAGAATACAGTGTCACGTGCAGAGAATAATACTGGATTCTATTCATTCATGAATGTGGATGGTATTTGGATAAACGTCTTGGTTTATATTGTACATGAGAAAATATGGTATGTAAAAAGAAGAGTTTGGGGGCTGAAATTAAATTCTACCAATTTGTTATTTTGATTTACTGCCAGTGTTTGATTTTCTAATAAATTAAATTTTTAATTTCAAATTCATTTAGTTTATAACGAAGTGGGAATTGTGTAAACAATTGTAAATTGTGTAAACAAAATTGATTTTTTAATATGTAGATTTAGACAGTGGTTTCGTTAGTCGAAATTGTCGAACAATATAAATAACTGTAGGATATGTTTATTCTTGTTAGGGCCATTATTACAACTTGCCAATAGTTAAAAGTCGGATTTTTTCGGACCGATAAATAGCTTTGCATTATAAAACCTTCATTTATTATGTGTTTATCTAATAAAAATTATTATTATTGAAAATAACAGCAATAAAAAATGGAAGTTGTAATTATACAAAGCTATTTATCGGTCCAACAAACCGACTTTTAACTATTGGCAAGTTGTAATAATGGCCCTTAGTAGAATTTTGGAGAAAAAAAAATCGTTATATTTCTTCTTTGAAAAATACGAAAATAAATATTTTAAAGGGCAGTAACATAAAAATATCTTTAAAATAATCGCTTGAATTAAAAATTAAACAATTGTTAATTCTCTATACCACCATTAGTGGAAAATAACTTTTCTAATTTTTTTTTATCAAGTTTATGAACTCGTGGAAAATAACTTTTCTGATTTTTTTTTTATCAAGTTTATGAATTCGTTGTTCAGAAAGTATAGTCGGTCAAGCCCGACCATTGACTTACCTACACCACAGTATTTTAAACAAAATTTTCGAGATGGTGCACTATTTTAGACCCATGACCGATCATGTATCAGGAAAAAAAGACTTATGTATAAGAGTTCTTTGTGCCAAATATTATCTAAATATAAACATCTAAATGAGTTTTTTTCGTCTTAAAGGGCTTTTGGAGAAGGGGTTTATATGAAACCTACGGTCAATTCTGCACCTACCAGTATAAATTTTTGTCATGACATACATAGTTGCTACTATAAAAGTGTGCTTCTATAAAAGTTATCGACGCCAAATTTTTTAGCCACACCAAAATTAGTGAAGAATTGGTGGCACGGGGGAAACTGTTTCACGTGATGATTCGTATGAGAGATTCTTCCATAACGCAGCGAAAGACGCTTATATTAATCATAAAGGGAATCGTTTATGATGTATGTAGAGATAATCTAACGATTCTTTAAAAAACCAAGAGTCGTATGAGACTCATGTAGGGATTATTTTACAACTCGCGAAATGCTCAGCAGTATAACTGAGCTACCTAAAAAGGGGCATCAGAGTCTTTTTCATGTTAAAACTTCTAATTTTCATACAATTTATATAAAACAAACTTAAGGTTGCAAAATCAACGTTATCCTTTTTTACTGATCATTAGGTCGGTTTGTTTTATTGAAATTGTGTTGATAATAGAGTTTTCATATTTCAAAAACGCTTTTATTTAGGCAGCTCAGTAATTGTTTTATGGCTCTTATAGAGAGTCGCGAAAGGTTCATTCCAAGATTACAAGACGAGCGTGTCAAAAAATTTATTTAAAAGTAATAAATAAAAAGAAATTTAGATGTTTTTGTTTTTGTAACTCATCAGATAAACATCAGAAGATTCTTTTGGGAGTTGTATATTTAACATAATCGTCAAAAAAAAAACAGCCTGTGCTATCTCGGTATGGACTGATTTATCGCCGGTTTAACAATTAAAACGTTCATTAAATTATCTTGAAAATTACGACCTGTACTTTGCGATAAAATTCTATGGCAACCAGCCAGCCAGTCGCACCATGCGTCGTTCCCATGTAACGTTGGAGCAAAAATAGAAGGAGTTGACGCAGATTTTTTTACAGTATTAAGTAACAATAATCTTAGTTAAGAAAAATTATATTTTTGAAAAAAAATGGACCAGAGAAATTGTAAAAAGACGGACAGAGGGACATCGTTCAAACAACTTCGCTACTCATAAGGATTCATAATACACAAATATCCTTTACAGGGCCTAGGAATAATATCATAGAAATTCAAACGAAATTACAAACTTATATAAAAAACGAACCTTTATATATCCTTTCCGCCTGTGGTGTAGTGTATAAAAAGAATCTGAGGTTAAAAGGATCTGAACTTGAATAACAATTTTATTTATTCCTGGTTAAATATATTTTTTAGTGAAATTTATCAAAAATTTTATAGTTTATACATTTTAAAATTTTAAAATTTTTTTAATTGTGATTGAATACTTTTTCGATTCAAAAGCAATTTAATTTTGAATTTTTTCCGTGGATGCTGAACGAATCAACATTTATTTTTCAGTGTTGTGAAAACTCAAATAAATGCTTTACAATACTGAAAAAATAACTTCGATTCGTTTAGCGTCGACTGAAAGAGTTAGAAATAAAATTGCTTTCGATTCGAAAATTATTCGATCACAACTGCTAAAATTAGAGTCCAGAAATAAAAAATATCAACTTTTTATGCATCGAGGGTTTTTTTAATTCCAGTTATTCGCACTAATATGTCTCATAGCACTATTTACAAGTTAAAATTGTATCGATTAGAACATTGAAATACGCAGAAAGATAGCACTATTTAAACAAAAATTAAATTCAGCTGTAATGAAAATTGTTTGAGACTTTTATTTAACCTTCAAATCACCCTCAAAAACTTACGTTAGCAATCCTCGTGTGTGGGTTTTCACACAAATGCAATGGCTGTCTACTTTGCTGTGGCGCCACAGTTCGTTTGTAATCAAAGTCATGATTTACGTAAAATTGATGCTTCTGTGTATTTTAAAAAAACACTCACTTTATAAAACGTACAAACATACACATACGCAACAATATCAAAAATATTCACACTTGCCGACAGAAAATTTTGTCTCTAGTGCAAATTACATAGATACTGCATATGTGTCGAAAACAACACACGAGGGAAACTTGTGAAAGTTCTGAAATATTTCGTTAGTAAGAAATATTTTTTAATCAAAAAAATGTGTTTTCAGTACTTCATTGATATTGCCAACAAAGTCAAGAAGTTTCTTTAGTGTACCTCAACAATTTTTTTGCTAATCGTGTAAAAATGTTTGGTTTTTCCCTCAAAGGTGATTTTAGTATTAATTAGTCTTTTTTAGTACTGTATGAGCAAATTTTTTGCAAAATGACTTTAACGAAATTTGTAATTATATTATATTCTGAAATCGAGACACAGTTCCCACGACCCTTTTATTTATGTATAATATTTGCTTTGTAACAAAATTTTTTATAATGTTTATGCAGATAGAAATTTTTGTACGAAAAAACGTGTGTTAGATTTATAAAAAAAAAAATAAAAATGTTTTGGGATTTTTTTTTCCAAATTTAAATGACAGATCCCCCTTCTATCACTCATTTCTATAAAAAACACATAATCGAAAAAATGCAGATAACACTAATTGAATTTAAGCCCTCGATATATTTTATACTCCATCAAAATTTGGTAAATTAAATTTTTTTATTGAAAAAAACTGGGTTTTTAGAAGCAGTAAAAATAAAAACAAAAAACAATTTAAAACTTTTTTTTCTGTTTTATTTACAATATTGTATTTTTTTTATTTACTAAATTGAAAATTACTTAAAAAAAATAGAGATTGCTATTTTTCTGAAGCACCTAAAATTAATTATGAATACGATTTCTGTGTGACGTGCTAAATTCCTAATTTTTCATGTATGATAATTACACTGAAATTTATTGTTGAGGGAATACTAGCTTCTATGCGCATTTCACTGGTTGCTCCGTCCAGATCATCAGGAAACCTTTTTCAAAAGATTTAAGAAAAGCCAAAAATATTATACAAATAAAACTGTAAAGCGAATAAGAATAATAAACACTCAAAATTCTATTTGTAACAATATCAAAGCTTTTACAAAACACCAATAATAAACAGTGAGTTTATCTTTTCTTACATTCCCCTACAATTGGTTGGCTTTTTTCCGACTCGAATTGTAGTTGTAAGTGGGTAAAAGGAAAAAACAAAATTAAATACAAATTGCTTAATTTTGTTGTCTTCGCAAGAAAACAACAAAAAACCAATTTGCCAGTTCAGTTTTTTTTTTGCACGGGCACATGCAAGTATATTATCAACGTTATTTTTCGGGAATACAAAATTAATTGTTAAAAAGATTTCTGTATAATTAAATATTTTACATAATAATTTTTTTTATAATAAACCTCTTGTGACCAAATTTAGCTTAGCTTAGCTTAAATTATTAGCTTTAAAGAACTTTTTTATATTTTATCAAAATCCGTGATAAGTAATTTTTCGATTTTTGGATATGGGGCAAAGTGCTGTGAACCGAACAGACGGACGGACATAGTTAAATTGACTCAGAAATTTAATCTGAGTCTATCGGTTTACTTAAGGGTGGATCTATGAACAATATCTTATAGTGTTACAACTATCAGAACAAACGCGTAATATCCTTTCAAAGTTGGTGGTGTGTGGGAATAAAAACTATCCACAAACCAGTCTTGTTATTCATTATTACTAAGAGAAATTTTTACATCTGTTCATATTCACATTACATTCGATACACTGTGTTGTTTTTTTAAGAAGAATTTTTCTCGCACACAGTTTTCTCTCTCCAAGCCAATGTGCAATTTATAACAGCGAGAGTCTAAACAACATTCTTTCAACTTAATTCAAACAAATGTTGTCAGTTTAATTTTCAACTTCAAAGTGCAAAAATGAATTTTCTATTACAACTAATAAATCTAACTGCACTTAGCATGGACTCCTGGCAGTTGAGCGAATTAAATGCCATCGTGGCAGCTGCTGAAAATAGATCTGAAATTCTAACTCTGGCCATATTCGGACACCCATATCAAATAGAGCCCTACATAAGAGTATTTGAAGAGAACATTAAGCCCAAGTTGCTTGTAACACGCAACTATGGGGATATTGGTTTTAATGATGAAGCGGGTTTAAACAGGGAAATATTTTTCATAGCGGTGGCTTCTCTCGAGCATAAAGCTTTATGGAATCATATGAACAATGCATTCAAAGGTATACAGGGTCATGTGAGAGGAGTTTTCATAACAACACGCCCGGAGAGGAAGAATTCTCGTTTGGACATAAGTCAGCATTTTGAGTGGTGTTGGAATAAGGGTTTCACCAATGCTCTGATACTAGTGGATAATGAGAACGCTTTTCAGCGACAATATGAAATTTATAATTACAACCATTTTCTGCAAACTAAAGTAATAAATATGACCCATTGGAGCAAAACGGAGTTGTATTTAGATAAATTTCGTAATTTAAATAAATTTAAAATAAGAACAGCAGCTCTATTCGATCCACCTAGAGTATTTGAAAGGCACAATTGTCTGTCCAAAAATCGTTTATTGGGCTATGTAGCCATTTTATATCAGGCTTTTCTTAAGGAATATAATGCTGAAATGGATTTAACGTATTTTGGCGGAAATACAAGTTGCAACATTTTGGAAATTATAGAAAGAATTGAGAATGATGAAATTGATTTGGCCATTAATCCATATATACCATACAAAAATGCTCATCTAAGTTATCCTTTGCGTATGGTGCAGAGGTGTGTAGTAGTACCATTCCCAGAAGAACTTTCAAAGTATAAGTTTTTTATTATGCCTTTTGAAAGTAGAGTGTGGCTAAGTTTTTTGGCTACTTGGCTTATTATGAGTATGGCTAAATTATTGGGTTGGTTTTTAAAGTACAGAAAATGGAGCCGGAAATCAACTGATGTGGGTCAAATATTTTTGGAAGTTTGGAGACTAATGATGTGTTTACCCGCCACTTCAAACTGTTACAAAGATTTAAAATGGTTTAATGCTTTATGGTTCAGCTTTATAGCCACTATGGGTTTTATATTTTCCAATTTATATTTGGCCTCACTAACGAGTTTCTTTTCCGGTCTAACATTCAAGCCCATGATTAAAACACTTGCTGAACTAGTCGAAAGACAAATTGCTATAGATGTGGTTGACTATGAAGTTCCTGCAATTCTAAATAATCGTGACTTACCCAAAGATTTTGCAGATCTGCTTCGAGATCGAAATGCTTTTGATTTGCTTAATGAGATTTTAGCTTTGCAGCCCAATCACTCCTACACAGCCCTGGAAGATTGTATACAATTTACCTTAAATCAACAACTACATTTGATAAAACCCATTAGCCAAATGGTTCAGGAGTGTCTTACTACCATGCCCTTTGGGTTTTTAATGCCAACCCACTCACAGTTTGAAAATTCTTTAAACCGTTTTATTTTAAGATCCAGTTCGGCTGGTTTAATAGACAAGTGGATTTTAGATGCCATACAAGATGGCTACTGCTCTGGTGTTATTAAAATGCGTAAGCCAGGAGTGGAAGTTGCACGTCCTTTGACTTTGGGGCATTTTCAATTTGGCTGGTTTGTTCTGGCCGGAGGATATTTAGTGGGAATTGCGGTATTTTTGCTAGAGAAGTTAAAAAGGATATTTAGACGATTTAAAATATTTATTTTATATTATTAAAGGTGCGATAGAAAAGTAAGAATTTTCTTATTATTATAAAAAGTATATAAACTTATTGTTAACTAATCTAAATTTAAGGCATAGCAAGGACACTCAAAGGAAAAAACGGAAAGCTTTTAATGGAGCCTTAACTTTTGTCACACGGAAACTTAATTCATGGCATAAACCGGAATATTGTTTTGTTTACATTTCATCTTCATTGTGAAAAGAAATGACAGTGGTTAGGTGAATTTTCTACAAAGCTTATTTTTATATTTCTTAGCTTTTAGTAAGGTTTGTGTCTGAAATACTGCAATAAGCTTAAACGCAATATAATCAATATTGTCTTGTTTAAGTCATGCGCACTAATAGATTTATATTAAAGATAAATTTTATTTGTTCAAAAAAAATAGTGGATATCTTTGGATTTATGGATAAAACAAGAACTTTAGGAAAATGTCCTAATATTAGTCTATTACTTCCTGTAAGGGACGTATGCACAAATCCCGAGTAGGAAGTTGAAAGTAAGTGTTTAATTTAATTATTTTTTTAAAAAAAAAGGAATACTATTTTGTATCAAAATTTTACAAGAAATTAATTAAAGTGATCTGACTATTCGGGTAAATTTGGAACTTGTAAACTGATGGAAAACGCTTCATAAAGCTGATTTATTTGTTTTTGATCCCATGATACTTTTAGAAATTTTGATGTGACTTGGACAAATTGGCGTCAGGTGAAATTGATGGCATAATCAATAGCGTCTCCTATCGGTATCATAGAAATTACGAATCGGAGTCAGTTTAATAAAACATGTCATCAGTGCGATGACTCAGTAACAACGGAGAAAGGACTCATTAGGCAGTTTGTCGTTAAATTTTGTCATATTTAATGCGTCATCTATGCTATGACTATATGTTGTGACATCAATTCGATTCCAGGATTTATGTATTAAAAACTTCATTTCCATGTTTAAAAAGCAAAATAATAAGCAAAAATTCCCATATTATATTTGTTTTAATTATGTATGTAGTTGAATATATAAAATTTTCAAAGTAGAATGATAACGAAAACCATATCGGACATTATGTTGGAAAATTGAGAGTTCTTCTGGTTAAAAAGAGGAAATACAACACAAAAGTAAAACAAACATGTGTCACGCGTAAGTAAATAATATGAAACTCTAACTTTGACTTCGGTCGATCACAATGACGCAATTAATTGTTTTCATTTTGTTTTTAATAATTGTTTTCCAATACAACAAAATTTATAATCTTATAATTAAAGTAAAGAATTTAATATGTTTACTAAAATAAAAACAAAAATAAATTTATATTTAAAAAAAAAACAACACTTTTTAACTCCTATAACTCCTAAAATACTGAACCGATTTTAATAAAATTTATATTGCCGTAGTCTGCCAAATCCAATGTGTAGTGTGGGTGTAAAACGGAGCAAACGTAATTGATTTCCCTATTAATAAATATCGCCGTCCGCTAAAAATGCATTTCGACGTTGAAGTTTAAAAAAAGCAGTAAAACACACTAAAAAGTTTTAATAAAATGACAATTTATTCATTAATAAAAAACAAAAATTAAAACTATATAATTAAAAAAATCAGTATCTTATTTTATTTTATTTAAACAAAAATTTTTGTCTGCTTTAAAAGTAAAATTGGATAAAAATTTTAAATCAGAAATGTAATCATTTTGAATTCTTGCTTTTTTTTAACAATCATTATCCTTAACTTTTATTTCAGTAAACGGAAGAATCGAAAATTTTAATAATATTTTAGATTAATTCATTAAATCTGAGAATTGTATTTCTACAACCTTAAGTTTTATTTTATTTGCTTTAAAATTTTTTTAAGTACCCAGAAAAAACTTTGGTTACAAAATAAGCAGAAAAAATGAGAACTTGACGAGACAAGTACTTACCTTTCTACTAGAAAAAGTACTTATTTTTTTCGCGATGTCCAAAAAAAATCTCTTATAATTTGGCCAATTATAACCTAAAAAATAATATGTTTTTTTATTCTTAAAAGTTTTATAAAAATATATAGTAACAAAAATGGGGCGAAAATAAGTTATTGCAAATTAATTCAAAAAGGTTAAAACACACTAAATAAAGTTATTATTTAATATATAACTAATAATGCAAAAAGTGGCGAATAAAGATACAAAGTAATGAATTCAGGAAGTCATTAAAAGGAGGATTGTAAGTAAAGTTTTAGCTGGGAAGTTAACGAGTGACAAAATACTAAATACAAACTAGTATATCTGTCTAAGGCACTGTGAACGCAATCTTGGATTTGTGAATGCCCAGGCTCAGAAAACTTTTGAATAATACTTTTGACCTCTAAATATATATATATGCTCATTTCACTCCTCTAGGTAGCATAGGGCCAAAACAATGCGATTCCAATAATCTCGATCTTCGGCTTGATGCTTGAATTCGTGCCACTTCATGCGCAATCTCAAAAGTTCTGTTGTCAGTTGCCGCTTCCAGGTATGCGCTGGTCTTCCGGCTCGTCTGCTTCCCTGCGGGTTCCAATTTAGGCATTTCTTGGCAATATCATCGTCTGGCTTACGGAGGGTGTGACCTATCCAACTCCATTTCCGCCTACTTATTTCCGTTCTTATAGGCTGCTGGTTTGCCTTCAGCCAGAGTTGGTTGTTGGATATTGTTACAGGTCAGAAAATCCGTAAGATTTTGCGGAGGCATTTGTTGTTAAATACCTGAAGGCTTTGTATGTCACGTGGTGCCATGTTCTAGGTCTCGCATTCATATAATAGAGTGGATTTTATGTTGGAGTTAAATAATTTGATTATGGTTTGTTTCGAAATATTAGAAGATTTCCAAACCGGGTTAAACTGGGCAAATGCACTCCGCGCGTTATTTATGCGACTGGATATATCTGCTGCTGAGCCACCAGTTGTATCAATTGTGCTACCCAGGTAGCAGAAGGACCTAGCATCTTCTATGTCTTGATCACATACGAAGAAATGGCTATCTGTGTTGCTATTGATACAGAGTGATTTTGTTTTGGGTATATTTATCTTCAGCCCAACCAATTTTGCGATGCCACTGATGGTGGAGATTTTTGACTGCATCTCTGAGAATGAGTGGCTATGTAGACATATGTATGTCATCGGCATAATCTAGGTCCTCTTACCGTCCTTGCAAGCCCCACATAATACCTCTCTTATGATGGCTTGTTGCCTTCTGCATTACAGCATCGAGGACGCAGTAAAAAAGTAGCGGTGATAGGACACACCCTTGTCTAACTACAGTTTTCAACGTGATCCAATTGCTCAGTTGTTTTTCATGCAACACACGACAAGTGGCATTCTAGTACAGGGCTTTAATTAGCCGTGTTAGTTTTTCGGGAACACCCTTGCATAGCAGCGAGTTCCATATAGCGTTATGGTTCAGTGTGTCAAAGGCCTTCTCAAAATCTATAAAAATGAGGTATAATAGTGATCTCCATTCCACTGATTGCTCAACGGTAATCCTAAGACTGTTTACTTGGCCAACACAAGATTTTCCGGAGCGAAGGCGAGCTTGCTCATTTCTGAGTGATGGGGAAATTGTTGTAGAGAGTCGTTTGTTTATAATATGTGCAATTACCTTATTTACCATGCTTAACAAGGTTATGCATCTCCAATTCGTCCTGTTGGTCAAATCCCCCTTTTTGGGAAGATTTATAATGACTCCATTAGAAAGCTCGTCAGGTAAAGATTCATGGGCCCAATACGCCCTAACAATGGGTTGCATAAGTCGTGCACTGGTTGCTCGGTCGACTGTAAGCAGTTCTGAAGAGATATTATCCAATCCAGGAGAATTGTTTGCTTTGAGAAATCTAATCGATTCGCTAATATCACTTATCTCAGGGCAATCAGTAGAGATGTCGGCATTTGGCATATGTGAAGCACCTGTAAATGGTCTGACAAAAATGTTAAAATTGCTGTGGACATCATTTGATTTTTATTTTGGGCAACACACGAATCAGTCCACATAGCTATATTTTGAATAGTTGATTGTTGAACTGAAAAATGTTAAGCAGAAATGAATTTTAAGATTTTGTACTGACGTATAGAGTAAAGTGGCACCAAAAGTTTCAGTTTTTGAAAAGATATACATAAAGCAAAATGGACACGATCAGCAATAAGGCGAGATAGCCGAAAACGGTTTGCAGATTTAAAAAATTTGTGGTCGAAAACCTAACCCATAATTGTCAAATGGAGCAAAAATAATTCACACAAAACAAAGCTCTAAAAACGGAACAATTCCGAAATTAAAATCATATTCTCGGGACCCCAGAATTCCCATCTAAATTTTATTTATTGATTTAGTTAATTCGCCAAATAAGTTTATATTTCTTACTGGTTAGTTTCCTAAAGTAAATCGAAAGTATCAAGCATATAACAACAGTGGAGGTAATTTCTAATCAGAGATATTTACCTTTATCGTGGTTGGTGAATTTAAAATACGCATGCGACTGTTTGGTAATAGATTAATGGAAATAAATTCACGTTCTCTTTTATCTATTACCAAACAGTCGCAGGCGTATTTTAAATCCGCCAACCATGATAAGGGTGCCCATTCTGCAGATAATATCAAAATTTACATTAAGAGACCGAAAGTATTGAGGTCTTAGGGGAATATAATTTCTTCAAAGGCGAATAGGAAAAACATTATTAACCCTAACTTGGGCAGTATTTACATTTGTAAATATTCGAGTTTTAAAATAGCTATAATTTTTACATTTAAGGTCCTATGGGGCTAAGATTCAGACTCAGTGACTAATTTTTCATGTTTTTCCTGCAAATAGAAAAAAATAAAACAAAAAAAAAAAAAAATTTATATCCCTAATCAGCAGGAGTGCGGATGAGGGTTTACTCAGTTTGTCCTAACATGTGAATCTATTTTAATATTCATCTAAGAGCCCTTAAAGTATAAACATGTTCATTACGCACTTGATTAACAAGAGGGTATTAACTCGAAATTTTAAAGCTTTCAATACCCAATAAAAATTTTCATCATTTTGCGAAGCACAAATGGTACATTTAAAAATATAAGCGCACATTTATGCGCTACGCAATAAGATATACAGAGATGCAGTTAAGTAAGGGAAGGTACTCTTTACAAGTTTTATTAAAGCAAAAATAACATTTCAAGTGCCTACGGTATTCCCTTACTACGAAGCAGGTTTGTAAGGGAGAACATCAAAAATAACTGCAAAAAATCATTCAGTTTCAAAGTGGGAGCTCGGCATATAAAAGTCATGTGTTCCGTAAGCGGTATGATAAGTGATACTTTTACATTTCTCCCTTATAAACCTTGGCCCAGATCATCGCAGTCGTGATCGAGTGACTTTGATCGAAATTTTACTTTTTGGATTCGTCCCATTCGTTATCGTAAAACTTCCAACGAAATTTGAGATTATGTAATTCGATAACGAGTAGTCGATCGAATGCTCTTACTCGAAATGTCATCCGATAGGTAAAGAGCTTTCGTAAAAACATTTAGATGTTTTTTTACAAACAATTTACACACTTTTTGAGAATTATTATTAGATTTCTTCAACCAATAGCAAAAAAAATGTAAGTATTAATCTTTTTTCAGCAATAAGAAAAAAATAATAACATTTAGTTTTGCAATTTTTTTTAGCAAATTTTAGTCATGTTTGCGATAGAAGCGATTTTTGTATTGTAAGTTGTTTGATTCCTTACAGCTTTAACGATTTTAAATTTATAGTAGACTTTGCTATTTTGCCGCTATTAAGCCCTTATGACACTACATTTTTTATTCATTAATTGATAAAGAATTGATAGAAAGAAACAGTAAATGCTAGAAAGAGCAAACTATAAAAAATGTAAAAAAAATTTTTTTAGTTTTTTTTTCTCTTGTTATGTTTTTGTTTCAGGGATGGCGCTAAGAATTTTAAAATTGTACCAACAACTTTTAAAAATTATTACTTTTTTACCCTAATTGTACTAAAAGATTTTTTTAATTGAAATTAATTTTATTTATGTTCTTAAAAAACACTACAAAAAGGTATTGTAAATCTTAGTTTAAAAAGTATCAACAAAAAAGAAAAATTTAAACAACTTACCCATCCCTGTTCTGTTAATTTTATTGAATGTTGCCAACTTTTTGTTTATGAGAAACTTAAAAACAAAAAGAGGTAAATCGCTGAATTTGCCCATAAACCGCTGATTCAGCAACACTTTTAATATTTCAAGCTTGAAATGTCAATTTTAAGTTGAACAATTTTACATTTGTTTTGACATAACTTAATTTTTTATCGATAACTTTAGTAAAATGTTTGACAGTTTGCCATTTATCTTAATACAGTTGAACCCTTTGCACTTGGTAAATTTTTCTATTACTTTATATTTGCGCTGTTCACCAAAACTTGAACAATGCATTAAAAATGTAGTGCCATAAGGGCTTTAGCAATTTTTTTGCGAATTTCCCCTAATTCGAATTATTAAAAATTTTCGCGAATTTTCGCTATTTTTATATTTTTTTTTTTTGTTAATTGTTGAAATTTTGATTTAGCAATTTTAAATGAATTTTAGGGGTTGTTACCAAGTTTGCTTTCATGCAGCTGTTTGCAAAATTTTGCGAATTTCCGCTAATTTCAAATTATTAATTGAATTTTTGCCATTCCTTGTACTTTTAGGGACTTTTAATCAATATAATGGCTTGTTTGATATATTAAAAATTTCGAGAGTTTTCGCTATTTTTGCCAATTTTCTGAATTTGTAAAATTTTTGCGAATTTTTAAAGTTTTCCGAATTTTTTAAAATTTTGCGTTGCTTTTTTTGACAAGCGCCGAAAACCGATAAGCCGAAGTCACTATTAACACTGTTGATATATATCTATATATATAAAATAGGATGTGTGGCTCTTTACACCAAATAAACAAAAAAAAAAAAAAAACATCGTCTATGCGCTGGCCTTAAGATAAAGTAATAAATAAATACAATTTCCAATTTGCCTTAAATACATGCGTTTCTTTTTTGATTGAACCCATATGTAAGTTATTTTGTAAAAAAACTTTATGATAGGTATTCCATGGATTTTTATTTTAAAGGCCGTAAATTTCGTTAAATGCTCAATTTAAGTCGTGTGCTGCTTAGGGCCAGCAACGTGGGCCGGGTCAGCTAGTACAAGCATAAAATTTATTACATTTTTTAAACAAATTTCGATTCGAAAGCTTTCGAGCGCCGAAGTTTTATTCGTTACGAAAGTTCATTCGAACACGTGTGCGACGATTTGGGCCTTGCTTCGTTTGAAGCACAATTTTTTATTGGGCAGATATAAAACAATTTTAAGTTTTATAAAATGAAATATAATTGAATTTCAAAACCAACCCTTTAGCATTGGTATACTTTGGTCCAAATTTCCTGGGGTCACATTTCGCACTGCCATTATTTAATTAAAACAAGTTTATTAAATTCTTTTAGTCGTATCAATTTATTTATTTTTATTTGTTTCACTTAAAAACTAAACATGATTTGCTTTGTTTGTCTATTATTTCTAAACAATTTGATTTACTAATTTTTGGATTTCTCTTGATTTTAAAAAAATTCATTTTATTAACTAGATTTTGTTGACGTGTTTTTTTTTTGTTTCGTCATTAGTGTTGAGTTCTTTTCTGGTTTGTTTTAATTTTTTGGTTTATTTTATAGTTTTTTTTTTGGCCTAACAAATGTTTGATTTCATTTATTAATTATTTTAAAATTCTAACAACTTAACAATTAGTCATTTATACAAAAAAATTATACATTTTAATTAATAATCATAGTTTATTACAATTATTTTAATAATAAAAACATTTTACTAAAAAGGATTTAGAATTTTAGCACCCAAGGGTTAAAAGAGTTTTTGAGTATACGGCAACAATTTCAGTGATCAATATTTACAATTAATGTAATTTTTGTTTAACAAAGTTTATAATAGATTAAATGTTAGAAATAATATTGAAATATAAAAAAATATATATTTATACAAAATTAAAGAAGAAAAAAACAATAAATATTTATTTAGTAAATTGCAGTAGACGTTAAAAATAAAAATGATATTGTCATATTGAGTGATAGAGATAAAATAAATTAAAGAATTTTCGAATAAAAATATTAACAAATTGAAAGTTATAAATACATATGAATACAATTAAAAATAACTAAACAATTATTCATTAATTTTATCATTTATACAAAACATTTAGCGATAGTATCTGAAATGGATAAGAAAGAAGAAGAAAAAAGAACACATTTAAATAATATTAACTAAATATGATTTTAAACAAGTTTGTTTGGTATTTCAAAAGTTTAAAAAATTAAAATAATTATTTTGATTTGAAAAAAATTGGGATTTTTTTTTAATGTTAGAGAACAAGCTTTTGAACAATTTCAACAAATAAAAAAAGAATTAAAGTAAAATTTCTTTCGTTATTATTTTTTTGTTTTTTTTTTCATTTTCATCTGTGTCTGACGTTAGCGGTACTGAAATTTCAAAATTAAATATTTAAAATATTTAGAGCATAAATATAAAGAAAATGATAAAAATATTCAACTAAATTCTAAAATTAATAAGCATGAGTTAAATTAATGATTTCGTACTCTCAGTTAAATGACTAAAAGAAAGTGCTCGGTGTTAAAATATTGTTTGGTGTTCGATTGACTACAGATATTTAGTTCAGTGTAAGAGTAAGCGTGTGTGTGTGTGTGTTTGGAAATGTATGTCTTTGTATAAAATTGAAAACTTATTTGGAATAATATGTTACGATCATTGCTGTTGTTCTATAATAAATCAATCACCTTCATACGGGAAGTCACTTTAAAATCATACGTTTTAATTTTCATTTCATAACAAAGAATTTTACAATTTTGTGTCATTGAGTCGAAGCCTGTAATTAGACAAATATTAGCATTAGTTTAATTTTTGTTAAAATTAAAAATTTTTTTTAGAGATTTTATAAAGATTTCAATGCTTTTTATTATTAAAATGCTTACCAATTTGAATGCAGTGGTGATACATACATTTTGATGTCATATTTCGAGATACGGATGAGAGATGTTTGTAGATTAATTATAAGTGATTGTTTTTTTTTTGCAATAAAATGTCATTAATGTTTGCTTTGAAAGCGATGATTTCGGCAATAGTTTTACTTGTTAAATAATCATGTAAAATGGTGCTAGAATTTATATTTCTCTTTACAATGGCATACGAGGTAGTCGACTTTTTCGAACAATATTGAATCGAACTTTAGCTTTTTGTATTCTCTCATATTACATAAGTCGTTATGGCTGTCAACGTATCACTTCGACGTTAATTTCCCATTTTCTAAGAATATTGTGGCAATGACTGTTTATCGAAAATTTGACAAAAAATTAATCCCATCTCTAACAGTTTGGATCTTTTGACATTTAAATTAAATATATGTTCATTTTACTTATCTATGGAGCATGGGCGTTACGTTTTTTTTTATTCATCAATAACTAAATAATAAATAGTAACTAAAAGAAAAAAAAAAACTAAAAGTAAAAGTAAAAGCAAAGTATTCATCCTGACGGATTTAGTTATTTCAGTGTAACTCCATAGTGGGCATCTAGGGGAAAGTCTAAAATTAAAGTATCAACTATTATATGCAGAAGTTGGCTCAAGCAACTCAAGTAAAATGAACGTAAGGAAACTTTTTGTTAAGTTTAACGAAACTGTCGAATATTCTGTAAGGAATTTGATGTTTTTTTTATTGGATTTTACAGGTTTTCGTTAATTTTTGACAGTAGCTTAAGCTTGCCCATACATGTTATAAATGGGCCTTTCTTTAATATAAAGAGTGTCACTTTAACGTCAAGATACACAATTCAGCAGCGAGTTAAGATTGTTGAAGCCTTTTACGGAAACTTGTGTTCAAATAAAAATACATTTCGTGATTTTTTTGGTCAGCATAATCGATTTAATGTGTCCATAATTGAGAGAAATGTGGGCAAATTTCAGCAAACCGGGTTTGTAGGAAATGGAATCCACAAAAAGTGACCGTTTGGTACGGATTATGGGCTGAAGGCTTCATCGGGTCTTACTTCTGAGTAAGTAATGAGGTCGGCGAAGCAGTTACCGTCAATGGTGTTCACTATCGCGATATCGTGACGGGCTTCTTTTGGCCAGAAACTGGGGACATGTACCTGAGCCATATTTGGTTCCAACAGGATGGTGTCACTTGCCCAAAAGCCAACAAAAAAATAGTGGCTATTTTGAGCAAGAAATTAAATGGCTGTGTTAACTGACGTCGTGTCGATGTTAATTGGCTGCCACGGTCATTTGATTTGACACAATTTGACTGTTTTTTTTTTTTTTGAGAAAAAGGGTGTGTTAATAAGCCAAGAACAAGTCAAGAGCTAAAGGTTAAGATTATTCGGCACATTAACGAAAATTTGGACCACCGGATAGAGGTATGCTATCGAAGCCTTAGCGAGCATTTGTTTCTTACATATTTGTCATATGTATATCCTTCTATCATAATAAAAAATATTAAAACAATTTTCTGAACACTTTTTATTTTATTTACAATTTTCATCGTGCGTTTTATTAAAAACACAGGTTTTTGCTCAACTTTTGGTGGACTAAAGAGCCGATTATGAATGGAAACCACACTTAAACGTTAAGTTTTTTCTGCATTTCATTTGACATTTCTCAATTTCAGACTAACTCATTTTCAACAATGGAAAGGTAAACAATCGATCAACGCGTTGAAGCTTTTCAGGCTCATTATGAAAAAGGGCGTTCAAATCAAAATGCATATTGTGCACTTCGTGATTCAGTGATGAGGCTCATTTTCACCTCAGTGGATTCGTCACTAAGCAGAATTGCCGCATTTGGGCAAATTATAATCCCAGAGTGATTGTCGAAAAACCAATACACCCACAAAGAGTGACTGTTTGGTGCGGTTTATGGTCTAGTAGCATCATCGGGCCGTATTTTTTCCAAAAGGAGGCCGGTTACGAAGTTACTGTGAATGGTGTTCGCTATCGTGAGATGATAACGAACTTTTTATGGCCCAAATTGGAAGTTATTTAAGTGGACGATATGTGGTTGTAACAGGCTGGTGCCACTTGCCACACAGCCAAAGAAACATGGCTCTTTTGCGCGACAAGTTCAATGGTCGTTTTTCCTTACGTGGTGGCGATGTCAATTGTCCGCCAAGATCATGTGATTTGACACCGTTGGACTGCTTTCTTTGGGGTTATTTAAAACAAAAGGCGTAAGTCGATACACCAGCAACAATTCAAGAGCTAAAGGATGAGATAATTCGGCACATTAACGGCATAAAACCTCAATTATGCCTCAGCGTCATCGAGGTATGCCGCCGAGGTCGTGGCGCCCATTTGGCCGATATTTTTAATTACCTACAGAGCAGCGGCGTGCGTTTTTATTAAACATTCCAACCGAGTGGTGTTTAATTGGCGTTCTTAAGGTTTGTTTAGTATATTCTGTATGAAACAAACCGCTTAACCCTCTTATTTAGGAAGACCGGTAAGTTTCTTAAGTCAATATTAATTTTAGGAATATTTTTGAATATATTCTAAATAAAGAAAAGCCATTTTAAACAACGAAATTCTACCCAGGCCTTCAAATTTACTTATAAGAATTTAGGTTATTTTAGAAGAAAAATAATTCTTTTATCGTTTTGCTTAGATTATTGTCAATTGGTCAACAGTTTTATTGGCATAAAATAAAATGTTCAAAGCTTTTCTTTGGGATTGCTGGTATAAGTTTTTTTAGCTCCGTTGTTTGTTTTTTTTATTGAAAAGTCTACAAGAAATTATTAGTAGTTCGTTTAACTGAATTATCTGCATCAATATCACAAGAATTTACTTCGAACAGGAATCAATAAAAACTTGGAATATTTTCCACTTGAGACTCTTATGAGAAACAACAAAAACCAACTGCTCAAAGCAATCCTAAAAGTCGATGAAGAAGGAAGACGTGGCAGAGGTAGTATAGAGTAAAAATGTAAGATACACTTTGAGTTTGGTCTCTAAACGGACTATTTTTTATTACTTTTAGCTTAAGACTAGGCCTTAATTTAGGTAAGTATGTGAATATTCTTACACTGCATATTCATACGGTTATCACATTGTGTGTGAATGCACATACGTGGTGCAAATAAACAAGAATAGTTTAAGGTTACCATTTAAGTTGTCGTATTAAAGAGACGGTAACAGAAAGAAATTCAAATACATCCAAGAATGAGCAGGACATCAACACAAAAGAAGCATTCTGCCAAAAATTGGGACTTGCCATTCTTTGTATGCATAACATTTACATACATAATTAATACAAAATTGTAAAAAAAAACTATCATTACACGCTTATATCCAAATTACGGATATGCAATAAAAACAACAGTAAACAAATTTGTTATAGTAAACTTTTCTTGTGAAAATAAGAAAGAAAGTTTAAAAAAAGTATTGAAACGACTTTGACTGATATGAAAAAGTGGTCTAAGAGGAAAAAAGAATTTAAAAAACGGGAAAATATTTAACCCTAGAATTCGTAACCGGGTACCTACGCAAATATCGCGAATACGAGAGCTAACTTCGAAAAATGACTCACGTGCTCAAACTAGCTTTGCTGGTAGTGTGTCCAGCTTTTTAAAAAAAGTGTAAAATTCGTGCACGTGTAATCATTTTATGCAATCAATGTACTTATTTGTATTTTTTGGATCTGATATTAGAGGTAAACAAAAGCCTCTCACAATTCCTTTGCCTTAAAACTTTTAGAATAATAGCCAAACTCTGATAAACGTCAAGGTCTTTCTGGCACCACACTTGACTTAAGAAAAAAATTCTGGATGTAAATGATTAGAATTAATTTGAGAGATATTAAAATTCGTATTTTCATAAGGTGATTTCAGGTCTTCCACAATGTCTTTTAAAACGTTTCTTTTTATGCTTATCATTTTTTAAAGTTTTTTTCTACCGACTTTTTGCTAAGCTTGGCGATAGTTACTTTTAGCTTCGTTCATAGGTTTCTATATATCTACTATTTCGAAACCATCAAATGACAACTATTACCAGTCACACAGCCTTAAATTAAAGCCAAACTCTTTACCAAACATTTCCAAGATTTTGCGGTCGAACGCTGTGCAAAATTTCTTTATATCCGATTTACGTTATAGAAAAATTTTACTGTTTTTATTTTTAAAATAATAGAAGTGCACACCGCGGCAAACATAAATACATATAAGTACATTGATATTTCTTTTGTAGTATAAGTAAGAATATAAATAAATAAAGAAGTGTTACTTTAATAACTTTTTGATTGTATAAATTTATTTATATACTAGCATTTAACCCGCTAGTTCGTTAGTGTCTCCTTTTCCTTCGTGGGCATATTTTTATGCCAAAGTTTATTAAAAAAATACCAGTTGTAGAATAAAAAAGCTAAAGAAAAATACCAAATTTCCCGTATTTCCTTTTTTGGGTACTATTTTTCACCCCATTAAAGTATCAAAAATTTCAGTATTGTAGTGGCAGCCCATAATTCAGTACGAATATGGCAATGAATGGAGAAAAATGTTTTGTAAAAAAAGTACCAAACATATTTACGATTTTCACCCTTTAAATGTTCGAACTTCGAAAAACTACCAAATTCATATTCGCATTTTTTTGATAAGTTTCGAATGTGGTTTTAACTTTGTTTCTATGTTTATTGGTGTTAAAGATAAATGGGGTGCCAAAAAAGTAGCAAAATTCAGGTAGGGCCGAATTTCAAAAAAGTACCAGACACCGCTTATTTTTCTAAAAAACAACTATAAGTATTACATTTTTTTTGTATCTCTTTTGGTGTGCCGTTTTTACTCTTTTTTACCGCCTAAACCTTCGAATTTCCAAAAATCCCGTCTTAGTGGATCGATTTGGGGAGTGGCCAATCTCTGGTCCAAATTTCAGAGTTTTTAGCTTCAGGCGTTTAGGCTGTGCGATGATAAATCAGTCAGTAACGTTACAATTTTATGTATAAAGAATATTTAAAAATGCTCTAAATAAAAAATATTTCTCTTAAACTATTATCAAAATTAATAAGCACGAATAACGAAATCATTTAAATTTCTCTTAAACTTAATACTTTTTATAGTTGGATCACATCTTCACTATTTTAGAACATTGAACATACCTTTTTTGCAGAAGTCATGAAAATAATCTAAAATGGTAGCGTTGAATGCAAGCAAAAAGCGATAACACAACTGTTTTGTGCGAAAGATCATGCTTGCGTATTTGTGAGATTAAAACAAACGGTGCAGTAGTTGTGCCGTGGTCACCTTTAAACTGGCTTTAATAAAATGTGAGAATTTATTCTGGAAGTTCTTAAATTTTAGCTCTTAATCCTCGTCAAACTGATAAGTTACAAAAGTACCTTTTTCATTTTGAAACTGCAGTAACTTTATCATTAAGCGTTGCACAACTCTTCTATTCGACGAGGGTTAAATTGTGAGTTCATCGTAACTTTTTTAATTATAATATATATACTATTTGTAAAAAAGACTTGTAAAATTCAATATGAATAAGTTACTACACAACCGAACAACAATTAAATTTTTCACAATTTGATAAAAAAGCAATGATAAAGCAATACTTCAGGACTTGGACTACGGTGAATTCAAAAGCAGTTCATCTGCAATACTTGCAAGTATTTCTAAAATTATCCCATATCCTTTCTGAAAATTCTATTGATGTTACAGTCTCTGTCAATCGTTATGCTGATCTGACCATATTGAAAATCTTTGTTAAGCGTGCTCAGGAAAGTCGTTCAGCCTTAAGTTTTTAACAATGTGGTTGTTTATTAAGTGACATATTCGTCGAATGCACTACTATTTGACGCGCTAGCGATTTGAACTGGCCATCACGCTAACCGGATGTAGTAGCTCCTGATAGATTCTATGGGGATATATTATACGTTAACAAGATCATGGTAATTTCAGGAGAAATTTGCGAAAAGTTTTGAAAAATAATTTTAAAAGATCACATGTGTGCGAAGCAGCAGCTAGTTATCGCTATTAGAATTATATATTTCGTAGCTAATCAAAAAAAATATTCCTGTTTTTTAAAAAATGTGTAAATAATACCATAAATTAAACATTTATAAACCATTTAAGCCATATATCTCAGTCTGCGCCACACATACAATCTGCAAATGTTGCACTATACAACATAACGACATGTGGTCACATCATGCAATATCGATCATGCGGGTTTGACAATTACATATGAAGACACGGTAGAATTAATTAAAAATAAATCTATGCACAATTTTTACAGCGATTTTGCACACATGAACATGTCAACACATTTGAAAAAAGCGACATATGCCGCCACATACGTTCTTAGCATTTGTACGCCTCATTTTATGCAAAAAAAAACTGTTAATAAAATGAGAAAATTATTATGATTATTAGTAACAAGAAGTTTATTAAATCACAAAAATTCAACCGAACTCTACTGTTTTAAAATAACACAGTGCTACATTTTTGAAGTTATCGAGTGCAAACTTCTTTTCGTATAAAAGTGACAAAACCCAATTTAAGTCTTTTTTTAGCTTAAGTTAATTTGTACTTTGGCTAAAACTTAATTTTCCGAAGAATATGCAATTTCCCCAACTTTTATGTCTCGAAAACCAATTAAAATTTTCTTTTTCTGTCTTCGGCACAATTGTAGTTAAAACTGGAAGAAAAAAGAATTAAGCAAACTAACCCAAAAAACGTCAGCAGTCGTCGATGGCTGCGAGTGTAAGACGGCAAATCCATCTGAGGAGATCGAGTGGTTGCGATCGAAACATGTCATGGTAACCAGCCGCCTGGGTTCGAATCTCAGGTAAGTCAAGAATGAATGATTATCAATAACAATTTTAATTAATTTTCATGTTGTAAAATTCCTTTCTTCATAAAAATAAAAATAATTTAATGAAAATTAAATTTGATGAACTTAAGCCTGATTAAAAATTAAAAAAATTTGGATTAAAAACCATAAATAGTTCAACAAAATAACCACAATTCTAAATAACCCAAAAAACTATTCTAGAGCCTTAAAATTGCTAAAATGTTAAAAATGTTTAATAAATTTTATAACTGTTTACCATTTTTGGTTCAAAGCTGCCAAACTGTGGCAAAATTAGTAAAGTAGTCTTCAGAATTCTTCAACACATTAATAAAAAATATGAATATGAAGTTTCGGCGAGCAAGAATTTTCGGAAAGGGCTAAAAAGAAAATATCGAAAAAAAGTGGTATTGAGCACAATAGCGAACAACAGTTTACCTAAGCTGCAATGTCATGCTAAAACGGTATGATTGAGTTGGCGTAACATGTCATAACACCTTGTTTGAGTTGACATGACAAAGCAATGCATGACATTTTTGAGAATACAATTTTTAAAGAAAATGTTGAATTGTGCAGGACTCTGGTGTATACTAAAAGTTTTGTAAAATATTGAAGCAATGGGAGCAGCAATTTTGATTCTTCTTTTGTCGTATTTCAAATGTTCCTTTCCAAATTTAATAAAGTTTTTTTTTTTTAAGAGATGAGTCTTCTTCTACCTTAGCAACAATTTGTATAAAATTAAAAATAGCGTTTAGAATAATTTTATTAAGTTTTAAATTAATAATTCAACAAAATATTTTAAAAATCTATACATAAATCGGCTAAGGCAAAACAGTTAAGAACACTTTTCTCCTCTATTAAATTTCTCCGGCTATAAAATACAATAAAAATACACCATTTTAAAGGTATTTACTGGCAGAATATATATTTTATTAAAATCTGGTCAATATTTTCAGAGTTATAAGCGTTCAAATTTGATGCCAACACATATGCTAAACAAATAAATTAAAATTTTGTTTTTTCCAATTATCAAATAATAAAAAAAAAAAAAAATAATATACCCTCTTCACAACTAATTGTGGTGGAGGGTATACAAAAAGTGACCGTTTGGTACGGTTTATGGGCTGAAGGCATCATCGGGTCTTACTTCTGAGTAAGTAATGACGTCGGCGAAGCAGTTACCGGCAATTGTGTTCGCTATTGTGAGATCGTTACGGACTTCTTGTGGCCAGAAATTGGGGACATGTATCTGGGCGATATGTGGTTCCAACAGGATGGTGTCACTTGCCCAAAAGCCACAAAAAAATAGTGGCTATTTTGAGCAAGAAATTAAATGGCTGTGTTAACTGACGTCGTGGCAATGTTAATTGGCTGCCGCGATCATGTGATTTGACACGATTGGACTGTTTTCTTTGGGGGGAAAAAGTATGTAAAGAAGCCAAGAACAATTCAAGAGCTAAAGAGGTATGCTATCGAAGCCTTAGCGAGCATTTGTTTCTTACATATTTGTCATATGTATATCCTTCTATCATAATAAAAAATATTAAAAAAATTTTCTGAACACTTTTTATTTTATTTACAATTTTCATCGTGCGTTTTATTAAAAACCTGTGTTTTTTCTGCATTTCATTTGACATTTCTCAATTTCAGACTAACTCATTTTCAACAATGGAAAGGTAAACAATCGATCAACGCGTTGAAGCTTTTCAGGCTTATTATGAAAAAGGGCGTTCAAATCAAAATGCATATTGTGCACTTCGTGATTCAGTGATGAGGCTCATTTTCACCTCAGTGGATTCGTCACTAAGCAGAATTGCCGCATTTGGGCAAATTATAATCCCAGAGTGATTGTCGAAAAACCAATACACCCACAAAGAGTGACTGTTTGGTGCGGTTTATGGTCTGGTAGCATCATCGGTCCGTATTTTTTCCAAAAGGAGGCCGGTTACGAAGTTACTGTGAATGGTGTTCGCTATCGTGAGATGATACCGAACTTTTTATGGCCCAAATTGGAAGTTATGGAAGTGGACGATATGTGGTTGTAACAGGCTGGTGCCACTTGCCACACAGCCAAAGAAACATGGCTCTTTTGCGCGACAAGTTCAATGGTCGTTTTTCCTTACGTGGTGGCGATGTCAATTGTCCGCCAAGATCATGTGATTTGACACCGTTGGACTGCTTTCTTTGGGGTTATTTAAAACAAAAGGCGTAAGTCGATATACCAGCAACAATTCAAGAGCTAAAGGATGAGATAATTCGGCACATTAACGGCATAAAACCTCAATTATGCCTCAGCGTCATCGAGGTATGCCGCCGAGGTCGTGGCGCCCATTTGGCCGATATTTTTAATTACCTACAGAGCAGCGGCGTGCGTTTTTATTAAACATTCCAACCGAGTGGTGTTTAATTGGCGTTCTTAAGGTTTGTTTAGTATATTCTGTATGAAACAAACCGCTTAACCCTCTTATTTAGGAAGACCGGTAAGTTTCTTAAGTCAATATTAATTTTAGGAATATTTTTGAATATATTCTAAATAAAGAAAAGCCATTTTAAACAACGAAATTCTACCCAGGCCTTCAAATTTACTTATAAGAATTTAGGTTATTTTAGAAGAAAAATAATTCTTTTATCGTTTTGCTTAGATTATTGTCAATTGGTCAACAGTTTTATTGGCATAAAATAAAATGTTCAAAGCTTTCCTTTGTGATTGCTGAAATAAGTTTTTTTATCTCCGTTGTTTGTTTTTTTTTTTATTGAAAAGTCTACAAGAAATTATTAAAGTAGTTCGTTTAACTGAATTATCTGCATCAATATCTCAAGAATTTACTTCGAACAGGAATCAATAAAAACTTGGAAAATTTTCCACTTGAGACTCTTATGAGAAACAACAAAAACCAACTGCTCAAAGCAATCCTAAAAGTCGATGAAGAAGGAAGACGTGGCAGAGGTAGTATAGAGTAGAAATGTAAGATACACTTTGAGTTTGGTCTCTAAACTGACTTTTTTTTATTACTATTAGCTTAAGAGTAGGCCTTAATTTAGGTAAGTATGTGAATATTCTTACACTGCATATTCATACGGTTATCACATTGTGTGTGAATGCACATACGTGGTGCAAATAAACAAGAAAAGTTTAAGGTTACCATTTAAGTTGTCGTATTAAAGAGACGGTAACAGAAAGAAATTCAAAAAATATCAAAAACGACAACTCAAATACATCCAAGAATGAGCAGGACATCGAGACGAAAGAAGCATTCTGCCAAAAATTGGGACTTGCCATTCTTTGTATGCATAACATTTACATACATAATTTATACAAAATTGTAGAAAAAACAATCATTACGCGCTTATATTCAAATAACGGCTATGCAACAAAAACAACAGCAAACAAATTTGCCATAGTAAACTTTTCGTGTGAAAATAAGAAATAAAGTTTAAAAAAAGTATTAAAACGACTTTGACTGATATGAAAAAGTGGTCTAAGAGGAAAAAAAGAATTTAAAAAACGGGAAAATATTTAACCCTAGAATTCGTAACCGGGTACTTACGCAAATATCGCGAATATGAGAGCTAACTTCGAAAAATGACTCATGTCACAAAAAAAGATTCAAGTCAAATGTCCACAAACACTATTCCCTCTTTCCTCCTTCCCAAACCTTATTTTCCTGATCAAAACAATGCACTGCATATATAGGGGGCATCCCCTGAGTGTTGGTTTATCGCTAAAAAAAAAAAAAAAATGTGCTCAAATTAGCTTTGCTGGTAGTGTGTCCAGCTTTTTAAAAAAAGTGTAAAATTCGTGCACGTCATCATTTTATGCAATCAATGTACTTATTTGTATTTTTTGGATCTGATATTAGAGGTAAACAAAAGCCTCTCACAATTCCTTTGCCTTAAAACTTTTAGAATAATAGCCAAACTCTGATAAACGTCAAGGTCTTTCTGGCACCACACTTGACTTAAGAAAAAAATTCTGGATGTAAATGATTAGAATTAATTTGAGAGATATTAAAATTCGTATTTTCATAAGGTGATTTCAGGTCTTCCACAATGTCTTTTAAAACGTTTCTTTTTATGCTTATCATTTTTTAAAGTTTTTTTCTACCGACTTTTTCGAACATTGAAGTTTGCTAAGCTTGGCGATAGTTACTTTTAGCTTCGTTCATAGGTTTCTATATATCTACTATTTCGAAACCATCAAATGACAACTATTACCAGTCACACAGCCTTAAATTAAAGCCAAACTCTTTACCAAACATTTCCAAGATTTTGCGGTCGAACGCTGTGCAAAATTTCTTTATATCCGATTTACGTTATAGAAAAATTTTACTGTTTTTATTTTTAAAATAATAGAAGTGCACACCGCGGCAAACATAAATACATATAAGTACATTGAAATTTATTTGTAGTATAAGTCAGAATATAAATAAATAAAGAAGTGTTACTTAAATAACTTTTTGATTATATTTATTTATTTATATACTAGCATTTAACCCGCTAGTTCGTTAGTGTCTCCTTTTCCTTCGTGGGCATATTTTTATGCCAAAGTTTATTAAACAAATACCAGTTGTATATCCAAAAAGCTAAAGAAAAATATCAAATTTCCCGTATTTCCTTTTTTGGGTACTATTTTCCCCCCCATTAAAGTATCAAAAATTTCAGTATTGTAGTGGCAGCCCATAATTTAGTACGAATGTGGCAATGAATGGAGAAAAATGTTTTGTAAAAAAAGTACCAACAATATTTACGATTTTCACTCTTAAATGTTCGAATTTTGAAAAACTACCAAATTCATATTCGTATTTTTTTGATAAGTTTCGAATGTGGTATTAACTTTGTTTCTATGTTTATTGGTGTTAAAGATAAATGGGGTGTCAAAAAAGTACCAAAATTCAGGTAGGGCCGAAATTCAAAAAAGTACCAGACACCGCTTATTTTTCTAAAAAACAACTATAAGTATTACATTTTTTTTGTATCTCTTTTGGTGTGCCGTTTTTACTCTTATTTACCGCCTAAACCTTCGAATTTCCAAAAATCCCGTCTTAGTGGATCGATTTGGGGAGTGGCCAATCTCTGGTCCAAATTTCAGAGTTTTTAGCTTCAGGCGTTTAGGCTGTGCGATGATAAATCAGTCAGTAACGCTACAATTTTATGTATAAAGAATATTTAAAAATGCTCTAAATAAAAAATATTTCTCTTAAACTATTATCAAAATTAATAAGCACGAATAACGAAATCATTTAAATTTCTCTTAAACTTAATACTTTTTATAGTTGGATCACATCTGCACTATTTTAGAACATTATACATATCTTTTTTGCAGAAGTCATGAAAATAATATAAAATGGTAGCGTTGAATGCAAGCAAAAAGCGATAACACAACTGTTTTGTGCGAAAGATCATGCTTGCGTATTTGTGAGATTAAAACAAACGGTGCAGTAGTTGTGCCGTGGTCACCTTTAAACTGGCTTTAATAAAATGTGAGAATTTATTCTGGAAGTTCTTAAATTTTAGCTCTTAATCCTCGTCAAACTGATAAGTTACAAAAGTACCTTTTTCATTTTGAAACTGCAGTAACTTTATCATTAAGCGTTGCACAACTCTTCTATTCGACGAGGGTTAAATTGTGAGTTCATCGTAACTTTTTTAATTATAATATATATACTATTTGTAAAAAAGACTTGTAAAATTCAATATGAATAAGTTACTACACAACCGAACAACAATTAAATTTTTCACAATTTGATAAAAAAGCAATGATAAAGCAATACTTCAGGACTTGGACTACGGTGAATTCAAAAGCAGTTCATCTGCAATACTTGCAAGTATTTCTAAAATTATCCCATATCCTTTCTGAAAATTCTATTGATGTTACAGTCTCTGTCAATCGTTATGCTGATCTGACCATATTGAAAATCTTTGTTAAGCGTGCTCAGGAAAGTCGTTCAGCCTTAAGTTTTTAACAATGTGGTTGTTTATTAAGTGACATATTCGTCGAATGCACTACTATTTGACGCGCTAGCGATTTGAACTGGCCATCACGCTAACCGGATGTAGTAGCTCCTGATAGATTCTATGGGGATATATTATACGTTAACAAGATCATGGTAATTTCAGGAGAAATTTGCGAAAAGTTTTGAAAAATAATTTTAAAAGATCACATGTGTGCGAAGCAGCAGCTAGTTATCGCTATTAGAATTATATATTTCGTAGCTAATCAAAAAAAATATTCCTGTTTTTTAAAAAATGTGTAAATAATACCATAAATTAAACATTTATAAACCATTTAAGCCATATATCTCAGTCTGCGCCACACATACAATCTGCAAATGTTGCACTATACAACATAACGACATGTGGTCACATCATGCAATATCGATCATGCGGGTTTGACAATTACATATGAAGACACGGTAGAATTAATTAAAAATAAATCTATGCACAATTTTTACAGCGATTTTGCACACATGAACATGTCAACACATTTGAAAAAAGCGACATATGCCGCCACATACGTTCTTAGCATTTGTACGCCTCATTTTATGCAAAAAAAAACTGTTAATAAAATGAGAAAATTATTATGATTATTAGTAACAAGAAGTTTATTAAATCACAAAAATTCAACCGAACTCTACTGTTTTAAAATAACACAGTGCTACATTTTTGAAGTTATCGAGTGCAAACTTCTTTTCGTATAAAAGTGACAAAACCCAATTTAAGTCTTTTTTTAGCTTAAGTTAATTTTTACTTTGGCTAAAACTTAATTTTCCGAAGAATATGCAATTTCCCCAACTTTTATGTCTCGAAAACCAATTAAAATTTTCTTTTTCTGTCTTCGGCACAATTGTAGTTAAAACTGGAAGAAAAAAGAATTAAGCAAACTAACCCAAAAAACGTCAGCAGTCGTCGATGGCTGCGAGTGTAAGACGGCAAATCCATCTGAGGAGATCGAGTGGTTGCGATCGAAACATGTCATGGTAACCAGCCGCCTGGGTTCGAATCTCAGGTAAGTCAAGAATGAATGATTATCAATAACAATTTTAATTAATTTTCATGTTGTAAAATTCCTTTCTTCATAAAAATAAAAATAATTTAATGAAAATTAAATTTGATGAACTTAAGCCTGATTAAAAATTAAAAAAATTTGGATTAAAAACCATAAATAGTTCAACAAAATAACCACAATTCTAAATAACCCAAAAAACTATTCTAGAGCCTTAAAATTGCTAAAATGTTAAAAATGTTTAATAAATTTTATAACTGTTTACCATTTTTGGTTCAAAGCTGCCAAACTGTGGCAAAATTAGTAAAGTAGTCTTCAGAATTCTTCAACACATTAATAAAAAATATGAATATGAAGTTTCGGCGAGCAAGAATTTTCGGAAAGGGCTAAAAAGAAAATATCGAAAAAAAGTGGTATTGAGCACAATAGCGAACAACAGTTTACCTAAGCTGCAATGTCATGCTAAAACGGTATGATTGAGTTGGCGTAACATGTCATAACACCTTGTTTGAGTTGACATGACAAAGCAATGCATGACATTTTTGAGAATACAATTTTTAAAGAAAATGTTGAATTGTGCAGGACTCTGGTGTATACTAAAAGTTTTGTAAAATATTGAAGCAATGGGAGCAGCAATTTTGATTCTTCTTTTGTCGTATTTCAAATGTTCCTTTCCAAATTTAATAAAGTTTTTTTTTTTTAAGAGATGAGTCTTCTTCTACCTTAGCAACAATTTGTATAAAATTAAAAATAGCGTTTAGAATAATTTTATTAAGTTTTAAATTAATAATTCAACAAAATATTTTAAAAATCTATACATAAATCGGCTAAGGCAAAACAGTTAAGAACACTTTTCTCCTCTATTAAATTTCTCCGGCTATAAAATACAATAAAAATACACCATTTTAAAGGTATTTACTGGCAGAATATATATTTTATTAAAATCTGGTCAATATTTTCAGAGTTATAAGCGTTCAAATTTGATGCCAACACATATGCTAAACAAATAAATTAAAATTTTGTTTTTTCCAATTATCAAATAATAAAAAAAAAAAAAAATAATATACCCTCTTCACAACTAATTGTGGTGGAGGGTATACAAATAGGACGGTCGATAATTCGACATTTTCAAGAAACCGGTTTTCGAATATTTCGACTAAAAAAATATTATATACATTAATCGCTCACGTGGAACAAAACATATGAACCGGAGGTTGGTCCGTCTCTGAATCGATCCACTATTTTTTTGCATATTAAAAAAAAATTATGGCCGAATTTCGACCATTAGGCAAACACTTGTTATAGCAAATACCCCAATAAAAATTTTTATCATTTTGCGAAGCACTAATGGTGCATTTAAAGATGTAAGCGCACAATTATGCGCTACGCAATAAGGCATACAGAGATACAGTAAAGTAAGTGAAGGAACTCTTAACAAGTTTAAAAAAAAAAAAAAAAATACTTCAAGTGTCCCGGCATTCCCTTACTACGAAGCAGGTTTGTAAGAGGGAACATCAAAAATAACTGTAAAAAAACATTCAGTGCGTAAAGCTGAACGCTGCGTTCACCAGTTTTTATATGCGTTGAATAAATCTCATTTTGTGTCAAAAACTTATTGCTTCAAAGTGGGTATTCGCCATATAAAATTCATGCCTTCCGTAAGCGGTATGGTAAGCGAAACTCTTACATTTCTCTCGTACAAAGCTGCTTCGTTTGAAGCTAAATTTTTATTGGGTACGTGTTAATTTGCAGTCGGATTTTTAATAACTTATTTATTTTACAAATACAACAACAAATTATATTCTAACTTAATTAACCGAGCAATAGTAACGTAGACCTTCTGGCGGGAATCAAACCCGTTACCCTTGCACTGATAGACTAGCTCACTACCAACTAGACTAACGGGGCACCCATTTTTTTAACTGAAAATGTATGCTCTTGTGAAAATAATTGTTGCTTTATAGTGAACACCAGTGAAAATGTTGCAACCACTGTGAACGAAGCTTTAGAATTATTGTTTTATTCCCAATGGGCCTGTACACACTAGTATAATATTTAAGCGTATAATTTGTGTTCTGTTCATTAAAAACGGTGCTAGTTTTATCTGACATTCACATGTATATGCGTATACAGCTTTATGTGTATAAGTGTTATATGCATTAATTTGTTTTTTTTAATGTGTGCATGAATATATTCGTGCTCCCAAAAGGGGGTTGAAGCTGGTTGAAACCTAATGCAAACAAAAAAATCTTTCTCTATGCCTCTCCGGCCTAAAAATCGTTATTTTACACTAAAACAATTAGACTCGTGTGTTAAAGGCCAATAAAAGTATTACAAGGTACAAATTTAACTAACAATTTCAGGTAACAAAAAAAAAACCTTGATTGCACTGTCTAATCTCATTAAATCCATGACTTCATAATTTTGCGCTTAATAATTTGAATTTTAACAAATATTTCAAATAAAACACTGGGATTTTTTAAAATTTTTTCTTTTTTCATGTGTATTTTTTCATTTGTTTTTTTTGCTTTTTTTCAAAAAATTTCCATAATTTTTTTTTTCAATTAGTATCAATTATTTTTTTTTTTAATTTTTATAACCAATTAGATGTTTTTTTTTATTTTGTTACGCTTATAATACGTTTGTCTTTTGTTTTTTTTAATTAATAATTAATTTAACTAAAATAATGCAATTGTTTTTTTTTTGTTTTACTAATACTAAAGTGTGTTTTTTTGTTTAAATTTGGTTTTTCTTCTTATTTTTTTTAGTTTAAGAACTTTTCTTTGCAAACACATTTATCATTTATAATTATTTTTTGTTTTTTTTTCAATATATTTTTTTTTATTTAATTTAATTTTGTTTAATCATAATAAAGTCACAACAGTATGCAGTTCTTTTTATTTTTATTTTATTCTTTGTATTTTATGTTTTGTTTATAAATATTTGTTGTTGTTGTTTTATTTATACCAAGATGGTAGGCGTTTGAGCAATTGTGATTATGTTTGTGAGATAGAGAAACAGAGAGAACTTGTATTTTTTGTATGGCGAGCAGTGTTGCCAGAAAAGGGAATTTGTCGCAAAATTAAGATCTTCAAATCTTATTTTGGGACAGTTTTGCGTGGAAAGGGATTTGGGGGATTTTTACAAATAGAGGAGATGTATTTTTTTTTTCATTATATAAACGAAAATTGTATATCTTTCTTTTCTGGAATTCTTAGGATTTTTTTTTTTTGATATTATAATAAAAAATGTGGAAAAGTGTACATATAAGCTTTTGGATACAGAAGCATGTTATTTTATTATTAAAACCACATTATTTTCGGAACAATGAAGAACAAGTGCTTATGTCTATTTTATTGGCTTGTAAAAGAGATTTTTTAGACTTAAAAGGTGATTTTTATATGTTACTAGCCGTAGCTGCGGTGTTGCCCACCCATAAATTATTTTTGACCTACTTTAAAATAAAATAATAAACCTGTGTGTTTAGTTCCCTTATGTCCCTCTTGGCCTTAGTTTTCAAATATAAAATATCATTAAGCAAATTTTATCGAAATAGGTTGAGCTATGAAGCGGATTAAGCGTAGCAAACGAAAAAGTCACTTTCGCATTCGGGCAGCGGACGTAGTCACGTTCAAGTGGCTTTGTTTTTCTTTGGAGTACGGAAGCTATTGCTTTAATAGATCTCTTGTAAAATTTTTATTATTTTTTTAGCGCCCCTGGACCATATCCTAATCATTTAGGTGGAACCTTATTTAGCCAATATCTGTTAGAATGTTCAGTTCTTCATTTTGTTTTTAAAAAAAATTTTGAAATCGGACCGGCAGTTCCAGAGATTACCTGCTTAATAATATTAGTATGTATAATGATCACTTTTCTATGGTTATGGCTTTTTTTTAAAGTTTTTATGCCTTTATATTCCTTATGTCACAGTTCGAAAGTTAATTAAAGTTTTTATTTCAAATGTTATTGCACATTGCAAAAAGATAAGCAGAGAGAAATTTTGCTGGAACTTCCATAAAATCGTTGAAAAATATTAAATCTTTGCGCGTGAATTCTTAATTAGATTTCAAAGTTGCCATTTACGCAAAATTAACTAAAGTCAACTTAAGCATTTTTTCGTTTTTGCCACAGATCGCGATGACAATTTTCGGCAAAGAATTTTTACTTTCCTTAAAAGATCTATTTAGATTTCAAATAAATAAAAAATTTTGTATTTTTAGTACTTTTTATCTTTTGCTCCTTTTAGAACTTTCGGAACCCTCTTTTGACAAGTTTTCTTGCTTTTCGACTAAGTTTTTGAGTCTTCAGGGAAAGTTGTTAACAACTTTTTGAATCGATAATCGAATACAAGAACCCGGTATATGAATTTTGAAGCACGTGTTAATAATGTTTTTTGAACGAAATTCCTAATTTCGTTATTTTTATATGGGACCATGACTCAAAAGTTTTCTGGCAACACTGATGTTGAGTTTTTGCTTCGTTTGTTTTAGTTCGTGTGTTAAATGTTTTCGTTTTAAGAGAGAATGTTAAAGAGTGCTGCACTCTTAACATGAATATGGCGTGTGATTTTCTTATGAAGATTTCTTAGGTTTTCAACGTATGTATGAATGAATGTGTGTTTTATGTTCTGGTTTTCCTATAAAATTGTTATTTACATTTTACCTTATCGTTATGTTCTCTTTATTTTAATTGTTTTGTTTTTGTATTAGTATACTTTTATTTCTTTACAAAGTAGAGCTTAAAGTAATTTTAGAATTTGGATTTGTTGTTTTCTTTTTTGTTTTTTAAATTTAATAAAGTTTATTTATTTGTATTCATCATGCTTTTTTTCATTTGTTTTGCTTCTTTTAAACTTTTTGGTTGATTTATTAATTTTACCACATATACACGTACATTTTAGTTATTAAATACAACTACATAAACAATATACATACATTTTTTAATGCATGAACTGTTTCCGTTTTCCGAAATGTTTTTTTGTTTGTGAATGTTTTATTTTGTTTGTTTGATTTTGTTTATTTTATTTAAATAATTTATGTTATAAAAATTATTTATAGAGATGTACTTTTTAAAGGGATTTTTTTTGGATATTAATGTGTAAATGTATGGGTGAAAGTTTGTGTATGGTTTTGTTGTTTATTCCTATATTTTAGTTAGATGTTTTAAAAATCGAAATGGAGTAAAATTCAAATCGATGAAGATTTTCGGTTTATATTTTTTTAATTGCCAGTTTTTTTTTTGGAAAAAACAATTCGTACATTAAGTATGCAACATTCCTTAAAACTTTCAAGACAAGATCGTTTTGAAAATTTGTTTGATTTAAATTTCACCCGACTTCGACTTTCAGAACAGGGCTGAATATTTTTGTTTAAATTTTAAGTATGAAATTTGGTTTGTTGGCTTTGGTTTAGAATATGTACGATTGCATGAATGTTAATTTAAAAACCCAGTTCATATACTAACAGACACAGACATGTTATTTTTTGCTTTTTTGTTGTTTTTTTATTTAATGTATTTATTAGTTAGAAATTTATTATTATTTGTATTCTTATTCAACGTATTTGTAGTAGTTCTTTTATTTTTTATTTGTTTATTTTCTAAAAACAAATGCAATTTAGTGTGTAGGTTTTTAATTTGTTTATATTTACAATCTAAATGCATGTTTATTTTAAATGGGAGTATGTGTTTGTGTGTTAGTGTGTGTGTTTATGCATGTGTTTGTATTTATTGGTTTAGTGTTAAAGTGTATGATAAATTCATTAGGTTTTCTGTATATTTAATTTTTATTTTTTCATATTCAATTTAAATTTTTATTATTTATTTTTATTTCTTTGTAGAACTGCATGTTTATAAATTAATTCAATTAACTATTTGGTAAATTTATTTTTAGATATGTGTTAACACAAGTGTCATTTTATTCGTTTTAATTATTATTGTTATTATTTATTTATTCATTCTATTATTTACATAAGTTACTGTCTGTCTATCTGTCTGTTGGTTTGTCAGTATTGTTTTGTAAACGTTGCTGTTTTTTTGGTATTTGTGCTAACATTGATTTAATTAAAATATTAAAAAACTTGTATTTATGTAAGTTTTTTTTCTGTATATTGCATTGGTCTAAGCATTTTAAATAATATCTTTCTGTAAGCTAAATGTGAAATAAAAAATAGAATGCCTTGTTAAATTATAATCACATACAACGAAATTTGGAATTATTCAAAATAAATAAGTATAAAGACTTTAAGATAAACATTTTGAAAATACAAAAATTCGTTTGATAAATGCTATGTATGGAAACCGTAATGGAAAAGTGAAAGTAGCTGACATGAACAGGCTAGAATCACTCGAAATGTGGATATAACGAAAGCTTTAAAACATATGACTAGAATACGTTTTTTAAAAAAACTATGAGAAAATAAAGTTACAAGTGCAGAAGCTCTACAAAGAATTGATAGCGAACTTCTTTCTACCATCAAAGAAAGAAAAAGAGCATATCTTGTACACATTATGCTAAATAAAAAATACGGAATACTCCAACTAATTCTGCAAGGTAAAAGCGAAGGAAAAAGAGGCATAGGCAGAAAACAAATATTATGGCTCCGTAATAAATATCCGTAACTGGACTGGAGTACGTGACAGAGAAAACTACAGGGAGATGACAAGCAACATTTAATTATTGTATTGTAGAATCGCTAACATTCGAAATCAAATATGCAGATCATGAATAAGAAGAAATTAAAAGTCCAAGGTATAGTAATGAATTTTTCAAATAATTTAAAATATTTTAGTTATTAAATTATGCCAGAGAAATTTTATTAAAATAATATTTATACAACTAATTATAACGTATACGTCTCAGTGTAACCCAGAGTAAAACCGAACTTGATTTTTAGCAAACACCTTTAATTTGTCTATTAGATTGTAAGTAAAAGCTTTTATGAATTAAACGACATGAAGAATTATATTTTTAAAAGAATCTAAAAATAATGTTAAAAGGACTTTCTTTGGAAAAAAGCCACGATCTAAAGTAATGTGTTTGAAGTATTCATCCCTAAATAAAGCTTATTACAAAACATATACTTACAATTTGATTAAATGTTTCATGTATACATGAGGTTGTTTCCGATTAAGCTGATCTACTCTAACTTTTGTTGTCGTTTTAACACAATAAATGAATTATACCCTTTAACTGTCTCATAAAAGGACTGTAAACAAAATATTCAAAGAAATAGTACTAAACTGTCGTAGTTGTTACAGTTTTCGCTTAGAGTGATTTGCAAAAACGTAACATAATTATTTTCGCCATAATTGCCAATCAGATAAACTAATTTATTTAACTATAAATAGTTTTTACCGAAATATCAAAATTCTAAAGCGTGGTATTGAAAAATACCTTAATGAGAAGAGTCGCTACAGAGTCCAGTGCCAAAATGCCAAATATTTTATGTTACTTAGCACAGCTACACATCAAATTCAGGCCATCAAACTTCATATTAAAGTTGCTGTTATAATAACACTGCTCAACACAACAAAAGTATCCTGTCTTTTTCGATTTTTTTTAGCGAAATTGAGAGTGCTGATTACGATGATATCATAAGTTTTTCTAGCCGCTTTTGTTTTAAAGATATAGTGACATTTTACGAATAAACATAAAAAATTTAAAATATTTTCCTGATTATTAATCTACACAGAAATCTCATTCATTTTAATAATCACAATGGTGAGAATATCGGGATACCTAATTGGAAGTGCAAGGATATTCAGAGTTGTGTATTTTTCATTAAAACATTGAAAACTCCATCCAATTGTGTCCCCCAATTTTTCAATGTATGCACAAACTAGACTTTCCAACAAACTTATTTTATTAAAAAATATTTTAAACTGATTAAAAGGGTCGTGACATATCAATGGTGTTCCAAATTGAATAGTGGGTCATTATCAAATTTACAATCGCCGTAAAGACACTGTGCAGTTTTGTCAAACAGTATTAAGCACCTACTGTTTATCTTGATTGGAAATATTTATTTTAAAATATTTTAAATCCAGAGGTTCGCGATACTGTGCATGAACATATTGACACATAACTGACTAGACTATTTGCAAAAAGTTTTTCCTTCGTAGCCAATTTGTTATTGCTGATAAATTATTTTGGATGGGGTTAAAAGAGAAAATTCAAGTTTTTTGAATTAATGCTAAATATTTCTAAAACAAGAGCTGGAAGGCAAAAATTAATGTCATATTCGTAATCAGCGGTCTAAAATAAATAAGGATCTGTTGTTTTTGTTGCAAAAAATTAACATATTTACAATTTTAAGGACTAAACGAAAAACACACAAATTTTACTATCCTGGCAATAACAGTAAGATATCCTGATAAATTCCATAATGTGACCCTATTCAAAAGAAAGCGATTTTTCGAGGTTTAAAGGACCGCGAAAAACTGACGGAATAAAACAGGAAATGGTGTAGATTTTTCAACTAATATATGTCACTTTATCTGTAAAAATAAAGCTGTTTAGCTAATGACACCATCGTCATCAGCAGATAAAAATACATAAGAATCAGTAATTTTTGTTCAGGAAACTTTTAAAAAGGTCCATTTTGTAGAGCAGTGTTATTAAATTGGAGTTTTTTTGTCGGAAAATATAAAAATATTATGGGCAATTTTACAATTTTATTTAAATTTGACATGAAAAACGAATTTTATATATAAACTTATGACCCAGTAAAAAAATTTGGATTTTCTGAAGCTCTTAAGAGAAACAGCGCAAAATAAAGAAATAAAGAAGTAAATAATAAAGAATGAAATATATAAAAAGCTGGTTTTAAAGCGAAAAATATTAAAATATTTTATGGTTTACGAAAATGAATAAAAAAAAGAATTTAAACCAGTAAATAATTAATATTAATGAATGTGTTAATATAGTTTGCCCTTAAAAAAGCACTCTAGGAGTGCTTTGTTTGCATGTAAGAAGAAGCGTATATTGTCGGCAGAAAATAGTCATCTAAACCGGGAACACACCATACAAAAATCAGGCATCCCATCAGTAGGTTTGAAGCAATTTTAGGTATGAATTCCTACATAAAACCTGCTCCTTACGGAGCACATTTTTTTACCACGGATATTTAAAAAGAATTGGCGAAATAGGCCATAAGTGTGTTTATGAAAATTTTCTAATAAAATTAGATTTTAAATGGTTTAAATATCTTTAAATTACTGTTGCATGTACAACGATTTGTAAGGGTGGCGTATGATTAATGTCTATTATATGTAAAATAACATGTATTCGCTAAGTAGACTTCTATCAATCAATAATACACAAATAAAAAAAAAAAATTTTAAAATGAATACAAAAATGAAATCAATATTAGAAAAATCACAAAAAATATAAAAAATTAAAAAAAAATTCTTAAAACACCACGAAAATTACGAAAACTTCGATTTTTTTAAATTAAGGTTAAGATATCTTAGAGATGGAAAGAGATATTACAAATGTAAAAAATTAATTTTAAAGGCAATTGGTAGGACTTTCAGATGAGATATCAGTTTTTATAAATAAAGATTTGCGCTGTTATATCCCCTGGATAATGGCGAAAAATAGGGGATTTTTAACTTTAAGCTAAGATATATTGAAACTTGCTGTGAATTTCTGTACTGATTTGCATGCAGCGCAACTCAAACCCTAAGAAAAACATACTTTAGTCCCAGAGTTCCAAATTTCGCACGCCTGTGTAATCAAAATCAACATATCGCACTTGTTCAACAATAGTGTATTAATTCAAAATTAAAAAATTTAGTAGAAGCAGATCAATTTTTAATTTTACATAAAACGCATATGTGCGAACGAATTCTTAAACCAACTGTTTCATTACCAAAAAGTAAATCAAATAGCATGATATTTTTACAGCGGTTAGATATGAATACATATAAAACGTTTCGATTTTTTTTTCCAAAAGAAACAAAAGAGACAAATTTTGAGTTAATACACTATTGTTGAACTAGTGCGATATGGTTCCTATAATGATATCGGGTGTTTTTTTTAGCTGCATGAAAACTTTCGGTAGCGATAGCGTTACATGTCTGTTAAGTAAGATTTGACATCAACGCTAAACAATAAATCTGTTCGTTCATAGAGCACTTCGTCCATTTTACGAAGCTCAGTTCATGTTAAATGGCTCCGGTAGTAAGCGAAATTGACGTATACCGAATCATGATTACACTCAATAAAAATTACGGTTTGGTGCGGCTTACACGCTCTACCGTTACCTTTAAAGGCTAGATCTAAAGAGCTATGTTGACTGAATTGTTGTTCCAATAATTAATCAGCTAAAAAACATCAGCGACATTTGGTTCCAACAAGGCGGAACAACTTGTCAAACAGGGCGCTTTGCAATTGGTTTATTGCAAAATCAATACGATGACAACTTTATATGCCGGAAGTCATATTTAAAAAATTAACGCAATGAAATTATCTACCAGATTATAATAGAAAAAAATTCATTCCCACAATATTTCTGTCTTGAATTATCATTTTAAGTGCTCATGCAGATAAAAAACACCATATATTTGATATGAAAGTTGAAATTTCTATAGCAAATCATATAGACTTTTGGCGTGACAGAGTAAATTTGGTGCTCCTTAAGGTATTTACTTTGCTATTCGTGTTGTGTATAGATAAAAAAGGAAACCTACTAAGTGTCGCCGGTAACAAGCTCTTGGGGTATATACGAACATATCAATGCCCGTTATTTGGCAGAGGCAAAATGGTCAGGTTTTCTTTACTTCGTGGATGACTACAGCATCCATTTGGCACCAAGGAAATGGTGGCCCCTATTACTACTCATTGATGGCTGCGGTTTAGACTCGAAATCACGGAAAAGAGATTTAAAAAAGTCAGCTTTAAGGGCTCAGATACTTGCAGGAAAGTTTCGCTCTCTGCTGGAACTCCCTAAGGGCAATTTCTAATCAACAGAAGCTGCTGTACTTCAGCAGAGAAAGTTATACAGCTCAAGCTCGTAAGTAAGGGATGATTCTATAGTTATGCCACACTTATGCAGCGTGTGGTAAACGCATTGTATCTGCCAATATTAGGAGCAGCATGAGGTAGGCCAAGAGACAGGTTAGCCTAAAATATATGTGCCTGTAACCAAGAGTGACCATTTTAGCATTTTTGAAGCTAAATTTTTCAGTTTTTGTTGCTTTAGCCGATTAAGTATTTTGCATTTTCTATTATTAACCAAGCATCTTCTAGCATGTTTTTTATAATAGAATGAAGACAATTTTTTAAAATATAAAGAATGTAATTTTCGGTACATATCAAATGTACCACACAAATTGCTTGGCAAGCATGCCAAGATTCACGTTTGTAGAAATGTTTTTTGTTGTTAATTGGGGTGTTCGCTGTTTAGAAAACAGTTTAAACTTTTGTTTTTAGAAATATTTATAATGTTTAAAATTTGACAGACTTGTTGGAAATTTTTCAAACTAAGTGTCATATTTCGTGCTAAATCAAATCAATTCAGCGAAATGAGATCGTTTAAGAACAATTAGTTTTAGTCGTAAATTTGAATTTCTTTTAAACCGCATTGTTTGCCACAAAAGGCTCTTTGTTAAAACCACTCTCTACTTAAAATTCTTTTTCTTTATTTTATAATTCTAATTCACTTTAAACAAATAGCGAGCAAAATTATGGCAGCGCTATCAAAGGCTGCATTCATTGAAAACAAATCAAAAATTAAAGTTTTATGTTTGTACAAAATATGTTTGTGAAGTTAGTTTCTAATAAAAGTTGGTATTGATGTAATAATTGGCGACAATTATTCTATCTCATGATAGAATGTGTGCTAGTAGCTCCGAAAATTTCTAAAATCACTTAAAAGCACATACATTTCCTAATGTAGGCAGCCCAAACAACATCATTTTGTTCTTGCGGGACCGTGATAGCTCATGGGTCCCAAAAAGGGTAGACTCAAGGGTATCATATGGTAGGGCTGGATCGACTATACTTTCATACTTGTTTTGTTTTTAATGGGTTTTTTTTTTTTTTTTGAAACAAATATTTATTTTCTTAATTGTGAAAACTTTTTTGTATTCTGTCCTGGATGTTATTAAAATTTTATTATTGTTATTGTTTTAATTTCGATTGTTTATTTAGTAAATGTTGTTGGTTTTTGCAAAATTTTTTTTATTAAAGTTTAAATAATTAATTATTTTGTTTCATTTGTCGTTTTTTTTTTGTTGGGTGTTTGGGGGAGGGGGGGGGGGGGCTGTTTAGTTGTAATATTAATTATTCAATAAATGTATTTGTAGTAAATTCATTTGTTGTTTGTTTCATCCTGCATATTTGTTATTTGTTAAAAAATGAATTCTCATTTAATTTAATTTTTTATGAAATTTATTTTTATTATTATTATATTTTTTTTATTGGTTTTTTTTTCTTTGAATATTTGTTATTCAATTGCGTTTTTGTTTGTTTTGTTTATTAATTATTTAATGTTAACAATGATTTAGTTTTTCTGTTTATATAGTTATTGTTGTAGTGTTTTATGATTTACGATTTTCTGTGTGTATTTGTTTTTTTTTTTATTGCTCAGTAGTTGTTGTTGTAATAGTTAATATTGTTGCTATTGTTTTTTGTCAAGTTTTTCAAAATTATTTTAAATTATTCATACATTTACAGACTTTTTCAATACACTTTTACCTATTGAGTATTTTATGATGACTTGTTGTTTTATTTTGTTGTGGTTGTTGTGTTTTTAAATACATTTTATTTATTTTTTTCCCATTTTTTTTTAAATAAATTACAATACAATTGTGTTAAATGTTGCGCTGTTCAGTGATTTTTTGTTTTTCTATGCTTAATTTTTCTTATTTTTTCAACATTTATTCTGGTTGATTTATTAATATGCAATATTTGTTTAAAAAGTCTATGTGTATGTGTGACCTTATGAATGTACATAGGAATGTTTGTGTATGTGTGTGTTGGTGTAGTGTAGTTAATAGTACTTTATGATAAAAAAAAAACAAGATACAATGAGTGAATAAATTTTATATCTATCAATAGTTTTTGATGAATTTGTGTTGGTGTGCTGTTAATTATTTTTTTTTATTTTATTATTAAATTTTTTTTTATAAATTGACATTATTTTTTTAATATTGTTTAATTTTTTTTCATAATTGTGTTGTTGATTTTTTTTTTATTTTTTCTTTTCGGTTTTTTTAATTTTGTTTTTATTATTATTATTTATTCTTTATTAACATTAACAAAAAATTACTCTCTTAAGTAAGAGGAATATATATTTTTTTTTTATTTTCTTTTTTTATATAAAGGTGTTTATAAATTTAATTTTATTAAATTTTTGTATAAAATTTTTTCTATGTTTTACAGCATTTTTTTTTGGTTTTTTAATATTTTTTAATATTTGGTTGTTCTAAGTGCTTGATGTTGTTGTTGTTTTATTAACTATTTAATACCTGTTTTATTATTGTTGACTTAAAAAGTTCACTTAATTTAATTATCTTTTCTCTTAATTTATTTATAATGCAAATTATTAGTTTTTTTTTTTAATTTAAACAAAACTTTTCTTTTTAATTTTTTGTTTGTTTATAAATTCGCAATTAATTTTATTTGCCAGTTTTCGTTTATTTTTATTTTTTTTAATTATGTACATTTTAAGGACATGTGTTTTTAACTGTTTTATTTCTAAATTTCTAATTTTGGATCTGTTTTTAGTGGGTTTTTGATGTCATTTGAACTTCCCTATAATGGAAATCAAGTCTAGCTTTTGTTTGTTTGCATCTTTTTAACATATTTACAGTCTTTCTTTTAAAAAATATTTATAACTAATTTATTTAATTAATTAAATTATGTGTCCTATCTATTTTAGTGGAGAGAACTAATTCTTCTTTATACATATTTACAAACAGAATTCTATTATAGTTAAATACGCTTTTAATTTAAGTTAAGTATTATGTACATGCTTAAAATTAAAAATTGTAGCTAAATGTAAGATACAATTTTTTAAGTTTTAATGACCTTTTCGAAAATTTAAGACTCGAAAGCTTTTGAAAATCCTTTGAATCCTTGCAATAATTTTATCAATACCTGTGTTTTTCATTTGTGATGCTAAAAGCTTTTATTTTCGTCCCTTTGGTTCTATGCAGCATAGTGCTTGCAAAGTAGTGAATAGTGGGTACCAAGCATCGAGTAGTTACACGTTTTTATGAGTAGTTAGTACTCAAAAGTAGTTACTCAACACCTTCAGAATTGTTTTTACTAAGCAACGTTCTATGGAAACTTTGACGGCTCTCTTTCAAAGTACAACTCTGTTTAAAAATACTCCCTAACAATACATCTTTAACATATAACCACCAGCCATAAACAAGTAATCAATAAAAGAACGAAGATAAAAAAAATTCCAAGGAATTATACTTTTTGTAAAAGGAATTAATTGAAAAAATTCTAAATTTATCAAAAATCGTTGTAGATATTAACAGCCGTATTCATAAACATTTTGAACATCATTTCAAAGCTGTTTTAAGCATAAATCGTTAAAATTGTATTCATAAGCGAATATTGCCTTAAAAACCCTATTTTAAAACTTGTGTAAATAAACGAATTTAAAAATTGTTTCGACCCTTCTTTAAACCTATTTTAAAATGACATTTTTGTTTTTGCTTTGGGTTTTTCCACATTTTTGCGAGAAAATTTTATTTAATATATTTATAAAAATATTTTTATTTGTACAGAATGAACCAGTGACGTGTAAACGATCAATAGAAATAAAATCATAAAATCATCATCTAAATTGCATTTTTACAAAACAATTTTTGAGATCTTTTAATTTTTTTTTTTAAATAAAGGAGAAACTATCGTACAATTAATCATTTATAAAAATAAAACAATTTTAATTCAAGTGACAAATAAAAAAGATAGTGTTGCCATATCCAATTAAAAAACCCCGTAAAACGATTATTAGTTAACATAAATGCGAATTTACACCAGGTGACCTTATCTTGTTACGTAAGCAACAGCTGATAACTAACCTTGTGTCAAAATTGTATACCGTTCTGGTTATTCTAGGGAATCTCTACGAAATTCTATAATTTTCACTTAAAATTGTGAAATTTTTTAAGTTATTACATTTCAAAACACACAATTTAAAATTAAAAATAAAATGAAATTTAAAATTAAAAATAAAATGAATTTTTGACACAACATTAAAATATTTTACAGTGTTGTAAACGTTTTCAAAATAAGACCAACTTGTATGAATTCGCCTTGGTTAAAATGCTGATTATGAATACGAATTTAAAAAAAATCTTTTTTAGACTTAAAATATTTTTTATCTAAAATGTATCTAAAACCTGAATTAAGATTTTTTATGAATACGGCTGTAGGTGTTCCGAGCGTCGAATCTGAAGGCATCGTTTTTTCCATCCCTGGTGCCTATTTTACGCCATAAGTGATGAAGTTGTCATTAGGGGCATTGACATTTTAAGGCTGCCATCCTATTTTATATTAAACATTTTTCTTTGATTTTTCATATGTTTTTCTTTAAGATGTTTTTGCTTTTACCTTGAAAAACTTTTTAAGTCTAATCATTGTTCTGCCACCAAACTGAAAAGTTTCTTTTTATATTCGATCTATCAATAAGAATTCTTTTAATTAAAAATATCAAATGAACTTGAAATTCAATCTTCAAAATGAATCAAATTAATAATGTCTAGAAGAACAACTCGAAAGTGTTTTCATTTGTCACAAAGATGTGTTACCTGTCTTGTCTAAATTTCTTTGTTTGTTCCCTTAATTCTTTTGGGCAATACCACAAGTGGTTTAGATTATTGACAAGTATTGAGCAAGGAACTGTTACAGTATATTCTTAATAAAACGTACTCGACGTTCAGAGAATTATTGAATAATGTAAAGTAGTAAATTTTGTTTAATTTAGTTCACGAAAATAAAAAAGAAACAAGTATAGTAGATAGAATGGTTGTTTTTAAACTTCGACCACCCCAAGCAGATAAAAGTTAAACATTTGAATTATAACGACTGTTTGCTTTGGTATCTTGTGTTTTTTTAAACTTTTTTTTCGAAAATTATTGACAAATTGAGCAAAATTTTCTATTTTTGTAAAATATGTTATTATTTTTAATTGTTCATTTAACTTTTTTCTACACGTAGAAAAAAAATATGGTTGGAGGTAACCACATTCTAAGAGCAACATACTATGGTTGGTTTTCAACAATTTTTATGCTTGCAGGTTACCATATTATGTTTAAATATGACCATAGTATGTTTATAATCAACAAAATTTGTCCCTAAATCAACCATAATATGGTCAAAAGTAACCATATTTTAGTCAAAATTAACCATAATAATGGTGAAAACTGAACATATTATGTTCAATATTAACCATAATAAAATTTCCCAGAATTTTGATAAAAGTATGCATATTATGGTCTGGATTAACAATTATATGGTGAATTCTTATCATATTATGGTTGATCCATTTTTTTTTCAATTTGTTTGTTAAGCGTCAAATTATAATTTTATTTAAATTTATATTCTATATATATAGGTGTTGTGTTACGACCACAATGTGGTTGCTTTTTAAAAATATTATTTTAAATTTAAAATTAATTATACAATGTTTTAAAATATTATAATTTCGAACAAATTATTGTTATTAAATATTAACCATAATATGTTTGGAGGCAACCATAATATGGTTATAGCTTTTGGATGGATGAATTTAAACACAATATGGTTACCGCAATAATAATATGGTTAAGGTAACCATAATAAGTTTAAGTGTATGGTTGTAGTTTTATTTTAATTAAACATTATATTGTTAAAATCAACCATATTTGAAGTTTCGAGGGAGGTAAACACTTTATTGTTAAATAGAAACAAAATATTATCAATCGTGAAAAAAAGTTTTTTTAAAAACAACAAAAGTTTGTTTGTTGCCATTGCAGGGACCATAATATGTTTTTTTTAACCATTCTTCAACCATGTTTTTTCTCTACGTGTACCGCCAGTTTGTTTGAGAATAGATTGGATTTAAAAGCAGTCTTCATTTTGTTAAATCAGTTTCTAATATTATAGAACTAATAGGAAAAGCATTATTATATTAGGACTTAACAAAAGTGGAATCAAATTTGAATGAGTACCTGCCATTAAGCTTAAGAATGGTGGATCTTAGCCACTGGAAGTCAAAGTATGTGTATACCAACTGCCCGGAAAGTGAGAGACATACCCATCATACCCAGGCAGCAATCAGACAAAAAAAAAAAACTCTCCCCTTTTATAGAAGCTGAGCCTTCGCTGCTTTTGGAAGTATTCGCTTGTAGCATTTTTTAAGTAGTAGCAGCACCCAAGGATAGTCTTTCCTCAGGTCTAACTCTCCCACAAGTGGTTGAAATTAGCTCGTTATGAAATTTGTACAGTGTATCCCTTTTTTTATCCTGTCGGTGTACCTCTCGCTAGAAGCATACTTAAAGAGGCTTTAAGCATTATTCAGACCTGTGGCATAAAACCGGGGACTACTGACTCCCCTGTGAAGCCGCAATCTCAAGAGATGTGTCAATTTTTGTTTTTGGCCGAAACCCAGGTATCCGATGCATGTCACAGATGATGTTACTCGAAAAACTGAAATATCCTTAAGATGACTCCTAACAGCCCCGGGGCGACTAGCATAAATAAAGTTAATACTAAATATTTTCTGGTATGCAAAAGACCCTGTCAAGATTACTTTAAAAATAATTCCATTAACATTTTTTTGTTATATAAAAAAAAGAAGTTTTAGCGCAAGTTAAATCACTAGAAAAATAATCCCTTTATGTTAAACTTATTTTAAAATAATTTTAATTTATAAAAAGGAAAAAAAAATGTATTTAATACGAACCTCATTGGCATTCCCAGTCCATATCTAGCAGAGTCATCAATTATTGTAACGGAATAAGGTTTAAAATAGTAAAGAAAATTTTCTTATAAATAATATTTATTAAAAAGAATCAAAAAATCATCATTAAATTAAGAAATCAGATTAAATTATACATAAAAAATAAAAAAAATATATTTAAATGTATGTAGATTTTTTCTATCAAGCTGGACATAACTTTTAAGCTTTTGGACTAATTTGCTTAACAGGTCTTAAAGATGCAAAAAGGATCTAATAAATTTTTGAAAGTTTAAAAAATAAATTTTTTAAAGCAGGGCAAGTTGTGGAATTTAAATTCTAAGCTATTTATTATATAAAGTCCTAATACGACAGAGTTCTTAATAGTTGATTGTGTTTTTTGAATCAAAGGAATCCTTCTTTTGGTATTGTTAACTTTTTTTTTGAATTTCATGTGATTTTAAGTATTCCATTTTTGTTTTATCCTCTTTGAATGTATAAAAACTTGGCGTGTAGAAAATCGGTTTAAAGATTAAAAAATTCTTCTATCGTTGGCTACTTAATTTTTTTTTAATTAAAATACGTTGGGTTGTCCTTTTAAAGTTGAATAAAGGTAAATTTTTCTCTTTTAAGAGTATAATCAAATAATATTTACCGATAATAATTTCTTAAGTAAAGATTCAACATATTCAAAAAATAATATTAAAAAACGGATTCCAGCATAAAGTGATCGAAAAAATAATAGAGGCGATATCTTTCTGCAAAATAGCATGCTGATCAAAATTTTGCATTGAACTTTAATTGATGAAACTTGGAGTAAAATTCTTTCATAGCCCTTTCAGAATGTGTTGGGTTTCCCCTTCTAATTGACCAATTGCAAATAGACTGGCATGCATCGATTCCAATGATTGTTCTTAATGTTTGTTTCTCACATTATCTCGCTTTACCGTTACTTGAATTATTACGTTACACATTTTGGTTGTGTCGCATTTAGCCGCTGAAGTCAATTGTGTTTTCAATTACAAACGTATTAATCGTTGACAAGTAGTTAAGTTGGCATATTTTAACTTAAAAATGATACATTTTAATACTTCAAATCAACTGAAGACATTTGATGCATCAATTGTCCCTGGCCTGAAACCCCTTGACGGATTTAAGATTATTTTTTCATGCGATATGGAGACGATACATTCCAAAAATTGTGAAAAAAATTCCAGAAGCTTAGCGTAAGGTCTGGGAGGGATAGAGCATCTGTAGGAAATTCTAAAATATAAAATTTGGACATTTAGATGTAAAAATAAGCAGGTTATTAAGCGAAAGTTTCAGTTTACAGTTGCCCCGGATACCTGTTTCGATCTCGTTAATTCAATGAAGCAGAAATGCGAAGGAGCAATTTTGATAAAAGGATCATCTACCAAATATTAAATAAGTACACATTTTTTTTTACATACATTTTTCTAATACAGCTGGACTGTGACTTTTTTGATATAGAAAAATTGAATAGCTTTAGTTTACTATATCAGTCGTGTCACAGATTCCATTCGGAATACTGTCAGTTCCTCACTGGACATTCCGTTTCAAACTATTTTTGGTGCTTTAGATTCCAATCGTCCGAAAAATTTTGCTTAATAGATTTTTTTGTTACCAATTTGGCAGCATCAGTATTTATCACTGTGCAATATGGCAACAAATTCACCAAGCAAAACAAAAAACCGCTGTTAAAAAAATTTTGTACAAAAAGATTAACATTTGTGTTTTTGTGTATGCATAAAAAAGTGATAAACTTTAAAACTTGTGAAATTTTAAAAGTAAATATGCCGGGCGTATCAATAACTGCTGCACTGGAAAAAATATTTAAAATTTTAATTGTCTGTTAATTTTTCCTTGTTCTTTACAGTTTTCATTTGTTTTGTGTGTTGCCAGAATGCAAATTTTGGCAAAAATGAAAAAATGAGATATGGCAACGCTTGATAAATTAATTACGAAAATTTTGTTTTCTTGTTAAAGGTTTTTGTAAAGAGTTTAAAATTTTCTTATTTGAAATTAAGGACAATAATTTTTTTATTAGGGGGTTATTTTGTAAATCACTTACTTCACCTTGCGTTAAAAAAAATGTTTCATATAAAATTTTCAAAAGTTTGTATGAAAATATTTTTCAAGTGAGGGGAAGTGTTCTACAAAAATACCACCACCAAGTTTCTATTAAAACTATCCAGGTATTGATTTCTAGTCAATTTGTTTTAATATCAATTCATAAAAACTAGTTGTTTTTTTTACAAAATGTTTAGTGTTGTTGTTATTTTTTTGTAACTAATATATACAATATTTACTAAAATGTATTTGTTATTAATTTGTTATTTTTTTGTTGGGGGCTTAATTTTTGCAATTTAATTATTTATTAACTAACCTAAAGTAATTGTGGGTGTGTTTGGATTTCTGAATGTGTGTTTGTGTATTTTTTTATTATTTCAATTCATTTATGTTTTTCTTATTTATGTTTTTAATTTTTATTATATTCTTTTTGGTTTTGCCATTAATCAATTCGTTAAATTTGTTCTAATTTATTTGTTTTTTTTTTAAATTTTTTGGTTTAATTAAAAACTAAAATATCGACTACTTTGTATAAAATCACAATATATTTTTTGTTTTTTTACTTAACTATTTTTTGGGGTTTCTTTTCTCTTTCTAGGCGTAACTAATTAAACTTTAGAATATAAAAAAAGAACCTCTGATTTCTGTGAATTTTGTTACTTTCATAGAAGAAAAAGTACAATGATGTAGAGATGTGGGAATTATGTTAATATTAAGACAGATAGTGACGCAGTTAGTGAGTGATAGAGAGCGAGAGTAATAGAGAGTTTCCAAAACATCACCGCTAAATCTGAGAGATCTACAAGCAAATGTGATAAAACACGAAATTTAATTCAGCTTACAAAATGTTTTTTTGGTTGTAAAAAAGTTTCGGTTTCATTGTGCCTGAGATTACGGTACTGTAGTGGCAAGTATTTTGTTCAGTTAGAATGTGTGAAAGAATCAGTTGTTTCGGCTCAATGATACGCTTGCAGCTGATGGGCATAACAATGGGGTGAATGTTGTTGGGAAAGGCTGGTAGCTGGCAAAGCAGTGATATTGATGTTGTTATTGTAGGTAAAGTTCGAAGTTGATGTGGAAGTGGTGTTGGTATTGGTAGTGATCATGCTATTAATGGTAGTGTAAGTTGGGATGGAGTTAATATTATACTATCAGTGCTTATATTCCGGATAACGACCATTCTCCATGATTTGGCCGGATTGACTGTTGTTGCTGCTGCTGGTGGTGGTGTCGCCTTGCATTTGAAGCTGCTGCTGTTGCTGCTGCAATTGATGTTGCTGCTGCTGCTGATGGGATTGATGCTGATGTTGGTGTAGCTGATGCAATTGCAGCTGCTGTTGACTTGTATCGGCCTGTATAGTGTAGCGACGGTTGAGCGGCTGGATAACACTTCCACTGCTTTCCGTCTCCGTGGAGGGAGGTGAGGGGTAGTAGTCCCTCTGATTTACAGCGATGCCATTTGGAACGGCCCCCATATTCATATGAGCATTGATAGAACCCGCTGCCGCCGCCGCTGCCGACACCGTTGTGGTTGATGTGGCTTGTGCCGAGGATGGATGATCGCCGTGGTGCTGGTGCGGATGCTGGTGGTGGATAACGGTATTCGTTGATGCCGCTCCCGACGTGTGTCCGCCCCCGCCGCTGGATTGTTGGGAATCCGATGTTGTACCGGCTAGGGGCGGTTCCATTACCACGACGGATACCACATCCTCACTCGCCCATCGGGCTAACTGTTGTTGAGCTTGAATAAAGTCATCACTAGAAAATAATAATCATAACAGGAACAACGGTACACGAAATAACAAAAACACAAAATCAAAACATACGTATGTCGAAATTAAAAAACAAAAAATGTTTATACACCAAAAACGAATGAGAGTAACCGAATACGTGGATGGTAACGGCAATGAAAAACCAAAAACAAGTTTCATTGAATATAAGAAACAAAACGGAATCAAGAAAAAATAAATAAAAACAGCACCGCAACAGTCATAACGAGTGGGTGTTGCAGAAAAACGAAAAAACGAAAAAACGAAAGAACGAACGCACCAACACGTACAAACATATCGAAACGCATCAAACAAAAAAAACGAAGAAGAGCGGACGACCGATCAAACGAACGAACAAAAGAAATGATGTTGTGATGATGTAAAAATTATGTGGTTTGATTGATGTTTAAAAATGGTGAAAGTTAGCGCCACATGCAAAGCGCAGTTTGAAATGTTTAATTTTTTTTTTTGCACACGATCATTTCGAGATGTCAATGCCACAAAATGTTCATGATGTTGAATGTGAATATGAGATTTTGAGGTACGAGTAGATGATCGATTTGTTACATTAATGTTCATGAGTTTTTTTATATTTTTATTTTGTTCATATGAAAATAAATGTAAAAAAGAAGAGTTTTACGAAATTATTGTTAAAACTGTATTACACATACATACATAACAGACGTACATACATATAAGGCAACATAAAGTTTAATCGAAATTAAATCGGAATTGGAAAGTGGGTTAAAAGAATGCAATAACAAAGAAGGAAGATTAAGTCTTCAACTTTCACTACATTGAAATTATTCTGGGTTGGGAGGTAACAGGGAAAACTGTATAAATGAAGAAAATTATAAACTTAAAATGAGTTGCAGCTACTACATGGGATATTTTCAAAAAATTCCTCTGCTCATTCAGTTTGTTTTTTTTTCTTTTCTTAACAAAATCTCTAACTCTAAAGTGAATGCATTGAGTATACATACCTCTCACTATCGGGAACTTCCCGTGGGTCAAGACGCGTATCTACCATTTGTCGATCGTGATGATCGGCACTCTCATAGATGCCATCGTCGTCCTGATGCAGGTGTGTATGCGATGAATGATGCGATGAGTGTGGACCGTGTGTTGCATGACCATGAGCATGCGAATGATGTGCATGATGGCCAAAAGCATGAGGTGAATGTGATTGATGTGATGGATGTCTACTGGTTGTAGTGGGATGTCTGTACCTTCCATAGGAGAAACGTGACTCTTCATCGGCACGCGGTCGACAACGACTGCTGTAAGACGGATGTATTGTTGCAGTTTTTTGCGATTGTGCTAATTGTTGATTTGATCTAGTGAAAAATAGTGTGAAATAAGGAGAAAAAGAGAAAATATAAACAATTTTATTAGAATCAAATAAATTGCCATTGTGTGTAGGGATATTTTAACAAAGTTTTGGAGCAATTTTTTCTTTTAGTTTAGGTGCCTATTTTTTTTAAGCCAATTAAAGTTGTTATTTGTATTGATTAAACTAAATAGCTTAGATTTTAATTAAATGTTGGTGCCATAGGAAATTTTCTTATTAATTTGATTTATTCTAATAATTAAATTTACATTAAGTAATCGACTAAAATGTCCCATTAATTTTTATAAAACGGGGTTTCTTAAAGCTTTTAGGTAAACATTTATTTGGCTTGAATTGGAAAAGTTTATGTTTAAAATTTCGTTTTGTGTTAAAAAAATTGTAATTTAGAATAATTCAGTAAAGAGTTTTTTAAAGCTTAAAAAAGCTCTCGCATCAACAATATTGCTCTACTTGTCAGATTTTTAAGGTTAATCCAGAAATTATCATATCATCTTTTAAATTCATTTGTTAACTCTGGGGTTTTCAATAAAAGTGACAAGTCGCGAAATATATGGTTTTAACTCTCGGTTTGCCTAACTTTCCGTCATTGAGACGTGAATTTTTTGCTAGATCAGATTTCTAGCTAAAGACTTATTTCCAGTATCTTTAAATCAATTGGAACCTACAAATGTGAAGGTGTACCGAGCCTTGTATACCTGTTCGCTGGGTGATGAAAATCGACAACAGCATGCAAAACGGAATAGCTGACCGCATATCTGCGGCAAATAATGCGTAGTTTGCCCTGAAGAAAATCTTCACGTCCAAATTAGTTTTAGAAACTGTACGCATGGATGCGAAACGTTGTCCATGATAGCTTTCGAACAGCAGCGCCTAAGAATATTTTAAAGAAAAATCCTACGTAAAATATTTATCCCAATACGCGATTGAAATGATGACTATTCCAAAAGAAGTAAGCACGAACTGTGAAGAAGACGACATAGTTCAATTAACAAAGACGCAAAGCCTAGGATGGGTAGGACACGTGGCAAGCATTGACCAAAGCAGACCACAAAAGTCAATGTCAATCTACGATGGCAGATGATTAGACGGCGTCCCTCCGGCGAATACGGTACTACACTCAGGTGGCGTAGTTAAACATCTTGAGGCTTTAACATCTTGATGTAACATCCACTGGGGAAAACAACAGGTACATGCATACCTGGGTAGCGACAAACAGCCAATGACAGGACTCTTAAAGTCCTTTGATTTTTCCAATTGAATCCACCACCGGTGAGCAGGCATCGGCTTGAAGATTGGTTGAGGCCCCTTTAGTATATTTCCTGCGGGAAATGCTTCCTGTCTTTGAGAAAGATTGTGTTTGCGGATGTCTTGGGTTTCTGATGAAAAGCTGTCTTTCTGACGACAGAAAAATATTTTCCTGACAAAGGGATACTTTTGGAGGTCTTTGCCCAAAACTGCGGAAAGAACACTTTTACATGAAAGGCTAATTTTCACTCTCGTGGCATGTTTTATTTGATAGTCAAATGGGTTGTTGCGTTGAAATGGATGGTATTATGAAGATTTAGGAGTCTGTTAATATATATTTAGGTCAAGGTTTTAGTTATCTATGTGTCCAGGATGACTGGACATTTAAATCATATTCGTATTTCAAGTAGTTTTCGAGATATTGAAGAAATAAGCTCTACACATTCGGCTAAATCTGCGAAATTATTTTGAATATGACGTAACTTTTGAAAAAAAAATTTTAAAAGTTTTTTTCGTTCATATATGTTCCTTATAAGTAAAAGGAACCTTCTCACCAAATTTCATTACAATCGGAAGAGGTCGTGTCCCACTCTTGGTCGTTTTGACATGGAATTACCCATATGATTCATATGTGTCGAACCATATTGAACTTAAGTAAACTTTTTGTTAAATTTTATGAAACTGTCATTTGCTTAAGCAAAGTGAGAAGCTGATAAATATTTTTTTGATTTTGTTTTTGATGGGGGAAAAGCCAGAACATTAGAATACAATAGTTTAGAATCCGGACAATTAATTTCTAATACAAACGAGGACGTTTACTTCTTAGGAGGGAAGAGTTAACAAACATTTTATTTCAGATTTTTTTTTATGACTTTACTCGGTAATTTAGAACTTGTGTCCATTAAACAAAAATTGCAAGTCTGGACGCTGACTTAGTGGGTAAAATCTACCCAGAGCTAAGGCCAGCTTGCAGGTGCTTATGAAAATAATTTTCAAATTGTACTAGACGAAGAGGACGACCACATGAGATGGAGAGACTGCATAGAAAACGACTTATGAATAATGTATATTCGAGATTGGCAACAGCAAGCGAATAAAGGAGAAGAATACATAATCATGCTAAAGATCACCTTCAGGTTCTACAGTCATAATATGATGATGATGATCTCAAAAGCAATTCCTGTGCAAATTAAGAAGAAAATGTAATTTTCGTTTGTTTCACATAAAAACCTTAAAGTTGTTGTATATAAAAGTTTGGAGTAAGCTTTCTTTTATTATAAACTCGTTTAGCAGCCAAATAAATGCTTTAAAACAGCTTTTTATTTAAAGAAAAAAGTTTTCAAATGACTTTAAAGACATGAGTAAAGTTTGAATTAAAGTCTGAGTTCATACGGCTCATGTCTAATTGACATCAATCTTCCTTTTTCTTCTTTGAGCATGAATTGACGTTCAAATGATTCATGTCATGTTGACGACATGTTTTTTTTTGCATAGTCGTAAGTATGCATGTGCGCTTTTTTGATAATGAAAACAAAAACAAAATTGAACAACGAATGAAAAAGCAAAGCGTACTGACAGCACATGCACCTGTGTACTCGTTTCTTTTAACCTCGTCCCTCTCGCCAATAAAGTAGCAATCATGTCATTAAAACATGAGCCGTATGAACGCAGACAAATGCTTTGTTGAAGTGCGAGAAAAAGCGAAACTGAAAATTTAAAAAATTAGTTTATTGTTATTTATTATCAAACTGAGCTTTCTGCTAAACTTTACAGAAATTACAGCGTAAAACAATTGGAATAAATAGTTTTGAAATTAACTAAGATAAGTAAAATTCGTTTGTTTTTTAATTCACTTTATCTTGTATTAAAAGTCATTCAAATACTTTTATCTTTCTTAAAAAAATAGATTTAATTACTAAAAATTTACCCGTTTTACTACTTTCATTTTATTTTGAGATAAATATTTGTTTATTTTTTTTTGTTGTTTTATTAGGATGGGGTTACCTTCATCACACTAGATATTCCACGCCATAATGATAGTCTGTAAAAAATTTTCAAAAAATTTGTTCATATTCATATGTTGTTGTTTTAAATATGTATGGATTCTGAATTCTATCAATGTTAAGGGATATTTTAGCGTATTAATTTTTTTGTTTAATACATTTTTTTTTTGTTTTTGTATGTTTTTTGTTTTGTTCAAAAGCGGGTTGCACAACTTTTTAAAAAATAAATGTATAATTTCTAATTGTTTAGATTCTTAAAACTCAATCCATGAATTCAATCAATTCCTAGTTTAATACCATTTAATTATTATTTATTATAATTAATAACATTTGAAAGCGTTCGTATTAAGTTTTGTGTATTTTTTTTTTAGTATTATTAGTTTCTATGCCAAAAAAATAGACACCTACTATACAGCCCCAACACAATATTTAAGTAAATTATGATGCAGCAAGCACAATTATACTCATTATACGTTTTTTTTTGTTTGTTTTTATTTTACTAACCCTTGCGAGGATTCACTACAAGCAGCAGAACTATCTAATCTATAATGACGATCGGCTTCAGTTTCAGAAATTCGTATGTCTTCTGAGCCACTGGGACTCATGTGTCTCGACGAATGATGTTCGAGTTGTCTTATAAGATCCTCAAGATTACGTATGCGTAAGGGCCCGGTGGCGGGAGCATCCTCTTCGTCGGGTGGCGGTTGTTGTTGCATCAGTGGCTGATGCAACTGATGCTGAGAGCGGTGATGATGCATAATGGGTCCAACGTGAGGACCGCCCATGCTGGATGTTTCGACCAGCAGGGCGTGCGGTGGCCCCTGATCGCATATATTCTCTCGAGAACTAGTTTTGGAACCACTCGAACGTTTGTATGGCTCTGTGGTGTAGCCCAGTTGAGCTGAAGCACATTCCTGTAGGGTTTTGCGTAACATTTCCTCACTGAGACTGCCACTGCCAACGGGTGTGTTGCCAGTGCCGGTGCCTCGATGTGAGGCTGCATTGCGTAGCGCTTCCAAAATATCTTCATGATAACCGTTGAGCGATTTTAATGTGCGTTCAACTTCCGATACTGCAGCACCGCTCGACGATGCCAGAGTACCGTCTTGTGTGATTAATTCTAAATTATCGGATTGACCATCATCGTGTACACCATGTACAAGACCGTAACCGTGTTTCTTTAAAATACCTTTTTCTGTGAAGGAGAGTGGGAGAGGGAAATGTTTTCAATGTACATAATTTTTTTTTTGTTTATTTGTGATTTGTTTTTTTTTAGTTGCATAATTTTTGTTTGCATTAATGTTAAAATAACTATCAGTTTTTTTGTTTTTGTTTTGTTAATTTTTTTATTATTGTAACTTTGTTGACGTTCAAATATATGAAGAGTGAACATAAAGACGGAGCAATTAAAGTGAATAAAAATATGAAAAAATACGTTTCTATATCAAAGTGCAAGTATGTAAATGGTGCTAAAATAATAATTTTTTTCACAAATCAGTCAATTTGTTTAACCTTAAACGTGTTATAAAAATTCTTATGGCTAATTTCACCACTTTTATTTAAATATTAATTCTTATTTAAATAAGGTTTTTAATATAATATTATTTTTATTTGGTACATAATAATCGAATTTTAGGCATATATTCAAATTAATTGGTGAAATCGACCATTAGTGTTTTTAGAAATTTATAGAATAAAGAACTGTTTTGATTTCAATATTTTAACTTGATTATTAAGTTAACAAGAATCGTGCCTTAACTTCGCATTGGAGTCTCGAATCTAAATGATCGTACTTTTTTCAATACTTGTGAAAGAAATATAAAAAATGTTCCAGAAAATCTAAATTGCTGTAATTTTATCACGATTCTCAAAATAAATTATTTAATACGATATTTTGCTAATTTATGGCTGCCGTGGTAATTTTTGTGCAATATTGATGCTTGGTTGTTGAAACGGAAGGTTTATAAGTACATTTTTGCATGACAAAGTCCTTGTTTCTGTAATAGATTTATCATTTCGCTATAATATTTTTCTATAACACATAAATAGATTCATTCCTTTAACATTTATAACACATACAATAAATATTTGTGAAAGACATAAAATAATTAAATTATTTATAATTCTTGTGATATTAAAAAGTTCATAAATGATATAATTTTCCAATAAAGCGATTTTCTGAACTACAAATTTAAAACATTTGAAAGAATATGAAAATTTTGAATTTATATTTTTTTTTTTTATTTATTTATTTATTCAACTGTACGTAATCAAAAAGCCTTTACAGGCCGAAATTTTCCGAATTACCAGTAAAAATTTATAATCTTTTGAATTTCTTCGTTTAAAAAAGCATGCCTAGTTTCAATAAAATCGGTCACACCAACTGCCCATGAAACCGCTACATAGATAAGAATTTTTTGATATTTTATTTATCATATGTGACCTTCTCCGAGAAAAGGGACCTAGTGCTTGAAAATGAAGTTTTGAGAAAAACGCATTTAAAGTATTCTACACCCTTTTAGATACCAGAATCCACTCTTAAGTCCAAACCCGTTTTTTGAAACACTAGGTCCCTTTTCTCGGAGAAAGCCACATATGACGAAAAACATTATTGATTCTTCAACAATCATTTCTTTGACTACACCGTCATATTACACATACGGTATGGATGGCTCATGTCTAAGCTGGTTTTAAAAGGGTCTAGTAAAACTAGGTTATGACAAAAAATGTCAGTGTTTGTCGAAACTCTATTTATTTTCCTAGAAAGCACTAATCTGTACTCACTGTAGGCCTTATTCCTTGCTTCTTCCGCTTCTTTACTTAGCATACCGATATGAAGCTTTTTTTAATGGTTGCGGTACTGCTTTAAAATGTTTTTTTTTAACATATTTAACTTGATCTATAGTAAGTTTTGCATATCTGTAAAGTCCTCGTTCATGTTATGAAACATTTGCTGCAAAACATTTCCGTTTGTAAATGAAAGGGGAAGGACGGATGGAAATGTGTACCTTGTTTCGTGAACAAGCAGTTTTTGTGAGTTTGTAATTGAAAGAAAGAGAGAATGTTATTGAAAGAAAGAGAGAAGTCATACAAAATGCTTAATTGCTGCAAAACATAAATTTTTATTTTATGAACACGAATGCAGTTTCAAAAGAGAATTGAAGAAAGTTTCCGCAGCAAATGTTGCATAATATGGACGAGAACTAAAGAATTTAATTTCCCCATTGCAATTAATTAGTTATTTACACAGCTCTTCAACTAAAAACAATCTCATTTTTAAAATTATATATAAACATTTTAGGAACTTTAAAAATTTAAGTCACAAGTGTTGTCATTCTTCATTTTATTAACTTAAATATGATAAAATAATCATTTGCTAATCGTAAAAATCATATGGTCTTTTTTTAACTACCTCTATTTTCGCTCCAATTGTCAATAAATTGTCCATACACCAATGTAGAGTGTAGCCCATAAGGGATTAGGACTATTCCAAAGTTAACCCAAATGTATGGAAAAATATGGTATACAAATATTATTATCTCGAGCTTGTTTATTAACATAGGATTTAAAATATGGTATATTTAAAATTACGATGTCCTTGGGCAAGACCATATAACCCAGCTTTGCAATACCTTGGAGTAGTCGTAAAACTACTCTCTGGAGTATAATTTATTAGCTTTGAAATCATTTAAAAGCGAAAACATGTCGTTAAAAAACGAACACTTTTTAACAATGACATGGTCCATGCTTGCATTACATTGGACCAGTCCAGGGAGTAGACCATTTGATTAAAATGAATCTGGTAGTCCAAAAAAATTTGCAGGGTATATTAAATTCTTAATAATATCAAGCCTTAAAGTATGCACTACTTTTTGTTTGCAAAAATTTTATGACAAGTTTAGTGACTTGAACCAGCAATTAAAAGTTTTCATACTGTTCTGAAAATATTCGAGAAATTTTTTTTTGTTTATTCCCGGTTTTTATTTTGTTGAAAAAAAGTTCAGTTTTAGAGGCTTCTAGATTTGCGCAGCTCTTCTTAACGGTTATTGATATCCCCACACTGAGCACCCTTGCATGGACTTAACTTAAATTTTTAAAAAATAAGCAATTTTTGCTATAAATGTTTATTTCATCTCTGTTCAAAACTACATCATTTAATTTTTAAAATTTAGTGATCGAAAAACAGAGGTTTCGACACCAAAATCCCTCTGTGCGGCATTGCGACAATAAGGACAACTCCAGTGCAATTAAAGATTGAAATATAGATTGCTGTTTTTCATACGGGATTCCCCTGGACTAAAATCCCGGAAAATATTTCGGGAAATTTGTGCGGAAATTTCCGGGATTCGTTTTTTAATTAAGGGGAACTTTACTGCTGATTGTGGTTATAAATGAGTTATGCCAACAAACAGATGTAAATTAAAATCCGGTAAGTAAGGCAATGTTTAATGTTTGATCTCTGCGTTTTCGAAATAGTAAAGAAGAGGGGTAAAAATGTACGCAATTTTAAAATCTTTTGGTGATTCAGGTTCAGATTAGCTGCGTAAAAGATTTTTTTGATTAGAATCTGGCAAAATGACAAAAGTGAAAAATTAACATTTGGAGAAAATTTGAAAGCAGAAAATAAGAAAAAAAACGCTTATTCGATTCATAGAAAATAATTTTCTTTAAAAAAGCAATTGCAAGATATTGAAGGATGTGGTGAAAAATTAAGTCTCCAGAGAGTCAGTAGAAAGTGAAAGCGCACCTTAATAAAATTGGAACTATGGTGTCAAACGATTTTTTAAATGCGCATTTTGTAGTAAAATTCTATTTTCAAAGAAATAGTTTGTAATATTTAGTTTAAATCATGGTGAAATAAACAGGTGGCAGCACTACGCCAGATGACGATTTTTTGCTCTTGCATTGTTTGAATGGGCTTATGTCAAAGTTTTGTTTATGTTTACAAAAAGTCCACGTTTTGTGCTGTGATTATTGTATTTTAATAAAATTTTTGATAATTTTAAATTAAAATAAAGAAGATATTGACCATAATTAAACAAAAATTGGCTAAAAATTTATTAATTTCATCACGTTCAGCGTAAACGGTGATATAATTTAAATTTTTGTTGTAATGTTGTATTTGCTGCCGTAACGATGCCACCTTCTTATTCCACCATGGTTTAAATTATTTTACTTATTTGGGTTTATGTCAATGCTGTTGGCTTTGCATACAGGTATGAAGAACTAAAATTTTAAAATTTTTTTACTAGCGCTTAATGCATTGATAGACTTAATTAATAGATTTCATGAATTGTAATTTGTTTTTTCTTCCAAAAAAAAAAAACTGAATTATATTTTGCACCATTTTATATTAAGCGGGAATTCCCGTTATATATAAAAACAAATCCCGCTTTCCCGGGAGATATATAAGCCCGAATAAGAAAAAATCTATTATTATAACCTCCACCATAATTAGTTGTGAAGAGAGTATATTAAGTTTGTCATTTGGTGTGAAACTTTTTTATTATTCATCTCAGACCCCATAAAGTATACATATTCTGGTTCCTTGACTGATTCTAAGTCGATTTAGCCATGTCCGTCTGTCTGTCCGTTTGTTGAAAACACGCTCACTTTCGAACAACTCAAAAGAAATGAACAAACTGGTGCCAAATTGCTTGTAGTTATCCTAAGCAGTTTGGGATTGAAATTCAGCCAAATCGGACCAGAGCTTTGATTCAAAATGTGGAACCACCACCTAAAAAAAATGATAATTTTGTTACAAAAAATAACATAAATGGTGGAACAAGGCACGGAATGAGATAAGATTTTGCAAAAATTTGTTTTATTCGACTAGAAATCACGCTGAAAAATTTCGTGAATATCCGTCCATAATTTACCCTAGGCCCCATATAAACACTACTCCCGGAACACAGTTTATTACGCCTAAAACCGTAAAAAATAATGCTATCATAACAAAATTTGAATTGAAACTGTTACTCAAGCTAGTTTAAATTGCTAAATAATTTAATAAAGATCTAAACCTCAAACCAACCAATTTTAACGCTGATGTCTGTTTTTATAAAGATAAATTAAAAATAAATAGACATCATATAGATATCCCTCCTGAAATATTCAAACAGTCGGTGGAGGGTATTAAAGATTCGGCACAGCCGAATATAGCACTCTAACTTGTTTAGATTTTCAGTTTGTAGTATTATTGATGGGTTTTTTAAAAAGTGTTTTTTTCATTTGGTAAAAACGTTAATTACACATTTATGAACTTTTAATTTATCTTAAGTTAAATAGATCTATTAACTATGAACTAATCTAGCCATTTAGAAAACTGAGTTCAAAGAAAAAAAAGTAGTAAACAACTAAATCTACAAATATTATTTCATAACAAAAATTTTGTTAATTATCTAGATAAATACACATTTAATTCAAGACTTAAAACATTTTATAAGTTAAAGAATTTCTTTAAATTAAAATTTAATAAGAAATAAAATAAGACATTTATTGCTTGGGGCTCAAAAATATAAAAAAAAACAAAGAACTAAAATAAAATCTATTTTTGGAAATGTAAAAGATCAAAAGAAAAATTATAAAACATTGAACGCCAACAAAGTTTAACTATATTTAAATGTTTAAAAGAAATAGTAATAAAAACCAAAATAGTTGTAAATAATTAAAATAGTAAGAGAAGAAGTTAAGAGAGTTAAGACAGAAAAGTATGTATTACTTGATAAAAAAAAATTAGATTAATGTTAGTTTTTTTGCTAAAATCATCTAAATATTACAAATGTACGTTACGATAACAATGAGAGTATTAAAAAAACACGTACGGTTTGCCTATTTTTTTTAACAATAAACAAAAAAAAAAAATACAAATTACTAGAAAGAGAAAATTACCTGAATGCGTTTGATCATCATCACTGCCAGTATAACGGCGACTGTGAATACTTTTATCACGGCTGGGAAATAAATGAGAAATTTACAGATTTATATGATGCTCTTTGAAGGCTTTGCAAATGGTTTTTTTTTCTTATAGAGATTTACCTGAAACCTGGTTGATTGGCATAAACTAATTTATTGGAACCATCTGGAGAAACCTCTTCCGTTGAGTGATGATTTGCGGTAGTGACTGCAGCTCCGTAGGCCTTTGTCATTGGCTTTTTTGTATAGGGAGGATCGTATTTAAGGGTGGTGGTCTTGCGCCTGGTTTATCAATGATTCGTCCAGTGTTTATGTGATTATTAGGTTGTTAATTATTATTTATTAACGGTTTTTTCATTTGATTTAATTAGAGAATATTTGTTTTTGGTTTTTGAGGTTTTTTGTTTGTTTGTTAAATATCGTTTGTTTCGATTTGATTATGATTTGTAATCGATTATTAATGATTATGATTTTGGTATATAGATATATATATATTTTTTGATTTGATTTGGCGCAAATTGTTTTTTTTTTTCGTTAAGGTGGTTTAGTTTTAGTTTTGTTGATTTGGAGATATCGTATACGTTTTTGGTCAATGATGATTTTAGTTGAACAATTTATTTATTTAATTTATTCAAAGTTATCAATTTAAATAAATAGTTTTGTTATGCGACCGTGATGTTTTGATAAATTTTGGTATAGATTTTTTTTGAGAATTTTTAATCGATTGTGTGGAATGGAGGAAAAACGAATTTGGAATAATAACAATAAAAATATGTGATTGATTATTAAAAGTATTTTTGATTGTTCGTTGTTTTTATACAAAAGAAAAATGATAATAGTTCGCAATATAATATTAGTAAGAAACGAAAGAAAATTTAATAGAAATAATAATATATATTCAAGAATTAATGATGATAATATTTGTGAAAAAAAAACACAAAGCTTTAAATATTAAGAGGGTTGGTTTTTAATAAATGTATATTTTCTTTTTGGTTTAACTGCTGTTTAAGCTAAATTAAATATAATAAATTTACTTAAGTAGATAACCTGAGCTTTTAAATATAGAGGAGTTACGGTAAGCGGAAAAAGATCAATAGTAATTTTGAATGATCAGTTCATATTAAAAGACAAAAGTTCATTTAACCGAGAAGAAGCTCGAGAAAAGATACTCATCCTCCGCCTTGATTTGTGTTAAATCATCTATATCTTTTGTTTTCCTCTCAATCTACAAATATGAAATGTAAAAAGTTTTTTGTATCTCCTGTAAAATGTGCTGAAAGGGAGTTAACAAGTTTGCCCTACAAGCAAAGAGTATTATTTAAAAAACCAAAAATTGTTTTTTTTTTATTTCTAAAAGGGATTTACTTAACAAAAGTAACATTTCGGAAAAATCACTTGATGGAAACGAAAATCTCTTTAAAAAAAATAGTTTTCATCCATTTTAATGGTCTTCGTCGTTGTTAACACTAGAAGAGAAAACACATTTTCTCAATATGGTCGCCAACAACAAAACAATTTGCAACAAAAATTTTTTAAATATATTATGGTTACTTTTGCTTTATATTTGTCACCGGCAACCATATTATGGTTAAACGTGTCCGCGGTGGAAATGCCATAACCATATAATGGTTGACTCCGAACATATTACCATACAATTACACTACGTGACAATTTTTTGACCAAATAAATTGCACACCTAATCTTTATGTTTCCCGCTAAATCCGAATATGAAGCCAGAATTGTCAAAAGTAGAACAGTTTTTTAGATATTCCATTCAACGCCTGAATTCTCTACCCCTAGCTTAAGTGTGAGATATACAGGGGTGTCATGGAAAACGAAAACGTGAAACGAAAGAATTTAGAGAGTCGTTTTTCAATAAGATTTCTGTAACGAAAATTTTTTATGATAACTATTATAAAAATAATGCTCTATTAAACAGAATTTTTTAACAAAAATTGTAAAAATTAGATTAAAAGTTTAATAAAAAGAACTACCAAATTCTTTCGTTTTACGTCTTCGATTTCCATGACACCCCTGATAAAGACAAAAAAAAAACACACACAGTGTAGTAGTTTTGCCCATCTTTGGTCTAAAGGGTCGATACCATATTCGAGCTTTTGCTAGAAACACAACTGCGAATATGTAAAAGAATTGTTTCTACTTCATATGCCGGCGAACGACGTTTTAGTTTTGAAGTATTTTAGTAAATAAAATTACTTTTTACTTCAATAATTTAATAATTGTTTTTTTTTTAATTTTATTTTGAACATTTAAAATAAAAATAGAAAGTAGCTTGCTATAAGTTCACAGCTATCAAATATTTGACAACCTACACGTAACCACTAATATTTTTAAACAAATTTTTGCTTTTGCAAATCGTTCGATAGATCAAACATTATCTAACAGTTTCTTAATTAAATTTTAAAATTATCCTCATACAAAAATATAATATAATATAAGTATGTTAAAAAAAAATTGTTAAAAATAATGCTTAAGCTTGATAAATTTACTGGTCATGCTTTTTTTGAATTTTTGTCAAATATTTGTTAGGTCTGAACATACCATTAGTTTTGTTTTTTTTTTAATGGTTTATATTATAAATTATGTATAAAGGTTAAGTTATTCGTCTATATTATATGCCAAATTAATTAAAAAAAAATTTTTTTTTTTAATTTTTACTAAGTAATTTTTCGTATTGGGGTTCTAGTTGTGTTCCTAGCATAAGACATGGAACATTACCCTGCAAAAATTATTGGACACCTTGATCCATTTAAGATAAAATGGACTGCTTACAACATGGTCATGGGCCATGTCGTTCTTAAAAAAGAGTTTGAAGCAGGGTTTAAAACACTGTAGTCGAATGTCGAACAAAAAAAAAGAAAAATGTATGTACAACTTTTCGCTTTTTGAGTTGGTTTGACAGCGACTGTTTATATTTAATGAATCCAAATATAAAAGCAACCGTTTGTCTAATGACAAATACAGAAATGGAAGAAATGGCAGTTTTTCACTTTAACTGCAGTTTTTTAAACGCTGGTTTGTTGTTAAAAGACATGTTATCGTTTTTAAACAACTTTAAAAATAATCCCCTGGAATTCACCACGGATTAGTTTAAAAACTATTTAACTAGTAGTATGTATGAACATGGAGTAGTTTCAAGACAACTACGTTGTAATGCAAATTTGGGTTACATGGTCCAGCCCTGGGATATCGTAATGTTAAATCGACCATGTTTACCCATGTTCTGTAACTATAGTGAGAACTTCTCGCATCGAAAAGATGCGAAACAAAATATGTGTATCTGTTACTTATTTCGAAAACTATTAAAAGAGATTACGTCGTTACGTTATAAATGTCATAACATTGCACTGGAAGCTTATGTGACATTGCAGACGTTGAGAACGCCAGTAGCGCTGGACTTGCTTCTTTCAAAATTCGGCCGGCATAATTTAACAAAGTATCTCTTGTTTTACTAAACAGTATATTTTAAAGCATGAAATTAAAGTACTTGTTTTAAAAAATTAAATTCTTTTAAAAGCTTAAACAACACTTAAACTTAAAACCAAAGCCCTTTTAAAAATTTCATTTAAAAAAACTTAAAATGTTTTTCTTTTTTTTTTTCTTTGTTATTCTTTCATGGGTTTCATATACAATTGTTATTATCTTTTATGTATTTAAAAGTGTGTGTGTGTGTGTATGTATGTTTTATTTGTTCATTTTATTTGCTTTGTTGTTGTAATTATTTGGTAATGTATTGATGTATGTATGTATGTATTTAAAATTATTTGTTAGTTTCGGTTAGTATGTGTTAGAGTTTGTAAGTATGTTGAGTAATTAGTTAACTGTTTAATAACTTGCATACATACAGTTATATACATATACATACATATAAGTATAAATAGTTATATTTTTTTTTAGTTTTGTTAGTATTTTTTTTTTAATATTTTATAATAAGAAGAAGATGTTATTGCAAATTAAAAGAAATGCACATACAATAATACACAAACAAAACACACAAATGCAAATAGATTTAAATGTTTTTGTATGTGTATTTGGTATGATTTGTTAGTAATCCTTTAGTTTTTTTTTTTTTTTCTTATGAATTTGTGAAATTCATTTGTTAAAGTATTTTTATATATATTTTAGCTCAGTAGAAAGCACCACCATAACTCAAAAAAGACAGTGTAGATGAGAGAAATGTGTGAAATAGATGTGATGTGATATTTCTTTAGAAGACATCACGTCTTAGAAAGATGATGAATTATTTTTTTTTTTTATAAGAAAATTTAATAAAATTGAATTTAATGTATTTTACGCAATGCACATTTTAACAAAAAAATCTGGTGTACCAAAGTGATTTAAGAGATTCAATGACTATTGTCCCTTTCGGAGCGGGTGGGGGTCTTAGAAGTTATCTTAGGCTCTTAATAAAGACAATAATCAAAGTATCTCTATTTTCAGAATTACAAATTAAATGTAGATGTGTGTAATATGTTTAATGTAAAATAATGAACTACTCACTACATTAAATTGAAAAGCAATGTTAAACGATTAAGAGCTAAGCATATTTTTTTAACATTTTCAAAAAAATTATGGTTTTTTTTTAAATTTTGTTTAATTTTAACTAAATCCTACTTAATAAAATTTAATTACGTACTCCCCGCGCCTTCTTCTAGGATATGATACTTAATAATTTTTAATTTTTTTCATTTAAGGTAAAAATGTTTTCAACTTACCTTTTAGGAAAATTAAAAAAAAAAAAAAACGAAAATTTATTGATTGAATTTGTAATCCTATTAGACTTTCAATTAGTTTATTACACAGAAACAAAAATATGCAGTTATGACAAATACTTTTTGCTGTTGAGCAATTTGTATTTGTCGCAAGTAAAAAAAGTTCATTCATATTTTATTATTATTTACCACAAAAAGATCAAATAGTTTAATCCAAAAAAATTTTAAATATCTCGTTACCTTGTAAATTGTCCTTTTTTTTTAGTAATGGTAGCACAGTAGTGCGAAAAATATAAAAAAATGTATTTTTTTACAACGTAATATCTTTTTTATAAATTAAAATAAAATCTAAAAGTGAGAATAAACGGATTATGAAATTTGCCGAATGATATTTGAGATAAAGACACGATTTCTGCGGTTGCCAAATTGTTATGGAGTTATAAGCACATTTTTAGTTACAACAAATGCAACTGTTACTGGGAAAGATCTGAATGCTAATTCTATTTGTAGTAAGGTAAACATTATTTACCATTAGTCCTTTTTATTCTCTGTGTTGCTATACATTTTTCAATACCTTTTCAATACCCAAAATTTAACTTAAAATGAAAAAAATTTTGTGCAAAATTAATTGACTTGTCGCATGTCGCCACACATTTATTTTAAGCCAACAGTAACGGAATGTAAAAATCAACATGCACAAGCGGTTCTGACGTAATTTCAATTTCAATACGCAATGGCCTTGTGGCTTTGTAATGGTGTCAAAATTACGTCAGAAACACATGCGCATGTGGCTTTTCACATTTCGTGCAATCTAGGTTTTAGTTTTTAAAGCAACTATACCCGATTTTTTGGGCAGGTTGTTCAACATTTTCTGTTTGTGCTCAATTAAAATTCCAAACTGGAACCAAACATCGATATTGTGCTTTCCGGTCGTTTGGAAGTAATCTTGATTTCAACAGACAGACGCGTATGTTTAATCGACATAGAATTACTCAAGGACGCAAAATAAATGGGTTGTTAGATGGTTGTTTAAAAAGTTTTACATGGAATAACAAATCAAGTACACCCGCATTCACCACTGTGGTGGAGGATATGAAAACATTAAATGTTACTTTAGGCCGTTTCAGATTATGATTCAAGTCTTACGACTTTCATAAGATTTTGTTAGAAAGAAATTTGTCGCGATTATAAGATTTGCCACCCAGTGAGATAAGGCTATATGACAGGTTGTCATTTTTATCCTTTCCACATCTGGCCTTTCGTAACACCATTTGCACTAAGCATTGAACTCCGCTATTTTGATTTCACACTTTCCCAAATATAGGTACATATTAAAAAATATTAGTAGTATGTCGTTAACTAAAACGCAAAAGGTACTAACTAACCGAAAATTAAAAATCCAAATGTTCATAGATTCTGATGTATTGCATCAAATGTCCACAACAAATTTTGGAATCTTTCAACGAAAATTAGCGATTTTATTTATAAAAACAAACGGCTCTATCTACAGAGACTATATGATAAACGCTAAAGCTGCCCACACACGAGTGATTTTTTCGCGTGCCATTTCTGCTCACACGATGAACAAATCACAATATCGTTTAACGTCACAAACAAAACAAGAACTGTGGAGCGGATGATGCAATTTCACATTTAATAATTTATTTAATTATTAAAAAAAAAAAAAAAAAAAAATTATAAGTAAAAATAGGCGTTCACATGTAATTTTATAAAAAAATATGAAAATAGCATCTCCGCAATACATATAATTTGACGTCTCGTTGTACACTAAAATTAAACAAGACCTCGAGCTCGAACAAATCACACGTACAAATCACTCGTGTGTGGACAGCTTAAAAGACAGTACTAACAGTTTGCATAAAATGCAACATCGTCAAACTGGTAAGTTTTTCAAGAAAAATAAATTATGAACAGTTTAAGGCAATTTATCACATTTAATAGATTTTTTCATCTCCTCATATTTGAAGCAACAACGTCATAAGTAAAAAATCGGAAATTTTGTCATCTGTTCATAGACGCTTTAGTTAGGGCAGCCGGTATTTGTTATATCACAGAGGCGAAAATCCTTGCGCCCAAAAGCGTTTTCATTGTGTATTTAATATTTATGTAGCTCTTTTCATCATAGTGTCTTTACGCCCACGGACATATAGACATTTTCAAAAGTCTCATAGTGTCCTTCGACATGTTTATTTTATATTATTTTGCATTTATTTTTCATCCCTGATGCAATGAAAAATATAATTGTTTAGGAAAATTTCTTAAACTGATAAAGTCAAATGGGATGACAAATTTCTAACCGTATTCCTTCTAATATTCCTAACACATTGCATTCACACTATAACACTTGAACGTTTAACTTGACTATTTGTAATGTTTGAAACGGCCTTTAGTCCTCGTCTATATAATAAAACACACTTTCTATAGTTCTTGTTTCTCGTTAAAAACTACGTTAGTGTCCATACAGTGAAACTTGCGTTTTATGGAAGATGTTGAAAATGTAAAAGATGCACTCACACATAAAACATCTAACATCTACTATCAATCCAAAATGTCACGACTGCTAAAAAATATTTTTAAAATACATTTTTTCAACAAAAATGCCAAATTTTTTTGGAATCCATTTTGCTTAAAATCATAAAAAAAATTAAACAAGAAAAAAAACTCACAAAAATGGAAAATCTTAACAAATAGTAACGCTACCTTCTTTCTAGTGATGACACTAAAAAATCGGAAGATTTTGAAAGAGATACGATCATCTTGTAAATATGTTGACTTTAAGCTCTATGTATATTTCTTATTCGAAAATTTCATCATCTTCGCAAATTGATGGTAGATATTAGAATGTTGGCAAGTGTGGCAAGTGTAACAAGTGTATTACAGTATTTTTAATGCCATACGTCTTTCTTCTACGTCCTCTCAATTACAAACTCACACAAAATGCTTGAATACGAACCAAGATACACTTTTCAATTCGCCTTTTCCCTTTCACAATGAAACTCATTTACTTCGCATTCAAAGTTTCATAATATGGACGAGAACTAATAAAATTTAAATTTCTACAGGTTTTTAGTTAAAAATCAAAATATTAATTCTTAATTTCTCGTCTATTTTATTGTATTTTTCTAGTTAAAAACAACGATAATAAAGATAATAAAGAAATATGAATTCCAGATATCCACTCTGCGCTTTCATTCAAGTGAAGATAAAACGCACATGTAGAGATTTTCCGCAACTTCTGGCGACCCTGTGTGTTACTGTTTTAAAAAGGATTATTCAATGTTAATTGTTGTTATTATTTAAAGTTGTTTTATAATGTTAGTTAACAGTTAAATTTCCCTAAATTAATATTTTTATAATTTTGTATTTGAATTGGAATTAAAATCAAAGTGATTTCAACCAAACTGCCACAAGTTTTAAGTGGAAACAACAAAATGTTAAGCGACTGCAATTAAAGTCATTGTGGCGTGGTGTAGTGGTTCAAGTGTTTGCCTACAAAACCAAGCACCCCAGTGACGATTCCTGGCAGAGGACGAAACTATTTCATCATGGTTTTCGAGTTTTTAAAATAAAGAGTCTTTAACAATCCCCCTCCAAACAATCCATCTAAGAAGCCCTCTGACTATCCCTCCCCCTTAAAAAGAGAATAAAATAATGGCAAAGGCCAGACTGCCGCCACCATTAAAGATTAGCAAGGTTCCCTACCACTACACCACAATATTCGGAGGGGGTTGTTTCTAGGCAACGACAGATGGCAACCTTATTATCCTAGAACCTGCTACAGAAGAACAGTCATCTACTTAACTACAGACTGAGCGATACTGCAAGAGCTAAGACAGTGCAATTTTACAGCCTTACCTACTACAGCAGACCAATCATCTAAATACTTAGCTGGAACAACAACCGATGGACGAAACTGATAGAAGGCACAAAAACATTAAATGGATCGATACTCCAAAAACAAAGACACGAAAACAACAGCAACAAATCGTGTGATGGAGACGCTTTGTAAAAGCCATATGCTCCCAAAGGGGATAGTGGAAAACAATCACTGTCAACAAATCGATTGCAATAAAATTTTATGAAATGCAAAAAATTGATTCAATCGTTTTTATTATTTACACTGGCCAGCAATATTGAATACATGACTACTAGTTAAGATTTAAAGGTTTAAGTCAGAATAAAAAAACTTTTTCGAAATGTTATTAAACTTTTAAAGAGAGCATTAACATAAGAAAACAAAAGGAAATTCAGGAATCTTGAAAGGTAATATTAAGATCTTAAATCCAAAGTATCAAATTTTGTACATTAAAGGCACATTTTATTTTCGTTAAAAATTTTAGATCCTTGTCAGAAGCGTCTTGGTATAATTTCAACCAAGTTCTCGACTGTTTGCTTTGGAACATTTGAACACTGTGCTTGAACTCTCATCTAAAAAAGCCCACAAATTTTTGATAGGGATAAAATCTGGGCTTTGGTTTGAGCATTTCATTGTTTGAAATTTTTGCTTTGACAACTAATCCTTAACGACAAGTAATTGCTCTGGGTATTGAATTCGGTCCTCAAAATCGGGTAAATTGCCTTCTTGGATCCGAAGGTAATCTTCTGTTTTGATTATACCATTGACTTTTACTAGTGTACCTAAATTCCAAGACGTTAATCAAGCCCAAGCCATCAAGCTTCCACCTCCATGTTTCGTCGTTTCTTTTACTTGGTGCTTTTTAAAAATTTTGTAAGGGTGGTGCCAGAAGTACTTTTTTCCATCTGACTGATAACAGTATATTTTGGTTTCATACGACCATATTACCCGCTTCCAGTCCTCTACACTTAAATTTTTGTGTTCCTTGCTTAACATCTTTACCTGATGCTGGTGGTTTTTTTCTGTTTTAAAGCTCAAACCAGACAAATTTTTCTTAGAGCCCTGTGTGCAGCCCACTCACATACTGGATTGTTGTTTGTTTTTTTTTTTTGGTCATTTCAACAGTTCTATTTTTAGGCCAGCGGATAATTTTTTAATCTGAATTTAAGTTGGATTTTTTTTTATAAAAATTGACAATAAAATAATTTGTTATTAAAGTATCTTTTTGCTTAAATGATACAAATAACGGTATATAACAATTAGTTTTTGCTCATTATTTTTTATTGCCAGATTGAAAAAGTAAAAACGGGTAAAAGTAGATACATATACTTTTTTCACAAAATTAGCGTAATTTTCGGTTTGACCTTTGAATTTCTAAAAAATTTTTAATTTTTTGCTTTTAAATACTTAATTAGTTTTAATATATCCAAAATTCCTTTAAGTGTAGATAAAATCAATTTACGATTACAATATTTTAAGGCTCTGACAATGGTATATATGTAGATAAATATGTCTGCATAGGAATCATGTTATAGAAAAAAATGGTTTAAGGCCTTTAAAAAAGCTTATAAAATATGCTCAGATTTTTAAATATACGAGTCTTTAAGACATGTTAAAAATGATATTGGTGTAGGATCATAACACCAGTATGGCACCACTGCTCTATTTGACCACCCATTTAACAGCTGATAGTTGCTTTTGTTTAATAAGCTTTGAAATTTCATTATAAATCGACTTACACCAGAGAAACGCGTGCAAATTGTTTTAATTAAAATAATTGTTATATTCGTCAAACTCATCGTTCACTTCTTTCATTTTATGGCGTACATAATCGAGCTTCAGATCGACTTATGCGAAGAACAATAGATCGTTTTTCGACCACATTTACTATAAATGATAATGTACATCCCGTGCGATGGCGAACAGCGCGCTCTGAAGAAGCTGAAGCCGCTGTACAGGAAAGCATTGAAGATAATCCTAATCTATCAATTCGTAGCCGAATTGCAGTGGAAGGATTTTACGAATGGATCTTGGCTAAAAAGCTTTTAAGATTCTACTTGGGCAGGAATTAAAGCCAAACGACCATCGTATGCACCGCCAATTTGGCGAATGTGCTGAAGATTTTGATGAAAAAATTATTCTCGTTATGACCCAATTGATTGGTTAGATCGTGTGATTTAAGGCCATTGGATTGAACAGCTGGAAATCAACTTTCGAAGAGTTTTCGGCGAAATACGGCTGCAAATGCTACGTAAAGTGGTTGAAAATTTGTCTTCTAGATTGCACATTCTACGCGCCAGCTGTGGCGGCCACATGGCTGAAATCATTTTTAAACATTAATTTTATAAAACTTCTTTCGAATAAAGCCCGTTTCATTGATATTAAAAATATATTTCCTTGTTTTATTATGATTTAAAGTTGTGTCACTCTATAAAAAACACCCTTTATTATCCAAAGAAATAAAAAACAGTACCGGTGTTTAATAATATTAAGAAAGTGGCAACGCCAACAAATTTTACACAGTGTCTCTCATCGAAAGATGTTGTGTATTAAAATACTTAAACACACAAGATTTAACCATCCTCATTGGTTGCCTTTGAGTGCCTTTAACATAAACAAACGACTAGAGTCGAAACTCTGAAAAAAATCAATTTTTTGAAAATTCCGTTTTTAAATTGTTTCTATTTTTTTCGTTTTTTAAGATCGTTAAGTCTATCTTTATTGCAATATTTACTGTAGTAAACCTAAGTCCGTGTCCGTACTATGAAACATTTGCTGTAAGAACTTTCTTCAATTCTCTTTTAAAACTGCATTCGTAACCATTTAATGAAACTTATGTTTTGCAGCATTAACGTATTTTGTATGCCTTCTCTCTGTCATTTTCTTCAAACTCTTCTTCTTCCCTACAAGCTAATAACATTTGTTTGTACCCGAAGAAAAGTACACTTTTCCTTACATTTTTCCCTGTTACAATTATTTAATTCAAACTTAACAAGTTGTCAATAACTTAAAAAAAAACTTTTAAATTTTGTAATATTATAAAAGGGGTTTTAAAAGGCCTTTCATTTGCCGGCCTTTGTATACATATTTAAGTTATTTTACTAAAGAGTAACACATGTTACTCTATTATATATTCATTAATATAAATGCTTATTTAATATCATTTATGTCATATAATAGTGGTGGTATTAAACGCATTAATTGCACTTGATTTGTTGTGTTAAAAAAAAATGCAACATCACGATGAAATTTTTTTTTAATAAAAGTGCATAATTAATGAGTAACATTTAATAATATTGAACAGTTACATTAAGTATTAGGGTTTCTAAACGAGCAAAAAATCGCGGGATTTACCGAAAAAAAAATTTATAACTTTAGACGCGACATTTTCTTCAAACCCATATTTAAGTTTTTGTTAGATTAATTTACACTAGATGACAATAGCGGTTTTCACCCTTTGTATTAAGTATACTACTCTGTTTTTCTTAATACGATTTTATACCACAAAGCATGAGTGTCTTTTTCGTAAGTATTGTAAATTAATGAAGTTGCTGAGCAAGGGACAGAGACAGATATAGTTTCGTCAACTGTTTTATTCTGGGTTATTTAACAAACGTGTTTACTACAACTTTTTGTTAGATTTTTCAACCACAGCGTAGTAAATTTTAGTATAATACATTTTGTTGTTGCAGTGTTGTTAATCTAAGTATTTTATTTAATTAATAAGATTCACAAGGACTACAAGGGACTTTACTATCAAGGGTTAAAAACCGCTAATGTAATTTTTCGATATGAAAAAATAGATGCATTATCATAAAGCAGTTTGAGTAGCACTCCAGTAAAAAATTTTAATATCTTGCAAAGCACTAATGGCACATTTTAAAAACTTAAGGCACAATTATGAGCTACGTAATAAGACATGCACAGAAATGCAGTAACATTTCAAGTGGCACGGCATTCCTTTACTACGTAGCAGGTTTGTAAGGGAGAATACAAAGAAAAAATAACTGTAAAAACAAGTTTTTTATGGGCTATATAAAGGGCTTTTTGTGTCAAAAATGTATTGGGAACTCACTATATTAAATTCATGCCTTCCGTAAGCGAGACGGTAAGCGAAACTCTGACATTTCTCCCTTACAAACATTTTTATTGGGACAGGGTCTTGTTTTTAAAATTCTAAAAGTGCTTAGGCAATTAATCGAGAACTTAAAGCTTAGTAATGAAAATAATAATACAATTGTACTTTTTTTGATATATTTTAAATTTTTTTGTTATATATTTATTCCCGAAATTCGTTTAAGGAACCTTTAGAAATTTACGTCAAGCAATCCTATCGTTAGCTATTTTATTTATTTCGGCTAAGCTGCGTCCAGTCGACTTAATTAATCTTCAAACGCGTCTTTGGCCTTGGGGGTACCAGTCTTAGTTAGTCCTGGAGATAATACCTTGTTTGTACCGTGGTACTATTGGTACAGTTTTATATTTATCTATTTTTATCGAAAAAATTTTAAGAGCAGATGTGGACTACTATACTTTTATAATGCGATAATGTTTTTTTTTCTTTTTAACTCCATATTGAAAAATGTTTTTCCCTTTGTTTTTACATTCAAAAATTGGCTATAGGCAAAATGTGTGAAAAATCGCCCAAAAATTTTTCATAAAAATTTGGGCGATTTTGCAAAAGAAATATAACCCATTTTTTTGCCGGTTTTTCGTAAATGCTTGATAATAATTCTACCGCGATTTTGCTTTGGATCATTTTGCTTCAAAGAGAAAAAAATAATTATTTAATTTTTTTAAATCATTTATAATTTAAATGTGCATTTAGTTAAAATAAATGTCTTCCTAATTTTATTATGTGCCTAAGGAGGTGACCATATTTAAACATTCTTTTTTTCTCTGGGTGCACAGGCAACAAATGTTTCGGGAATTCTTGAAAAGAGAACAAACACCGAGCACACCACAAAAAAAAACCCCAACACTTTTAGGCAAATAATAAAATTAAGAACACATACATTTTAACTAAATACACATTTAAATATTAAATGATTTAAAAAATTTTAAATAATTATTTTTTTATCTTGGAATTACAAAAATAATGTTTTAAATACAAAAATAATTTGCGAATTCCCTTATTAAATAACTTTATAAAACAATATCCTTTACAGAATTACATAAACGCATAAATATGTATATAAAAATAATATTAATTTAATTTTATTCCTGTCAGTTTGGATAAATGGACATATATGTCATTTAATATCACTAAAATTTTATTGCAAACAGCAAGGAAAGACATAAAAGTAAATGTCAAAATTATTTTATTTTAATGTTACATTTTTGTTTTGTTTTTAATCTATTTGTGATAAATTTTTTATATTACTTTTATACATTTATTAGAAGCCAATGTCTATATTGGCTTACAGTTCATTGATTTTATTTGATACGTGTCATTGACCATTATTTTTGATTAGAAAACAAAATTATCATTATTAACAAATCCATAATAAACTAATTGAAAGTCATTGTCGAATATTTAGACATAACTTACCTGACTTAATTAAAAAAAAGTTTTTAATTTTGCAGAAATAAAACAATGTTGTCAAAGTTACATTATAATGAAATAATTTTGAAAATGTTGTTTGTATACAATACTTCTATGATGGTTTCTAAAAAATCCGTAATATAATACCCTTTTCAAAAATAGTTTAAGCACAAATGAGCAATTAGAAATGAAAATTCCAACACCTTTAAATGGAAATATTTGTGTTAATGTTGAACGATAAATATTTAGGAAAATTTACATTTTATATATATTTTTGGCCTTTAACTTGAATTGAATAGTATCCCATATGTATATCCTGAGGAATATCGAGTCTCTTAGGTCTAATTTATACGTAACAGTTAAAATGTTTACTAAAAAAATTATGGTAACAGGCAGATACAATCAGGTAATGTATTATTATTTTATTTACATATATAAATTGTTTACGCCCACTGGCCTTTTTCACTTTAATATTGCAAATTTAACGAAGTCGAAAGAACGTTTTCTTTCGCACAAATGCATTGAAAACCAAAAGTGGTTTGAATTTGTTTTAAATGTTGTAGTGGGAAAGATCGAAACCAAGCGATATCGCCTCCTCACTTGAAAGCCAGTCAAGTTACTGGCTAGCACAGAGAAACACAGAAATAAAAATATGTTACGTAAGAAAAATGCCAAAATCAGTTGTGACGGCAGCTTTCGAAGAAAGTGAAAGAAAAAGGTTTTTGATCGAGATAGAAACAAATAACAAAACGCAAACCACGTTAAACAAAAGTCCAAAAAATGTTTTGTTTTGTACAAAACAATTAATTTAGTAATATTATTTTATTTGTAATGTTATTAGTTCACTTAAATATTATTTTTTTGTGGTGTGGTAGAATTCTAATTTTAAAACAGTTTTGCAAAAAATCTCAATTAAATAAATTTGTGTTCATTTTATTGCGGTATAAAATATGTTGCAGCTTTCGAAGAATACAACAGATACAAAAGACAATAAGGGGATTCACAAGGTGTCATAAAGTCATAAGTCTAAAAATAATAATATGAAAAAATACGACTGTTGTGAACAATAATTTAGTGTGCTATTTTGAACTTAAATCAGCTGATTTGAAACAAATATAAAAAATAAATATTTACCTCACATACAAATAGTTTTTAATTCAATCCATGAATTAATAAATTAAATTAAATCTTACCTTCCCTTTTTTATAGGCAAATCACAAATAAATTTTATTTCGATTGTTTACCAAACATCCTAAGCCGATATAATTTGGCGTCGCAAGTGTTTTGTTGCAAAAATTGCTAGCCGGAGGTTAAATTCAAATACTAGCCGGATAAAGCTAAACCATCAACGGTGACGGCTACAAAGACAAATGCGGCTCAGCTCAGCCGCTCAGCGCTGGTCTCTTCTGACTATTTACGACAGTGCAATAAAAATAACAAGCAAAGTTCTATTAATTTAAGACACTTTTTGTTTACAAAGCAACAACAATACTGTTAAACCATTGTAAAATGTAAAAACATTAAGACATTATAACATGATAGCACACCTTGTGAATACCCCAAATGTTTTCTGTATCAAGACGCGTCTGTGTAACGCTGTGCTAAGTTGCTTCTAATTGAAAATTTAGACACTTTTTGAGAATTTTGTTGAAATTTGTATCAATACCGGCTTGGACAATTCACTACCCAATAAAAACTTTTAACATTTTGCGAAGTACTAATGATACATTTTAAAGAATAAGCGCAACGAAATAAGACATACAGAGATGCCGTAAAGTAAGTGAAGGAAATCTTAACAAGTTTTATAAAAGAAAAACTAACATTTCAACAAACTAAGAAGCAGGTTTGTAAGGGAGGATACTAAAAAATAAATGTAAAAAAACACTCAAGGCTTAGTTTGCCGGGAGTAACAGTAACTTAACCAATCTATTTCTTACAGATTGAGACGTAACATATTTTTGCTAACTATAATCGTTATTATTATTGAAGCAGCTGATTTGCAACGTTACTGATACTCCCGGCTAACTGAGCATTCAGTGTGTACGTGCACGTTGTGTCAAAAATGTATTGCTTTAAAGTGGGAACTCACTTTATAAAATTCATGCCTTCCATTGCAAGATTAAAAGCGAAACTCCTCCATTTCACTCTTACAAACCTGCTTCGTTTGAAACTTAATTTTTTATTGGGTACTATTTTCTTTTTAATTTTTTTATGATAAAAAAGATACCCCAGAAGAAAAATGCAAAAGGTACATTATTCTCCCAAAATAACAATTTACTACTCTTCAGTCATTCTTGCGTTTTTATTTCTATTTTTTATTTCACAGTGCAACACGAAATAAACCATATACGGACAAAACTACTTGATAAAAGGCCAAAAAAGACCCTTGTCTCCCAGTTTTGCCCAAAGTCATGAACTTTTTTTTATGGGCACCCAAATATTTGGGGCCTCGGTGTCATTTTTGCAAAATAGTGGTAATTTTCTTAGGCTCCTATCGTGGAAACCCTTCGGAATTTTGATTAACTTTTTGAAACAAAGTTGTAGCTCTTGCCATAAATAACAAAAATTGTAAACATATAAAATCAAAAAAACTTCATCTTCAAGATCAAAATCGCAAAAAACTTTGAAAAATTTGATTTTTTTTTACCTTTTTCCACTGCTCAGGTCCATAGGTAGCAAACCGTTAAAAATTCATGGAAACAACCCACTACAAAAATGTACCTAACATCTCCATAAACAACTTTCTAGAGGCTGTGAACTTCCTGGGAATGATTCTTAACATTTTTTGTCTTATTTTTTTTGTAATAAATTGCTCTATTTAATAAAAACTTTTAATTAAACGATAATAAAGTTTGTTAGTTGTAAAGTTGAAAGGCATTGTTAGTCAAACGTAAATGAGGTGTAAACGTAAGGGTTGTGATCGACTTCAATCGCTGGTAGTTACCTTAAACACGCAAACGTGTTGGTTTGTATTAAAAAAAAAATCTAAAATTTGTTAAAAATTTATAAATTTTTGATTTTGTTATTTGTGCGTTTTGTATGAAAATATGCATGTTTATTAACAGAAAGTTACTGCTTATTTTCAATAAACGTTTCTACTAAGTGTTCACGCAGTCGAAAAACTTGCAACATGATAGTAAAAAAGGATAACAATTTAAAAGGCAAACGTTTATTGTAAAGTGGTCCAGAACTTCAAGGAAATGTTCGCTTTATGAATAAACAAACGTAAAATTCTTTAAAAGCTTTAAAATCAACAAGCGTTACAATATTTATTCTTTATTATAAACAGCACAAATAAACACAAATACAAAAGTGAAGGCTAGGAATTAGATGGGTGCCGCCTTAGGAGCTAGAAGTAAGTGCTTGGGAGATGTTAGCTCCGTACTCACAATTATCGACTGATTTCTGAAATATTTAACTCTAGCGAGACGTCAACACACACGAACACCACTTAGGCTGTTTGGACAACAGTAGAGAAGAGTAGGTATAAGCTTTGATTTCGCTTTCATCCTCCCACGAGTTAAGTTTTAAAGCAATCAAAAAACATTTTGCAATTGGTACGATGTTTTGACTCAGTTGCCATCAAATAGCCGACTCCCCACTTTTTTTTTTACAAACACGCCTTTTTATGCCGTGGATCATCATTTAACACACAGCTCTTAACCGGTTGTTTGTATTTTGACAACGATAGTCTCAGTTTTGTGTTTGTACGTAAGCGTGCTTTTCTATATTAACGCTTTTTATCGCTACTTTTAATATCTCCGTTATTTTAAAATTTAAATATGTACTAATTATCAAAATAATTTTCGTGGGAACACAAAATTTAATTTAAATAATTTTGATTGAAAATATAATAAAGTAATTTGTTTGATTAAAATTAAAATTAGTACATATTTTAATGATTTTGTTATTCGTGCTTAATTCTCAATTTTTATTATTTGATAAATTTCAGTGTTTTTATCAAATAATAAAAATTGGGAATTAAGCACGAATTACAAGATCATTTAAATATGTACAAATTTTAATTTTAATCAAACAAATTACTTTTATATATTTTCAATCATGATAAAAATATCGTGATTGTAAAAACGAACGACGAGACTTTTGCCATTGCAATACAAAAACGCAACAACTGATCCGTTACCTATACGTTTACGTCGGAGTAACGAGGCATTTAGACGTTTTTAATTCCGGTGTATATATGTTGATTCGGATTTCAGATAAAGAGTTTGATAAAGTTTACGATATATGTTTTACTTTTTGACAACATTGTTTTATTTACACAATCTGGTCTATAGATTAAAATAAAAGGAATAAAAAAAGATTTTAGTACTTAAATATTTCATTTTTGTTTTGGTTTCTGGTAAAAAGCATTTTTAAAACAAAACAAAAAAAAAAAAATATTATTTCCAATATTAATTTATAACAAACGAAACAAAACGAACGGAACGTATGAAAAAAAAGATATCAGAAGAAAATCTAATACAAGCAATTCAAAAATTTCAATCTTAATTGCATCCTGTAAGTTTTTTCTTTCTTCTTCTTTTTTTAAGATTTAATTTGTTTTTGTTTATTTATTTGTTAAACATTTACATAGAATATATACAAACAAAAAAACAAAAAATCAAACTCAAGAGTGAAAAATATTAAGTTGATATGTTAAAAAAAAAACCGAAAAGTATTAAAAAAGGAATTGGAACGTAACAAAAAACTTAAATCAAAAGACAAATACCAATATTTATTTAAAACGAAAATAGCAAACGTATTGATTGTAGGATTGATATTTTTTGCGACTAATAATTTTTTTTTTTTTTTAGTTTTTGAAGTGGTTGGTGGACGAGTACGAGTTTGAATATATAGATATAGATAGATTTTTTTTGTTGGTTTTTTTAGTTTGTGAATAATACTGAGTCTACATAGATGCTAACAGTCACAATGACGACGACAACCATAAAAGTAGTAATGAAAAATTGAGTTTTACTCTTTTACTTATTTTTTTTTTTCGTTATTCGAGCATATTGACATACGTTTTTTAGCTTTTTTTTTTTTTTTGTAAATAATAGATATTTTTTACAATTTTTTTTAAAACAATTTGTTTGTAAAAAAAACAAAACAAAAACAAAAAGAAAAAAATCATAAGAAAACAAATTAAAACATTGAGTTTAATGAAGTTGAAAAGTTTTTTTTTCTTTTGACTTGGACTAGAGCGGGTTTTTATTTTTATATTGATTTTTTTTGATAAACGTTCTTTTTCGCAAACACAATGTCCAGTGATTTTGGTTATACAAAAAAATGAATTATAAAAAATAAACTAAAGAATTTAAATGTTTAGTGTTAAAGTGCAATAAGCCAATATAAACAGGCAGTTGTGGTGAATTGAAATTGAATAATGAAAAAAAAATTGGAAAAAGGATTTGCAATAAATGGCGCAAGAAAGTGTCAGGATTTGAAAATGAGTAGGAGTACACTTTTTAGGCAGAGAAAAAAAAAATCTATTGAGCAACTGTAGTATATCTAGTAAATTAAGCCAGTGTTTAAACACTCAGAAACTATATATTTTTTTACTGTTTGTGTATTAATACATAACCTTTAATACCGTTCATAACTATTCTCAAGAAAATAACAAGCCGTATATAGCGCTCTTTTTTCGTTATAAAACAGTACAATTATAGTCGTTCTGTAGACAAATGTTATATTTTATATATTTATATTTTTTCTTAGAAACGCTTTTCCATGTTTTGTTTGTGTACAAATTTTTGTTGGCTTTTTTCCCCTTAGTTGAAAACTTGATCATAATGGAGTAGTTTTTAAACTACTAGACTATCTAGCGAGCTACACGAGCTACACTACATGTACCATCACGCCGACAGCATAATTGTAGAAAAATGTGTTTAATAGCTATCAAGACTTTATCTTGCATTTCTGGACTTTGAAAAGGTTTTCGACACAGTATGGCAGGCAATTAGATGTAAAGGAGTACCCTGTAAAATATTACATCTAACACTCCGATTCTAACTGTTTCGACTTGCACGAAAATCAACTCAGCGCTATAGTTTGCGTGATAAGGTTGTTAGACAAGATTGCATACTATCGCCGCTATTATTCAACATAGTGATCAAAAGTATTATGGCAAGGGTAATGCACTCGAACAGTGCCATTAGAAGGCAAACAGAGCCAATTGGAAGATTTCAATTAAGCGTATGCCATTTGCCTACTCGACCACACATTGAACGGCATGCAGTACGAATGCGTTTGTTTCGTATAAACGATGGCTGCTATGGTCGGACTAAAGCTTAACGCGTTAAAGATAATGCGGAGAAACACAAACAACCTTTAACTTTTATATTTATGGACCGCCCTCTTGAGAACATTAGGTCCTTTACATACGTGGGCTGTGTCATTTCGACAACAATTGGTTGCTCCCAAGATATCAGAATGTAACTCCATGCAGCTCTCCACGAGTTTTCAACAGCAGTATTAAATCTGTAATTTTATATTGATGCGAATTATGGAACGCAGCTCACAGGATGTCAATGCAATGGAAACATTCGTCAAGTGTTGCCTACTTAGCAATGAGGAGCTTCGGATGGATTATAATGCAACGCAAACGTGAAAGACTCTAGATAGAAAGCCACTAGCCGACATCTTCTAAACTATCGGATTGCCGTGATCCGATGTTAAGAGCAGTGTGAGGTAAGTTCGCAAAGCAGGTACTCACGTTAATCAAATGGCCGAATAATAAAACCTGCCTTAGCGTGTAACCCTCAAGGCAAGAGACGTATTAAAAGGCCTTTGTAGTGATTCTCTAGGATTTTCAGGAATACATTAAATGATTATGTAATGGGTAATAATAATATATTACGTTTACCAAACGTAATTTAATTTCTGTTTATGAACAATAATATTTTCGTACAGTTATTTGTAGTAAATTAGCTTGTAGTTTTATTAACCAAAATATGATATGACCATAATATGGTGACTAAAATAAGGTTAAAGTAACCGTAACATGTTAAAGAATTTTCCTTGAGCAATACTTAAGTTCACCGTGACCATATGAAAACATAGTTTTTCTCTTAGTGCACACATTTAATTTATTTTTATTAATCTCTGTAACAATCTTTTCCTTTTAAAACTCAAGTCTTAACTTGTTTTGACAACGAAATTCCCAATTTATATTTATTTCCGCTTCACTAGGTAGTTATTAACATTATAAAAAACCTAGAAATCAGCTACAAAATTGTACTTATTTTCGTTTCCTTCTTTTCTATTTATCCCCCTTACAGAATGTATTGTACCCAAATAACTCCGCTCATTTTCAAATCTTTCAATTCACTTACACTTTTCATATTTTCAAAACAATTACATGTAATTGTATACTAAAAATGTTAAGGGAAAGTTAGAGGATGATTAAAATAACTAAAAAAGGGTTTATTAAAACACGACATCAATATTATATAATAATAAAAATACAAAAGTGAGATAAATCTACAAAATATACATTAAAAGTGATTTGGCAAAATGTTTTTTTTTTAAATTTCTTGTTTATCATTTTGACTATACAAACAATAATACGAAAAATTAAAGAATCATAAATATTTCAAATCATTAGCCATCAATAAAGAGTTCATTTGTTAAGTATTTTTTTAGATAATTTTTGTACAATTTTCTTTACAATGATTTAACAACATTACAAAATTAAATAGTTATTATGGTTAAATTTAAAATTTTGTAAAATGTATGAGGAAAAAGTTATTATGCAATTAAAAAAATGAGAAAAGTAAGAAGTTTTCATGTTCTTGGTTTTCTAATGCAAAAGTTTTGATAATGTTATAAGAAAGAAAGATAGAAGCAAACAAAAAAAGAGAGGGGTGGTGTTTTGTGATGTAAAATAAAGAATTTTTGTTAGTAAAATCGTTAGTTTTGTGAATGATTGAATATAAAGAAAACGACTAGAATAGAAACATTATCAGAAATACCTAACTATTTATTATTTCTTAAGTAAGTAAAAAATGTGTTTAATTTCTGTCATATTGGCTTCTACTCCAGTCAATTCTCCGTGAGTCATAACACAACTGAAGCGGCAAGGCGAACTTTAATAATACCAATTTTTGCAAAAGTATTTTAGTTTTATGAAGAATGAAAAATATATGTTTTCGAAGGGATTCCCAAAGGTTTGCGAAAAATTCAATTTGCCAAATGACTTTTAATAGTCTTTACTTGGTTCCCTTTAATTCATGAAATAGTCATCAGGTGGACAATCCCAAGTATTTAGACCAAAGAATAATTCTTTTTCAATCAATGTCACTTAGACTAGGTACTTTTTTTAAATCCTTTTAAAAAAGCTTTATATTTCGTTCTATTAAAACAATTTTTAAAAGAACACTAATTTACAAGTAAAAGAGCTATTTCCGCTTATGCCGACTCCCTGAGTGCGAATATTTAAGGAATGGACTTTTTATAGAGCCTAGCGGAAATTATGGAACAATCTTTGCGAAATTTGGAATTTGATTACTAATCTTATAAATCTATGACAGACCAAATTTTGTTAAAATAATACAGTTTGAGGCATACTTAAGTGTTTTCGATAAGTGGACTTTATATGTAGCATATGGTCAATTATGGACTGATTATCACAAATTTAGTGTATGATTTCTTGTCATATAGAACGAGTTTGTCGTTCCTACTAAAACGATTATGCTAGATTTTAATTACAAACTGCTACGGAGAACTGAAAACAATTTGACTTTAATATTGTCTTCTTCTTTTGAGTTTCAACAGACGGATAGACAGGCGGACATGGCTAAATTGATTTAGAATTACTCAAGGACTCAGAATATACACACTTTATGGGACCTTAGATGAATATTAAAACAATTTCATACTGAATAAAAAACTTAGCACACTCTCATTTATCACTAGTGGTGGAAGGTATAAATATTGGGAAAGAATTTTATTTTTCTAAAAAACTGTTGAAAAATAACTTGTTTCAAACCCATTTTTTAAATACCTGTTATTGAAGACTTCTCATTTAGGTACATGTAACTTTAAGAAAGTCTAACTTTGCAGAAAGATGTGAAATGAAAAGTAAAAATTTTAAAGAAATAGGTACCAATTTAGAAATAAATAACTTTTTAGAAAAAAGTATCTTTTTAGAAAAAGTACCTTATAAGAAAAAGTACCTTATAAGAAAAAATACCTTTTTAGAAAAAAGTACTTTTGTAGAAAAAAGTACTTTTGTAGAAAAAAGAACCTTTTTAGAAAAAAGTACCTTTTTAGAAAAACGTACACTTTAAGAAAAAAGTACCTTTTTATAAAAAAGGACCGTTATAGAAAAAAGTACCAATTTAGACAAAAGTAGCCTTTTAGAAGCAAGTACTAAATTTTTTAGTACACATTTCTTCTACCTTTTTAAAAAACGAAACTTTTAAGGAAAAGTTACCTTAATAGAAAAAAAGCCTTTTAAAGAAAAGTACCTTTTTGGAAAAAATATATGCATATTAAGAAAAAATTACCTTGTTAGAAAAATATATTTTTGAACGGATAATAGTTACAAAACGTTAGTTTATATTTGATAACGAACTATTTTTAGAAAAATTACTTTTAGAAAACATATATTTCTTTAAAATTCCATTTTAGAAAAAAAGACTTTCTCGAAAAACCTTTTTGGAAAAGTAGTTCTCTTTAAAAACCCTTTTTGTAAAAAAGAGTCTGTGTTTTTACAACAAAAGCTGTGGAAAAATTTTTTTTATATAATTTCCTTCTAGAAATTATCTTATACTGAAAACTTTCTAAAAATATGTACCTTTTCTTGAAAAATTAACGTAATAAAAGCCTTTTGTTAAACGTAATTTTGGCAACATTTTCTTGTGATTATGTTTTAAAAAACGGAGTGTTTGAAAAAACAACATAATTACATAAATTTTTGAAGAAAAGTAATTTAACTTTCGTTTTGGAAATAAATACTTTTCTGAGAATTAAATTGAAGTAGTACCTTTAAAAAAAAATCATTTTGAAAAATGTTTTTCCTTGAAAGAGATGTTATTCCTAAAAAATTAATTTTGGGAAGTATTTTTAAATTGGTACTTATAAAAAAAAGATCCTTTAAGGCAAACTTCCATTTAAATAAGTACTTATTCCAATAAAGTACAGTTTCACATATCTATTTAAAATGTGGTATATGTATTAAGTATGTTAAACTTTAACCTCTTTGTCTTGCCTTCCCATTTGTGTTGATACATATTTTATTAGAGTCAATGTATGTTCACACTTAAAAAATATTTGGCAAAAAAAGAATAAACACAACGTGACCACTAAACTGATCAACCTTTAACTTTCTTTTTAACAATTTTTGTTGATTAATTTACTTTAGTTCTTAAAAAACGTCGTTGATTGTAATGAATCAATTGTTAAATGCTGTGTGATCAAGCACACGTTAAGTAAACTCGAACAAATATTTAATGTAGAAATAGTGGTTACGTGTGCAGCGCCAAACATTTGTTAAATGTGACCGTTTATTTTAAGATGTTAGTATATTTTTTTTTTTGATAAAAGTTTTTTATCTGTTTTTAGTAAATATGTAAAAATTATAATGTAAATATAGAAATGTTTCTAAGGATTAATACAATTGTTTATAATGACATTTTGTTTTTAATGCATAAAACGATAAACAATTAAACAAAAAATAAAAAATAAAAAAATCGTAAAAAATAAAAATAAATAAAATAGAAAACTTAAAAGAAAAAAAATATTTAACCAAAAAATCGCAATTAAAAAAATTTGTTAATTTTTTTAATTAGTTTTTTTTCATTGCTTTTTTTTCTTTCATTCATCAAATACTTTTTGTTTTTCATTACTTCTTTTCAACTAACCTCAGACACAGGGAGAAGTTTCTATGTACTACAACTGACCTGTAGCACAGTGCCATCAAGGTGAATGTTACAAAAACGAACCCAACAACTGACATTAGTACACCAACTAAAAATACTGTATTTGAGCCATGGTAGTTCTCTATACGAGTTTTAAAAGTTTGTTTTTACGTTTTGTTTTTTTTTTTTTTGTTATAGTAATTATTAAAAAGTTTTAATTGTTATTGTTGTTATTATGTCGAGATTTGTTTGAAACATTAAAAATTGATTGTAAAATATTTAAATGACAAACAGAAAAACAGTTAGGAGATTTAAGACAACAGGGACCCGGATTGCAAACAAACGAACAAACAAAATAATTGAAAACCGTTTTTGTGTTTGTGTGTAATGAAACAATTAATTAAATTAATAGCATTTTAAAATTAGATTATTTTAAAGGATATCAAAACAAAAAAAAAAAAAAAAAAAAACAAACAAAAAAACAGCAAAAGAATACAAATAAAACCATTACGAATATCAATCGATCCATCCATCCATTCATTTATTTGTTTATTGGTGGTAGTGTTTTTGTTTATTTGAATGTGTGTATAGAAGTTGTTTTTAGGTTAGTTTTTTTTTTTTAAATTAGATGGACGTAGCATTATTTCAATTTTAATTTGATTTTTATTTTTGTGTTGTTGTTATTTATATACAAGTTGATTGATTAAAATTTGTTTTTATATTTTTTTGTGTATTTGTTTGAACATTTTAATTTGCAGTAGCAAAGTTGTGTATCGGTAAACGATGTTAATAGTGATGTAGTTGATTTCGTAGCCGGTGTCGTAGCAATCAATAGTTGTGGGTGGTCGTTGACGTAATTGACAGACAGATGCGGAAATATATTAAAGTAATTTTTTAATGTTAGAATATATTTAACTTAACAGAAAATTGGTATAAAAACAAAATTGTATATTTATTTAATAAAACACGACATCAACTAAAACATTTGATCAATATCTAGTTTTATTATTATTTGTTGTTTTTGTTGTAAAAAAATTCTGTAAAATAGGATGAATAAATACAATCTCAGCACACTTTCTATGACAATGGTAATCCTAAGAGCTCGCATTTTTAGATTTATCATTATTTAATGTAGATACTAAGCCTTAATTTATTTTATCGCCAATCTTTTTTTATAATTTTTTTTTTTTGTTGGTTGGTTTTTGTGTGAGATTTTGATGGACATTTTTGGATATTGTTGTTGAAAAATGTCATGCATAAAAGATGAAAAAATAGATTTATGGACGAGTATGTTATTTTAAAAGAAAGGTTAGGCAAAAAAATAGTTGAAATTAATTTTTTAAACTCTGTTAGAGTAAGTAGCAGCTGTAGCAATTTGTAATAGCGAAAACTATTATAGTGGTTGTGGCAGTAGACTGCTACAATTTTGGTTTTTTTTTTTTAAGTTTGACCTCATCAACAATGGGAAAATTTTATATTTTAGTCTACAATTTCGGTCAATTTTAGAATGACACAATATTTGTTCCGGTTTAAAAATTGTTGATTCGAAAACTATTTAATAAAAGTTTGTTAAGCATCAGTGCTTAAGGAGAGAGATCGAAAAAATTATAAAATCCATTGAATAAATGATAGTTAATACGAAAGTAATCTTTTCTGTTTTATATAAGTTCGCTTTTCTTATAAACCTGGATAATTTCGACGTAATTTGTCTCCTGCTTTTTCTTATTGCAAGAAGATTGCACAGTTCTACTTTCTTACAAGTTTCTAAAAATCACGTGTGGAGATAAAAAAATCATCTTATAAACCAAATTTTAGAAACAATATTTAAAGATAAGCCCCCGTATTCACAAACGATTATTTAATTTAACAAAAGAATTTTAAGGATAATTTTCATAGTAAACTTGTTCTTTAAACCTTTATTAAATTTGAAAATTTTTTGTGAATACAGGCAAAGCTCTTTTAAAGGAATTTATTAACTCTTCTGTTACATCCTTGGTACAATTTGGAATTTGAAAGCAAATTTTTGATATAATTTTTGCAGGTATTGCGCTAAAAATTTATGAATTATTAATTATATACATATATTAATTTATTAATAAATTATATATATATATATATATATATATATACTATATATGGAAAATTTAATGATGGCATTTATTTCGTATGTACGTAACATTTTTCCAGTAATGAGAGCAGAAGTTAAATTGGAGCAATCGGATCCAAGTTTTTTTTTTAAAAAATCATGAAATTTTTAAATAAACACTTTTACAAAGCTTTGTATCAGGTAAATTACATACTTAAGATACTTAAATATTATTCTCTAAGCCTGACTTCTAAGTCAGGAATATTTTGAGCAACGAGTACTTTAGACATGTCTTGCTTTATTTTTATTTTGGAAAACGGGCTTTAAACTTAAGACGTTAAAGGTTTTTAGACATGTGTATTATATTGTTTATTAAATTTACAAGTACAGTTTGGATGAATGTTCAATTGTAGGCCTTGGTAGAATTTTTCAACGTTGAGGTCTGATTTTTTTTCAAATTATTTGTTATAAAGCTCATTTTTCTGTCACAAACAGCAGCCCATAAAATAATCAAACCAATTGTCCAAAAGTAGAATATGAACAAAATTGTACAAAAATATTTTTTATGTAATGATGTGACGTCTTTGCCTAAAGAAATGGATATTACTTTGTATTTTGTGGGCAAATGGTGCAGAAAAACTTTTTCAAAAAATCAGTTTTTTACTTTAATTTTTTTTTTGCAAAATCTATTAGAGCGAAGAACCTCCCTCTCTTGTGTGTTTTTAAATTACGAAAACAGCAACTTGTTTTTTATTGGTTTTTGTTTTGCTGTTAGGATTTTTAAACAAATCTTTTAGTGCTTTGCACATACAGTAGCAAATATTATATATTGTGTATTGCCCACCACTGGTTTATTGCGCTTGCTCATTATGAAAGACAAACGGTTGTTATTTATTGGGGTTTTAGAAACATTTTCAATATTTTTGAATGATTATGCGCTTTTTTATTCTTCTAGTTGATTAAATACTAATGCCCGCATTCATAAAAAAAAAATTTAATAAAGGTTAACAAAACAAATTTTCTATGAAAATTTTCCCTAATAAACGTTTATTAAATTTAAAAAACATTTATGAATTAAGGGGTAACATTTTAAGGAAATTGAACTTTGGTCGATTGGCTTGTGTGTACATATCGTGCTGACTTAGATAAAAAAGAGGAAATATCTTTTTTTAATTAAGTTTATTTACTGAAAATTTGGGTCTTTAAGGGTCATTATTACAACTTGCCAATAGTTAAAAGTCAAATTTTGTTAGACCGATAAATAGCTTTGCATTATTACAACTTCCATTTTTTATTGCTGTTATTTTCAATAATAATAATTTTTAATAGATAAAAACATAATAAATGAAGGTTTTATAATGCAAAGCTATTTATCGGTCCGACAAAATCCGACTTTTAGCTATTGGCAAGTTGTAATAATGGCCCTAAAAGTGTTTAAGCTTAATCTGCTTAAGGGCCATATAAACTTCACAAAAAGTTGGTTATGTGAACATTTTAGCATTCACACAAACATGTTTCATAGTTCTTTCATATGTTTAATTTGTGTGGTTTATTTGGCCCTCAAAAATATTTTTATTGTAGAATCGTTTTGATTTGGTTTTGCTCTTAATGTTCCTTTCAATATTTTAATTGAGTTCTTTTTAATTTTATTTGTTAATTTTTATGCGGCAATTTTCAAACTAGTACTTTGGAGGTGTCAGCTTTTGCAATGATATTCATTAACAGTAAACTTCACACTTTTTCACTGTTCACTGTATTTTCTTCCACATCAGCGTTTATACTAAGGTTTATTTATTTAGGAGAAGTAAAAACGGAAAACTTAATAATATAATAAATTAAATTAATCAAATTAGCAAATTAATAATGGAAATTTTAAGTAAGAAAAAATTATTTACGGACTTTACACAATTATGTCTAATGTTTATACATGTAATAAGTCTTTTAAATACATAACGGGGTTGATATAAGAGGATTGATAGTTAAAATATTTTTAAGACTTGTCAAAATGAATCATAGCGAATTCATATATCTGATAGCGACAATACTACAACAAGTATAACAATTGAAAACAACATTGTATTTTTTTTGTACGTAAAAAATACAAGCAACTTTTGACAGCTGTGTTGTTAACGCCACCTTGGATGTCAATTCGCATTGTTTTGTGTTTAAAAAATCAATATTTTTTTTTAACAAGCCTTAAAAAAATTTCGATTAAAAACATGTACGAAAAAAAATTCAGTTACTTTTTTAATGAGGAATTACATATTAATAAAAGAATTTTAGTTAATATTTTAGATTGGTAAATTTTTGTTAAGAAATATTTTTCATAAAACAAAAAAAAAATAATATCTTGAAAGGAATAAAAAATTTAAATATTTTCTATTAAATTTAACCCATAAATTTTGTATAAATTATATTCGAAAATTATACAGGTGCGACATCTTTCAAACGAATTACTTACAAATAAGAGCAATAGTGCAAAAATATCCTCACACTCATTAAAAACGCTTTAAACACACACAAAATCATAATAAAGGTAGGCTTAAACTAGTGTGCACAGTGGGGTGGTTTCAAAAGTGTGTTAGGGACCATTATTAATTCTATGCCACGTGTACTTAGGCAGCAAAATTTAGCTTGCTCTTAGTAGAGACTACTTTACTTCATCTGATTCTATGATATGGAAAATGGCAGCAGAAAAGAGGACGGCTGACTTGGGTCCTTCCAGAGCTCCCATAAAGATTAATGTGTTTCTAAAAAAATATCTATTTTACCCAAGCAAATTATCTGCTTCCTTACACATACAATTTTAAATACCGTAGCATGTGTGGACCCCCACTGGGAATCTAACTTTGAACATTAAAAAGACACTTGTCGAAAAGAACTGCGTACTGATTAAAGGAAATCGCTAAGATTTTATACTATTATCTACCGAGATTTCTGAACAAAACAATGATTCAACTATTTTTTCAATAATTCGAATTTCTCTTAACAATATTTTGTGCTTAAAAATTCTACGTCAATATCGAAGGCATCATAAAAGATCTTTTTTTAGATATAAACAAATTCTGATAAGGATAACTGTTAAACTAGCTGCCATACTAATGAAGTGAACGTTTTTCAGAAAACTTTGGCAAATAACCATGCAAAAGCTAACAATAGAACAACGTTTATATATCATGGAAATGTAATTCCGAAAATCGCGCTCTGTTCGCCAAACTCATAGAGCTTTTCGTCAAGTTTATAGTACTAATAATCATCTATGTGAGCAGCTAGTACGCTAATCTACATTACGCTAATCTACAAATCGATTCATGTCTGCATTTACTTTTTTTTTAAATATTCATCCAAATCGAGCCCGTTCCACGTGAGTGTCACATGGAACTTGAATTTATCGATCCGACGCCGTTCTCAGCAGTTTGATCTCTGCCCGTCCACTACTTGGAAAATTTTGAGTAAATATCTTGGCCTAAGATCCAACTGGTGAAAGATAAAACCAGCCGTGCATCAATTGTGTCGTGTGTTAGGTGAATGGACTGTGAATCAACTGGAGTTGAACCAGATTTATATCGTAAAATTCTGTCTTAAAAGGTATGTAAAAAAATTTTAAATGCCATTACATTCCGCAAAGTCGCTTTTAAAGGCGGTTTACATGCAGAAGGCGCCATGGGCCCATTTATCTTTAATCCGAAATCGGTCCCAACATTACCATGAAAGGCGAACACTACTGACAAATAATTCGTGTCTTTTTTTATTCCTCATGTCATGGCAAATCATTTAATTTCCAAAAAGACGGCGCAAAATGCCATACAACGGTTTGTTACGCCACTTTGTTTAGCCAAACGTTTGGTGGCGAAATATCTCAAAAAAATGGATCTGTGAATTTGCCCCCTCGATCGTGCAATTTGAAACTTTTAGGCTACTACTTGTGGGAGTACGTCAAAGCTCTGATAAACCAGAAATGATTGATCATTAAGAAGCCAACTTTAGACATACTATTGGCGTAACAAAAACGGGTATGCTAAAAAAGTGGTGGTTGACTCGCCAAGATGGCGTTAATAAGGCCTAGACGCGGAGGCCATATCTGTAATTATTTTTTAATATTAAATGCCATGAAATATCTAAGCTAATAACGTCAACATTTTGGTGATTCCATTGAATTTGTCGGGTTTTATTAAAAAAAAGCTCTATGCCTATAAAAAAACACCCCTTTAAAAAATCGTAACTCGATTTTTTCTTAGTGAGCAGGGGAAGGAACAAACTTAATAAAAACCGTTTAGTTTTAGGTATAAAAAAAATGTTATAATGCATTTTTAAAGAAAAAGATACAACACACTTTATACTACAGCCCGTTTTGAAATGATAAAGCCAAGTGCTTTTCTTAACCAGATTATAAATAAACGCTATTTTGTCAAAAATAGAGCTACGCCTTTTCTATATTTTGTCATCGATATGTGATGATAATTATATCAAAGTATATTTTGCCGTAAATAATGGAGTGTGGCCAACCATTACAACTAAGAGAAGCCGGTTCGCCCAAATTTTACCTACTAATGTTTGAAAAATTTAGACATACAAGGTTGACCAAAAGTCACCATGGGGTGTGAAAATTTAATAACTTGTTCGTATATATTTTTTTCCCGATTATAAAGAGTGTCCAAAAAATGTTATTATTTAATCAGTGATCAATTATTTTAAAGCCAGAACATATCGTCGGCGTTTTAACGTCAGAATTTCGCCCTCTCAAGCAATGGCTTGTAAATCACTACTGCGCATTTTATTTAAAGATTTACTGTTAATAATGTTTTAAGATGCAATTGGTACAAGAATTAAAACCAGCAGATCTTCGGCAACGTCTTAATTTTGTTGTTAAATTTCAACCCCATTGTGACCTTTTTCCTACCCTGTATTAAACGCTTTGTAGAAAATCCCACTGTGACAGTCATACGATTAAGTGGAAACCAGAAAATTATGATTTAAATGCAAATCAAAATTTTAAATAATTTTTCACACACTCATAAAATGTTGTTATAGTGAGTACAATGTTTAAAAGAGAATTCGAAAAAAACACTTTTATACCATAACAATAATCATAATAGCAATAATAATAGTTGTCTTATAATCATTATTATTATTATTTTAAGTATTATTGTATGGAAGAGCAATAACAATAATAATAAAAACATTTGTTACGTTCATAAATATTTTTAAGAGGGGAATAGGGAATCAATATAATAAATATTTTGAGAAAAGAAAAAACAAAAACGGAAACAGTTAGAAATAGACAAACAAACAAGGACCTTATGATTCAGAAAAGAATATTTTATATTTACGATATAAACACACACATTTAAAGTAGACACACAATTACATTGAACTATATTTATATTGTTATAAAACTCATACATATACACATATGTATAAACACTTACACACCCCAAAGGACACACTTACATTTACTTTTGTCAACAATAAAAGATTAAGTTATTTAATTGTATTGAAAACAAGTTTGCAATTATTTAAAATATTCAAATAAAATTTATTTGCAATATTAGAAAAATACACTCACACACACATACACTTTCACTCAAACTTACGCCCTCTTATTCACACGATCCATTTACACTCTGACACACACAAACAACAAATGAGCGAGTATATATATACACAAGAAAACGAATGTATGTATGACTGGAAAACTCAATTTCAGGTATTTGTTTATGTAAAAAAAATATTGTAGCTGTGTAGTGAATATACATAGATACGTACATACATATGTGACCTTTTCCGAGAAAAGGGACCAAGTGTGTGAAAATGAAGTTTTGAGAAAAACTCATTTCATCTTATTCTACACCCCTTAAAGTACCAGAATCCACTCTTAAGTCCAAACCCGTTTTTTGACACACTAGGTCCCTTTTCTCGAAGAAGGTCACATATATATTTTCACAGATTTGTATGCACATCTATCTGTACATTTGTGTATGTATGTGTATAGGTATTTTCATCGGTTTTAGTTGTAGTGGTGGCATTGCAGTGAGAGGAGACATTGTTAGTTTTTAGTTTCTATTGAAAATACATACATATTTTTTTGTGGAGGAGGTACTTTCCTTGGTAGTTTACGGAAAAATAGCAAAAAAATTGTTTTTATATTTATTTTTGTATAAAAAAACTTAAATAAATATGTTTTTTTTTAAGTTTTATTTAAAGGACAGAAAACCAAGCAAAGATTTTTTGTGTGTTAATTTTTTAGCTTTATACATTTTTTGTTTAACATTTTTTTTTCGTGTACTTTTTGTATTAAACCCAATTGAAAAGAAAACAAATTTTTGTAGTGATAATTATCATAATTAAAAACGTAATGAAACGAAACGGAGTTAAACGAAATAAATAAAAAAAAACTTGTTTTAATTTATTAACAAAATTTTATGAAAATCTCAATAAAATGACTGTCGGCCATGGTCTGGAAATCGAAATCGCGTGAAATTGAAAGCGATGGAAATTTCAAATTAACTTTTTTTTTTAAAGTCACCTTTATTATTGTAATAGGTAAAAGAATATATCATTACATATTATTTATCAACTTTAAAAAGCACATTACAGTTTTCAGAATTTGTTCGATTTCCAGAACATGACCGGATAGGGCGTGTTGCAATTTTTTTTTAATTTCACAAAGTTTATATTGTACAGGTAATCATAAAATAAGTTTTGCGATTGTTTAGACCTATTGATAAGTATTACAACTATCTGATAATCATCTAACAAATTAGTCTATAAGTAATATTTGTTATATAGGTCATACTAGTCATGTTACTCATGTTTGTCATATTAGTCATATTATTCATATTAAGCATTATAGTCATGTTTGTCCTGATTGTAATAATAAGCATATTTGTCATAAGAAGCAAATAAGTAATTTCAGTAATATTGGGCATACTAGTCCCGTTAGTCATATTAGTCTATCGATCATATTAGTAGTAGAAGTCATATTTGTCATATAAATCTAAAAGTCATATAAATCATTTAATTCATATGCGTCACGTAAGTCATTTAATTCATATAAGTCACATGTTGGTCATGTAAGTTATATTAGTCACAAAAGTCATCTAATATATTTGTCATGTAAGACATAAATCATAATTGTATTATCAGTCATGTTAGTTTTAATTGTCGTATAAGTCATATTAATAATGTTAGTCACATTAGTCATATTATTGATAAAATAGTCGTATTAGACATAATTATCATATTAGTCACATAAATAATGAATGGCATTTTGGTCATGTTAGTTATAATTTTCACAGTAGTCATATGGTTATATTGGTCGTACTAGTAACATAAGTCATATTAAGGGTAGTTTGCACGATCACACAAGTCGTGCAATGATAATAAGATGATAATAAGATCAGGGTCTAATCACCTCATACGATATCGAGCAAAATTGATCAACATTTTTTATTTTGGTATCATGAGACTCGATATCGATGATAGCTTTCGATAACGAATAACCAAAGACACTACATCTCTAGAGTTTTCATTCCATACGTCAGTTTTTATCGTATGCAGAAAATTAAAATTGATTATTTTCACTGTAAGTTCGTTACATTAATTTACTTAATAGACGAATCCCCTGAAGAAGTGAACATAAAATTCACGAAACGTCGGGAAAAATGAAATAAAAAATTTTGCATTTTTATTTTCAAAAATGGAGTTAGGCCTCACCAGCTAAATATATATAAGCAAATATATAAATATAGAAAAATACGATAGTTTACTCAAAACGATAGCTTATTGGATATCAAACGCGGTGCTTAGACCCCAGGTTACGATATGTATTACCGTCTAAGCCCTCCTTTAATAATATCAGGCATATTAATCATGTTAGCCATGTAAGTAATATTAGTCACATAAGTCATATCTGATGTAAGTTATATAAGTCATAATAGTCATATAAGTCATGCTGGTGATGTCAGTCATAATTGTCATACATATTAGTCACATGAGTTAAATTAATCACAGAAGTTAAAATAGTCATGTAAATCATAAATTGTTTATAAGTCATGTTAGGTATGTTAATTATATTAGTCAAGTTGGTCATGTTGATCTTGATCGGCTTAATAGTCATATAGGCCATATATGTCAAGAATCATATTAATTATACTATCCATATTATTCAAATCAGTCATATTTGTCATATTGATCATACAAAGCACTAGTCATGCAAAGTCAATTTGCGATTTAGCCATTAAATAAAAAAAGAGATACAATTTAGTCAAATAGTTAAAAAGTCATATAGGCATATTATCACATAATCATATATTTTTATAGTCATAATGTGATGTAGTCAATAAATTTCTAGAACAAGTTTAATTAATTTTTGTTAAATTGTATAACCGTTTTTGAATACGTATATTTCTATCTAATATTAGATAATGTAACAATAACAGTCATTGTAAAAGAGTAACTAGACATAATTATGGGCAACTTGCGTACTGTTTCATATTATTTGCTGTTGACTGATTTATAGGCACATTCTTGATTCCAGCTACGTCATTGTCATAATAAAAGAAGTAGTTTTAGCTTGCATGGAATTGTAGCCGTAGCTGTTTATACCGAGCTTTAACTCCCAAGACTGTTACATTATTTAATATTGAAAGTAAAATGACATGGAGTAAAAAAAAATTGCATTTTGCAACGTCAAATAGCATTTTATTAATAAACTACCAGAATATTTATAATTTCAAAAATTTAAAAATTTTAAATTAATTAACAAACTTAAAAACAAAAAAAATTTCGTTCAAATTCAAGATAATTCTCTTTCTTGTTCGTAAATGTTAATTAATTTTGCTTGGTACTCTACCTGTAACAAACGGCCAGTGTTGCAAAACTAATGAAGACACATTTGACGATAACGGTTAAAATGATGACCATGGATAAAGTGCTGATTCTATCTTGATCGGTAGATGCTGTAAAATGTATGATTAGGAAGGAGATGACGCATAAAAGAGAACAATTTTGTTTCAGATCTTTTGGTTTACTTTTCTTTCTGTTTTATGCAATAAACGTAAAAATATATATAATTTCTATCTTAATGGAACATGGAAATCTATAATTCGTCATTATTAGTGGAAAATGTTTAGAAACCTTTGGTTTTTTTCTTTGTTCGTTAATTATTACTATGCATTTAACTGATTAATTATCCATATTCTCTTGCTTCAGAACCGGATTACCATTGTCATTTTTTGTTGTTGTTTTGTTAAAAAGATTTTAATGAGTGTACACTACTATAATTATTATTATTTGTCTTTCATTATGAAAATTAAGTTGAACTCATTACTAAAGATTAAACAAATTAATTAATTTTCAGTTTTCTTTCATTATAATTAATACTTTTATTTTTTTCGCTGTAGTTGCCACTTTTTGGTTAACGGTTTTTCATTGGCATTTGCTTATTATTTCATTTTTGTGTAACATTTTTTTTTCTTTTTCAAATAAAAATTATTTAAATACGTGTATGCAAAGAAATTGTAATTGTATGAATAATTCATTAAGCTTACCATACGGCGTTTCCTTCTTCTCCATTTTGATTGTATTTTCTGGTGTTGGCAGAGCTTCAGTTGGCAGTGGTGTAGTTAATAAAACAATTAAACTGCAATCAATACCTCCCCATCCCATGTCGCAGAAACATTTATTCGTATTCGTACAAACCTGTGGCAGGGAAAGACACCATAAAAAATATTGAAAAGGAATACAAATAAAAATACAAAAATAAGAGAAAATTGCAAATTAAATTATTAAAATGATATTTAAAATTAAAACATGTTCTCAAGGGAGCAGAAATGCAAATAAAAAATGATGATTTTCCTATAATTTTGTTATAATTTAATGATTGAACTTTGTATTCTATTTTGTAAATTCATCATCTTAAAATTAATTTTATAATTGATTAAATTACGAAAAATAGGTGGGGTATTAAATGTATTTAATAGTTTTTCAAAGGTTCTCAAATAGGTTAAAATTAGTTATAAAAGGGGTTAAGATTGCAGTCAATAACTAAAATATTATGAAAGTTATGGGCCGACCCCCTTATGCAAAAACGTTAAAGTTCTCATTAGTTAACCAACGCATTAAGCACAGCAAAAGTGGTCAACTAATGTGAACTTTTTTCTTTTTGCACAATGGGGCAAGTCACAATTGAAGAAATTATCATTTCGCCAGTGTCTTAAGTATCAAAGTCAAGTCAAAATTATAGTCGGATTCATAGCAAAAGTTATGATCTGATTAAAAGTCACAGTTTTGTTCGTAGTCACATTTAAAGTCAATGGAAAAATTTGTGTTTTTAGTCATATTCATAGTCATTATTATGTAAAAATGTATATTTAAGCTCCTCTTAGTTACTTTAGTTAAGCCCAGATATATTTTGTTTTTGTTTGTAGCCAAAAACGTATTCACCAAGGCGAATTGACTAGAAGGTGAGGTCAACTCTACAACAACACTGCTTCTGTGGTCGGGTTGTCAAAAAAATTGCTAGTAAAAAAAATTGGTTTGTTTACATAAAAAACTAGTTTGTATACAAACTTTGACAAATCGACCACCGAAAAAAACACCATATGTTGACTTGACCCCACCTTCTAGTCAATTCGCCTTGGTATTCACCATCAAAGTATTCATAGATAGACATATTTATATTTGTTTTCCCGTTGCTTTTTCCAGTGTGGTGCAAAGGTGCATTCGGTTCCATTAAGGAGGCTTCTCTGTGAATTACATTCGAGCGCAGCTCTTGTTTGCGCAACGTTTGTCCAGGCCAGTTCCACTTGCGTCTTAGGAGTTCGGTTGTCAGGTGGGATTGGGTTGTTGCTTTCGATAGATCTCTGTTAGAAAATGTCGCTTGCCCAGGGATCTTCAAAATTCTTCTTAGGCATCTGTTGATTAAATCTTAAAGAGCGTTTGTGTCGTGGGATCGTTCGTTTAAGGTTTCGAATTTATAAAATGAAGCTGATTTTACATTGGAGTTGAAAATAGCGAACTTAGAATTCCTTGAAATATGTGTTGAGTTCCAGACATGGCTCGGTGTGTCATATGTGAGCTTGGCGTTTATACTGTGAACAATATCAGCGATTGATCCTACCCTGCTGTCGAAAATGCTACCTTAATAGTATAAGCTGTTGAAAAAGAAGGTTTGCGTTCATTCGCATAGACTTTGTTTTATGGCTGTTGATCTTAAGCCCGGCTGTCGGCATAGTTTCCTTAACCATTTTGATTTTGGCTGTTATATCGCTACGCCTGTGGCTTAGAAGCAATATTGAAAGCCATTTCATATGCAAACAAATAATTGCGTTCGAAATCAAAATCATAGGTACAATTCTAATTATAGCCATATGCATATTCATGTTATTCTAAAGCTTTATTTCTAACCAAGATTTCTCTTTTATTCACATATCATGCTTTTTTTGAACACAATACCCCAAATTTGTTCCCTAAGAAGAACTTTCTGAAACTTACCCCTCTTTCAGAACATTCTTGACCCTGTTTATTTGTTGGACATTTTGTTTGATCCACATGTGGAAAAATACTAACACAAGTTTGATTTAAGCAAACCAAATTGTCACCGCACGGAGTACCATCCTTGACAAGACCATGATCAGGATATTCATTGGCATTCAGTTGGCCACTGGTGGCTCTATAAAAAAAAAAGGATTAAAATAAATTTAATAGATATTTTCACAAAATAAAAAATGGACTTACTTGCACTCATATTCCAAACCCTTAATTGAAATAATAGTTCTCGAATATAAATCCCCCTCATTAACGGGCTGTCGTTCTCCCTCCTTGCATTGCAAAGTGCCACATTGGACATTTCTTAAATAAAAATAAAAAAAATTAAAAAATTAACCCCAGAAATAGTTACAAAACTTTTATTTATTAAGCAGAAACCTACTCTGGTTCACATTTGACAAAATTGTCTTTGCCATCGCGGCCACAATGACCATTAATGGAGCCCTTTGAATTGAATTGTTCAAAACATTCTTTATCGGCTGCTGCACCACCATAACCCCAAATCGCTTCACATTGTAAATTTAATGTGGGACAATCGCCTTGAAAGCAATAACCTACGAGGGAGAAAAAAGAAATAACAATTTTTTGGTTTATGAGCAATTAAGCAAAAGCAACAAAATAAAAAAATTATTCCCACCTGATACTCCTGATTTTGAATGGCCGCAGGGTGAACCATTTTTCTTGAAAACATCCATGGGACATTCGCCACTATCACCATCGCAATATTCGGGTAAATCACATTCATTATGCGAGTCACGGCAGATATGATCCTTGGAACGCAACTGTCATAAGTAAACAACCACCAACAAATATGCGCATCCAGATATACACAGAAAAGACATTGAAAATAAAGAGAAACGGATGTAAACACACCAATTCACAGAAACAGAAAACAAGAAAATGTAATTAAAGTTGAAAACAGTAACAATTTTCATGGCAAGTAAATAAATACAATTCAAATAAATATTTAAGAGTTGAAAAAACCAAAGTAAAATAATGAAAAAAAGAAGAGACAAAGATACATACGCGACATTGGTCACAACATGCACCCATTGCACATTGTGCTTCTGTCTTCAGTTTACACGTTATACCATCGCAGCATGGATCCAGGGCGCACTCCTCAAAGGTGCCGCAGTCACATTCTTCATCTTCTTCAACAATTTTATTGCCACAATTGCGACGCATTTCGATCTGTAGGGAAATAAAATGTTGAGTTATAGTAACGTACGATGGAGCATTCATATACAGCAAAACAACCCAAAACACAAAAGAAATTAAGTTCATGTTCATGTAATAATGAAAATAAGTTGCAAGTTACTTTTACATGCAACCAAGAGGTACAAACTACATGGCTGTTTTTTTTATTTATTTTTCTGACAGACTAACTCAGCTGGAGCAGGAGATTTTGCGTGTGTGTGTGTGTGTGTGTGAGCTTTTATTTATTTGCAGGAAAATTAATGGGCTACAAAACGAATACTCAATTGGTAAAAAAACTACAAGTTTTAAGAAAAGGAAGAATGGTTGTTTCTCTGTTGTTTACACCTGCATTTGTTGCCAAAGTAATAAAATGCAAAAAAAGAATTTTTCTTTTTCAATTTTACCCTGGAATATAAATTTAAGCTTAGTTCTTTCCGCTGAATATAAATTATTTATGATGCTGTAATATTTGTCTGTGTATGTAAATTAAGTAATATAAAATAATTTATTTAAAATTTTTAAATTTTTTTGTAATAGTCGTCTATTACAAACACATACATATGTATTTTTTGTTATGGGATTTATTAATTTTCATAATTGCATGGCATACTTAATTCCATGTTCGCACAGTGGTTTGGATTACTTCACTCTCGGTTCTTACTACTTATTTTAATTACCATGTTCGCACGGCATTTTCCTTATCGGTTTGACAGTTCTTTTTCTTCTTGTTTTAAATTAATTTTGTTTATTGCTAAATTTAATTGTAAAAAATATTATTTCAAAGAAATACCAACATATAAAATATTTATTTTCTTTTTTGGATTCCATTTAATTTTTTAATATAAAATTACTTCCTTTACTTTTGTTTATGTTATATTTTGTTTGTTTTTTTTAAGTGCTTTGAAAGCTGGTGATGGAAAAAAACCGATAAATATTAGAGATCACATTGATTTCAAAGTAATCAACAGGGTAATAAAAATTTAATTACGTGCAAATGAGATAATCCGCTCTCAAAATGTTGTATGACGAACTATGTAAATTGGATCATAATTCGGCTGTGGATTACGAATGAGAGCGTGAATTACGAAAAAACGCTGTGGTGCGAACATGGTATAAGTGAGTAGCGTTTTATTATTAAGATTTTGAAAAAACAAATATTAATTTACATCTCGCTTACACGACAACAAAACCTAGTACTTAAGAGGAATCGAGCTAAATATATTCGTTTTTGACTAGGGCCTAGATTTTGAGAAATATACTTAAAATCTACTTGTACTTAGTGATACAACTACTGGTTTTTCCATATAGTACTCAAAGTTACTTTCATGTACAGTAGTTTTGACTTAGCTGCACAATCTCCTTTGCACGATTTTTTGTGCAGGTAAATCAAAAATGCAGTTATCTTAAATGGATTTACCTGCCTTAATGTGCAGGTACACAATTGTGGGTACCTGCACAAAAGTGCAGCTAAAGTAAAGTGTTTGATTAAAAAGTAGAAAAAAAAATTATTTTTTTAATACATAAATTTATATTTTATTAAAATTTTATTTCAACCCAGGAGCTTACTGGGAATCTCACAAAGAGTCTTTTTGATCGGCGACTATTCCTAGCACGGGAGAAACTGTTACATGTGCTGATTCGTATGAGAGATTCTTCCATAACGCAGCGAAAAACGCTTATATTAATCGTAAAGGGAATCGTTTATGATGCATGTTGAGATTATCTAACGAGTCTTTCAAAAAGCATGCTAAGAGTCGTATGAGACTCATGTAGGTATTATTTTACAACTCGTGAAATACTCAGCCGTATGACTAAGCTACCTAAATAAGGGCATCAGGCGTATTTTTCATGCCTAAACTTCTAATTTTCATACAATTTCTATAAAACAAACCTTAGTTCGTGAAATCAACACAATCCTGTCTGAAAATCCTTTTTTGCAGATCCTTAGGCCGGTTTGTTTTATTAAAATTGTATTGGCAGTAGCATTTTCATACTTCAAAAACTGTCTTATTTAGGTAGCTCAGTAATTTTTATACGACTCTTACAGAGAGTCCCAAAAGGTTAATTTCAAGATTTAAAGACGAGCGTGTCAAAAAATAAATAAATTAAAAAAAGATTTAGATGTTTTTGTTACTCGTCAGATAATCACCAGAAGATTCTTTAAGGAGTTGTATATTAAACATAATCGTCTAACAAACAGCCTATGCTAGCTGGGAAATAACAGATCATTTTATACATGAATGTATGTTTATTTAATATAAAAGAAACATTAACAAAAACAATGAGAATTCACAAAGAACATAAAACATAAAAAACAAAATAATTGCGATTTATATTTTTATAAACAGCTTAAATTGGATATTTATGTGAAAAAGTGGCCACCATATATTTTTATGTGTGCAGCTAACTTTGATGTTTTGTATGAAAATATTTTAAAGCTGCCCAAAAATATGAAAAATGTGCAGGTATACAAAATGCACGTAAACAAGGATTTTGAAGAATAATTCCAGAAAATATTTATTTTGGGCAGTTAAGTCAAAGTGCAGCTATCTTTGATATTTTGTATTAAAATAATTTTAAAATGCCAAAAATTTTGTGCATTTATCTTAAATGTGCAGGTATAGAAAGTGCACTTAAAAAAGGAATTTGTATGGAATTAGAAAGAATAATTCCAAAAATGATCAATTTTGTGCAGTTAAGTCAAAAGTGCACGTAAACAAAAGGCAGTTAAGTCAAAACTACTGTACAAGAAAATAATGACATTTAGTTAAAAAACTGAAATGGCGGCTTGTTTAAACTATTAAAAAAATTTTAAGAAAATAGTTAAAAAGAAAACGAAACAGATAAATAATATTATTCATTAATTATTCTTTAATTTTTCCTGCTTTGAAAACACTGTGCATCATTTTTGAAATCCGCAAGTGCAAACTCTTTCTAGTGTGGAATTTATCCTTTACGCGTTTTGCTGGCTAAGCTGCTGTTCGGATTTTATGGTCTCATGAACATATTAGCTAAACTTGATTTTTCGAGAACATGCAATTTGTCTGACTTCCATGTTTCGGAAATTAATTGGAATTTTGTTTCCCGCCACAATTGTAGCTATAGACTAGGAAAAATTGTATAAAAAACGATCCGAAAAAATGCAATGTTGAAATGTTTCTCCATTTTTGGCCCACAGTTACCAAACCGTTAGAAAATTCAGTAAAGTAATCTGTAGAAAAAATATTACTTATAATATAACTCATAATTAAACCCAATATTATAATACTAGAAAATGCTTTTTCACATTTTCCAGATGCATTTTATATCAAAATATCGGTGTTAATACAGCTGAAAAATGTAAAAAGCATTACAATGTTCTGAGGAATTTGAACTATATTATTAGGATATTTGTTTTAAGTATACAGTACTTTTCGCTTATAGTCCACTACTATAGTTGCACAACTTTTTTGGACTATAAGCGAATTTGGACTATAACCGATTTTTTTTATAGGCCATTTAATGGCTTATAAGTGTATAATCCAAATTTTGGGCTTTATAAAAATTATTTTCTTCAATAAAACTGCTCTTTTTTAAACAAAACAAAAGTTTATTTAAAACATAACCAAATTTTGATTTAATTTAAATAAATAGTTAAAACAAAAAATAATACCATGTTATGAAATATAAATTGCGAAATTTGGTATTTATAATAGTTACCAGAAATGTAAATAAAAACATGTTACAAGTTGATTAAAAAAATATTAAAAACAGAGTGGACTATAAGCGAACATTTTTGCATAAAGAATTATATTCGTATGCTAAGAAAATGTGGCTTTTAAACGAAAATGGACTACATGCGAAATGGACCTTAGGACAAATAATTTCTATGAAATTCGAAAAAATCTGCATGTGAATATGACAGTTTTGGCTTATATCCGTTTTTGGCCTTTAAGCGGAATGGACTATAAGCGAAAAGTACTGTATAGCGATGGAACGCAATTGAGTCGTATGCCGTATGAACGTAGAACGTTACGCCATAAATTTTTAAAACCATGCTTTACTTACCCACAATGCCGTCGTTTACGTATTTTTTTTTCTTTTGAAAATAATATTAAAAAATTCTAAAAGCAACCGGTGAAATGCGCATAGGAACTGCTTATCCGTTCAACAATAAATTTCAGTTTAGAATTTCAAAGAAATAAATACTCAAGCTCGAGGTCAAAGAAATAAATACTCAAGCTTGAGTATTTATTTCTTTGAAATTCTATAAAGAAAAGGTCGATTAAAGAAAACCAACTTTTATTATAAATTTCAGTTTATTTATCAAGAACAAAATATTGGGAATTAAGCACGAATAACAAAATCATTTAAATTAAATTTTGTATTCCCACGAAAATTATTTTGATAATAAACTGGCAAGTGCACGGCCTAAAGAAACTGACTGGCAACCTGCTTTATATTTTTTTGGAAAACAATGAAGCAAGTTGTTTTTGTTTTTATTTTGTTTTTTCTTAACCTACTTACAACTACAATTAATGTTGGAAGAATTCCAATCAATTGTAGTGGGGAATGTAAGAAGAGATAAACTCACTTCACTGTTTATTGCTGATGTTTTTGTTTAAACTTTGATACTGTGACAAGTAGAACTGTTGCTTATAATTTTTTATTTGGTTTAATATCTTAAGTTTTTCCAAAATCTTTGGATGAAGTTTCCTGACGATCTGGCCTAATAAACCGGCGAACAAAAGGGTATTAACTTAAAATTTTCAGTAGAAGCAAAACAATTTTTAATTTTACATTAAAGACATATGAAAAAGAATTGTGAAGCCAATTGTTTTATTACCAAAAATTAAGAAATAAAGCACGATATTTTAACAGCGGCAAGATAATAATATTACGCATAAATTTTATCCAAAAAGTGAACAAACAAAAATTTCGATTAAATACCCTCTTGAGGTCAACGTACGATGTAGATACGCTTTAACGTTTGCGCCAATTATTATCGTTTTTAATTTGACAACGTATCTACGCCGTAGGCTACTACGTTCATACGGCGTTGTTGTGATCCTACGGTAAATTTACTTAATTGTTTAAAATTTGGCAGTTGTGGGTCAAAAATGGTGAAAACAGATATAGCAAATTAAAATTTTTCGAAATTTTAGCAATTTTAAACCAATAGATGCAGTTGTTTCGATAGTTTGTTATACACTTGTTTCTCCTTGTCTAAAGCTGCAATAGTGCCACAGACAGGAACACAAAATTTCAACTGGTTTCCGAGAAAAATGTTTTTTAAAAAAAACCAGTTTTAGCCAAAATCCTTATGAGGCCATTAAATACAAGTCCCCATATAGGGACTGAAATTAAAAAAAAATAAGTAAGAAAGTAAAGGACGATCATTAGTTAAAGAAAGTTTAACTTATATCGGACCAATGTGTAATAATGGACTTGTCAAATCAAAACTATGCTATGTGGTTAAGATTTATACAAGAGTTCTTTGTCTACTTCTGTATAAGATTCTTAAGTTTTATCTAATAACATTTAAAAGGAAGTTATGTTATTGGCAAAATGATTTATGGGCAGAAAGACTCTTTTCTGGAAAGACATATGTTTAGGGGTTTAGTAGAGTATTGAGACGATTCTCACTATTAGCAGAGGTTTCGTCCTTTCAATAAATAAAACGTGTCAGAGCAAGGTTAAAATGGATAGACAATTAGCCAGCCAGACATATAGAACTTAATAGATGAACTCCGAAAGTTATTTAGGGTCTGAAAGCCATAGTTTTATGTATTACATACATTAGCACAAACGCATAATACCTTCTTCAATATTGTGATGTAGACATAATATAATAATCGCTACATTTTACACTCTAAGCAGAGTTTCTAAAGTCAGTATCTGAAAATTTTTGCCCATGGGCCTTTCTTTGGTTATATATTGATTATAAATTTTATTAATTTAAAATAAAAATCTAACGAGATAACTAGTCTTTTGTTTTAACAAAGATTTTTATCGTGTAATGCTTTTAGTTCTTTATTTTCTGCTTTTTCGTCATTATTGTCATCAAGATTTACGGCTCAGCACGGCCCACGAAATCGACTGATATCGTTCGTTTGCATTTTCATTTTTTAATTGGTTGGGGCGCAACCAATTAATTTTTTCATCACGTAAAGTCGATTGACAATGCAAGCAAACGATAACGTACAAATCTGTGGCATTTTGATTTTAAGTCAAATTTAAAATGTTGGAAAAAAGGTTGTTAATCATACGAATCATTAAAAAAACATTTTTCTTTACGTTTTTAAAATTTTGTATTATAAACGAAATTTTTCTTTATTTTTGGTTTATTTTATTATTTATTAAAAAAAAAAATTATTTTTTCACCGATTCTTTTTTAAACTTAAAAATGCCAAAAATATGTAATATCTGACCTTGGCTGATGGGTGCAGATATAAACAATGGGTTAAATGTTGGGGTGGAAGGTTCGATCAACTAAATAATGCGTGCTTTTTGACGTGTTTAACGGTAAAATAATTATACAAAATGTATTATTCTTTAAAGCAAAAATGTTATAGTCATTTTAAAATTAGTAATTATTTTAGTAATTTTAATGGATTAGCAATCCATAGTGGACTTTATTTTGTTTAATGAGAGATTAAGGAAAAACTTGTTAAGAACTTTTCTACAAAATTAATATTTTCTAAGTTATGAATCATGAAAGTCAGATTTCATGTAAAAAAATATAATATTTCTAAAACTTTGGTGGGCGTGTGGGACGGCTTAGCCTTCGCCGATCGTAGTAAATTTTTTTGCGTTTTTTTTATCAATACCCACCAAATTAGCTGGTGAGACCTAAAGAAATCTAACTTTTAAATTTAACGGTAACCCTAATAAAAAGATTACCCTGGTCGCTGTGATATTGTTGGAATAATCTAATTTTATTAGCTCCCGATGTTCACTGGTATTTAGTTTAAAATGAGTATCGTAACTTTTAAATTGGTCGCCATAAAAAATAGCTTTTGGCCGCTTTCTCAAAATATGGTAGACAACATTGCGGCGTATGAAATATAATTCGATCTATGTCAACGTACGACGTAGAATCAGATTTACTTGAGCAGCACAATTTGGCCTAATCTGATGGTAAATCAAAACAACTGGGTGTTAAATTATGCATTTGCAAACGCTCCTGGGTGTAAGCACCACCTACACACAAATATAGCAAATTTGTATAGAAGCTGGAGCTATCTTAACAACATAGATATCCTTATACGTTTGCGTCACATATTGTGTGACTTTATATTAAACGTTGTGCGCTTACATTTAATAACGCATTTTCATCGTACGGTACTACGTTCATACGTTGCAATTTTATTTCTACGCTAAAAAAAATATCAGTTTGAGGAAGAATTGTGCGAATATTAAACATTTTTAATTTATACAAACATGTTGTTGTTGTCATACTGCTTGTATCGTTTATTTGGCCCTTAATATTCTTAATAATTATCATTTTTGTGTTTGACATGAAATATAATTATTTAGTTGGTAATTTTTTGGAATTTAAGCCTTGAGTTATAGGAGTTTAATTTAAGGATACTACTCGACTTGGTTCCAATTTCACCAACTTCAGATATCTTCCAGTTAACAGTTTGTTTTGACAGTTAAACCTGGTAGTTAATTATAACTGAACTTGGTGTAATTGGCCGTTAGTTTATTGAATTTTTTTATTAGAATTTTACTTAATACATATTAAAACTTTGTTATTATTATTTTATATTATTTTATTTATTAAAGAACACATTTCAAAAATTTATATACAAAATAAAACAAAACTATAAATCAATTAATTATTCCATATCTCTGTATGTCAATTAATGTATTAAATATTATTCTTGGCATTTGATCAGCAGATGATTTTAAATAAATAAAACATTTTATACTTAATTTGTTTTTGCAATCAAAGAATACATTTTTGTTCTTTCGTTTAGCAAATAAGAAATTTTAAAGCAAATAAACCAAAAAGAAAAGAAATTGTTTTAAATCCAAAGCATAAGAACTTATTATTTACATTTTAAATTGTATTTGCAACTTAAAATCTTTGAGTGCATAAAAGTAAAAGCAGCATTTGCCTTACTTTCGAGCCCGTAAAGCAAATATACAGTATTTTCAAGGTCTTGCAAAATAGAAGTGAAGGCAGGATTAAAAGGTAACTAAATTACAGTTTTAGATATATAAGTTTCTAGAATTTGGATATTAATTTATTTTTTGTTTGAATAGTCAGAAAATTATCTAACGGCTTTTTATTTTGCTTATAGACTATTATATAAACCATACCCTGCCATATAGCTGGCAATCCACATAATCTTCAACCATACTGGAATCTTGCAGTTCCACCTCATCCGTTAACATTTTTGTTGGCTGAAATCATAGTTATTTTTATTACTTTGTTTATAAATGGAACATGTTTCTAAGTTTTAAGGAGAATTTTCAGCGAATGCTTTTTAGATTGAAGCCAATCGTTTTTCAATTTGATAAGGAACAGGCAATATAATTTGAATACAATTTTCCATTTAATTGGGTATTGAAAGTAATTGTGATAATTTTTTATTAATTTTTCTTTCGGACAAACATAATAAATTATTGATAAATTTTTTAATGAAACCAAAAAGGAATTAATTAAAAATTATTTAAGGGTTTTATGGCCAATTTACCAAGTTCAGTTATAATAAATTTACAGTTATAACCAGTGTTCGAAAATAAACAGTACATTATTAAGCGTTCGGCTTACACACCCAAGGATGATGTCTAATTTTTTAGTGATTGTGTAGACGAGCTCAACCCTTAATACCGTTCGTAACTATTTTCGAGAATGAGCCGACCATCATATAGTGTTCTGTTCTTCGTTAAAAAACAGAACAATTATAGTGATCTATAGACAAATATTATATTTTAATGTTCTATAATGTTTCTTTTTTTTACATTCAGAAAGAAATGAACAAACAAAAAATTTTAGCAACGAATGCACCACGAACAGCTTGTGTGTGTATATTGTAAATGTTTTGTTTGTGTAAAATTATTTTGCTGGCTTTTTGTTTATTTTTCGTATGTGTATTTTGTTTAGCAAAAATGTTTGGGTTTTTTTTACCAGCCAGAAGGACGAAATTAATGAACCGAACCGAACACAATGAAAAGTTTGTGGATCAAAAAAAAAAAACCGAACGAAATTAAATGTTCTCATCTTTTGTTGAGTTTGATAAAAAACCCGTATTATTTTAATGTTCGAAAGATGACTAACAGGGAAACGTTATTTTTTTTAATGATTTTCTACACAAACACTATTAGCGTTTGAGTTTTCCACAAATCTACCGAACCGAACTCTAAGAAGCGATATTTAGTGTTTATTTTCAAACACTGATTATAGTGGTAAATAAAATATTGTTAACTAGAGGTTAATGTTAACTTGGTATAATTTACCGTTAATATAAAAAAAAATTATGCATGAGACCTGTTATAAGGATAAGAAACCTACAAACAACATTTTTTAAATATTTAAATATTTTTTGAAAATTAATCTTTAGAGATTAAAATAAAATCTGACAGCTTCATTTAAATTTTTGATACATGAATTTTTCCATTTTTTTTTCTTACAGTACAAATGTTCTACTCATAAAAGTTTAAGATCCTTAAAATAAACTTAAATTATTTATAATTTTCTATATTAATCGAAAAAAAAATCCAGCAAATATAATTGTTTCAGATTAATGCAAACTTATCTGTCTTTCAAACGTCCAATAGTGATTGATAACACAGGTCTGCGATTAAAATCTTTTCTAAACAATTTTAAATAAAAATGGCAGATGTTGGTATATAAATTACAAATATAAGCTTCGTTTAAATATACCATGTCACATTAGCAAGAAAACTGAACATATGTGTTTTTTGATAATTATCTTTCTGGCGCAATCAAGAGTGAAATGATGGTTGAATTGATATAAATTACATCGTATTTGAAAGGCTAAGTAAAAAAAGCGTCAAACTTGATTTTATCATATTAAAATGGCTGAGGTAAAGTGAATCAAAGCTAAGATTTTATTAATATTTTAAATTTTTCACCAACTTTTTAATTTCGAAAGATGTTTATTACCCCAATTAACACCAAATCCATAGTTTTTTTAATTAAGTCTATTTGATTTAAATATTTTAAAATTGGCATACGGCTTTTAATATTTGTTAATTTGTTTGTTAATTTTGTTCGGCATTAGGTCATGAATTAAACAAATTTTTAAATAAAAAATATATAAACATATTTTGTTTTAAAAATTCTATTTTTTGTGGACCATCTGCAGGTGTTATTCAAAAATTTTTAAAATAAACAAACGAAAAAACGTTCTTGAGCTCTAAGCTTTTGTCAACTCTAAGCTTTTGTCAACTCTTTCATTATAAGACACTATAAAAGACAGTATTTCTAAATAACTGTAACCTTTATTTAGAAATACTGTCATTTATAGTGTTTACAATTTGGAACAAATAGTTTGGTTTTCTATACAAAACATCTGTCAAAAATTGGAGTGAATTGGAGAAGTGTTCGTGGCACCTTCTGTACAAAGACAATATAGATTACTATATATCTGGAGAACGGTAGAAGTGAATGCATTCAAATATTATACAACCAACAGGCTCAATTGGAAAAGTGAGAATGCACCTCTCCCACTAAAAAAACAATACAACTACAGTTAAAGTTTTTAAATTTGTAAGAAAAAGTTTGGTTTTCGATACAAATATCTGTCAAAAATTTTGCAGGATTAGTAAAATGCCTATGATAACTTCAATATAAACCAATAAGATTTCTATATATCTGGAGAATGGTAACATTGAAAGTATATAAGAAATCCTTTTTCAAATAATTTATGTATTTATAAAAGTTTCCGTAAGCATAAAGGCCTCAATAAATTGGCTGAACTTATCCTTTTTTGTGCTTGCGCGTTCATTGCACCTCAACCATTGCCAACGCTGTTTACTTTGGCCTCAAACTCTCTTCTACATTTATAAGCTTGGCGTCCCCTTCTTCGGTTCCCTTGCTGGCTCCAGTCTATGGCAATTATAGTAATGTCGTTAGAGAGCATTCTAATTCTGTGGCCGATCCAGCGCCACTTGCGCCTCTTTATTTAGGCGCTTGGGTTTGCTGATATCTTCTTCGCCAGAGCGTATGATTAGATATGGATCTTGCGAAGACAGCGATTCAGGAATACTTGCATTTTCACTCAGTTAATGAGTGCTTGTAAAACTGTAATTTGTAATACTATATCATTAAATCGAGTAAGGGCCTTCCGCATGAGATATAGGAAATACTTTATTAATTTTGTTTTCATTAAATAACTAAATCACAAAAATTAAAATGGTTTCATGAATGTTATATTTTTCAAGCTAATAGGGCCTAAATTTCTTCAATGTAATAGAATTCAATTTTTTATTACAATATTTTGTTCCCTGTGCCCATGTTCTGTAACCCTCGCGACGAGAAACTTTTCGATTGAAATGTTTGAAATGAAACAAAAAGGCCACATAGTGCAACAAGCAGCTGTTTTTCTCACTTAACTGTGTCTTTAACTTTTTCTGTCGAGTTCTAGCTGTCACGTAAGGAAATGACTCGCTAAAAGCCGTTTTACACTATCCCACAAAGTCTTACGTATTTTTCAAAAATGCTTCCCTGATATAATTATTCTTTGAACATTTTCAAACAACAATAACAACTTATCATGACAGGGTTGCATTTTCGTAAATTACTAAAGACTTTGTGGGATAGTGTAAAATTGCTTTAATTAACATTTTGGTGAGAAAAGTATCCGCTTTGAACTGTCAAAAAAACTCACGAATAAAAATGGGGCGCGAAAAATTTCAACACTAAAAAATAATTAAAAATGCAAAATGCAAAGAATAACAATAATAATATTTGACACATTTTTTCAGTGTTTAATTATTTTGCTTTTAACATTTTTATAAAATGTACGAATGTTTTCAAGGATAGTTGACAAACATATAATCGCAATTTACATTATTTGGTATAGCCGACGGTTGTATTTTTGCCGTCGTCGTTGAAAATTTTTTAATTTTGGTAAATTTTGGTCGCCATCAACGGCGTTCTTAACGTCTGCTATGTCACATCGGCTTCGAGTGCAATGTTATGACATTTATAACGTAACTACGTGATCTCTTTTGATTGTTTTCGACATGAGTTACAGACACAGTTTTTTCTCACTTTTCGAAAAACGATGGAATGTTTTGTTTCACATCTTATCGAAACGAGAAGTTCTCACTATAGTTACAGAACATGGGTACTGGTTTCAAAAACATTTCTGTTCGGTTTAAGTTTGGGTTTAGGTTCGCTCTTTAAAATCTACCGACAATCGGTCGGCCGGTGTGGGACACTCGAAAAAAGTTGAATCTGTTTAAAAGAAAAAATTTCTAATATTCGGTTTAAACCCGTTAAAAGAGATGAATGTTTTTACTGGAAAATCTAACAAAAGCTAGTAACGAACAAGTGCCGAGCATTTCACGAAATGGAAGATACTTTTTGAAGTAGTTTGAATGAAGTGTCTTAATCTGTTAAAAATTTAAAATGCCTTAAATTATATTTGTAAAATGGGGCAAAAATATAATTTTAAATTTAAATAAAATCTGCTTAAAATAGAATAAAGCAAGTTAAAGCGCTAAATTTGAATCTTTGATACCCTCCAACGACAGTAAGAATATTTCATGAGTGGGTTTTATATAACATCTATAAATTATAAATTAATCTTTATAAAAACTGACTTCACAGTTTTATAATTCGTTGCAGTTTTAGGCGCATTCAAGTCTTTTCCAAAATTTTGTATGGGACCTATAATAAATTGTGGACCGATCTTCATCAAATTTATCAGCGTGATGTATAGTCTTACGAAACTCAACAAAAAGAAATTTCACTTCCAAATCGGAATTCGTTACAGTTAAAGGCATAATAAAAAGTTTTCCGAGAGTGGGCTTTATATGGGGCCTATGGTTTCTAACGTGTTTTCGAAGTGTGGGCTTTATATTTGGCCTAAGATAAGTTAAGGCCCGATCTTTACCAAATTTACAATCACGGTTTCTATTCTTACCAAATTTCACTACAAAGTCTTATTCGTTACGGAATTGTTTATATGGGGCCAATGTTAAAATATAAACCGATCTTCACAAAATTTCGAAGTATTATTAAATACAAAATATTAAACAAATTTGTGTAAAACTAAAAAAGAATCCGCGCTTTCCGTTGCCAATTTGTGTTAGTGCTTGTTTAAAAAATAATTTTTAGGGATGATGTTCAACTTTTGGATGCATGGCTCTTTCCGTACTGAATAACTGGAAACAATTTGACACGAATTTTTGTTTTGTTGAGTTCTTCGAAAGCGAGCGTACCTATTTTCAACAGACAGACAGACGGACATTGATAAATCGACTAAGAATAGCTTGAGGACCCAAAACGCATAAACTTTATAGGGACTTAGATGAATATTAGAAAGGTTACATACGGAATGACAAAATTCTCAGTAAAACCTCATTCATCCCTAGTGGTAGAGGGTATTAAAAGGACGAACAGCTTAAACAAATTTTAAAAATTTTGACCATAAATTTTAATTGGTCTCAAAAAATGCTCAAAAAATACCTTCAAATTATTTTTCCAATTTAACTAAAATAGTAAACTTTTCAAGCAACATTTTTTTTTGTATTACAATTTCTAAGGACACACTCCTTACTTCTGGTTTTAAGTAAGTGAAAATAATTATTCTTCTTTAGATTGACAACATTTTTAAAAGGTATTTTAGAGTAGTGCTTTTGAGAAAATGTTTATGTGAAGAAGACACTTAAACATTTTGCGCCAAATATCAAGGACAAAAAAGGATGAAAAGTAGAAGAGAATTTAAATTAAAGCACTTAGTAGGAAGGAGATTTCTTTTCTTTTTCTAAATTATAAGAAAATGAAAATTTAAATTTATAAGAAAGTCTTAATTAGATTCAGCAATTAAGAAAACAAAGTATTTGGAATGTATTTTTGTTTTTTAATTTAAATAATAGGGTTATTCACGGTTGAGTGATTATATGGTTGTTTTTTTTAATTTTTTTTTTTAAATTTATTTTTTAGCTAAATAGCCCAAATAAAATTTTAAATTTTAGATTTCTTAATTCATGTTTAAAATAACAAATAAATAGCGTGGCATTTTGACAAAACATCATAAGTCGAATTTAAAAATTAAAAAAAATTTTATAAGTCATACGAATTGGCCTCGAGCTCGAAAAAACTTTTTATTTTAATTAAAAAAAATGGTCGAAAAAATAATAAGATTTAATTTGTCATACGAATTTTTATTCAAAATACATTTTTGTTTACGTTTTTAAAATTTTTGTATTATAAACGAAATTTTTATTTTTAATTGAACTTTATTTAATTATTTAATAAAGACCGAGTTTTTTTTTTAAACTTTGTTGCTATCTTATCTCGACTTAAGATCTAAAAATTAAAAAAAGGTAAAAGTTTTTTTTTTTGAAAAGTTCCTATTACGAATTCATGATTCTAATAAATGTCCGTTATAAATTCAAATTAAAATTTCTAACTCTTAAGTTAAGTAAAGTCACTTCAAATGGCCTTGGCCAATCCTTTCTGAAAAACTACTGCATACATTTATGTAAATATTTAATTACACATTGTGTTATATAAGTGCGTTTTGCCAGCAATTTCTTGTTATTTTTTTAATCACTTTTATTTCTCTGGGGCTTGAAAAAAAATCGTTACAAATAAAACAAAAACGAAAATTACAAATAATTAAATTTTACCTAAAGGCAGCACGATTTTGTGTTTAATTAAATTTGAATTGTTTTTCTAAAAAAAAATTTTATTTTTAATAATTGTTCTTTTTGTTGTTGTTGGTGTTATTGTTATATAACCACTTACAAAAATTAATATTTATATTTGTTTACTACACAGTTTTTATTTTGCTTAATAAATTTTGCGTACGAAATAATTTCACGATTTTATTTTACTGGATATTTTTAATATATTTCTTTTTATAAATTACTTGATTTTTTTATCACGTTTGAACTGTCGAAGCTGCAAAATGCAACTGCTGCTGTTCGCTGCAATTTTTGCCTAAGTTGTCATGAAGGATTTTTGGTTTTTTGTTTTATATAATAGTTGTTGTAGTTTTGTTGATTTTTTTTTTTGGTTTGTTGCTGTAGCTGGTGCAGCATCATGGGCAGCAGCAACTGCTGCCAATGTTGGTAGTGGTGGCGATGGTGGTGGTGTTGTTGTTGTTGAATGAACAATGTAGGGCTTTTTCACTATTGCTTAAGTATTACACTTAATAAAAGGGAAGGATGCCATCGAGTGCCAAGTGTTTTTGTTATTGTATTTGTTTTTTTTGGGTTATTTTAAGCGCAAAATAAATATTAGGGATTGAGATTTTTCTGTGTAGGTTTGTGCAAGTCTATTCTTAAAGCAGATTTTTGTTGTTGGTTTGTTTAGAATTGTTATTTATGGAAGAACTTCAATCAAATTGATTGACTTTTGTATGTAACTTTTGGCATTAAGAACACGTCTTTGTCTTGTCAAAGTGCTGTATAGTTCTCGGTAATAGAAGTAGTTTGAATGAGGGGGGTCAACTTCCCTAAACGTAGGACAAAGCCAAAAAAAAAAAAAGTAAGACAAGAAAAAGTTTTGACATCATCCTTGGTTGGTATAAAAAGATGAATAAAATAAAAAAAAACAACAGCAACAACAAAAAACTGGCAATACTTAAGATGTTTTGACTATTTGTCAGATTGTTTTTCGACGTCGTTGTCGTGTTGTTTTAAGAGATGATGAAGAATTACTCAAGTGCCAGCCAAATATACAATGGCATAAAAAAACCCAAAACATCTACATGCATACATAAACATACATAAATGTATGAATATGTCTGCATACAAACTATGTGTATGAATACAATTAAATCAGACGCCTACATATACCATGGAGATGATGCCACAATGGATTAACAACGAGCCTATGGCTCACACACCTACATACGTATACATAACTTAAATGTACTTTATTTGAATATATTCAAAATACATACATACATACGTTCATATACTGTTGTAAATTCATACATACATACATACATACATTCATCAAAACACCATTACGATCTACATTTACAGTGTTGGCTCGTCATGGCTGTTTCTGCGTTAGGTGCTATCGTTGCCGCCAATGTGTGTGTCAACAACATTTGAAACAAACACGTGTACTCAAGCTGACACGCGCAGGTGTTGGGACCAAGATGAATATCATACGTTTCTTTTCATAGATGTGAGCGAGAGCAATTTAAAAATTTCACTGAATGTTTAAGTTTTTAATTATTTTGGGTTTGACTCGCCAAATTGGTGGAGGCAACTTAAATCAAAAGCAAGGTCGACTTTAATATTAACCACTTTAAGGGCCATTATCGCAACCTAATGATTAAGTTCCTGATAGTTAAAGTGAGCAATAGCTATCGTGAACCATATTATTGCAAATGACTGATAAAATAAAAAAATTTAATTTATATACTCTGGCAACATCACAGTAGATTCCGACTTCATTTTGTCGTTTAAAAAACGTGGTGTCAACGACTTACTTTTGTTTATTTCTTTAGTTGTAACCAAAAGTATATTTGTCGTGCTTTATTTTTGTTTTTAAGATAAATTGTTTTGTTTTTTGTGTTAAATTATGTGTTTCAAAATTTGAAAAAAAAATGTTACATAAAACTTTCATTGAAGTTACCATATCTACAACAGAAATGTGGCAGCTTCAAATGCTTAAGTTCGCGTGTAAAATAATCATGAGGATAAATCTGCTGTTAGCTTCACTCAGTCATCAGTCACTTTTTAGGTAAATGTTTAAATCCTTTGAACACTTGCATACATTTCGGAGGAACGTATGGAAGATGTTGAAAATGTGAAATACGCGTTCACACTTGAAACATCTAACAAATTCTATCAATAAAAAATGTCACCATTTCTGAAAAAAAACTTTTATTTTTTTTAAATAATTTTATTTCTACAAAAGAGCAAAAATTTTTAGAGATAACACCAAAATGTTTTTAGAACTCATTTTGTTTTATAATTTAAAATAAATCAAGTAACATAAGGCTTGCAAAAAAGAAACCACTTGAGAATTTTGTCAGTGATGCCACAATAATAATAGAATTTATTGCCACTTTTCTAGTGATTACACTAATGTAATCGGAAGATGAAGAATGAAATACAATGAGATAGGAACATTTTGAAAATATATTGAACAATTTTGATTTTTAGCCCAATGTATTTCTTATGGGAAAATTCCAACATCTTTGCAAATTGATGTTGACAAGTGTGAAAAGGCTTTTACTTGTAATTGCCAAAAACCTTTTATCTGTCGGATCGCATCCTAAATATAAATATTTGTAAATTGTAATAGAGCCGTTAATGGCTCTTAGAGGTTTTGGTAAAAAATCGAGTGTAAACGAAATTTTAATACATTCACATAGAGGGGACCATATTAAAAAAATGTGTTATCTCTGTGTGTTTTCATTGATCATGTACCAACACATTGTTGTGGGGCCGAAACTATCTAATCCCTACTGCTTATGAAGTTCTGCTGGCCAACAATAGCAGCACGAACTTCACTAATAATTCAAAATTCAAACGTGCCTTTAATAATCTTGGAGGCTATTGGTTCCCGTTGTTACAAATTTGATTATGGTACGTCCCAATCTAATCGGTTTGTAAAATTTTGTCCCCCGCTGCCTTAAAAAAGTTTTAAGTAGAAGTGGATCCACCCGGGGACTCCAGTCGCGATCTACCGACGATTTACCCATTTGTATCCTACGTCATTGTTTACGTATTCCTAAATTGGGATGGTAATAAAATGGTGCTACAACGTGGGACAAACAAGAACTACCAATTCTAAACGTGTATGACTTTTTACACCACCAAAGTGAAGACGGTATGATGCGATTTTGCTGATGTATGTAAGACTAAGAAATAATCGTCCTAGACCCAACTTGTAATACACAGATACTCTGAGAATCACTTTCAGAGTCAATCTAACGATGTATATCCATCCATCCGTCCGTATAGGTCGCAAATTTAAAGATATTTTGATAAAATTTGGTACATAGATTTCAATTGTCGATAGAAAAGGGTTGCCAGTCGAGCTTGGCTTGATTGTGAAACTCTTTCAATGCGTGTCAAGAATCAAGACAAAATGTCAGTTGTCAAACTAAACCGGAATTTTAAAAATGTTTCCATTAAGTAGACACAATTTATATGCGGCCTGCGGTTAAAATGTTTTTTTTTTTGTTTTTCAAAGGGGAACACAAATTGTGGGAAATAACTATGGGAATTTGTATCTCAAGGAATATTAGATTTGGAATTGCTAAAAGAAGAACGTATAGCACACTGACAATAATAAAAAAACATTTTGACTAAAGTATATTCTTATTTTTGGAAATTACAACTGAATTCTCGAAAATTGTAATGATACAGCGAAAATATCGTCAATATCTTACAATATCAAGATTAGCACTCAAAGCCCTTATAATTGAGAAATTAGTCTGCAATGTTAAGGAACGTGGCGATCGGCCGTTTTGGAAAAGGTGCTAATCGAAATGTTTGCACCGAATGCAGAGCGATAGATGTGCAACAGAGTGTTAAAAATTATACATGACTAGACACAGCAGTCGTCATTCCGGTGAATTGAGCATTTCCAGAACAACACTGAAAATAATCTAAAAGTTAGATCTTAAGATGCATCCATACAACACAAATATTATGCAAGCACTGCTACTGCAAGACCACCAACAAAGACTACATAAAATTGCTTGCGAACAACTATAACAAACTAAAGAAAAAGTGCGAAAATTAAAGAGAACAAACAAAACAAAATTAAAAAAAAAAAAAAATTAAACAGAGTTCCTTTTTAGTCTGACCTCGTCCAAACGACTTTGTGCGAATATAGTCATATACGTATGTTAAATTCCTACACACACATACAAATATTAAGCACTTATTGTCTACGAATGAATGAATCCTTTTTGTGCTTCATACGACGGAGATAAATGTAGAAGAAAAACGCTGCAAGTATTCATCACATTCACACATTGACTTCTATGTAAGTGTGTGCGTATGTCCGTTCGTATATTTTTATTTATTTGGTAGACTGTATGTTTGATATTGAGGTCATTGTTTATGCTACAGAATACAAAACAATTTGAAACTCTTTCATAAAAATTAAATTCTTTCTTCTTTTTTCTCAAATTTTTTGTTATTCTCAATTTATAAGAAAAACATTTGAAAAAGTAAAGAAATGCAACAATAGTGCCGTTTGATAGAAAGACTGTATGTATATTTCGTGCGAAAGGTGTCAAATAAATGCGTTTTTTTTTCTCCTTCAATAGAATATGCAATTGTTAAACAAAGCTTTTGGAGTCTATTGTTGAGTATTTTTTTTCTCAACAATGAACACTATCTCGCTGTTGAGCAAGTCCATAAGTTTTTGTTTTGCAGAACAAGATTTTTGTGAGAATTGCTTTAAGTTTGTAAAAAAATGTTTAAAGATAAAAGAAAACTGTTCTAACTAGTGATCGGAAAAAACAGTACATTATTTAGCGTTCAGCTCACACACCCAGGAACGATATATATTTTTTTTTTAGTGTTTGTGTATACGGACACAACCCTTAATACCGTTCGTAACTATTTCCAAGAAAGGGCCGAACATCATACACTGTTCTATTCATCGTTAAAAAAAACAGAACAATTGCAGTGATACTGTAGGCAAACCTTAAATTTTAATGTTCTATAATGTTTCTTCTTTAATATTGATAAACAAATTAACAAGCAAAAAATTTTATCACCGGCTGCAGCATGACCAGCTTGTGTGTGTATTGTGTATATGTTTTGTTTGTGTAAACTTATTTTGCTGGCTTTTTGTTTTTTTATTCGTATGTGTATTTTGTTTTTGTAAAACATATTTGGCTATTTTTTTACTAGCCAAAAGCGCGCTACGTACAACAGAAACCAATGAACATTAATGAGCTGAACCGAACACAATGAAGTTTGTGGTTAAAAAAAAACCAAACGGAATTAAATGTTCTCATATTTTGCTGAGTTGGATAAAAACAGTATTATTTTTGTGTTCGAAAGATGACAAACAGGGAAAGTTGTTTTTTTTAAATTATTTACTACACAAACACTATTAGCGTTTGTGTTTTCCACTGAACCGAACACTTTCGAATACTGGTTGTTACTAATTCTATACAGACTTATTGAAATTCGTCTTAATTTAGGTTTTGTTATTGGTTGTATAACTAAGAATGTAGGTATTTTGAAAATATTGTGCGTGTATTGTAAAACATATGGCAAACTTTCGATATAAAAAACTGTTTACATTTTGAGGTCTTAAGATACTTTAATTGCAATTGAAATTTCAAAATCAAATAATTTTAGTGGAACAACATTTTTAATAATGAGTGTTCTTTTTTTTGAGTGATATTTTAACAGCTGATAGTTGCTGTTTATTTAGTTTGCTTTGAAATTTCACTATGGATCGCCTTACACCAGAGCAACGCATGCAAATTGTTGAAATTTTCCACAATAATTCGGCAAATGGGCAGAAGCACAAGTTGTTATTGATTTTGAATTTCAATTAAAAATTGTATTTTCCGATGAATCCCATTTCTGGTTGAATGGGTACGTAAATAAGCAGAATTATCGCATTTGGAGTGAGGGAAATCCACAAGCTTTTGTCGAAACACCATAAAATTCACAGAAAATTACTGCTTGGTGTCTTCAAAAACGATGATGGTCAGAATGCGAAAGTTGTTGAAAATTGGTGTTCCAGATTGTGCCTTCTACGCGCTAACCGTGGTGGCCACATGACCGAAATCATATTTAAACATTAATGTCATAAAATTGTCTATCCAATAAAGAACGTTTCGTAGATATCAAAAAATATATTACTATGTTTTATTATGATTTCAGCTTGTTTCACTCTATAAAAAACACATTAAAAACAAACAAAAAAACACAAGAAGGTAAAGTTTTTGGTACTTTTTCTCTCCACTGTTGTGCGTTTGTGCTGAAGTGTGTAACACATTAGAATATTCGTTCTACGTTCACTTTTTAGTATGCCGGTCGTTTCAAAATGACTTTCTGAGTTGATCTAACGATGTCCGTCCGCCCAGCTTGCTGTCTGTCCATGTAATCAAAGTACAAGGGGTTGATTCTGTGAAAACACAACTAAATGCTCTACAGCACTTACAAATAATCACGACTGCCGAAATAAGCCCCCAGGGCCATGTTTATCAAAACTACAATTAACAAATTTTACAGTTGTTTTTATTGTTTCAAATCCACTTTACTTGTAGATTTGTAACTTGTAGTTTTGAGAAACAGGGCCCAGATCCCAACTTTGATGATGATTTAATGAAAATTATATTTTTTTTCAATTCTCATAAGGGCGAAGTCAAAGTTAAATTTTGAGCATAGGTCCATAATTTCACAATACTTGAATACTTACTGGAATAGTCTATGTGCCCATAAACTTTTTTGTTATGTTGGTAGTTGGATTAAACTTGGTCCAAATATATCTTATTGTAACATAAATCGTTTAAACATATTTTTTTTTAAATCGTTCTGTATTTTACCATGTCTCCCATAAAAATATAACTCCTCAAAAATTTTTTATAAATGCCATAACTTCTTTATAATTGTTGGTATGGATACGTCCAAAATCGCTGCAAGACGAAAAAATCTCATGTTAGCTAAATATGTTTTTAATATTCGTCACTAAGAATTCTTATATCAATTGTAATTTCATAACATATATACTGTAGTGTAGGGTATGTGCTATGCACATTGGGCAACCATATTTAATATAGGGTTTTTTATTCAGCTGCGTGAGAATTTACAATGATAATACAATACAGAAATATTGTTGGAATGAATTTTTTTTCAAAATCTGGTAGAAAATATCATGGCATTTGCTTTTTAAACATGTTATCCGGCATATGTCCGCCGTGGCTACGAGTTACATGGCCCGTACGCCGTCAATGTTGGCTTGAATATTGAATTTTAATGCTTCAAGTATTCCTGGCTTTTCGGCATAAGCCAATGACTTATTATAGCCCCATGAAAATTTATCCAGAGGCGTTAAATTGCACGAACGACGGGGCCAGTAACCAACCAGACCACTTCTAGAAATAATGTTGTCACCAAATTGATTTTTCAATAAATCAATTGTTTAGCGCACTGTATGGCAAGTTACAAAGTCTTGTTGGAATCAAGTGGCGTTGACGTTTAGCTTATTAATTTTTGAAATACAGTCAGCATGGCTCGATTGCGGTTTTCACCATAGCAGCTACTTCTTGCTCATTTTGAAACAGAGAGTAAATTGCAAAAAGAGTACATTTTAGAGGATATAATGGTGATTCTTTAATTGCTTGATTATTGTCTTCGTTCAAAATACGGAAATTTTGCTTATTGACGCATGGTCTTCACAAACAGATTAATTTTCTTCAAAGTTAATTTTTACAATTTGGAAGCGTTGTTCTAGCGTTAAATCTTTGCGAGCCTTTTTATAAATTAAGTCAAATCTCGCCTGATTTTGCTTATTTTTATGCCCGTTTTTTTTTTCTACAAAAAGAAAACTTGTATAGTTCGTACCAAACAGATATCTTTACCTATTTCAGAAATTTGTAGAAATTACGGGCACTAGTATTTGAAATTCTAAATTGAAATTTTGTTTGAATCAAACTCAAATATAAATTTCAAAATGTTTAAATATTAAATATTTGTTCCCCTAGTATCTTCTACAATATTTTTTTTCGCTATAGAGTTCTTCCCTTTCGAAAAATAAAAAAAACTCAATATACGAAATAATTAAAATTAAAACACAATTCCTGCAGCAGTTGCCAAGTAAAGTCAACCATGTTAAATTTCAGTAAAACAATTGCATTAAATGTATTAAGCTTAATATTTAAATGAATTTTCGTAGAAAGAATACAAGTTATCAACACTGATTCCTTTGTTATTAAAATGAATGCCTACCCTGCAAATAATATTGGACCACCTGATCAAATTTGATTTAATGGACTACTCTATTGGCTGGTCCGATGTAATGCAAGCATGGACCTTGTCATTGTTAAAAAGTGTTTGTAGTGAGACGGCATGTCTTCGTTTTTTAACGACATGTTTTTGTTTTTAAACGAAGTTGAAACTAATCCTCTTGTGTATACAATGGAGTAGTTTTAAGACTACTCCTTTATAATCCAAAGCTGGGTTATATGGTACATCGTTACGTTAAATATGCCATGTTTTATCCATACATTTTGGTTACTTTTGGAGAAGTCCTAGTCCCTTGTGGGCTACATTTTACACGCGTGTTTGGACTAGTCCTAATATTTGCAGGGTATACACAGCTCAGTGTGTGTTTGTGTTGACGTTTATAGTTGTATTGATGTTGAATAGAACAGTGAGAAATTTTACCATTTAATTTTGTTAAATTGAATCCGAAACAAAAGTCGTCCTATAAAAAAAGTGACGCATAAAATGTAGTGATGACCTAGTGCCAAAAACAGATAAAAATATGAAAACAAAATTGTAAATTGAATAGTATTAAACAGAAAAGCGAACAATTTATTTAAAATAATAGAACATTGAAATACACTCTGAAATTGTGCAAAAAAACATTGCTTTTAAATTACTAAAACAATAAATCAAAATCTCCCCTGAATTTCTTACACACACACATACAAACACACGCTTTTGAAATCTCTTTTTCTGTCGGGCTCAACACAATTCTATTCACATCGATCATGCATTCATAAATTTATGGAGTTGACCTTTTTTTCTGCATGTGTTTTTGAGTGTAATGAAAAAAAAAAACATTTGAATTTAAAATCATTTTACTGGCTGGTTGGTTTGTTTGAAATTCCCCTGTTGCACTTACCTCATTTGGTTTGTTGAGCAAACACAAGCCATGACCCGTACGCAGTGCATCGATATAATCCTTTTTACTGCATTCAGAAAATTTATAAGGCTGTACATTCTCTTGGCCAACAATGGATTGAGCCATTATGCAACCATGCCAATCACGACAGAAACATTCCTCACCTATTTATTTTTCATTTTGATTTCATTTTTTGTGACGACAAGAAAATGCCATGAAATGAAATTATAAAAGGGAATTATGTAAAAAAGCAGAAAAAGGAGAAAAAAATTATTTAATTGAAATTTTATAAAATAATTATAGAGATGAACTATTATCGCTGTCCATGTCAACCAGCTATTAACACACACACACACAGAGCAACTGCAGCAAGCCAACAAACAATCCAATCTACTTGAAATTGAACATTGAATTCAGTGCAGTTACGGCAACAGACGTACCTTGATGTAACTGGTGACAACAACAGCAATAATAGTAAATAATAATAATACATATTAAGTTATTTCAAATTCAATAATAATTTTGCAATCGCAATCTCAATCCCAATCACAGTCGCAATTGCATTTGCAATGACAACAATTAAACTTACGTCCATCATCGTGGCCCATGCCAATATTGTGGCCAATCATGTGGGCCATTGTACCGGCCAATAAATGAGGTTCATAGACATTAATGTCTACGCTGATGCCAACAGCACGTGGCGTACACACGGTATCTGGTACAGCCATACCAGCCTCACCACCAGCAAATGTTTCACCTCTGCAAGTACAAGATAAATGAAAAATTGAAAATCAGTCTTTAGTCGATGACGTGCATTTGTGTTATGTATGTATGTGTTCATGAAATAATTATTACTAATTTGTATTTTGTACTTTGTTTAATTTATTAGCTGCCAATTTCTGTGATAATTTGCCATGGCAACTTTATTTACTACTGAGTAGACATAAAAATAGTTTTTTGGGATTGTGTGTTTAGAAAATAATTTGTAAAAAGTATTTACTGCTTCACAAAATATTTACTTAATTTTAACTAAAATATTGGAATGTCAGCAAATTATACGAGTGCGATTACATACAATAGTTGTTATAATTTTTCCAATTTCTAGTATTTTAAATTTCTTTGGAATATAATTAATTAGATTAGTTGGAAGATGTTGTTTCAATTAAAAGTTTTGTTAAACCTTTGTTTAACAAAAAAACTTTAATGGCCCGCAGGAAAGAAATCTGATTTTTTTGGAATCACTGCTTGAAACAATAAATTTAACACATAAATAAAAATAGCTAATCCTTTTCGTATTTTCATCTGCAGATATCAGCACACTACAGTGGATATCGGATAGAAGAACTTTAAAAATGCCACAAACTTGTTTCTAATACGCGGTTTTTTCTTATTAGCCATTATTATTGATAAGAATTTTTTTTCTTATAAACATATTTCGCTTATTTGCTACAACGTCGTCATTACGCAAAAAAAATTCAATTTAGGAGTTAATTTTGGAGAACTGTTGGCTAATATTTCACATTGCATTGTGTATAAGATTCATCGTTAAATTGGTTTTACTTTCCGCATTTGAAGAAAATGTGTAGTTTTTTTTTCTTAGTGGTGTGAGCAAATTAAAAACTTCAAACACGTTTATTTCAAAATGATTTTTTTTTGAGTTATAACGACTTTGCAGCAAACGAGCGATATCTGGATATAAGAAACATTTTTCGTGTAATAAATTGTGTATTTAATAGAGCATTCACACATCCTTAAATATTTTTATTTTCATTGGTAGTGTATTTTTTTATTTTAATATTTAAGGCCATCTTTAATACGCAAATTAAAAGCTGCGGTTCAAGAAACTCATTGCTGTATATTTTGGGTATATTCAGTGTTCCCGTCAAAAAATAAATTTCTTCTATAAATAAAGAGAATAACCCTTCCTTGGCGACAGAGCTGGAGCATTTAGAGGAATTCATCGTTGTTGGTAAACCAATGGATAAATCTTAAGATTACATTTAGGACAACAATTGTTATAATGAAAAACTTTTGTCTACCATAATGTCCGTAAAAACCAGATTAGATCGGCTTAAGGGCAACAATTTGAGGCTTTAAATAAACCGAATTACGAAATATGTTGGTTATCAACAAGCATTACGACAGACGAGAGGCAAATAATTTAATATCTTATTATAGAAAAAAGTGTAAATACAATTTAAATTTCCTTTAGCCTATTTTATTCTCTAAGAAGCGGCCGCTTGTCTAATGCTAAAGGTTGTTTTTCAAGTCATAAACTATTTGGAATTGAATTGTAAGAAATAATATAAAATAATAAAAACTGGGAATTAAGCACGAATAACAAAATCTTTTGAAATTAAAATTTTGTATTCCCAAAAATTGAAATTACTTTTTGATAATAAACAGGCAAGTGCACCGCCTAAAAAACACTTAATTGACAACATCTTTTGTAAGTTGTTGTTGTTTTTATTTTGTTTTTCTTAACCCACTTACAACTACATTTAATGTTGAGAGAATTTCAACGAATTGTAGTGGGGAATGTAAGATGAGATAAACCCACTGTTTATTGTTGATGTTGTTTTGTTTAAACTTTGATATTGTTACAAGTAGAACTGTTGCTATAATTCTTATACTTTTAACAGTTTTATTTGGTTTAATATCTTTAGTTTTTCTAAAATCTTTATGGATGAAGTTTCCTGATGATCTTGCCTAAGCAACCAGTGAAATGCGCATAGGAATAGCTTATCCCATCAACAATAAATTTCAAGTGTTTTTTATCAATAATAAAAACTGGGAATTAAGCACGAATAACAAAATCTTTTGATATTAAAAAAAAAAAAATTTTGTATTCCCAAAAATTGAAATTACTTTTTGATAATATTAAAAATTAAATATTTACTTATTTGAAAACCAGAAGCTTATATTGGACTTACAATTTTCTTTTTTTCCAAAGAAGCTAAACATCCCGTGTGCCATTAAAATAACGAAGTTGCATCGATGACTGATTGCACAAGGGAACAAAATCTAACTTTTTTGTTCTTGTGTTGTACATTATGTGGCGTTCGGCTCACACACCCAAGAACGATATCTTTTTTTTTTAGTGATTGTGTAGACGAACACAACCCTTAATACCGTTCGTAACTATGTTCGAGAAAGAGCCGAACATCATATAGTTGTCTGTTCTTCGTTAAAAAAAACAGAACAATTGTAGTGATACTGTAGCCAAACATTATATTTTAATGTTCTATAATGTTTATTTTTTACATTGATAAAGAAATGAACAAACAAACAATTTTAGCAACGACCGCACAACGAACAGCTTGTGTGGGTATTGTGTATATGTTTTGTTTGTTTAAAGTTATTTTGCTGGATTTATGTTTTTTCGTATGTGTATTTTGTTTTGTAAAAAATTTTTGGTTTTTGTTACCAGCTAAAAGCGACGAAAATTAATGAGCCGAACCGAACACAATGAAATTTGTGAATTAAATGTTCTCATCTTTTGTTGAGTTTGCTAAAACCTGTATTATTTTGGTGTTTATTTCTTAATGATTTTCTACACAAACACTATTATCGTTTGTGTTTTCTACAAATCTACCGAACCGAACACTAAGGAGCGAAATTGAGTGCTTATTTTTGAACACTGATTGAAAGTCTCATGCAATTTTTTAATAATTTGAGATTGAAGTTTTACAGGTACTAATCTTTTTTTTATTTTATGCCAAACATTACAAGTTCAAAAAATCATAACATTGCTCTTCTTCAAGCAATGTTAAAATTTTTTCGTTTTTTTTTAAGATCTAATTGTGAGATTTGAAAAACAGTAAAATGTTTGAAAATTATCAAAAAAAAGTGGCAAATTTTGTATTTAAAAACTCATGAAAAACCCGCAACAGTAAAAAGTTAAAATCTTATTACTTTCCCGTAAAGTCACGTAACCTATGAACAAAATAATATATAAAGATTAAAAAAAAAGACGAGCAGTTTTCGCTTTTATTCACAATTGAGTGAAGGTACCTCATTTTTAAATGAAGGAAAAAATGTCCATAAATAGGACAGCAGCAAACACACACATATTAAAAATTTAATTTTTTTTTTTATGGAAATTGCGATTTTTATTAATTCAGTTTTCTCAGTAAATTGTAAACAAAATCAAACGTTGTGTTTTTTGTCGCTTTTGTGTTAAAAGTTGTTTTTTTTTTCAAAATTTCATCGATATATCTAAAAGTACTGGGCAAATTAAAAATGTAAGCGCGGGTTAAAGATAATATCGTAGAAGAGTTTCGAATTTTTTTTCTTACTGAATATGCTGAACCGTTTTCAAGTTATTCCAATATATGTACGGAAGTGCCTTAATTTGGGCATAACGGTTTATCGCGAAAATTCGGGCTGATAAAAAAATCAAGTGCAGATTTGGATTCAGCACCTCAAATTGCCTTAAGAACAACAATAAGTTGTTAATCAACTAAACCCTTGTTCCCTTGTGTTATCAAAGAAAATTTGGATAACTTGATAGCGTTGTTTAAGCGTGAATCTATTCTTGATGATGTGCAAGAGTATACTGATCATAAAAGTGGAAAAGTGAGCACAGTATGACAGTTGGCTAACCCTTTTGTAAATTTTATCGGGTTTAAAAAAACAACCTTTTAAATAAATCTAGTGTTCATGAAAGCAAATACTTGCTTTGCGCTGGACCTGTTATTAAACTTACTATTACAAAAGTATGTGCATTGATTTAAAATAAAAATAAAAAAAAAAAAAAATTTTTATTTAAGATACACGACGAAAATTTAATTTATTTTGTATTTCAAAAACAGTAATGCATGTATTTTGCCCAACACTAGTCACAGGACACTGTCTACTACCGCAGCTGCTATGACAAAAATAAGGACGTAGAACACCTTCTCAGTCACTGCCATGTACTGGCGATATTTTGAACTGCGTTGGCGGTAAGAGTAGATTCTATTTGGGTTGTGGCGGGGGGGCGGGGGGGGGGATTTCCTGTTAAGTGGAACCCTACGTTACCACAACGGATCATTTGGTCAAACTGTGTCAGATAATAAATGACTGCGATTTCTACCTAACCCAAAGTTTTATAATTAAAATTAAAAGCACATTTTGCCCCTTTTTAACATATAAAATCCAAATCTTTAATTAAATGTAATAGTTAACTTTACAACATACACATTCATATCTTTATTGTCCTAAACAGAAGATTGTATAATGCGGTAACAATTAAATGTCATTAAATATAACCACAAAATATGAAACAAGAAAGAGAAATTAAACTTCTCAATCAAACTTCAAAGATAAAGCAAAACCACTGACTCTTTTTGTTTAACAAGTTGGTTACTAATTATAGTCAAAAACAAATTTCTGGTTAAGTAAGTGTAGAAAGGTTATGATTAAATCAATGTTCAAATGTAATAAATCACCAAAATAAAATTACATTAATTCAGAAATTGAAAACAAAAATCAACAAAACAAACACACATTAGTTATTATTAATTATTAAGATCCATTTAATCAGACAAACAAATAACATATGGCAGACATTAGTTAAAATTTAATACTTATCATATGACCTCATTGACATAAAAATCCTCTTAAAATTTATTAATTGTTAGGCTTAACACTAATAAATTAACAACAATTAATCTTCACCTTGTTAAAATAAGAGAAGCAGCCAACTGAAAGAACCGTAAAACTAATGTGAGGTTAAATTTGATTGATTTAATGAAAACCATTTTTAATGACTCTCTCTCTCTTTCTGCACACACACATACATATCGTCACCTTATGTGCGAACGGATGTAACTACGCAAAAATTCAGTATTGAGTTGTTTAATGATTTTTGTTAATTTTAGTAAACTGCATGTTCACACAAATTTGTAAATCCGTACGATCAAAATTGGTGACTTTTTTATAGAAATTCAAACGCAAAGAACACCCTGTTTTTATTGATTGTGTAAAGTACTTTGCTCCTCCTGTAAAAAAAATAAAAATATAGTTACGTCCGTTTGCATTTACGACGCCGATATATGTTAATTGTATTAAATTTATTTACAAAATAAATAATTATTAACGTACATAACAGTGCGAAAGATAAAACTCATATGGACGTGTACATATGCGTCTATTTGCATAAAAACCCGTGTTTTACCACGAAAAAACCATTTATCTCAAATAAAATTTGGCAGGGGAACGTTAGAAAAATAGTATCTACAAAGTGAAATAAAAACGTGTGAAAAAGTGTTATTGAAGGGAGGTCCTTTAGTCATAGGGAATAACCTTTTTTTCATTGACTGACAATTGACACTTGTAAAACAACATTTTCTCAGCTCATTTAGTGCTCTAAATGTTTTGTTGGACTTTTAAATTTTTGCCATATTTGTCCTTTTTTGTGAGTTACGAGTGTTTGTGTTTTTGTTGTACAACAAAAAACTTAAAATAAAACAAACTCATTTATATAAAACGTAAAACAAATGTCATGTTTCAAATTGCAAATGAATTTTCTACATGTTTTACGAGGATTACAATACAAAACCAAAATTTTTACACACGCTTTTACACAAATACTCGTACAGCTTTCCTATTACCACCAATCATGCTATGTTTAGTCAGTTCATGTCCTCTTACTCCATTTGTAACTAGAGATATAAATTAAAATGTTAAAAACGTTGAAGAATCGAGATAAAAAGCGAAACTATTCAAATAAACAGACAATGACTAGAGAAAAAGGACCAGCAAAATAAAAAAAATTAGAGGATGTGTTTCTTGGTTTTAGGAAAATCTAACTCAAACGATACAATATCCAAAACAAATATAAAAATATCTATGTACAACGAGCATATGTACATACATATGCAGGGTTGGGTAGTATTTAATATACCAGAATGTATTTCATTTTTTAAATACTTGTCGCTCAAGTAATTTGAGTTTTTTTTATAGAGTATTGTTTTAGCTGCATGAGCACTTAAAATGATAATACAAGACAGAAATATTGTTGGAATGAAATTTAATTCAATATAAACTGGTAGAGAATTTTATGAAGTTAATTTTTTAAATATTATTTCCGGCATATATCTGCCGCACCCACGAGCTAAATGATCCATTCGATCAGTCTAGTTTTTGACTACTTTTTCCAATAAATCTGGCAGTATGCATTCAAGAATGGCTTGAATATTGGCACCCAATGCTTGAAAGGTGCTGGTTTGTCAGCATAAACCAATGACGTTAAATATCCCCAGAAAAAGTTATCCAGGGGCATTAAATTGCGCGAACGAAGAGGCCAGTGGACAAAAACACTTCAAGAAAAAAGTTGGCACCATACTGATTTTGAAATAAATCGATTGTTGAGCGAGCTGTATGACAAGTTGAGCCGTCTTTTTGGAACCAAAAATTGTTGATGTCGATAGCACTCACCATTCACCGTAACGGCAGGTCCTTGCATATTGACGTAGCCATTTAACCAGAAATGAGCTTCGTTAAATGGAGAAAGTGTTCTATGAACTTCGCAAACAGAATTATTATTTTCAGAGTAAGTGTCCACATTTCGAAAGCGTTTGTCTAGTTTTAAACGATTCATAATGACTTGCCAAACCATACTGAACATAAATGTCAAAACAGTTTGATATTCTCCGCTGTCAATCCATAGTTATCGATATATAAAGTTCTCATGAAGCTAAGAATAAAATCCTTATGATTTCAAAATGCAATTTTAGTAAAAAAAAAATACAAAGTAAAATGACCGACTCGCACTTCAACTAAAATCGCTAAAAATTCACAACTTTGTTACTTCCTACAGTTGACATCTTTTACATTAAATGTAAAGCTCAAGGCGAAATGTTTTACGAGGTGTTTTACAAATAATTTTTTTGTGATTGGTTGCTATAAAATATTTTCAAAATAGAATAAGAAAGTATATTAAAAAAAATGTGAGAGTAAAAGAAATACTTTTTTACAACTTCAGTTAACAAAACGTTAACCATCTTCATCAATCGGATTTAAATTTTCATTTATTTTTTTGTTTATATTCTTATTTTCATTGAACTTCTATTTAAAAATTGTATTGTCTGTAAAAGCCTTTTCACATGATAAACATCTTCATTAAGCGCATTGAAGATGTAGAAATGTGAAACCCTCATTTACACTGTTCAATACCATCAAACAAAAATGTCACCATTTCTGACAAAAAAAAATTTTTTTTCTACAAAAGTGCCAACATTTTAAAAGGGAACACAAATACATTTTGTTTAAAATTTTAAAAAAATATTAAACAAAAAATGCAATAAAAAGGAAAACCTGATTAATCGTAACGCTCCTTTTCAAAACAAACATAATATTTTTTGCATTGAAGGTGACGATTATCCAATGTTGACTGGAGGAAAGCATTTCAAAGTCAATATATTTACAGTGATTAAAAGCAGTTGTGGTTATGTACAATATTGATGGACATGAAATAATGCCTAAGAGCAGCTGGAGCAGCAGTGCATAAAGAATATACTAATCAAGCTAAGACCCAAATGACAAAATGACAGAGCTTGACATTCTAGATAGCTATCCAAAAATTAAAAACGTGTTTATACAATTTGACACCAGTTTGTGCTCATCAGGATCCACAGAAAGATTGGTTTCTTTAAAAAGCTTCTTGTCTGATGTGTTTTGATGAATTACTGTTTTTTATCTATTTTGTTTTTCTTATTCATCAATGCATTCTATTTCCCAACTCTGTATGTATGTAGTCATTTAATTACATGGTGTATTGTTTGTTTAGTACTCTTCAAAGGATGGGTGTTATTTTACATTTGGTGTTGAAATTAAAATTAGTTTTTCATCCAAATTCATTAGTTTTTTTTTTATATATGAAACATTTAGGTTCATACAATTCAAAGGTTTCATCTACATAAAAATATATGTATTTCAATATGGCTTGATATTAGCGAGAAACTAAAGGAAAATGAATCTGCAGATCAAAATGAAGAGTCCGCGAAATTGATAATAATTACGGAAATCGTAAATATGTAGACACAAATTTTTACTATTATTTTTTTTAATTTTTGTATTTACGTTTTAACAAGCTGACCTAAATTGTTTAAAATTACACTCAAGTTAAAAATTTTCAGAAATGGCTTTTTTAAGCGATTTCATGAACACTCTTATCATAAAATTGCATTAAAGTGCATATTTTCGGTTTCCCTGATAGTAATGAATATGTCTGAAGTAGATTCATGCTAAAGTAAGGTTTTGATTGAGGACCTCAGAGTAGGACATCCGGCGTATAAAAAGATGGCATATTTTCGCCTTTTAAATAAAGCAGGGCTGTGGAGTCGACAAAAAATGGTTACTTCTGACTCCAACGGTTGGAAGCTTTTAAGTCCGACTCCTACTCTAATCTTAATGCTAAACGTTTATGAGGCTGGCCCTTATTTGCCTTTACACTATTTTTTTAACGCAGTACCTTTTAAATGGTTGGTTAAATATTGCAAGGAAATGATTCCGTAAAAATTTTAAATCGATATTTTAATTCTAACATGTGCCGCATTGAGCTGTAAATGAGTTATCAAATCAAATCAAACTCCACAGCCATAAAATAAAGATACTGCAATGTATATTACGATCTCGGTGTAGACAATTATATCTTCTTTTTAAAAGTGTAATAAAATCAACAAATTATTATGAAACATATAAAAGCCTTACGAGGTATTAACAATAGAAAATAGGAACTTGGCTCGTGATTTTCCTTACAAATCTTGTAAGTACACAACAACCTTCTATAGTTATGCTTAGACTATAATAAGTGATCACTTTATACTCAGAGATTTACAAAGGTAAATAACCAATTTATGCGTTCCAATATATGGACCCATATGAGAGTGTTAAAAGCATTCTTTATTTGAAAACCCCTAATTTTTAAAATCAAGATTGAGCAAAAAAAAAAAAGATATTAAAAATAATTTCTTACCCTTAATATCTTTTATCCTCACCACCAATATATTTCCAGAAAAATTAAGCTCATTAATTATAAATAATTCAAGATTAGTTTGTTAATATAAAACTTAAAGTAAAAGGAACATTTTATGACCAAAATCTAAATTAAAACCTTAATCTTTTTGGCCTTCAATCTTTAACTAAATCATTCACACTAGACAAGCATTTAATATTAATATTGCTTAGAGTTCATTAAAAAAACACAATTTAAAAAATTACCCATCACAATTTAATAATAATACTTCACTAAAGTGTGTCACTAAAATATTTAAACTCGTGTCCTTTCTCAGCAAACCACATGACAAAAAGCTTAATATTAAAAAAAGCTCAACTGAAATACAAAATCTGCCTAAAGGCTTTAATACTTGTATAAGCACTATTAAGAACTTTTAAGGGAGTGTAGGTGGTAGGCATAAAAAAAAACCGAAATGAGAAACGATTTGTTAGACACAACAAGCATGATTTTCTTAGATAAACAACAATCATGTTTGTTGAGAGTGCAGCTAAGAAGCCCAGAATGTGTCAATATTATTGCAAAGCATTTGTGTTAGTTAATCATGTTCTTCGCCTTTGCAAAATGGGGACACAAGCCAAGGAAAGTTAAAAAAACAAGTAAAAATATTATGTTCAGCTGGTTCGAATCGTTGATACCCTTCTCTAAGAACGAGAATTTTCTGCAAGTGGACTTGATATATAAAGAACCAATTTACACAGATTTCTATGTAGTCATATAAAACTATTGTTGGTGAAATTGTAAGACATTATAACTATTCACTACAGCTTTAGGCATATTAATGTGTATTCCAAGAGTGGGCTTTAACTGGCACCTTATCGCATGATTATCACAAAGTTCTATTGGTGTAAGTTATAATCATATGATTTAAAATTAAAACAAAATTAACTAATTTATTCTATTTCGTTGCGGTGTTTGATGTACAAAGAAAGAAAAAACTCAAGTTTTTTCTACTTGCTTTTAGAACGAGTCGTACTTTAAAATTTGCGTACAAATAAAACTAAAAAGTACTTTATACAGTCCAAAATGGGATAACTTTCGAAAACCATTATGCGTGTATATATTGTAGAAACAACAACAACACTTCAAAAGAAGGAGAAAATCCATTTGCTTGTTTTGTGATGAAACAACAGAAAAATAACAAGAAGAATAAACTTTTTTATTTCTATCTTTTTTAAAAAAATTAGATGCAAAAATTCCCAAATTCTATTTGGTAAAGATATTTAGTTAAATACAAAAAATGTTCGAGGAAGAATGATTACGAAAACCATATCGCGGATGCAACAAAAGTGGAACCAACATGTGTAACGGGTAAAGCTATTATGATACTTGCTATTTTTTGTATTTTTTCTATATTGGAAAACAGTGCAAATATATTTGCATAAGAAAACTGACTAAGTGTAAAGAGTATGATTATATCATAAAAAATCTTGAAAAGTCAAACAAATATACATGTGTTATCGATAAATAATCTAAGACTGTCAAAAAAAATATAAAATTTTTTAACTTAAAATTGACATTTCCAGATTAATTGTTAGCACTGTTGCCAATTTTTTTAGTTTTTGATCGAAAGAAACGGTTTTTAACTTTTTTTTTTGCGATTTTTAACTTTAATGACGGTTTTTTGTGGGGAAAAAACGTGGGCAGTATTGTTTGTTTTGTTTAAATTTTACCAAATTGTATTTCTTGTTGTTTCTCGCATTTGTTGTTTCATTCAGTCAATCCTAAAAAAATCCAATACAAAAAATAGCAAGTATCATAACACCTTAAGTAAATTAAATATTCTCTCTAACTCGGGTTCTGTTGGGTTAAGTATTTAGGTTGGAATTAAACTCACTTTTGGATTATTTCAAATGCAATTTAAAATTAAACCAACATAGAAATTACCCAGTAAAAACTTCGCTTACTTTTTCAAAATAAATAGCTTCTTTCACTCATTATGTAGCAGCTTTCTTCTTTGACTACTTCTACAACAGCTTCTATAACTTCTTTTTTCTGGGTGTATGAAAGTAAAACTAATTATGACTTACTTTTGAATGCGTTCATTTTGATCGGCTTTAATTAAATTTTTTCTCTTTTGTTTGGTTTATAGAACTTAAGTCTAACACAACTGCCTCTAATTGTTATCATCTTCTCTTAGGAAACAATTCTATAAAATATAAAACAAAAAACTGCTGTTTTTAACTTAAGACATTTTTGCCAAACGCCAATAAGATGTCAATTCATATCCGATAATTAAGGCAAGTACAGAATTTTGAATTTGTGTAAAGACCCAGATTTATTTTATAGAAACGAAAAAAAGTTGTTCCAACTTGCTTCAAAAAATTTTGTATAAAGATCGGCTGCATAAAATATTTTTCGGATTAGATTCTGAAAGACATGATGACAAAAGTTGTTTACAAAGATAAGGCTTATTCGGTTCGAAGAAAAACATTTTTTTTTTAAAGAATTACAAGTTTTGAAGGCAAAGATTCGTGTTTTCTCATTAAAATCTTCTTGATAAATATTAGACATAGGATTTTAAACAATTATGTAAATGCTTATTCTGAATTAAAATCCTAATTTAAAAGAAATATTTTGTAATAATTTGTTTAAAATATTTAGCATTTTTGGTTTTAAATAAATGCTGTTGGCTTTGAATTATTTCTGTCGCAATAAGTGCTTAAGTCTATTTTTTTAGTTTAATAGGAGACCAATTTAAAACTTTGAAGATAGCATTTGAAAATTAACTCCGAATTTAATATAATCACCAGTTCTCTGCGGTTATAGTTTTTTATGTTTTTATTCCTAAACACTCCTTATGTCATAAGAAGTTTTTATTATTCCAAAAGTGCATTTGAAAAATCATTCTGCTATAACTTCCTCAATAATCCTACAAAATAAAGTGAACTTTTGAACATTAAGCACTTTTTCCTTTTTGCCACAGAAATTATAAACTTATTTAATTGATCTCAGGATATGTTTTTTCAAATAAATTAAATTAAGTTATATTTTGCATCGATTTGTATTGAGCGGGAATTCCGGAGATCCCGGGAAGTTGAAAAATAAATCCTGCTTTCCCGGGAAATAAAAAAGTCCGGGTATAGAAAAACTCTAGTTATAAGGTTTCGTGATACAAAAAGATAATTATATATTTCGTTAGCATAGACTCTGTGAATAACCCGGAAAAAATAAGGTTAGAGGTAATGGCAGCAAAATTTTAAGCATTATATGGTTACAATTATCCAAAATATGGTCACAATTTTCCTTAATTTGGTCAAAAGTTACAAATTGGGGTCAGAATTAACAATAATATGGTCAATGTTAGCCATAATATCATTATTTATTTCAGCCATATTATAAAGTTGTAATTTTATTTAGTTTTTTTTGACTCCTGTCACATGTTTTGTTTAATTTTTAAGGGTACTTTACACTATCCAACAAGTCCTACGTATTCCATTATACTTTGTAAGATAGAAATCTAATTAGTTTTGGGGCGTCTGTAAAATATCCAATTTAATATTTAGGTACGTAATAATTCATCGTACCTGCTAAAAATGCAAAGTTGTGAAATCGATCAATTTTTATCACATACTTGATTACATTTTGCATTCACACTTTACTTAAAGGTAATTTAATTGCGGAATTTCGATTTATTTTAGTAATTTTAATAAACTAAAAAGTTTTTGAGTTACGCGAATATATGTTGTGCAAGTTCCTACATTTTCGAAATAACGGTTTATCTTGAAAACAAACGCTAATCTAAAAAAAAAACGGTTAGCACCATTTGATTCAGCGTGCCCGAATTAGGGTTTAACGCCAGGTGTTCCCGGTTTGTCTGTTTTTTCAACTACCACAGTGTACTTATTGCTCAAAATTACAACATTCAAATTTTATTTTAAGATTATTTTTTAAAGGTTGCGAAAGACAAAAAAACCTGCTTCAAAGTTTTAGGATTTTTAAAGAACTGTTTAAAGTTTTACATAAAAAAAATCAGCAAGAAAAATAGGGTTTTGCCTTACTTTATTTTTAAATTTCAATATTTTGCAAATATTACAGTTTTCAAAAAAAAAAAAAAAATCCCGATAATTTGTGCCCCGATAAATCGTTCTTCCCGATAACTCGTAATAAACTATCGTTCCCTTTAAAAAATCTCGTTAATTCGTAAAATTTCCAAACATTTTGGTCCCCTCGGTTATTCGCAATTTTTTTTTTCAAATAAAATCTTCTTTTCCTCTTATAAATCGTAATAAAACAACAGAAACATGGCATGAATGATTTTTTGTTAACCGCTAATTTTTTGAGTTGGTTTTTGCTTGTTTGTAACATGAATAATTTTTATATATTTATTTTTCACAATTGCTTTTTATGTTTTTTTTATCGTTTTAGTAAATAAATTGAAAAAGCACGTTTATTCGTATTTATTTTATTTTGAATTCATTAAATCGAAACCTCGCTAAATCGAAAACCCCTATAATTCGTAAGAAATGGCCGATCCCTTGCGATTACGAATTATTGGGATTCTACTGTATATTGTTTCTAGCCCCAAGTGTTTTAATTGTATTTAGTTTTCCAGAAGAATTGAATTGAAGAAATAAACTCAACAAATTCGGCTAAATTGGCGAAATTGGTCGGGTTCCACTCTTGGTTGATTTGTCATGGAATTACCCATATATATCAAATTATTATTTGCCGTATTCACCAAACCCCTTGTATCGTTGTATTGATTGTATGTTGTATAAAAAAGCCATATTGAACTATGTATTTTAATACAACATACAAAAGATACAACGGTACAAGGGGGTTTTGTGAATACGGCAATTGTATTTTGTTATACCTCTGGTGGTATCTTTATGTTATTAAAACATTATATTATTAAGCTCAACCATATTTAAAGTTTCAAGAAAGGTAAACATTTTATTGTTAGATATGAAGAAAGAAAATATTATTTATCAATACAAAACTTCAGCACATATTTTTATCTGCATGTACATTTAATAGGCAGATTTGTCAACATTTGGACAGATGGCTTTTCTACCATTTAATCAATTAAACATAATTTTTTCCGAAGACGACTTAGAATGATGCAATGGGCCCAGAAGAAGTTCTCAGATAAATATTTTATATTACTACGCATGAAAGGACAAACTTTAAATGCCCTCATTAAGCACTGGTCAAAGTGGACTGTAAAAAAAGTATACAATAAGACTGATCACCTTTTTTTTTGGAATAAATTTACCTCCAAATCAAAATCCTTAAGAAATTAACTTTCAAATACACGTACAATATTAACTAAACCTATAAACTTTAAGTCATTTGGCTTATTAAAAAGCCAGTAATAGTTAAGCGCATGTGTTTTTAGAGGAACATTTGCTTGTATATATTATTTCTGTATATACATGTATGCATGCATGTATGTGTTGTAATGTTTATTGTAAATCTTTCTGAAGCATCTGTAAAATGTTAAATTCGTTAATGATGTATTGCTTGCTCTTAGGACCATTTCAGTTAATTAATGACACAGCCTAGACCTCCATCACACATAGAATTTTCAAAGGAGTCAAGCGACAAAATGCCAAGACTGTATATCTTAAGTGTCTTTCGACTTTATGACTAATACAACATACGAGACTCACTTACACAACCATGTTAACACCAATATTACAGAATACATGTTATGTTAGCATATTGACTACAACACATTCCACACAACAATGTGTGCCTTAAATATTTTTTTTTTCTCAAAGAATAAATCTAAACGATTAGTATGTGTAAATGAAGGAAATGAAAAATAAAAGGATGCTATAGAGTATTTTATACCCTTCATCACAGGTGAAAAGGGTATATATCTGTTTCTCATTCCATTTGTGATTTCTACAATATTGATTTAAGAGCTAATAAAGCAGTGTTCGAAAATAAACAGTACTCATACACCCAAGAACGACTCCTATTCTTTTAATGATTGTGTACACGAACACAACCCTTAAATACCGTTTGTAATTATTGTCAAGAAAGTGCCGAACATTATATATTGTTTTGCTTACTCTGATAATCTTTCACTAACTAAGACCCTGAAAATTTTGCATCGTCTTTGGTGTTGTTGTTATTTTTTTTGAAATTTTGCTTTTTCGTAAGAGTGCAACTTTTGACGTAAGCGTTAATGGAAAATTCAAACTGACTTTTACGAAATTCAGATTGTTCATTAATGTCGTTATTAACGACGTCAAAAAATGTGACAGTTTTGTTAATTTTTAAAACATCTTTGATAGGGATTGCAAGTCGATTATATACGCAATCGTTAATAATTCTGCGTTTACGAATATAAATCTAAAAAATTAAACAAATAATTTCTATTAAAATTTTAAGTCTTATCATGTTTAAATGTGGCAAACCTACGCGATTATAAGGGGTCGCCTAACGATAATCGACGATGTTAATTGTGACTCTACCCTTAACGTCAAGTTGTTTACCAAACTTAATTTGACATTTAAAACATTTTGTTAGTCGTGCTTAATTCCTAATTTTTAAACTTTGATATTGTTACATGTAAACTGTTGCTTATAATTCTTATTCGCTTAACAGTTTTATTTGTTTAATATTGCTAGTTTTCCTAAAATCATTGGAAGAAGTTTCCTTACGATCTGGCAAATAGTGAAATGCGCAAAGGAATAGCTTGTCCCTTCAACAAAAAATTTCAGTGTTTTTATCAAGATTAAAAATTGGGAATTAAGGACGACAAACAAAATCCTTTTAATTAAAAATGTTTGTATTACCAAAAAATTACTTTGATAATAATGTACGATGTTAATTGTAAATCTACCCTTAACGTAAAGTTTTTTGCCCAACTTAATTTGACATTTCCTTGATATCTTAGCAAACCGGGTCTGTGAAAACACCTGTGCATGCTCGCCAAGTGCGTTCTGCGGAAAACATTGGTCGCATTAGCAAGAAAATGAGGTCGGCGAATAGTGTTCGCTATTGCAAGATGAATATGGACTTGTTGTGGCCAAAAATTGAGAATATGGGCCTAGACAATATGCGGTTCATACAGTATGGTGCTGCTTGCCACACAGCCAACGAAATAATGGTTCTTTTGCGCGAGAAATTTAATGACCGTGTTATATTACGTCATGGCGATGTAAATTGGCCGTCACGATCATGTGATTTGACACCGTTGGACTTTTTTCTTTGGGTAGAGTCATTGAAAGTATGGAGTCATCGGATAGAGAAATGCCACTGAAGCCATGGCGAGCATTTGCCAATATTTTGTTTTGTACATAATTGTCATAGATACTTTTAAAATAATAAAAAAAAATATTTTGATAATTCTCTGAAAACTTTTTGGTTTATTTGCAATTTACATCGTGCGTTTTGGTTGGACCACCCTTTATAAAACCTGCACCTGCAATTTATTTAATACGATAGGCGGATTATATTGTGTATCTCCCTAATTTAGTGTCATATTAATATTTCCAATACATGGAAAAGCCCCTTTTTCTAAAGGTAAGGTAAAACTTATTGAAGACAGGTCACTGTTCTGTTTTAATTTAAGGTTTCACTAAAGTTATTCCAAATATAATTATAAGTTTACTCTATTCATTGTATTTTTAATCAAATTATTGCATTATAAAACCTTTATTTCAAATTTTTTTATAAGTATTCTGCTTTTAATAGTTTTCCATTCCTTACACATTTATAGAAATCCTTAGATATCTTTGTTTTATTTATTTGAAAACTTTAGAAAAGAAATATTAACACTTAATTTTTTGTCAAAGTGCGAATTTAACTACTTTAATATGACACTCATTGTATTTATATGCCACTTGAAATAAATCTGATTTGATTTTATACTTTTTTGTAAAAATTTTTGACTTATTTTCATCTCCTTAGCTCATAAGAGAAGCAAAAGAAAAATCATGTTTTTTGTTTTATAACTGTAATGCCTTCTTAAGTATGTGAATGCGGAATGCTGGTGTTTGCATGTATTTGTAGATTTATAGTGAAATAAAGCTCTCATAGAGTTATGCTTGATTTATGAGGACTCGTAGCTCCACTTTTATTTAACAACTTAATGCCTATAAATCCGGGCTGTTATTACTTCAGTGAAAGAAAAACAACAAAAAAAAAAAAAAAAAGATAAAGAAGACATGGGAAAAACTTGTAAAGACAAAAAAATAAATCTAATAAAATGAAAAACGTGAAAAATTTCGAGGAACATAAGACAATAAAGAAAATCTTATACTTAACGGTTGCTTGTGTTAAGGATTAAAGTAAATACTAAAAATATATTGGTGGTAGAGTTAAAGTCATTTTAGCAAAATACAGCCACAAATACAAAAACAAGAATCTATGACTCACAAAAAAGGGCCATTAGTTAAGAAAAACGAATTTTTACTACAACATGTTAGTCTGCTCGCTGTCTTTGTTAAGTAGTTTTTACTCTAATTTAAGCCAAGAGACATAGAAACGTTGTTACATTATTACCAGTTTTGTTCTTTATAATGTATTTTGGCTTATAGCAAACATACAAACAATAGCAAACTTTTTTTTAGTTGTTGTCCTTTGGTGTTGGTAGTTTGTTTTGAAAAATATTTGCTGTGTTTAGCTATGTCCTTTGGTCAAATTTGTTGCACATGAAATATTTATTAATATTTTCAGTGTATTTTTTTTCTTTCTCTTTCTAAGTGTTTGTTAGTTTTAGCACATTACCGAACTGCTAAACAAAAAGTACCACGGGGCACGAAATGGCTAAGTTTCTTTTGGTTAATATTTTGAACGATTTTTTTTAAAGTATTTTTTATTATGGACACACAATTTTTTTATGTTCTTTTTTTTTACTTACATCGCTTATTTGCTGCAACATCGTCATAACTCAAAAATATTATTTTAATACAAAACGACTTAACAGTTTGAGACTCATCCTTATGGAAAAAGAAAAATTTATTCTTCTCTCAAGAATTGAGTTTTCAATATCTTCATACAAAATCTTTATAAAAATTATTTACTAGGCATTAGTCAATATTAAATTAAAATTTTAAATTAACATTTTTTGACTTATGAAGTTGTTGCAGGAAATAAGCGCTTTTTATATGTTGTAGCATATATCGACAGAATTCAAATGTTTTTAATTTTTCTACCTTTTTGAATTGTTTATTGTTCAACCTAAATTCCGTAAAATTTGAGTGTGATCTCCTTATATTTTCCAAAGTTATGCACAAAAACGTAACTTAGTATACAACTGTGTGTCGTATTTCCCATAAACTTTAAGCAGTGTTCGAAAATAAACACCAAATATCGCGACTTAGTGTAACGATAATACTGTTTGTGTAGAAAATCATTAAAAAAATAATGTTTCCCTGTTTGGCATCTTTCGAACACAAAAATAATACTTTTCTTATCCAACTCAACAAAAAGATGAGAACTCTTAATTCCGTTCGGGTTTTTTAAACCACGGCTCAGCTCATTAATATTCGTTCGTTTCTGTTGTGCGTATCGCCCTTTTGGCTGGTAAAAAAACCAAACATTTTTTACAAAAACAAAATAGACATACGAAAAAAAAACAAAAAGCCAAAAAAATAATTTTACACAAATAAAACATATACACAATACATACACAAGCTATTCGTGCTGCGGTCGTTGCTTACATTTTTTGTTTGTTTATTTCTCAATCAATGTAAAAAAGATATTAAATAAAGAACATTAAAATAAAATGTTTGTCTACATTATCACTACAATTGTTCTGTTTATGAACAAAAACGGAACACTATATAATGTTCGGCTCTTTCTTGAAAATAGCTACGAACGGTATTAAGGGTTGTGTTCGTCTACACAAACACTAAAAAATAGATATTGTTCCTGGGTGTGTTAGCCGAACGCTAAATAATATTCTGTTTATTTTCGAACACTGATTAAATTAATATAAATAATACAAATTTAATTATAATAATATAAATATCTATAAAAAGCGTTTATGTATCTTTTAATATTCAATAACCCCCAATCGCGAAAAATCCCGATATCCCGAAAAATTCTGGGATCCCGTAAGATCCCTAAATTTTGTCAAGTGTGATCGCCTTATTCACAAAAAATTATCTATGTATATAAGAATAAGTTGTCCTTTGTTGGTGATTTTATAATTTGAGAACCACTCAACCGATATTCAAACGAGTACATGCGTTGTATGGCTCATAAAAAAACTCCCGATAGGTGGCGCTGTTGTCGTGATATTTCAATATATTTTTATTGATGGTAAATAGCGCTGGGGTCTAGTTATTAACAAAATTCTCCAGTATTTAATTTTTTATTTTTATTTAGAAATTCCCGAGCAGCGCCGGGACCAAACATCTAGTTTAGTTTATAAATGTATGCCGTATTTCTCGTATCTTCTGCAAAACTCACTTGTTCGACTTGGCATATTTTGGAATTGAGTTGTCTGTCGATATGGTATATCTTCCTTAGAAAAACCAACAAATTATTTCAATCACTCCATAATGGTATTTTTTAAAACTAATTAACATAATCGGATTACAAATATGTTAGTAACAGTAAGAACACAATGACATTCAATGTCAATTTGACCAAGTTCGTTAAATCTAACTATTTCTTTATCTTCCAGTTAACAATATGTTTTTGGCAGTTATAACCAGGGCATGTTTAAACTGGCACGAAAAATGGGTAAAATTGGCTGGCAAAATGGCACGAAAAATTACATCAAATGGCAAAAATAAACATGTTGTTATTTAAGAAACATTTCTTTTAATAAGTTATGATTGTATAGTACAATAGGAGTTTTCTTCAAATTGTCAAAAATAAATAATCTCCTGTTATTGCATAAGACTGTTCAATAAATGCAAAACACTCTTCCAACATCGCAAGATGCAACTAAACGCTAATATTTCAGATGAAGAAATGTTGTTATTAAATTGAATATTAAAAGATACATAAACGACTTTCATAGATATTTATATTATTATAATTAAATTTGTATTATTTATATTAATTTAAACAGTGTTCGAAAATAAACAGAATATTATTTAGCGTTCGGCTAACACACCCAGGAACAATATCTATTTTTTAGTGTTTGTGTAGACGAACACAACCCTTAATACCGTTCGTAGCTATTTTCATTAAAATATGAGAAGTCCACTTGCAAATACCGCTTAGTTAAAAAACCAAATTCTGAGAAAACCGATTAACACAGTTTTTTAAAATTCAAATGCCAAGCCATTTAGAGAGGTTTGCAAGAGTATTGAATCAGCAACCAGAAATTGCGCGTAACTTACGGAGATTTGTACGAGATTGAAAATGGCGTAGGGAGGCATTTAAAAAACAAATAAAATGGCGGCTTTTACAGAATTTTTATTTCTTTTTTTTAAAATTAAGCGTAATGCATCGCATAGAACTGAATGGAATCAGTTTGTGGTGACCCTTTGTTCCTTATAGGAACCACAGGACATAATAATAATAATAATAATAATAATAATAATATCTCTTTTTAATTATTCTTGTAATCCGGCTACTATCTAAAACTATTTTAAAACCTTTAAACCTTAAGTCTAAGATTTCATTTATAGTACGCCCTTTCGTTTTTAATTTCAAGACACTTGAGCAGATGTATTGAAAGTGCTCTTTTATGTACACTTATGCACCTTTTGCGTCCGATTTTTGCAACACACATTTAGCATTTCAAATAGGTTCTGCCTCACTTTCGCTAAGTTTATCTTAAAATTCGTTCAAAGTTGTAAAAAAGGTATTTTTTGGCAAGTTGGAACGAAATAATTGAACAAATGGCAAAAATAGCATATGCCATAAACAACTTGCCCTGGTTATACTTGATGATTAATTATAATTGAACTTGGTGAAATCGGTCGTCCGTCATGCAATCAACAAAAAAGAGAGATAATAAGCCCAAAAATGTAACGTTTTTTTTATCGTATTTCTCATTGCATTTGTATCGAAAGGGAGTAACTCTTGCGAAAGTTTTCATCGATATAGTTGGGCTATTCACAAGGTAGTGATAAAGTTGTAAAGTCATATGTCTTAAAATATTTTGAAGAAATATATATGACAGCTGTGGGCAACCCGCCAGCATTAAAATTTTTATTTTGTTTCAAACACTACAATAATTTTTTTAAACAATTGTAAAAATTTATTTAGGACATTATGACGATATGACTTGATAGCACACCTTGTGAATAGCCCAAGTGTTTTTTTAATCGAATTCGAATTAAAAATATACAGACCAATTTTGAAAAAAAGTTCCCCGGGAGTTTTTCCCTTTCTCCCATTTTGGCTATTAAAATTCAATTGTAAAAATGGAGAAAGGGGAAAACTCCTGGGCTGAAAATGTTTTCCACATTTATATTTTTAAAGTCAAATTATGTATGTACTTTGTAACGTTAAGCCTGTGCTAATATTATACAACTGAAAAGTTTGTAAGAGGTAATTTTCGGAACAACCGTTCGGACTTTAAATATGTTTTCAACAAAATATGGGTTCCACTAAAGTGCTTACGATAGGGTCCAAGGGCGCAAAACCTCCTTTACTTAGAAAATATTAATTATCATAAAAGAAAAACCAAACCATTTTAACGTGAGTATGCTGTTTACCCTATATTCCGCCTCCAGATTATCTGTCCGCTCGATCGCCCCTTGACCGAATCCGAAGGTGACTTTTGCGTTTGCTACGCTGTATCGGCTTAATATCAGAAATGAGTTGAACGCTATGGGAAAAATAGGCTTTTTATTTTTTTAAATCAAGGACCAACAAAGCGACATAGCGATAATTAATGCCTCTACGCAAAATATCTAACCAATTTTGATGAAATTTAAATCATATATAGAACAGGTTTATATTTTCTTTGAAAGCTATGAATATGAAAAACTAGATGTGCAAGATCCTTCGATAAAATATGTGAACTATTTTTAATTTTACTTTTATAGTTATATAGTTATAGAATTTTGTCAGATATTAATGTGAATGAATCGTACGATTGTGTAAATCCCAGCCTTAATCAATATTTTTTTTCCTTTAACTAATAACCAAGACATTTTGACATCAGGGGATTCTACTGGATTTAATTTTACGGATGCCCTCATAAATTAAAACTTTCTCATGGACTCCCAAATTTCACTATTTTAAAAAAAGCATGCAGAAAAACTCGACAAAATTTTAGGAACCACTGCTTTCAGCCATCCTCTACTCGTTAACAAATAAATTCTAGATGTTTAACATTTAGAAAATTAGTTATTCTCTTAAGTTTCAATAAAAAGTTTTTTTTTTATTCAATTTCGTAGACCTCTTAGAAATCTCTTTCGTGCGCCTCCATTGTGTTGGTGGCATATACAAACTTTAGTTGTAACATTTTGCCTACAAACTTTCGCAAATAAATTAACGTTAAGATAACAACTATAATAATATTAAAAAAAAAAATTACATGATGTAATTGCAAAAAAAAAATTGTAATGTAATGGGGTAACAAATAAACATAACTACAAGCACCCAGCGGGAATAAGAAGGAGTACGGATGCCTTCTAGAAGGCCTCTGTACCCCTTCTTTTGGATGTACAAGGCCTGCTCGCACCATTCCATACTCATTTATTTAGAATGATTACGGGATAAAAAAAATAATTATTTTTATTTTGCTTGAGAAAACAAAGAATAAAAAAAATTTTACACATTCTCTACTCCCTTCTCATATAAGCGAGTGTGAAAAATGTATCTTATCATCTATATCAAAGAGCCGAGCCCTTCTATGAGGCATTCTTTAGCAGTTAGAGAAGAACTGTAATTGAATAAAAACAATTTTTAAGCAGGCCTTTAAAAAGGCCTGTTGTAAGAAGGTCTTCAGAGTTTTCCTTATCATCTATATCAAAGAGCCGAGCCCTTCTATGAGGCATTCTTTAGCAGTTAGAGAAGAACTGTAATTGAATAAAAACAATTTTTAAGCAGGCCTTTAAAAAGGCCTGTTGTAAGAAGGTCTTCAGAGTTTTCCCTGGGTTTACACACACAGTATGTTAACGCACACATATGAGTATTTAGCAAAAGAGAGGATTTCATGTAGAGACATAAACATGTTAGTTTTTGGTAATAAAATGTAGCATATTTTATGGTGTTCACATAAATGCCAGAGTTACAGTGTTTGTTTTTAAGTGTATTTTATTTTATTGTTTCTAATTGAGACAAAATATTAACAACAAAGAAAATAAATATAAACTATTTTATTAAGGTTCAAGTTAAGAAAACACATGTTAACCAGGAAATAATGTAAAACAATTTGTTTTAATATTTATGTGCTTATGTTCTTAATATTTATTGTACGGGGTTGTTTTTAGGAATTAAGTAAAATATAAGTTAAATTATTAAACTTTCTTTTTACTTTAACATACTTAAATTCCAAAAAGCCAACAATTTTCTGTAAACATTGCATAATATATTTCATTTTTAATCGAAACACTTTACATTCGAAGGAGCAGACTAAAGGCAAACGAAAATAAGCAAAAAGTATTTTTATTACATTTTATTTTATTCATATAGCCCAAAAGTTGGTTTTTAATATTGTTTCGTCAAAATAAAGGTGAAATATTAAGTTTGCAAATCTGCTATTGTTTATGAGGGGATAAAAAGTATAATTGCACGTTTAAATTGAAAATTACGTTCGTTTGGAAGTAAATATATCCATATTTACTTTAATTTTAATACTTTTGTACTTTTTGAATTTTTAAAAAGCGTGTGTACAGTAACAAGTAGTTTTAATAATATACGCATGTAAATAATTTTAAGAAAATTGCAAAATATCAGAAATAAACCAAGAAATAAAGGGAAAACCATATGATACCCTACACCACAGTATTTAAAAACAAATTTTCGGGAGTGTATCTATCTATGTTTTAAATTTCATAAGAATCGGGTTGATAGTTTCTGAGATGCAAATTTTGCCCCCATCTCCCCTCGTGATCCTATTTTTTAAAATATTGAAAAATGCATAGCTTATGTGTCCGTACAAATATGAATCAATCTATGCTTTAAATTTCGTCAAAATCAATAAGAACCTATAGGCAAAACTTTATTAAATTATCTCCGAAATTGCGACATGTACTTTGCGCACAGGGTTACATGGGCAGCCAGCCAACCGAACGGACATCATTAGATCAACTCAGAAAGTGATCGGTATACTTTAAGGTGGGTCTAGGATCGATATTTTAAGGTGTAACACACATCAGCACAAATACATAATATCCCCTCCACTATTGTGGTGTGGGTATAATTACTAATTTTATAATAAAGCATGTATGATGATGTATGGCATCCTAGTATTTGCTGAACCATTTTCGGGATTAAACCCAATCTAACACCAATGGGTAATAATGGTCCCGGCAAAACAAAATTATGCTTAGAGGTTTTGATTAATTTATTGTTTTTAGTGCCGAATACTATTTATCTATCTACATCTGTATGTAAAAAACATTCCGTGTGTAAAGCAGAACGCAGTTTTTATATGCGTTGAATAAAGCGCTTTTTGTGTCAAAATGTATTGCTTCAAAATGGGAAGTCACCATATAAAATTGAAGCCTTCCGTAAATGAGATGGTAAGCGAAACTCTTATATTTCTCCCTTATTGGGTTCATTTTATTGGGTGGCCTATATGAAAGCTGTGGTCAATTCTGAACCTTACAGCAACAATTTGTGACGTAGTAGATATCGTCGCAAAATCTCATATCAGTATCAGCACTAAAAGCTATTTATGGGAGTGAAGCTATGACTTAGGGCTACCAGACTGGGGGTTATTAAACGAAATAAGGCAAAGGCATACACATTTTCATTTGGCGTTATCATTGGGGATATTAAACATTGGCGACAAAAATATTAAGCAAATTAGATTATATTATTTTGAATCTCAAATGTCTAAGCCGTGATTAAGTATTGATATAAACAAGGTTGTAAACAAATCATTTTTTAAATAGAGATCGTTAAATTCTTTTGTTCAACGTTTTATGAAACCAGATACCTTCAATGAGTACTGAAAATGTAAGTCAAAAAAGTTGTATCATGATTTATTATTGATTGTACTTATACGCATTCATATTTATTGCAATACTATCGAGTCTCATATCCACTCAAAAGTTTGACGATACTCATCATACTCATACTACACAACATTAATGACGTGGTTGATTAAAATTCAACTGGACCCAATGTGTATAGTCAATACAATATGCGAGTCATACTCAAGTACGATTCTCATACGAATAAGAAATGCTGCTGCTAGATTTATCCACGAAATAGCATGTTGTATGTCTGAGCCAAAATATGTGCATGTGTATGTTAAAATGTTTTGGTTTTATATGAAGCCAATCCTGACAAGTCGAGTATTTTTGCAATGCTCTCCAAAATTTTTTGGAATCTACCGATTTTTGGCTTAACTAAAAACAAGCAGTCAAATATTGTATTAATTGGTTTTTATTATAAAAAAGCAAATAGTGAAACCCCCTTAAATATAAATTTTTGCAAACTAAATTTCCCCCTATGAATTCGTACCCCTCAATAAAATAATAAGCCCTACATATGGGGGGAAACTATGAAAAACTCTGTGTAAACGATTTTAACTTTTTTGAAGATTTTAATGCAATCGTATATTAAAAGAACTTTCAGAATTCTCTTTCAATAAATATAAGATCTAAACGTTGAAATAATGTCCCCTGTTGTATTGGGCAGCAGAAATAAAACTTTAAGTGATCCAAATTTTTAAGGGTGACAGGGAGTATTTCAACATTAAAATTGTAAAAACTGCTTCTGCTTCTTACAGATTGGAAACATTTTCGAATTTCCTATTTTTGAAGCGTGTTACAGTAAACTCACGTTTAAAAAAACAACGTGTTATTAAATAAAATGTTAAAATTATTGGTCCGTGATGTATTGAAATTGCGTAAATGTCGTACCGCGTAAATCGAGGCTTACCTGTGTATCGAAGTGAAGCTTCTACTACAAATTTGTAAGTCAATGTGTCCAGAAGTTCCTTTCAAAAACATTTGTATATTTTGTGCTAGTATAAATATAACTCCTTAAACTGTGAGGAAACTTTAAAGATATTTTCCTTTTTTCCAAATCTTGCTTTAAATAATAATAAAAATATCAACAAAAAATAAATATGTTCTGCCTTTTTTTACAACAAAAGCACCATATACGCACACAATAACAAACAGCATCAAAAGCTTTAGAATTGTGTGTATGAAACTGTTAAAATAGCTTAATGGCATATTGCGAAGACACTCGTACCCAGCAGAAAAACTCGGAAGGCCTTCTTACTTCAGGCGTTTTTAAAGGCCTGCTTTAATTTTTTTTTTGATTCAGTTACTAATATTATCTCACTGCTAAAAGTGCCTAATAGAAGGCATCGGCTATTTGGTATAAAAGATAAGATACACCTTCCACACTCGCTTCTTTTAGAAGGGAGTAGAGAGAATTAAAATTTTTGGTATTGTGTTTTGCATAAGCAAAATCAAAATAATTATTATTTTTGATCCCGTGTGTAAAAAAGCTATGAGTATGGAATGGAGAGAGCAGATCTTGTGCATCCAAATGAAGGAGTACAATGGCCTCCGTACTCCTTCTTTTTCCCGCTGGGTATGTTTGTTTATACATACATTTACACATGTATATAGAAGGGAGTATATGCTAAAGTGGGCTTCAGTTTACTGGCTTTAGGATTTTAGTATTTTTTTCCCATATTTTTATTCAATTTCTTTGCTTGTGTGTTTTTTATTTCAGACACATACACTTGATATTAATTTAGCGTTTGTAAATGCGTTTGTATATGTTTTAGATGGTTTTATTACACTTTTTTGTGTGTTGTTATTTTTTACGCTTAAAACCTTCAAAGGTTTAATTTCTTTTTCCGACTGTTTTAAGATTTTTTTTTCTGAATTAAACTTAACAAGGCATATGCAAATCAAAAAGGTCAAAGGATTACAAAAGAACTGAAAAAAGTTGTACTAATTTTACGTTTTTTATAATTTGATATTTTTGTTATAAAAAAATATTAAATATTCTTTCCATAATCGTTTACATTGAAATTTTCTACTGTAAATTGAATGTCCTTTTTAAAAGACACCATCTTAAGCATTAAAGTAAAGGGTGGTGCATATGTAACATTATGATTTAATAACGTTTTCTTTTCGGAATTCACTTTGAATAAATTGGGAAATTTATGATGGAAAGACTCAGGCCAAAAAAAGGAACCACAGTTGTATAATTTTATTTTAAAAGTCTGCATTCGATTATTAAAACACCAAGATCATATTGAAAAATGAGCGACAAGGCCCATTTTCACCTCAATGGTCACTAAATAAACAAAATCGCACAATTCCAGCTAGAATTTGGCTCATTATTTATTTAACAAATCACTTAAACGAGACTTCTCAGGTCACTTTTGAATATTAAAAACTGATGGAACACTTAAACGATTGCAAAAGTATTCAGATATGACTCATTTACATATATGTTCAAATCTTGACTTTAATTGTGGGGAAAATCTACTCTAATTGCATGGTTCTCTCCTAAGTCATGAGACGAAATACCGGAGTCTCTCTATAGTTTCTGTCCCAACAATAAAGTCCATCGATTCGATTTAATCGTTATTCGAATACATTATTATTCTTTGAGTCGGTATTGGCTCTTTTGCAATAGTTTATCTCTGTGTATACCTAATACATAATGAAGGACTAATCTCTCAACCTTCTTCTTGACCGCTACCGTTTAATTTCCCACTTAACCATGCGATCACTTTTTAGTATAAAAATATCTCCTTTATTTTATTGTTATTAGGACACGGTACTTTATTGGTCATGCGGGTAGACCGATATTTTCCTTTATATATATTTGCTATAAAAAGAGTGGTCCAACCATAATACAATGTTAATTGTTAATCACACCATAACATCAAGTGGTTTGCCCAACTAAATTTGACGTTTCTTTGCTTCAGTTGTTTTACAAATTCAACCACACAGAAAAAACTTTTTAAAATTGTTCACTAATTAAAGTATTAATCAAAAATAAAATCAGTTTTAATTAAAATTTAATCAAGTAAATTAAACATTTAATTGATACTATTAATTTGTTTACTGGTGCAAATTTAATTAATTTTTTAATTAATATGACAAATTTTTTGAATGAAATTAATTTTTAATTTTTTCTGTGCAAAACTCAAAATGGATTTGGTGCGATGCGTATTTATTTGGTCAGCATAATCGACCAAATGTGTACACAATCGGGAGAATTATGCGCAAATATCAGCAAACCCTGTCTGTGGGAAATGTAAAAATTCTTGTTTGGTGAGGTTAATTTGCTGGCGGCGTAATGGGGCCGTACTTTTTCGAAAATTAGGTCGGCCAAGTAGTTACCGTGAATAGGGTGTTCACTATCGCGAGATGATTAAGTACTTCTTAAGGCCAGAAATTGAGGATATGTACCTGGACGATAATGGTGCCACTTGTCACACAGCCAACGCAATAATGTCTTTTTTGCGCGAGAAATTCAATGGCCGTGTTATCTCACATCGTGGCGATCATGTGATTTGACACCGTTGGACTTCTTTCTTTGGAGAAAGTTAAAAGAAAAAGTTTAAATCAATAAGCCAAAAGTAATTCAAGATAATTCGGCACATTAACGACATTGAACCTCAATTATGTCTCAGAGTCAATGAATATTTGGACCATCGGATACAGGTACGCCACCGAAGCCGTAGCGATCATTTGGCCGATATTTTGTTTCATACATAATTGTCATAGATTCTTTTATAATAAAAAAAAAATATTTAGATAATTCTCTGAAACAGCTTCGTTTTATTTACAATATACATCATGCTTTTTTTGTTGGACCACCCTTTATAACAAAGTTTTCGAAAAAATAACTTTTAAACAATAAATTTTTTAACATCCATTTACACAAAAATGAATTTATTTATATAAAATTATTTACAATTCCACAAATTGTGAACATAATTAAGATCATTTTTATTTATAAATTGTATTTCAATTACTTGCTGCATTAATAATACAAAAAACTAATTAATAAATAATTAATTTAATATGAATACTTACGTTAACAGCTGTGTTGTATCACGTTCCACTTGAAAAAGATTCCTAGATGTATAATCATTAAAATTTGATATGGCTTTACTAATGTCCTTGCTGCCATCAACGACAGCCTGATTCTTGCCCCATGTTTCAATATACACCACCGATACGCGTGTATTCATTGTACGAAAGTACTGCAACAAAACAAATTAAAGGAAACAATTATAAATTGTAAAACAACAATTTACTGAATAATCTTAAACTACTCCTTGCATTCTTGTTAAGGCAAATAAAATTAAAAATAGTGTTTGTTTTACTTCTGTTAACGTTTAAAATGGATAAATTCAATTAATTTCGTGTTAATAAAATATCACGAAAAAGGAACATTTCAATTAAAAATTAATTGTAGAACTGAATGAAGTAGAAAAAAGTATACATGTGTGTGTGTATATATGGAAATATAAAAAGAGAAAATACTTATGTTATTAAAACTAAGTCTGCTGAAGATTAGAAAAGAATCTAAGTAAAATGAATTGTTGCCATTGTTGGCTCAATTTATTTCTCTACTACTTTTCTTTCTCCCACAAAATAATCACAAGATTAAATAAAAGAGGGGAGACGAAAACTCATAAGACGAAAATGCGTTTTGACACGAACATGCATGATTTATTAGCTTAGCCAACCAACAAACCCCAAAAATAGAACAAAAGCAACACAAACAATTACAACATGTATCTATCATGTTTGGAGAGAAGATTTTGCAACATGAGTTGAATGTTAAGATGCTGCTGTAGTTTATTAAATAGTTTGAAAACAACAAGAGCAGTCTGCAAGAGGAAGAAAGTAGAGAACAGATGAGTTAAGGATGAAATGATTGCATAAGAAAGACTTAATAGCCTGATACTTAAAATGAATAGTAAGTTATTTTAGCTTGCAAGCGATGGATGGCTTGGTCCTATAACAACTCCTTTGGCCACTCATTTCATTTTATTTTATTTTTTTTTATCATAAAGAACGTTAAGAGTTTTAGTATTGCATTGGGGGTAAGACAAGATAAAATTGCATTTTAGGCCAAATGACTTGTAGTTTTCTTAAACAAATGTTATAATGAATCGTTACCATGATGGGCTGATGATGTTGATGTTGTAGAACGGCCAGGGTAAATTAAAGCAAAACATTTATTTATTTATTTTATTTTCCATGAGCCCTTGTTGTAATTGCAATAAATACAAACACACGTATTTTATAGACAAATACAAAACAACAGAGAAGAAACGATGTTGCAAAAGCTATAAATAACTAGGATTTGTCTGACGGAAGTGGCTAAAGAAAATAAAGAAAAGATAACAACAATAATACAATATATACTTTGGTTACAACTAAGACTTAAACTTAAATGAAGAAATAATCGAAATTTAATTTTTTTTTATTCTTTTTTTTCAAACAAACAATGCATGTCAGTTTATGTAGAAAATTTTAAAGAATAGAAAACATTTTAAAAAATAGAGAAACAGTAAACCTTAATGTATGCTGTACAATTTTATTTATGTGGAAAAACTTCGTAGCCACAAAATTTACTTTTGTCTATTTTGCTACTTTTCACTAAAAGTATTAATATATTTTTAGAGAACTCTGGCAGGAATGTCTGCTTGAAAGCAGTATTAAGAACATAAATAAACGTTTCAAACATATCAGCTCAACTTTTCGTGATATACCAATATGTCCAAAATTAAGGCACTTTCATTACATATATTGGAGGAACGGTTCCCCATATTCAGTTAAAAAAAATCGGAAACTCGACAACAGTATTTTCTTTAAGCCTTGTTTACATTGTGTTTAACTTTGCCCAGTAGTTTCAGATATATTCCTTGTGTAATTTACGCAGCAACTGGTCGATTAATCCAGTTTTCTGGCTAACAAAGCTTCATATTATCTTTGCCTCCACTCAACCATGCCATGCGCTTGTTATAACATTGGAAACTCACTGTATTAGGTGTGTAATATTCGCCGGTCAAGTCTACTTCGTCGAAAAACAACTTATATTCTCTATTGAATTCACTAGTTAAAAGATTCTTTTCCTTTTGAAATCTTGAAGAACTTTTTTCCTGATTTGATGACCGCAAACGTAGTATTTTTCCACACTGCATATGAAAGTTGTCAGTTGCCAATGTTGTGTACGAATTATGCTGTAGCACTTTCTCTATAACTTTCACCGCACGTAGAAAAAAAATATGATTGGAGGTAACCATATTCTAAGAGCAACATAGTATTGTTGGTTTTTAACAATGTTTATGTTTGCAGGTTACCACATTATGATTAAATATGACCATAGTATGTTTAAAATCAACAAAATTTTTCCCTAAATCAACCATAATATGGTCAAAATTAACCATATTTTAGTCAATATTTACCACAATATTGATCAAAACTAAACATATTTTGTTCAAAATTAACCATAATATGGTCAAAATTTCCCAGAATTTTGAGAAAAGTAACCATATTATGGTAAGTATTAACAATAATATGGTGAATGCTTATCATATTATGGTAAATCCATTTTTTCAATTTGTTTGTTAAGTGTCAAATAATAATTTTATTTAATTTTATATTCTTGATAGGTGCTACGTTCAACCTTTATAAAAAATTCCATTTGGTTCATTTTCCAGACTGTAACGACCTTCATATTACCATGTTTTCTGTTCTACTAGTTTTTTCCACGTAAATTTATGTGTTTAAATCAATAATTAAAATAAAATGAATGCAAACGACCAGAATGTTGTTGCTTTTTTAGCATATTATTTTAAATTTAAAATTAATCATACAATGTTCTTAAATATTATAATTTCAAACATATTATTGTTATTAAATATTAACATAACATAACATGTTTGGAGGCAACCATAATATGGTTATAGCTTTTTGATGGATGAATTTAACCATAATATGGTTACCGTAATAATAATATGGTTAAGGTAACCATATTATGTTTAAGTGTATGGTTGTAGTTTTATTTTATTTAAACATTACATTGTTTGAAGTTTTAAGGGAGGTAAACACTTTATTGTTAAATAGAAACAAAATATTATCAATCGTGAAAAAAGTTTTTTTAAAAACAACAAAAGTTTGTTTCTTGCCATTGCAGGGACCATAATATGTTTTTTTAACCATTCTTCAACCATGTTTTTTCTCTGCGCTGAGCTCTCGTTGACGTCGCGCTGTGTAATGCCTCGATGTGAGCGTCGTGCCGCTTTTATATTGGGTGCTGCGTCCCTTAATGCGTGTGCCGAGCATACAGCTTTCCTTGAATTTTGAACGGTTTGCTACCTATGGACTTGAACATGGGGAAAAAGGTAAAAATAAAATCAAATTTTTTAAAGTTTTTTGCGATTTTGATCATGAAGATGAAGTTTTTTTGATTTTATATGTTCATAGTTATTGTTCTTTATGGCAAGAGCTACTATTTTGTCTCAGATGGTAAATCAAACTTTCGAACAGTTTGCAAGTTATGAGCCTGAGAAAATGATCACTTTTTTGCAAAAATGACACCAAGGCCCCAAATCTTTATGGGCCCATAAAAAAAAGTTCATGACTTTGGGCAAAACTGGGAGTCACGGTTCTTTTTTTTTTTGGTCTTTTATTACGTAGTGGTGTCCGTATGCGGTTATTTTTTTTCGTGTTGCACTGTGTTTTTATACTACTTGAAAGTAGAAGAGCAATTCACTGAAATCTCTTCAATTCATGCAAAATTAGGCATTAACAATTATTTTTAGACTTTTTAGTTTTTAACTGGTACATTGTACAAAGATATAAGAACAAAGCTTAACATTTTCTCAAAAACAATTTAATTTTAACACCCGAAATATAATGAATTTAATGATTCCTAGATGCAGATTAGAAACAACAAAGCAACGCATTGATTATGTAGGTGCTGTAAAATTTAATAATAAACCTGTAGATTTAAAATCGAATAATTGATTGCAAACAATATTTATATAACAACTTTGAAACGCTTTCGTAAAAAAATTTTTTTTTCGTTTTTTTTCTTTTTTTTATATTTTCTTATATTCGCTTAGAACGAGAATTTCACTTTACTACCGCTCATCTTTAAACGAGATGGCTTAGCAGTTTGATATCAGGATTATATGTGTCCCAGGGCACAGGGATATACTGGGGAATATTAGGGCAGATGAGCTTGCTAGACTTGACACTTATTTATAAGACTCACTGGATTTGAAAGGCATTGCGTTGCCTTTGCTCTTCTGCAAACTCGCACTTCGGCGATCAACTATCGATATTGCTAATGACGGATGGACTGCGAACATTGTATGCAGGATTGTCAGGCAATTGTAACTCCGCATGGATGACGGGCGTATCATGTCTCTACTATCGATTACTAGGAAACGGACACTGTCTTACAGGTAGGCATTTCAGCGTCTGGGAGCTGGACACTATGATTACTTTCGCAGCTGCGTTGAAGAAAACGAGGAGTATATACAGCATCATCTCTCTTAATGTCCTGGACTGGCGAGAATGCGACTAGGCGAAATGAGATTTGCTACCTTTGACAGATTGTATGATATCTGTGGCGTTGAACGGGAGCGCATTTTGAACTTCGTTAGAATTTCGGGTAAGTTCTACAACTGGGGTTCTGATCAGCGGAACTACAGGTATCGCAATGGATTATCCGCTCAGATTCAACAAAAAAAGTGATTATTATTAGATTTGACTTTCAAATTTAAAATAAAAATTGTTTTTTATGTCAAACTTTCGTAAATATTTTGTAAAAAAAATAGCTGCGTTCGTTTACCCAAAAAATTTTACAAATTTGTACTGGATTTTACTGAAATGCGTTCGCGTACACATAAATTTGTAACATATTCATATTACTCACTTACTGGATTTTACTATAAAAATATTTTTGTTTGTTTTTTTTTTTTGGCACTTACATCAAGTTCCACTTTATTGCAACTGCTGTTTGCACATCACATGCTATTTTATTACTTTGGTAATTCTATGTTTGTACTTTTAGACTATTTATTAAATTTCTGCTTCCTAGTTCTATATAAAAACTATATTTTTTGCCGTTAGGCAAAAGGGTCTTAAATCAAACAAAAGCGCGTTTTTAATTAGCTTTAATCTCTCTTTCTCTCTTTCGTTTGGTATCAATAACTTAAGTCTATCACACCTACTTTTAATCTTAATCAACTGCTCTTTAGGAAAAAATTCTATGAAATACACTAAATAAATATTTTTCAATTTAACGAAAAACTACAGTTCAGTCGCTTAAGACCTTTTTGCCAAACGCCAGAGAAATGAGAGCAGCAAACAAAGTTTTAAATCTCAGCTACTCTTTAAAGTTTATTATTGTTCTACGACTACAACTAGTGCTAAGACTCTTTGAAGGTAGCAGTTGTGTTAGTAAAAATATGGCTCCAAGTTCTAAACGCTTTTTAACTAGACAATTTAAAAACAATTTAGACAAATTAGTAAATGTTCGTTATTTCTGCTAGTTTTAGGCCCCTTTTCACAACTTACCGATAGCTAAAAAAGTTAAGTTTTAATAATGGAACACTTTTTATAAGGCCGTTTAAAGTCTACTTTTAGCTATCGGTAACTTGTGAAAACAGGCCTTAGCCTTGTTTTTAAACAGTGGTTTAAAAAAAATAGTTATTTTCTGTTCTGTGTTAAAATGCTAATGTTTTATTTTTGTCTGTTCTTAAGTAAAGCAATTATTTTTTTCTGCTGCCCTCCATTCAATATGCGTTTTTTAGTGTCCTGTTTTGTTTAACTTTTCTATGATTTATTCTAGTGGCTAAAGTATGTATATGAAAATGATACGAGAAAGTGGGTGAGAGAGAGAGGAGAGAAAAGTGAGGTGGTAAAAATAGCATGTAAACATTGAGCTATTGTTGTACCTAATTGTTATTGTTTTTTCCAATAAGAGTTTCTATCTATGATTGTGCAAAAAGTTACATGGCCTTATCCAGTCTGCTTTCACACACTCTCATGCATGCATATAAAAGAAATTTTAAAAACAACAACACAGAAACGTATTCATCATACAGACATACGATTTAACGAATGTGCTGTCTTTTATAGCTTTTTTATTTATTTATTTTTTGTTTGTTTTTGCTTACGAGTTTAAAAGAACATTTGAGAATGAGTGTGCAAAATGTTTTATTGATAAGCTTTAGCAGTCTATTAAAAACACATGTGAGCTTTTCAATTATTGCTAAACAACTAGAATACGTGAGTAATTTGAAGCAAAACTTTTTTTTTAAGATTTAAATTGCTTTAACTGTTTTTACGAGAAGAACAATTTCGCAGAATTGATTTTTTATTGAACAAACAAATGAAGCTGGTAAACGTAGCCATATAAATAATTTTTTATTGCAAATTAAGAAAGCAAGAAAAAAAAAGAATAGAAAAACATCCTTGGGATATCTGGCTTATGTTTAAATTAAAATATTTGGAAAAAAGAATATACTTTGTAAAAAGCTTATAGGGCTTAGTTATTGTAAAGAAAAATGTATCTATTATTTTTATAACGTTATATGCTCTTTATCGATGTAATTTTGCGGCAAAAATAAGGATAATTGTTTATTCTGCCGTATACTTTAGTCGAAACAAAGCATGAAGAAAAAAAAACTAATTTACTCACTTTACATATTTCTTTATAAGAAATTTTTTCGCAATAGAACAAGAATTAATACATTCAAATAACAAATATAAGCTGCAGGACAAAACCTTGAGAAATATGAAAAAAATAAACTCAAAAATAATTCTACATACATGATTGTGTGTGTTTTTTTAGTGCGATTTTTAATGTGTGCGAAAGGGTTTATAATTTTATGCTTTTTTGTGCCATTAAAGAGCAAGAGTAATGAATTTTTCCGTTTCTGCTAAACTAAAAGAAATAATACAAATACTTTCAGGCTAAGAAAAAAAAAAATTAATGTATATACATATACAAAAAATAAATAGACCATACCACAACAACATCATTAAATAAGTCCGTATGAATGTATTACACTTCAAGGGAAAAAGTGAATGAAGTGCCCAAAAGTGTTACAAAGGTTTATTAATAAAAAAAAAAACATAATTGCGTTACCCCATAAAAGACTTTACCGACATGAAAAAAAGGAAATAAAACGTGTAAACGGCAAAAAGAGCACCGAAATTGCAAACTTTTTTTCTTTATTAAAAACAATTTAGAGTACACCTATCCCTCGATTCACACGAAAGATGCGTTTCTGAAAAAATCGTGTAAATCAAAAAGGAAAATATTTGTATGAGAAATCGTGAAAATTCATTTATTTAAAAGTAAATTAAATTATGTATGCATATAAAAAATAATAAAAATCAATACATTATATTTAAAGCATTTAATAAAACAGAAAAAATGGAACTCATAAAAAATATTACATGTCAGTTCATTAAAAGAGACAATTAGAAATATATATTTTTTACTTATAGTATACATATGTATCAATGATCAATTCCATTTAATTCTTCATCACTGTCTTCCACCACTAATCGAATCTTTTTGGTAGGCGACATATCACTTTCGTCACTAGATTATATTTCATGTGTGTCTGGTTCAATAGTTGATAAATTGGAGTTAACATCAGTTCGTGGAGATTTGTAAATATAGTTTGTTATTAAAACTTGTGTTGATTTATTGCTTAAGTCCTTATAAACCTCCCGATATTGGGCTAAGCCCTGTGAAATATATCGCTGGAATGCGAGGGCTCTTTCAATGTTTGGGTCATTTTTTAAAAAATGATTTCCCAAATTTCGGCCTAATTCAAGCCGTTCACTTACATTTTTTGTTGTCAGTGCTGCCGTAACTCCTTCATCGGAATCGCTGTCGTTTGTTTCGATCACCATATTTACTAAATCTTCAACATCTAATTCCTTATTTATCATCAATTTTTCAATATTACCTGCACACAAGTCATTAAAACCTTTTCCTCCCACTGTATGTGCCAACTGAACTATCTCAGAATATTCATGCTCCAAGGATTGACAAGATAGGATAACATTTGCTCCTGCATCTGGCCACAAATGTTTGCAACAACCTTTGAGCGTTGACTGCTTGAGTGCAGTGTAAGCCAATTTCAACATGCTTTACACAATCTTATATTGTAAATTTTTTCCATGCATTTATTACAGATAAGGATTCACCATTAAATATATGTAGTTTGATTTTTTCAGTGTTATTTAAATAGTCTTAATTATTTAAGATAAAACTATGGTAGCACTATACTAAATATATACAAAATATCATAAAAATGTGCATTTGTATACAAGGTGGTTCGGATAAGTCGAATCTTTGATACCCCTAGCGGCAGCTAAAATATTAAAGTATTGTGCTTTTTACGGAATTTATAAATTATTAAGCCTCAGAGTGGGCTTAATGTGTGGCCTTCGGTAAGCTATCGACCGAGTTTCAGGAAATTTTGTACAGCCATTTTAAGTCTTATGGAACTCTGACAGGCCAAATTTTACTACAATAGCATTATTTGTTACGGTCTTAGGCGTTCTAAAGTGTATTTCTAGAGTGAGCTTTATATGGGGCGTATGATAAATTACGGACCACGAAATATGACGGTATGATTTCGATGTATATAAATATGAATTTGTGCAAAATCGTACATCAATCTGTGCATTCTGCAACCACTCATGTTAATTTTTGTAACAAAATACACTTTTTAGGGTGGTAGTTCCATATTTGGATTCAAAACACTTAACATACTGAAGTGATTTGACTGTATTTCAATCCCAAACTGCTTAAAAGAACTAGAAACAAACTGATATCGGCATTGTTGTTTTCTGTTGAGTCTTTCGAAAGCGAGCCTGTTTTCAAGAGACGGGCAGACAGATGGGCATATCTAAATCGACTTAGAATTACTTAAAGACCCAGAATATATGGGATCTTAGGATGAATTTAAAAAAAGTTTCGCGCGGAACGACAAACTCAGTATACCCTCATTCACCACTAGCGGCAGACTGTATAACAAGTGAGCTTTAATTAGTTTAATTTGAAGGTGGGGTTTCCTAAGAATTAAACTAAGTGAAAGAGAAAACTGTTAAAGGGTTATTTGAGGAGTAGAAATAATAAAATTTTTCGTTTTAATATTTTATGTTTAAAGTTTTTTTTTTTATCATTTTCTTCACACAGTATTTTCGAATTAAGTTTAAGATGGAAAAATGAAAATCCTTTTTGCTGCTATTTGTAATTTCTGAACTCGTAGAAATGTGTGTATTTGCACACGACTTTAGTTTTTCTTTCCGTTTCGAACATTTAAAGTGCAGGGGTTGAGTTTTGTTGTAGGCAGCAGCAGCAGCAGTTTTAAATAAAACTAAGGACAGAGTAGAAAAACCCGGAAGTGCTTGCCATCCATTCACACAATTTTTTTTTAAAGTGTAAGTTTGTTTATATGTGTTTGGCTTTTAAAAGAACAAGAAAAATAAAACTACAAAAGAAATAAAGAAAACAAAACGTGCAAATGTAAGTTTTGTTTGTATATGTGACGGTCCCTCTCTGTTGGTGTATTCCTATGATTATGTTTATTCTTCAGTATGGGTGTTTAAGAATTAGTGTATGAGATTGTGTGTATGAGCATCCTTGTGCGTATACACATACGCATATACATTCAAGTAAAGAAAATAAAAAAAAAAAAAAACTTTTATGCCTTTTTGCTTAATAGAAACAGTCACGACTGACTTACAAGTTCTTGAGTTGGGGTAAATGATATTTCAAATCTTAAGGAAAAAAAGAATTGACCGACAAATTGTTAACTGAGTACAGCTTTTTATTATATCCCGTCAACATTTTTTTTTGAAACCAAAATTGCTTTGATTATTTTAACTAAAGTGCATAATTGAGGAAGATAATTTATTTGTTAAGTAATAATTATTATAAAAAGTATTTGTTACTAATTATTAAGAAGCAAGATCTACAAAAAGCGTGGAGTCTATCTCTTTTAAGTGACTTAACAAATTGGCGAATGATAGCTAATAAAGCCCGGGAATCTCTTCCCTACATAATTGTACGATACAACAACTGCAAACTGATGTGATATACACTGATTTTACCAAGGCCTTTGATAAAGTTAACGATAGACTTTGGAAAGTTAAACTTTATTGACTCAGTTTTACTGATATAAGTATAAAATGGGTATATTCGTACCTAAGCAGCAGAACACAAACGATTTGCTTTAATAACACAAGCATCAGGGAAGCCACCTGGGGCCACTTTTTTTACATTGTTAATTAATGGCCTACCTGAGCTGATTCCTACATCCAATATTCTGATGTATGCGGACGGCGTGAAAGTTTTTTTTAGCTATCGTCAAATATCTGAGTAACAACTTCTTCAAAACGACTTAAATTCTTTTGCCACGTTGTGCACTGTAAGTCTTATGCAACTTAATCTAATAAAATGTAAATACATGCGTTTTGTTAGAAAGAGTCCAATACCTGCAAGCTACTTTTTTGAAAGGTATCTGTTGGAGTCGGTGGATAATTCCTTAGATTTTGGAATTCTGTTTGACTCGAAAATAAATTTCATCGCACATATAACAATGACAGCTAATAAAGGCAGAGGTATGATCGGTTGTGTAAAACGATAGGCTAAAGAGTTCAAGGATCCATATATTACGAAAAGTCTATAAACTTCGCTTGTAAACCTGTATTGGAGTATGGATCTGTAATTTGGGCCCCAAATATGTAATAAATTTTCAACCAAATTAAATCAGTCCAAAAACAGTTTCTAACTTTTCGTCTGCGTGGGTTGAACTTTAACCAATGGAATATGCCATCATATTCTACAAGACTTGCCCTGATCAAGCCCCGAACCCTAAAGACCATTAGAACTGTGCTGAACATCACGTTTATTTTTAACATAATTGTTGGCGACGGATGCTCTGGATGCCTAATCAACAAAATATATGTAAAGGGTTGGATCAAGGTAGTAATGACGTTCTTGGATTATTTTTTAAATTTACGAAAGCCTTTGATATTGTAGATCATGACATTTTGCTGAAAAGGCTAAGTTTTTATGGAATTTGTGGTAGAGAATAAAAACTTTTGAGAAGTTACCTAACAAATCGTAAGCAATTTGTTCAAATAAACAATTTAAAATGCTTTATTGGCAGAGTGGAGTGTGGTGACCCCCCAGGGCAGTGTTTTGGGTCCCTTACTATTCACCTTGCATCGAAATGATATTATCCATCTTAGCCTTAATAGTAAACTTTTTGTCTATGCTGATGATATTTGCATTTTTTATCTTTTCAAATATGAGACAGAAGCTAAAGCCTATATCGAAAGAGATGCTGCATTAATTGTTGAATATGCAAGAATAAACAAACTTGCTCTTAATGCTAACCAAACTAAGTAAATGAGATTCAAGCCATACAATCAATCAAATAATAGCTTCAGTGTATTTGTGGATGGTACACGCAAAGAAAAAACATGGTTGTGGTAAACATATTCTAAGAGCAACATATTATGATAAGATTCATGATTGTAGTCACCATATTACGATTGTTATTAAATCATATTATGACCAAATATGTTCGTAATATTACATCATAATATTTTTCTCTTAATCATATTGTTATCCTGTTAATCATAAAACGTTAAGAAGTTATAATATCACTGTCATGGTAATCATAATAAGATAAGAAGTAATCATATTGTTGTCATGGTAACCATAATAAGTTAAGAAGTAATCATATTATTGTCATGGCAATCATAATAAGTTTAGAAGTAATCATATTATTGTCATGGCAATCATAATTAGTTTAGAAGTAATCATATTATTGTCATGGCAATCATAATAAGTTTAGAAGTAATCATATTATTGTCATGACAATCATAATAAGTTTAAAAGTAATCATATTATGATGCAAAGTGATATGAACTGTTATACATAAATTTTTTACATCATAATATGATACAACTTTAAACATAATATTTTTATTGGAAAAAAATACTTATGATAAAATAAAAAACATAATATAGTTACTGTAATCTTTTTGTCGTAGGAAGCAATTATTTATAAATTATTTTATGGAGTTTTCATTATTTTTCTCTTAAAATAACACAAAACTTACCAGTAATGGTTAATATTTTGCACCAATATTTCACATATTTTTCCACCACTTTAAGATTATTAAAATTTTTAAGCAAAGATATTTTATTTTGTGACACTACAACCCATTTTTAATGTTTTTTTTATTTTTTTTTTAATTTCTTGTTTATTTTAATGGTTATTTTGTTATTTCTTTTTTAATATTTTTCTTTATTTTTTTTTAATTTCTTGTTTATTTTAATGGTTATTTTTTTATTATTAAGCCACTCACTAACAAATAATTCGATATGTTTATGTAAAACACGACACAACTGATACAAAATTATTTTACAAATGGCGATACCAAAATATTATTAGAGTAACGATATTTTGATTGCATCTTAAACTTATTATGATAAATGTATAAAAAGTTATCATGTTATGGCTATTAAATATCATGTTATGGCTGTGAGTAACATAATATGTTTTGAAAGTTATCATAATTTAGTTGTTAGAAAAATAATTATTTTTCGGTCAACAATACTTAAATTTATAATTGCGATAAACATTAATATGTTTACAGTAACTATAATATTGCTGATATTTAATAAAAATAACAATTATTTGTGTACAACAACAATATATTGTTACAATAAACACAGTGTGGTTGCCGTAACCATGCCCAACCATATTTTTTCTCTGCGTGTACTGACTGAAATTAAAGAAGTAACTTCTTTTAAATATCTACGAATTTATTTGCAAAGTAACCTTGCTTGGAACTTGCACATACAATACTTGAAGTCAAAAATAATTTCAGCTATTGGTATACTGTTTAAGTTTAAGATTGATTCAAAGTCACCTTAGCTACTTGGGAATTTTGTGTGGCTACAAGAGAACTAATGAATTAAAATCTCTTCAACGTACTCAAAACAACGCTCTAAAAGTAGTATTTAATCTTCGTATGATGAACTCAACAATTTCCCTTAATAAAAATGTTTCTAAAACAATGCTGCCAATATATGGCTTATACAAGCTTCAACTTTTGATCTATGTTTTCAAATAGTTGCACACAATTAAGTTCTCGATTAATCAGCATGCTTATAACGAGAGGAATAACACCAATTTGGCAGTAACTCGTTGCAGGCTGGAGTCTACTAAGCAACGCGTAGAATACATGGGTAGTGGAGAATATAATGACTTGCCGGAATCGTTAAAATTAATAAATAGAATTTCATTGTTTAACATTGTAACATGACTGGAAGTGTCCCTGACAAGAACAAGAATTCAATTGAACAGAAAAGGGCAATATGTAACGGCAATTCTATAATATTTACTTATAAGGGGATCCCCCAAGTTTGAAACTTATTACATACAAAAAATAAACATAACAACAGGTAAAATTCGTTGCTAAAGCAAACATTTTGTTTTGTTAACAGCTGAAGGTTTAGAGATATGTGGTTTGGTTGTTATATTCGAGTAGACAATGTCAATAAAAACGTTTGAAATGTTGACGAAATGGGGTGTTGACGTTATCCCGAGGACACTGTATTATGGTTGACTCCGAAAATGTTATAGTTAATCAATATTAATACAATAATAAGTTAAGCATTAATAATAATATTGTTGTGTTTTAAGTAGCTCGTGTAAAAGAGGAATATGCTACTGTTTTAATTGAAAACCATTACAAATTTTTGTTTTTACTACCCATAACATGGTTGTGGCTTCTTGATGAGGGACAAATTAAACCATGATATGGTTGCCGGTGAGAATTATATGCTTAAAGTAGAAACAATATATTTAAAAATTGTTCATTAAAAATAGTTTTCTCAGAGGTGAACATGCAGAAAAATTTGTTTTTTCTTCGTGTACAGTTGGGAATTAACTTTTTCACTTTACCAATTGTTTAGGCCCGTACGAAGAACTCAATGCACATAAGAATGTAAAAAATATTTTTAACTATACGTATGTGTAAACAATTGTAAGTCGGTAAGTACGTTTGAGTTTTAAGAAATAGAAAAAAGAGAAAATACTTTCGTACGTTTTGTAAAACTTAAGATTTATGTTTAGCATTTAAAAGATTTAAAGCCTCCTGTGGTAAGACTAAAATAAAAGAGGTGGTTTTTGTAGATTTTTTTTTTTGCAACTTAAGTTCTCAGCCGACAAAATTAAAGAGAAGAACAAGAAAGTTTTATATATATTTCATATAAAACAAATAATAAGCAAAAACTAGAGTGAAATCTTAACTCAAGTTTTTTTTTTTTTGCTAAAAATATAAATCCTTAAATAATAAATAAAAAAGGTTTTACTTAGAAATACTTAAAGGTAAAAAAAAAATCTTCTTTAGTCAAGATAATGCTACTTACCAAATCTGCTATATTGGCCACTTGTATGGCATCATGTATCACTTCCGCTCGTGTGCTTCCATTTCTTTTATCAAACATGGCCTTGTCTACAATTATGGCAGTTTCAATGTATTTTGTGGCCTCGCGGACATCACGCTTATAGCGACCGGCACCATTTGGATGTACTTCATCAATAATACCAGCTGATAAATGTTTTGTTCGGCGTGAGAGACGCCATGAATCCAGATTGCCTGAATTGGCACAACCCTTATTGGCTTTTGTGCGTGCCTCAAATATGACATGCGGGTGCTTCTGCTGAAACCAAGTACAAACAAGTATGAGCAATGGAAATTCGAAAGTAAAATATATGGTAATATATAAATAAGTTCGAAATTCGTATAAAAGTCAGTAGAATTATTATGATGAGATAATCAGCCTTGTGCCAAACATATTATGTAAAAAAATTATATATTGGAATGTTTGCTTATTGGGCTGCTTGTTGAGTTGTTATGAACTTATAAATAAATTTAGATCTTTTAATTCAAATAAATATAAAGAACATTTGAAACCCTCAACCGGAATATTGGCAAACAAATAAAACTTCCCAATTTAAATTGTTTGTAAGTTTTTCTACAAAGAATAATTTGCAAAGCTGTTGTCGCCTAAGATTTAGGAAAAATTCAATAAACGAGTAGTTATGAAAGAAAGAACTGAAAGAAAGTGATTATGGGAGTCATTCTATCTCATATTTGCTAGTGCTAAGTTGTAATAGGGAACAATTGCTTAAAGATTTTTGAGTAACCCCAATTCTGAAGCTTTTGATTTAGTTTAAAAATCATCAAGGCGATTTTAATCGCACAGAAAAATATATTATAAACAAGTAAAGAGGTATATTTTTTATTTTTAATTCTCTAAGCTTATCCCGCGAAGCTCTTGTATTGTCTACAGGAACGAAACCAGGGGCCTAATTCTGGCACACGTGATCGAGTATTTTCCTGATTCGAAAGCAATTTTATTTCAGTCGATACTGAACAAATCGAAATTATTTTTTCATTATTGTGAAACTCAAATGAATGCTCTACAACACTGAAAAAATAATTCCGATTCGTTTAGTATTGACTGAATTAATTAGATATTAAATTGCTTTCGAATCGAGAAAATACTCGATCACGAGTGCCAGAATTAGGCCCCAGAGTGTCTGGCGAGCATTGAACCTGCAACCCCGGCGCTGATAGACTAGCTCTCTACCAGCTAGCCTACCGGGGCACTCTTGAACGACCAATTTATTACCTACACCACAGTATATAAAGACACATTTTTGAGATTGTACACTCATGCCAATTGTGGACGCAGTAAAACAAAATAATGTGATGAGCTTAAGATTCATAAAAGAGTTCTTTGTACCGGATACTTTTAAATTATTATCATCTATATAAGATTTGATCGTCTTTTAGCGATTTTATTGAGGGGGGTTTATGTTTGACGTTTGGTAAATTTTGGACCTACCACACTCATGGAAAACTGCATCTTCATATTGATGATGGTCTAACATTAGAATTGTGACATCATTGTCATTACAAGTGGCATCAATGATGCAAAAAGTGACATCATTCCAATGCTATAAAGGGTGGCTAAATTTTAAGGGATTTTGAATAAAACACAAATTATTTAGGAAATTATTATAATTTCTTTTAATTAGGATAATATTGGTATGGCTCAGTTATGTATGGAACAAAATATCGGCCAAATGGCCGCCGCGACCTCTGCGGCACACCTCCATCCGATGGTCCAAATTTTCGGTTATGATGAGGCATAATTAAGGTTCTATGCCGTGAATGTGCCGAATTATCTATCCTTTAGCTTTTGAATTGTTGCTGGATTAACAACGTACACCTTTTTTTCAAATAAACCCAAAGAAAGAAGTCCAACGGTGTCAAACCACATGATCTTGGCGGCCAATTGACATCGAAACCACGTGAGATAACACGGCCACTGAATTTGTCACGCAAGCGAGCCATTGTTTCGTTAGCTGTGTGGCAAGTCGCTCCATCCTGTTGAAACCACTTAGCGAACTCAATTCACAGTAACTGCCTGATCGGCCACATTTTGGAAAAAATACGGCCTGATGATGCCGCCAGCCCATAAACCACACCAAACAGTCCCTCTTTGTGTGTTCATTGGGTTATCGACAATCACTCTTGGATTACCATTAGCCCAAATGGGGCAATTCTGCTTATTGACGAATTCACTGAGGTTAAAATGTACCTAATCGTTGAAGATAATATCCTTTGATATGCACTTTGATTCGAACGCCCATTTTCATAATAACCCTAAATAACTTTAACGAGTTGCTTGATTGTGTATCTTTCAAGAAATTGTAGTTTTTCGTTATGTTAAATTGAAAAATATTTATTTGGTGTATTTCATAGACTTTTTCGTAAGAGCAGATGATAACGATGACAGAAGAAGATGCGCTAGATAAAAGTGATTTAATACATCAAATTTTCAAAGTAGAATGATTATGAAAACCATATCGGGCATGCAGCTGGTGTATTGTAATTGAGAGGCCTCTGTAAATGCGGGGTAGGTGAATAATAATATTCTCTCACTTGAACTTAAGTCAATCTCAATGACTTAATTAAATGACAGTTTGTCATTAAATCAAGCCTAATTAGCCCTAAGTAATCGCCAAATTTTATGTCAATACCAACATTTATAAATATGTAGATGTACTGAAAGTTATTTTCTGGAATGATATTCCAAAAGCTCGTAAGACAATATATGTTGCAATAATTTATTATTGGATCCAACGTAATAAAATAATTTATCTTATCTTATTTGTATGTGAGCCAACTGAAACTATGAACCGATTCTTACCATTTTCAATATGATTATTGAAACGTATGCACCAATTTTTTATCTTTGCGCACAAGGTAACATGAACATACAAGCAAGCAACGTAACCAGCAGGAGGTGGGTCTAGAACAAATATTTTTATGTGCTACACACATCAGCCCAAACGAGTATTGTGCTGTGGGTATAATTAGCTTGTAAAACTTCGCCATTGTTTGATGACATTGACTCCTTCCGCTTTTTTCTTGAAAACCTACATCGATATTCTTGTAGCCAGTACCAGCTTCTGCAACAAAACACTAAATTAAGGACAAAGCCTTTATAGTGAAATTCCCATTTAAAAATCCCAGGTACTCTAAAAACATTTTTCGCGGAAATTCCTGAGAAATATTTAAAAAATTAAAACCCTAATTCTTAAAAACTTAATAACAAAATAAATTAGCCCAATATTGAAAATCCACAAAAAGGGTTTCTTAAATTTACGTTTATATTTTCTGATTCATATGAAAATATAGTTTTTTGAAACAAAACACAAAACAGTAATAGTATGCACATTTTTTTTCCTTCATCTGCCACAAATTTTCGTTCCCAATTATTAATATTCCGTATGTAAAATACCCAAATACCGAGGCTGTATAAAAACTTGTCCTGTCATTGTGTTCGTGCATAAACAAATGTGATAAATGCTGTAGCATAAGTTTCAGGAGGCCCTCCCTCTTGATACCGGAAAATCATAAAAAAAATGCTGTGTCAGTTAATTTTACTGTTTATATTTGTGTTGTGTGCCTTGTAGAAAAGTAGTAGTTTATTCGTGCATGTTTAAATCTCTGGCTGTATGTCGGTTTGAATGTTAAAATGAATGTGTGAATTATACAATTGAAATTTGATACTTTGGTAATTTTTCTTTCATACTTGTTTATATTTCTGAAAAACATATTTCATATGTATCCAGAACAGAATAAATGAAACTGACAAGTAAATGACTTTGATACCAAAAATTCAAAAAAATTACTAAAATTTTAAGTTAAATGAAAAAGTTTGCTTTCTAAATTTTAAATCGTAACTTTTTTTCCATAATAAAAATAAAACTTAAAAATATTCAGTTACCTTGGAGCACCATGGTTTTGCAATAAAACAAACGGTTTTGAAGTTTTAGAGCTAAACACAGACTTGTAGATATTTTATCTGTCACATGTTAAAATTATGTTTCACTTTTGCAGTTCACCAGTTGTATTATCGTAAGATTACGATTCTTAGATAATAAGTTTTAATTTTCTTAAAAATTAGATTAACTCAAACTGGTAAAAGCTAATCATACATCTAGTTTTCGTATCTTTTTTAATTAAAAGTTCTCAAAATTATAAAAGGGTTTATTTCAATTAAAAACTTATTCCTTTTTTTATGATGTTCCGCTATTCTTTGTTGTGGGCTGATCTTGCCACATTCCATTAAAATCCTACTGTAGTCAGCACAAAAAAAAAACATTTCACCAATTAAAGCTTTAATCAAAAATAAAATCAGTTTTAATTAAAAATTCAATCAAGTTAATTAAACGCTTAAACAAGTGATTTAACGTTTAATTCACTTGTTAAAACGTTTAATTTACTTGATTAAATTTTTAATTAAAACTGATTTTATTTTGTATTATTGCTTTAAGTGGCGAACAATTTTTTTCTGTGAGTTCACGAGCGGTTGCTATGTGCCAAAAAGGTTTCTCAATTTGTATTTCACACATTTGAGGGGACTTTTCGTAATAACGTTTCTTTTTCCATTTTGATCTAGTGCTCGACCTTACTTTTGTCATTACCAAGGGAATTATTATCACATTAGTAATAGCTTGCCATCGCCAATTCACAAACGTAACCCATAAATGGCCTAAACCGTATTGACCATACGCGTGTTTTTTTTTTGGAGTGATACAACTTTGAGTTGTCATCACTGCTTTGTTTGACCACCCATTTAACAGCTTTTTGTTAAGCTTGCTTTGACATTTCATTATGGATCGACTTACACCAGAGCAACGCGTGCAAATTGTGGAAATTTTTAGTCAAAATAATGGTTCTGTTCGTCAAACTTATCCTTAGTCCTTCAGAGCTGCTAATTCAAAAAACAATTAATCGTTTTCGAACCAGATTTACTGTTATTGATAATGTGCATCCCGTGATACTCTAAACAGTGCGCACTGAAGAATCTATAGCCGCTGCACAGGAAAGCATTGAAGATTATCCTAATCAATCCATTCGTCGCCGTTCTCAGCAACTGGGGTTGTGTCCTTCCCCTTTATGAAAGACTTTATGCAAAGATCTTGGCTTAAAAGCTTTCAAGATTCAACTTGTGCAGGGATTAAAGCCAAGCGACCATTGTATGCGCCGCCAATTCGGCGAATGGGCTGAAGCAAAAATTGATATTTATTCTGAATTTCCATTCAAAATTTTTTTTCCAAAGAAGCCCATTTTTGGTTGAATGAGTACGTAAATAAACAGAATTGTTGCATTTGGAGTGAGGAAAATCCACAAACTTTTGTAGAAACACCATAACATCCACAGAACATTACTGTTTGGTGCGCTTTATGGGCTGGCGGAGTCATTGGCCCATATGTCTTCAAAAACTATGATGGTCAGAATGTTACTGTCAATGGTGAACGGTATGTGAACATGATTCGATGTTTTTTCGTACCTCAATTTGCTGGCATTAATTTTGCTGATATGTGGTTCAAACAAGACGGCCACATGCCAGACAGCCGGCGCTACAATTGATTTACTCAAGGAAACTTTTGACGAAAAAATAATTTCACTAAATGGCCCCATTAATTGGCCCCCAAGATCGTTTGGGGTTATGTAAAGTCACGTATGTACGTCGATAAACCACAAACAATTGATCACATGGAAATCAAGATTTGAAGAGTTATCGGCGAGATACGGCCGCAAATTCTACGAAAAGTTTGTGAAAATTGGTATTCCAGATTGCGCTTTCTACGCGCCAGCCGTGAAATCATATTTATTCGAATGTGTATTCTAAGTCAAATTACAATCCTAATAATAATAATAATAATCTTATTCCTTCAATATTTCTGGAAAATAGAATACACATTCGAATAATATAAAAGTTTATAATTATTATAAATATTATTAGGAATGACATTCCTAAAAATTAAAGGAATAGGACTATTACAAAAAAGCTTTATAAAATTCATAACTGAAATTTAGCTCTTAGAATAAATTCGAAAAAATAAAAAATGTTGAATATAATAAAATAGCCTATGAAAGGAAATAATTCCCAGTTTCTATTATTTATATTTTTTTTTAAATTTAGTATATATATTTTTGCGAAGTATTTGTGATTACAATTCTGCGAAAAGTTTTAAAAAAAAATCCATTGAATGCTCTTTAAATATCTTTGAATTTCGGCAAAAAGGTCTTAAGTCAAAAAACTGCATTCTTAGTTTTTGATTGGGCTCCTTAACTCAATTTTGTGTTCTCTTTCGTTTGGAGTCAATGACCTTAGTCTGGCAAAGCTGCTTCTAATCGTAATCAGTTGCTCTTCATGCATTAGGTCAATTAAATAAGGCAAGTCAATAATGAAAACCTACAGAGTGTGGCTTAAGGCCATTTTGCTAAACTTTAAAGATACATATATCATTAAATTTTGACGATAAATAAAGTTTAAAAACTTTTTAAAGCGACAGAATATTGTTAAAACATATCAATAAATTTTAATGTATTGAAATTTAAAAACTTGTTTTAAACAACGAAATGCACTTTTTACCCACAAACTGAAACCATATAATTAATATGCATAAAAATCTGAAATTCCTCAACCCTATAAATCATTACATATTCAGGTAAATATTTTTAAATAAACTTTTTTTAATATTTGTTTGTTTTTTTTTTTTTTTTTGTTAAATTTGCTTAGCAACAAAAATAAGTAAATGAATACCGTTTGTGAATTAAAGCAAACTTTATTGCAAAATTTTTCTAGCCCGGTTATATTTACTTGAAAATAGAGCGAATGACATTCACTAGCAAAAATTAATTAAAATTCAATTAAAATGTGTAAAACAACAACGAAACAACGAGCTCGAATGCACTGTTGCTTCTTTGGAAGTTACAACATTTGTTTATATCATCACCATCGTCGTCGTCATCAGGAACATGACATTCAAAAAAAATAAAAAAATAACTAACACGGATTTGACTTGTAGTAAAATGTTTAAATGTTGGCTGGCAAATGTGTATGTATGTGTTATAGCTGACACATACACACCGAGGCAACCATCCATCCATATTTCCCTATTTATTTTTGTATGGAATTTTAAAAAGCCATAGTTTACCTAGTAATGGTGACTATGACAACTATTTATTGTGATTATGATGACGATGCTGCTGCTGCTGCTGCTGCTTCTGACAATACACTGTTGGCAATGACTATGATGCTGATGATTAAATAAGAGGAAAAAGGGCGTTACAATTTATAATACTGGAAGCAATAGGACAAGTACAGCGAATGCGTCGTTATAACAAACCGTTAGTGATTTTTGAAATAACAGTTTTTAATTGAATTTAACTAAAAGATGTTAAATAAATTAAGAAAACTTTGATATTGCCAATTTTAAAATGTTGTGACATAATATTATTATACAGTAGAATCCCGATAACTCGTAATCGCAAGGAACTGGCCATATCTTACGAATTATAGGGGTTTTCGATTTAGCGGGGTTTCGATTTAACGGGGTTAAAATAAAACAAATACGAATTAACGGGGTTTTTTAATTTATTTAGTTATAAGAATGATAATAAAATACATAAAAAATAATTGTTAAAAATAAAATATGTGACCTTCTCCGAGAAAAGCTAGGTAGGTCCGTTTTGTGTCAAAAAACGGGGTTGGAGTGGATTCTGCTACCCAAAAGGGTGTAGAATAAGATGAAATGAGTTTTTCCCAAAACTTCATTTTCACACTCTAAGAAAAGGTCACATATAGACAAATTATTCAAGTAACAAACTGATCTTAAGAAAATAAACAAACACACAAGCAAAAAAACCCCACGCAAAAAAGCGGTAAACAAAAAATCATTCTTTTGATATTTCTGTTGTTTTTATTACGAATTGTAAGTGTTAGTTAACAAGCAATTACGATTTACAAGGGGTAAAGAAGATTTAATTTGAAAACAAAATTACGAATTAGCGGGGGGAACTAAATGTATGGAAATTTTACGAATTAACGATATTTTTTCAAGGGACCGACAGTTTATTACGAAATATCGGGGTACGAATTATCGGGATTTGACTGTAATATAATTATTGCATTAAAAAAATGTAAATCTCCCTTGTGTGAAAAACCACTCAAAATGAACTGTTTTTTTAGGGCGCTGCGAATTATGGCCACAGGAAATATAGCCCCAAAAATAAATAAAAATTTACCCCAAATTTGGAGCTATTTTTCATAATACAATATGACTCCATTTTTTTAATACAAAATTACCTCAAAAAAATGAAAAATAACGCTAAAAATAAAATGAAATGTTACCCAAAATTTGGGGTAATTCTTCATTATAAAAAATCACCTCAAAATTTATAATGAATTTTAACCCCAAAAAAGAACACAAAGAAAGTTATATTAAACATTTTTGGTGGCGTTTATATTCCCGAAACTAAAAATCCCAAATTTACAATCCCGATTTCCAAATTCGAATTATCATACAGTTTTGTTTTAAAAATCAGACGATTGATTTCGGCTATGCGCAAGAATTTTTTCCTCACCTCCACCGGCTTCGCTAACTAAAGCATCTCTGCATAACCGGCAAGGATTTTCTCCACTTTTACATATAATTTTATATAATTTGTGTAAAAATGTTTGAGGTGATTTTTCATTTCTTAAAATTTGCATTCTTTTTATTAGCAAACTAAAAATAGACCCAAAATAAAAATTGTGATTTTATTTGGGGCCATTTTTTATACCTTGTTAGTGGGGTTATTTTTCATTCCATTTAAAATGCAAAAACACCCTAACGAAAATATTAAAAATAACCTAAAAAAAACAAAAATTGCCGCAAAATTGCGTGTTGTTGTGTCACATCTAAAATTTTGGGAACGTTTTTCACTTTCCTTTTGGGACAAAAATTTTGCGCACTGCCCTTTTTCAGGATAAACAATAAAATTGTTGAGGTACACTAAATAAACTACTGCACTTTTTTAGCAATATCAATTAAGTATTGAAAACACAAAATATATTTTGTAGTAACGTAAAATTTCAGAACTTTCGGTAATGAATTTTACATACTTTAAAGTAATTTGTTGGAGGTGAAATTATACTTATCATCGAAAAATTTTGCTATAACACATGCTGCTTATAACTTTATTTTTCTAAATACTTAACCCTCAACAAAACGTACTTTAGTTACCCTCGTGTGTGGTTTTCCACACATATGAAGTTTCTATGTAATCTGCACTAGAGACAACATTTTATCTTGGCAAATTCTGAATATTTTTGATATTGTTGCGAACTGCAAGCAATGTATGTTGTAAAAAGTGAGTGCATATATTAGCTTTGTTTGTTGTTGATCACCAACGAGACAAATACATTATTCATGTTACGTTAATCATGACTTTGAATACAAACGAGCTATGACGACACATACACGGGGCAACTAACGTAAGGGTTTTTAAGGGTGCTTTGAGAGTTAAGTATTTAGAAGAAGAAAGTTATAAACAGCATGTGGGCTTATTAACAAGAAATTTGGTTTTTAATTGTGGCAACAAAAATATCATAGTGAGATAGTATTGACATTTATTTTTTTTAAGCATTCGTAGTAGATGTATTTCGCAATTGTTACAATGAATTCAATTTCGCTCGAAAATAGCATTAACATAAATAAAATCCACCATGAAAATGGTGGTTCTGTTAAAGTTACATTACACACAGCCAATGAAATGATCAATTTATTGCAAACAAAATTTCCCGATCGCATAATTTCACGAACATCAACTGTTAATTGGCCAGCCAGATCGTGTCAGTCAACAAACCTGTATTATTTTTTGTAGGGCAATGTTAAGGACATTTTGTAAACGGAGCCAATCGAATCGATTGCAACCTTAAAACTCAAAATCCGTGATGTAATTAACGAAATAGACCCGCCATTTTGCCAAACAATTTATTAAAAACTGTGATAAAAGAATCGTGACAGATGTCGATGCGTTCTCGTGGTGGACACATGCCAGATATTAAATTTCTCATTCATAATTGCCGAACTTTTCTCTTTGTGATACATTAAAAATGTATATCATCTTAATTTTTATTTTAATTTTGTTTTAGAAAACAAAGTTCTTGTTGAAAACCCCGATTTAATTTCACCCAAAACAAATTACTTTAAACTATGTGAAATTCATTATAGAAACTATCTGAAAAAATTAATAATACATTTTTTTATCACATGCAACAGATACATATCCAAATTGCACTGTTGTAAAAAATAAATAAATAAAGTTTGATTACAATACAACATCTGTAAGATTGTATTTACTTCAGTCTAATCTTATTTTTAGCTTTTGATTTTAACATTTTGTATTGATAATACAAATCAGTATTTAAGGTTTATTAAAAAAAAAAACTTTTACTGCATTAAAACGAAAACGTTAAATAAATTAACAGGAATCAAAAAGAAAGAGAAATAGAACAGGAGTTTGTCAAAAGATAAAATATTTCGTGCATATAGTTTAAAAGCTATTAAGGTTTTAAATTCGAACTTCATAGAAACTACAAACTGATTTCAATAGAAATTAAATTGAATACTCTCTACATGACACATAACAACAATTCAAAGAATGACAAAGGTTTGTACAGAATTTCACAAAATGTTTTTGTTTCCGATCAGAACACACGGAACTTCAATTCACCTGTTCATATACACCCACCCACCCACATGCAAACAAACTACAAAAAAAAATATCTACATTTGTATGCATGTTTGTTTGAGTATCTGTGACAGAGATACAATAATATCATTTTACTTCAAAATATCTAGTAGAACCAGTTTAGGAACTGAGACTGTACACAGAATTTGATTGATTTATTTCTAATGCGTAATGCTCAACACAAAAGATTAAAAGTGATGATATGTGCAGTGCATATATACACTGACTACTGAACATGCCCACAATCACCTTTGCGTTATAACTCATTTTCAGTGTTGCCAGTTTAGCCTCTTTATTATTCTTTTGATCTCAATATTTTTATTTAAGCTTCGTGCCTTTAATAGACGCAATTTAAAAAAAAATGTCAGAGCTTTCCCAATAAAAAAGCAGGGAGGAATATAGACTTTCGCTTACCATCTCGCTTACGGATGGCATGCATATTATATGGTATGCTCCCTCTTTGAAGCAATACAATTTTGGCACAAAAAGCGCTTTATTCAACTCATATAAAAACTGGTAAATGTAGTGTTCCGCTTTACACACTGAATGATTTTTTACAGTTATTTTTTAGTATTCTCGCTTACAAATCTGCTTCGTTGTTAGGGAATGCCGTGCCACTTGAAATGTTATTTTTTCTTTTATAAAACTTGTTAAGTTTTCCTTCACTTACTTTGCTCCATCTCTGTATGTCTTATTACGTAGCGCATAATTGTGCGCATATTTTTATAAATGTACCATAAGTGCTTCGCAAAATGATAACATTTAAGTTGGGTTGCTAAGCTAACTAAGCAATTTCGTTAAGGAATGCCGGCCAATATAGTATCTCTTCGAAAAATTTATTAAATGAGTTATGCCGGCCAATCGACCACAAAAGGATGGGCTCTTAAGGAAAAACGTGTATTTAGAACAAACGTACGGGCTTCGGGAAGCAGATCCCTAATTTCATCAGAACACCATCTCATTGTACTAACGATAATAGAATTGGATAGCCTTCTGTCACCAATGAGAACTTTCGCTTTTTCCTACATATGGTCCTAAAGCTCCAAAATCTACTTTGATGCACCGTTCCACACATGAGAGTTGTATTGCATACGCGGTCGGATAAATGTGCTATAAATAGTAAAGAGACCAGATGGAGTGAGGTATATCTTATACCGTTTTGAAAAACCGAGGCACTTGAATGCTTCTTTCGACACTTAGAATATATGTTTTGTCCATCGGACATCACATTGTACATTCATGTCCAGAACATCAAGAGATTCTGATTCCTCAATAATTATACCACCCCTATATACAGCTGAGGCACCTTGATCCATCGTGTGTGACAAATTATGTAAATCACTCTTAACATGGTTAAACAGAGTTCCTCTTAAAATCTGGAAAAACTGAGGTGATTTTGAAAAAATTTAACGGAGAATCTCCATCGAATTCAGTTTCACTCGATTTTAAGAAATAGTAAATTGGTTTAAAATGTTTCTTATAATTGGCTGGCGCCTCTCACCTCTCACCTCTCTTATTCTGTTTACTAATAAAAAGCATAAGTCTAAATAAAAATGTTTGTTTTTCCCATTGGATAAAATTATTTAAATTCTTCGAGTTATTCGAGTAATTCGAGCAAATAAAAACCTATATTCGATTAATCGAGCACTTTTAAAATTCAAAAATCGATTAATTGCTTACTCGAACAAAACCAAAAGTCGAATAATTGGATACTCTAGTCAGCACATAACATTGGGTTTATTCGTGCATTAAAATCGACCCTAACGACTGCTGATGAAATTACGATGATTGTGGCTTAGTGAAGGAATATTTTAAACTGCAAATGGACAAATATGAAATTATCAGTCGACTTTTGGTTGGAGGTGACGGAGTTTAAAAATGCGATACAAGAAAATTCACTTTCTGAGTTGGCTTATATAGTATTTAACTTTCTAAAACATCTTTAAAATCCTGTTGAGGTTAAACGACTTTTTATTACATTATTTAAGAGATAACAATATATCGACCCCTTTGCGCGAAATTATCGTATGTTACAAATACCAAATTTTACAGGACAGCCATTTTTCTATTTTCTCTGCTTTCACTTGCAATATCAAAATGAAAATATACATGTGCTTAGATAAGATAAGATAAGACGAAGTGGAATTCGCCTTCAATATTTTGCCAGGTGACGTCTCTTTGAATGTAGAACAAGATTGCATCAAAAACTAAATTTCAAAAAAATTGTTGGTATAACTTTAAAGCTTCTGGTGATCTTCAGAAGTTATTAGACATTCTTGATCAAATACTTTTTCGATTCGAGAATAATTTTATTTCTAATTCATTCAGTCGATACTAAGCAAATCGAAATTATTTTTTCAGTGTTGTAATGCATTTTTTTGAGTTTTCACAATTCTGAGATAATAAATTCGATTCGCTCTTAGACTGAAAGAATTAAAACTAAAATTACTTTCGAATCGAAAAAGTATTCGGTTACGACTGCGAGAATTAGCCGCCAGGACTTGGATTGGTCACAACTTGAGATGGCTCCGCTGATGAAACCGAAAGACATGCACTGGACGTGAAGCACTGGAAGGCTCTGAAGCACATGGATACGAAATGAAGAGATTTGAATGCAAATCCCGTAATGAGATTTGGAACCAAGCAAAAATCCTAGATAATGATCGAGTAAAGTGGAGATAATTTAATATTACATTAGAGGCATATGTAAAATTATTTTTTAACCAGTGTTCGAAAATAAACACTAAATATCGCTCCTTAGTGTTGCGTTGGGTCGATTTGAGGAAAACACAAAACGCGAATAGTGTTTGTGTAGAAAATCATTGAAAAAATAACGTCTTCCTGTTTATCATCTTTCGAAGACAAAAATAATACTGTTTTTATCAAACTCAACAAAAGATGGGAACACTTAATTCTGTTCGGTTTTTTTTTTAAATACACAAACTAAATTGCGTTCGGTTCGTCTCTTTTGTCTGGTAAAAAAACCGAAAATTTTACAAAAACAAAATACACATGCGAAAAAAAAAACAAAAATCCAGTAAAATAATTTTACACAAACAAAATATGTACACAATACATACACAAGCTGTTCGTGGTGCATTCGTTGCTTAAATAGTTTGTTTGTTCATTTCTTTATCAATGTTAAAAAAGAAACATTATAGAACATTAAAATATAATGTTTGCCACCAGTATCACTACAATTGTTCTGTTTTTTTAACGAAGAACAGAACACTGTATGATGAGGAATAGTTACGTACGGTATTGAGGGTTGTGTTCGTCTACACAATCAATAAACAAAATACATATCGTTATTGGGTGTGTAAGCCGAACTCTAAATAATGTTCTGTTTATTTTCGAATACTGTTTAAAACCAACCGTTTCATTACCAAAAAGTGGATAAAATAGCACGATAGTTCAACAGCGGTTAGATATGAAGATAACGTGTCGATTTTTTCCAAAAAGGGAAAAAATAATCATTTTGAGTTTATAAGTTATTGTTGAGCACTACACTATTGTTTATGTATATAAAGTAACATTTAATGTCACACAAATTTAAATTTATTCAAAGGTTGTTAAAGTTTGACTTTTACGAAGTTCTAAATTTTTGTACGAATAGACAGATAAATAAATCATTAAGAACCCAAGTTTCAGTTGCACTTGGCATTTTCTTTCCTGAGAACTTATAACGATTTTTCAGGGTTTATTCGATTGTCAGGGGCTGTGACCAGTAATACAGCTAACTGAACGAATATTATCCAAGGCACTGTGCAAGAAAAAGTTATGTATCGAGTTATTTTCAAGATTAAGAGTTTTAAATAAAAATGCCTTAATCGACTTAATAAGTGTTTCTGAGTAGATTTGTTCCTTCTAGGTCTTCTGATTTACGACCCTTATTTTTCGCCATACAATTAAAATTTCATAAAATTTCTTACCACATAGTCCCCCATAAGTATTTCGTATACCAATCTACTTTGGTACAATTGTACCATCAAAGTCAAAAATTCTTACAAATCTTGTAATCCCAATTGGTATGTTCATACATGTTACGTACTATCTCTATTAAGCAATGAGTGAATTGTGGAGGAAAGCTCAGGTCATTGGAAACAATTTTTACAATTAATAGTTGAGGGGAACCAATAATTTTTCTCTATACGGTTGGGATGTTCTTTATTGTTTTTTTTCGTCTCTAATTTTTCGTTTATACCTCAATTTCATACTTTTTTTAAAATAATCGATGGAAAGGTAGTTGAAAGGAATTTTCAGAAAATATTTGAATGTTTGCAAGACTAAATGAAAGATATAAGAATAGATATATTAGTGTGTGTGTATATATGTTTCCTATATTTTTGCATATGATGCAGTGCGTAAAGCCATTAAGATACATATACGAACATGGTACCATGTCCTACGTGTGTGTTATGCATCAATTACGATAACAACAAGAAAGTCAACAACAGCAATAACAACAATAACACTGACTTTAATAGATTGAATAAAGAAGTTGAGTAACTCCATTCAGGTTGTTGTGATGAATTGTTAAGATTTTGCTGTAGTTGTTGGTTTTTTTGTTTTTTGGGTGGAGTAACAACAGCTATTAATAGATGAAAACTTTCAGGTCTTGTAAGCATTTAAATTCTTTTCTTTTATCCCGTAGTCAATTTACTGAAGTCCAGGGTATAAAATCATCTACTTTAAAAACTCATAGGGGCGTACCGCAGGGCTCAATACTTGGCCCGCTCCTTTTTATGATGTATGTTAATGATATTTTTGCACAAATACACAGCTAGTTACATCTGATAAAGGAAAATTGTGTTAATTATTTATCTTTGAATGTGAATAAAGATTTAAAACGTATTATGCATTGGTCTGAACTAAATTTTTTAAATCTCAACCCGATAAAAAAGAGAACAGTTTTGTTTTCCAATAACTCATGTTCAAATATTAACCTTATCTTGGCAGGAGGCCCCATTGAGTTTGTTTCATATGTTAAGTCGCTTGGCATATACCTTGATAGTCATTTAAATTTTGGTGTTCATATAAGTCATATCATTGCTTCGATATCATTTTCACTGAAACGCTTATATTCACTAGGTTGTTATCTACCAGTTAGTGTCAAGAAAAAATTGGTGTTTTCTTTCTGCATGCCCGTTTTCCTTTATGGAATGGAAATATATTCCAGTACTTCGCAGCACAACCTGGAAAGACACGAGCATTGTTTAAGAAGGATGGCAAAATATGTATATGGGCTTAGATATAGAACCCATATAACTTTATACATTGTATCACTTCTTGGATGTAACTTTCCATGTTTTATGAACGTGAGAATTTTCTTATGTTGTATAAGGTAATTAGGAATAATTGTCGACCATATCTGAGACGTAAGTACTTCTTGGGTACCTCTATTAGAACTCAATATTTTGTTTCTCTATGATATGATACACTTATAATAAAAAGATCGTTTGTGGTAAAATCTATTAGTTAATGGAACTCTTTGATTCCTTATTCAGAACGAAAATTTTCATATTCCTCTAAGAAGTTTAAGCATTTGATTTTAAAGCAGTTATACAATTTTCTTTTTGTTGTATAATTCTGTCATTTTGTTGTCAATCGGTTTCCACATTAATTATTATTTTTGATTGCCTTCAATTTTCGTGCAATGGGGGGTTTTACATATTAAATATTTCTTTTCCTTCTTTTCAGTTGGTAATTTTGTTATCCAAAATGGAATATGTAATCGGATAGTTTTCAATTTATGTTATATTTTTCTGGTTTATTTGCCCCCAAGGGCTTAAAAACTCAAGTAAATAAATAAATAAATATATAAAAAAGCAATATATAAGAAGATTGTTTGAAAATCTTTAGACGTTTTTAAAGTACAAGCTTAACCCGGTGCGCTTTGCTAACCCCATTGAAACAAAATTAGTAAATTTTTTTTAAAACAGAATTCGTGTATAAATTTAAATGCTTTGCAAAAACCGTTATACACAGCGTTTTAATAACTGCAGTCAAAGTAGAAAAAATGCCATTTCTTCCGCTTCTTCGTTCGTCATTGGCTAAAAAAACTTTTGCTTTTACTTCAGGTTCAGGTTCTCTAAATGTAAACAGTCGCAGTTGTACACAAATTTTCGTTTTTTGTTTGGCAGTTTTTGGGTTCGACTGCAGTTTTGTAAGCCCTGGTCCTACAGATATACAGAAATTTTGTATGAAAGGTGCCATTTCTACTTTTCCCGTTGAACCTACTTTTTGAAAGATGTTGTTTATTATCATCTTAGCCATTTGTACAAAACTGGAAAATTTTCAATGTTACAGTACTCGAAATATGTAAAAATCTTTATTGTCATTTTTCAATAACTGCTTCTATAACTACTTATTTCTGGATGCATGTAGGTTAAAAAAAGAATGACTTACTTTTGAATGGGTTCATTTTGGGACATCCCTTGTAAAATTCATTGGGTCTTTCAGTAGAATTGTAAGTAGTGCTTTTAAGTTTTTCTGATTATTTAACACATAATTTTGTAGGCGAAGTTTTTACTGCGAAGGTTATTCATATTGTCATTGTGCGGGTGGCGGCACGCCCAATTGAAAATTAAAAAATAATAAAAGCCTATGTTTAGTTCAGGGAACTTAGGAAATTACTGTGATTTAGGAAATTAAGTGCAGTAGTTTAGGAGTATATAGGGAACACACAAACAAACGTTTTTTCTTTTAATTATCATTTTTTGCTCCCCATGAACTTTACCCTTTTATTATACCCACACCACAAGAGTGGAGAGGGTATTATGCATTTGTGCTGACACTTAAAAATATGGATCCTGGACCCACCTTAAATTTTACCGATCGAGTCAGCATCACTTTCTGAGTCGATCTAACGATGTCCGTCCGGCTGGCTGGCTGGCCATGTAACCTTGTTACTGGCGCAAGGACCAAGCCAATTGAAAATAAGCCAAATAGTAGCAACACGAGGGGAGATAAGGGAAATGTTTGCCTCTCAGAAACTATCAAACAGATTTTAATGAAATTTAAAACAAAGATATATCCATATTTAGATGCATTTTTACATGGACACTTAAGCATGATTCTCCATGGGCCCCGAATAGGGTACAGTCTCGTAAATGTGTTTAAAAATACTGTGCTGCAGGGTATCATATAGTCGGGCTTCAACAACCGTACTTTCTTACTTTTTTATTTTAAAAGGAGTAGTTTATCATAAGAGTGGATCCTACAAAAACTTTTGTCCTCAGTTAATCGGTATTTAATAAATGCATTCTATGATGCGTAGTGCTCCTCCTTTCTACCCAGCCCATTTTTTTTTTGAATTTACAGTTAACCATAACACAGCTTTCAACCACGTTTGAAGGCTCGCACTATTATAGTTCATCCGTTACACGATATTTAATATATACATTGCAAGAGGGTATTGCTACTCCTATAAATGCCATCTAAACATGACTTGGCACTCTAAATAGCTCAGTAAGAGCACTTTGTGCCTAACAAAATTTTTTTTTTTGTTAAAATAGTATGCACATTACAGCACACTTCTCTCTTGTACTGTAATATTTGCTCGGTACCGATAAAATGACTTTACACTTTAAGTCACTTCAAAAAAACTTTTATGCTTTAATTTCAAAAGTTTCTAGTCGGCATAAAAAAAATCTCACACAAAATCAATGCCATAGTTTTCTACGCGACACTCAACGAATTTCAGTTTTTCAATATAAATTACATGAACAAATTATATACTCGTATTTTACAGCAGCTAACGCTGCATTTATGAACGTTGTTGGTCTAAGTTTTAAAGAAAAAAAAGTGGCTTGTAGGTAAAGGGATTTTTTCGTGGCTAAACGCTTAATTTAGCTATTAAATTGACAGCACTCTTTAATAGATTATTTTTCTCTTTGTCTTTACTTAGCTGGAAAGGAATTTTATTGTTGTAACTCTTTCTGGTCGAATATGGAGCCTTTTAACAAGTGCTGATAAGTTAAGCACCATTTTTATACCCCACTGTACCTGTTTCATCAGCTCACGCGAATGCATGTAAGTTTTGATACAAGTAGGCATGAAAGTAAAATTGCATGAATAGACCTGAAAAGCAGCTCAAATGTTGACCTCACTTAAGTTTATGTTGTAAAAACTTAATACACATATACATTCATACAAATAAAATATATCGCTGGCTTAGTAAGTAAAGGCTCTAAGTCCATATTTGAAAATTTTACAGGAGAGACAAAAAACAATCAAAATACACGTGATGGAACAATTTGAGAGAAATGGTTAAACTGTACTTTTAGTTGGGACTTAGAGCTTTTTCTTTTGATAAATTGGACTTAGCGCTTTTGCTCATCACTACAAAACAACAACAACAAAAAATGATAACTGTAATTTTTTCTTTGTAAACAATGTATTTTTACTTATTGCACATTACTGCATTAAAATCTCAATTTCTTAAAAAAGTGGACTTATAGCCTATACATGTTAAGCCAGCGATATGTACATATCCTCATATAAACATTTCATTTTGTATTATGTAAACACTTATTTACACAACTCCCCATATACATAGATGTATGTACGTACGTAGCACTGCACTGATTCTATTTTTGGAATATCATTGAGTGAAGGATGCTCTTGTTGAAGACTATAATGGTGAAGATTTTTTTTTAAAAAAAAATTTAGTTGTTTCAAATTTTGCTGTTGTATAAAAGCCCTGATTTAAATGGGATTTTTATATCATGCATCACAAATTAAACCTGTTGAGTTGCTGTTTTTCTTCGCAATTTAAATTTTTTTAGTATTTTACCCTTTGTCTGTCGTTCCAGAGTTTTAAAAAGAGAAATTTGAATTAACCAAAAGATTGACAGGACAAATATCTGCAATTAAGAGTCCGTGTCTTTTTTAGACAAACATTTGTAAAGGATGTTGTGAATAATTTGCTTTTTAAGGATTTTTTAAGAATATATAAGGGTTAAATGTGGTTAAATTTCAGAGGCCGATGTTGAGTATGAACCACACCTAAACTTCAAGATTTTTCTGTATTTAATTTGGCATTTCTCAATTTCATACTAACTCAATTTAAACCATGGAAAGACACATAATCGAGCAACGCGTTACAGTAATTCAGGCTTATTATAAAAATGGGCGTTCAAATCAAAATGCATATCGTGCAATTCGTGATATATTCGTGCAATCGTGCAAAAATTTTAGCAAACCGGGTCTGTAGGAGATGTGAAAACACCAGTTCATGCTTGTACAGCTCGTACTGCAGAAAATATTGCTGCTGTTAGAGTAGCTGAAGAGCCGTCCACCTCAACTCGTCGCGGTGCCCAACAATTGCATCTCTCACGCTCGTCGTTGATGAACATTATGCATAAAGACTTGCAAATGACTCAAGAACTAAAACCGCTTGACCATTCCAAATTTTCAAAGAAATACATCTTCAGTGATGGGGCACATTTTCACCTCAGTGGATTCGGCAGTAAACAGCATTGCCGAATTTGGGCGAATGATAATCCAAGCACAAAGAGTAACTGTTTGGTGCGGTTTATGAGCTGGCGTCATCACGTGTTTTTTCTAAAATGAGGTCGGTCAGTTAGTTACTGTGCATGGTGTTCGCTATCGTGAGATGATAACGAACTTTTTATGGCCCAAATTGAATGATATGGATGATATATGATTTCAACAGAACGATACTAACGCCACACAGCTAACGCGACAAATTCAAAGGCCGTGTCATCTCACGTGGTGGCATTGTCAATTGGCCGCCGAGATCATGTGATTAGACACCGTTGGACTTCTTTCTTTGGGGTTATTAGAAAGAAAAGCTGTACGTCGATAAGCCAGCAACAATTCAAGAGCTAAATGATGAGACAATTCGGCTCATTAACGGCATAGAACCTTAATTATGCCTCAGCGTCCTCGAGAATTGGTGTGACGCCGAGCCCGCGGTGGCCATTTGGCCAAACCAATATAATCATAACAAAAAGAAATGCCAATAATTTCCTAAATAATTTGTGTTTTATAAACATATTGTACAGTAATTTATGGTAAAAACAATATAAATAAATATTGTAATCCTTCACTTAAATGTTGAAGTCTGTTTCCGTTTGATTCCGTTGCTGAGCAAAACACATACGGGCATTTTGCTCAACTAGCTGGTGGAATATCCAGAAACCAATGAGAAAACCCATCCGGAATTTATTTTTAAATGTAGAAGTGTAAAATTCTCAAGAAACATGTATTTTAATACGGTAGAATTTTGAATACAAATTTTCAAGGATTAAGTGGATGGCCCTATGGTCCTTATAGGAGCCAAAGGAACCGGTTTATATATAAGTGGATAACCGGTAACATGAATAGGTTATTGCTCAGTTCTGCCCAGTTTTTGCTGGCATGTGATCAAATCCGCCAAAAAAAAACAAGAAAACCAACATTGCCATTCTCAAAACATGCAATTTTTCTGAAGATTTCTGCAGAGCCGGACGAATTTTGATTTTGATATCGTTCCTGGAGACACGAATAGTGATCAGACCAAGGCTTAATATCAAAATCATATGTAACTAAAGTATATGCATAGTTTTATTAAATTTTTCCTTTATATTTTCATGTATTTACCAAATTTTTCGGTCCTCCCAACTTTAACAATGCAACGACTACCATTAGGTTTGAAAATGTACGGTAAATTTCTGGAAATCGAAATCATCAATTGAAATCGATGAAGATTTTCAATTGAATTTTTGTAAAAATCAACGTTGCTTTTTCTGAATTTAAAAGTTGTTTATGTATGTGGTCCACAAAGTATGAGATATATAAAAGTCCTCAAATCCGTACTTAAATCAATCCGAAGCGGTTTTAACAGTACTGTGAGTACGGATTTTCTTGAATCAAGTACGATTTTCTATCGCGAAATAATTAACTGATTTTTACTTTAAAAACTTAATTTAACTAAAAAAATAAACTAAATGAGAACTCTTGCTTTCAATTTTACTTCTTAAACATGAAAATAATGTGTGTTAGTGTTGTTCTAGTGTTGTTGCCTGCAATAAACTTTGATAACATGGTGTCTTCACCTGACAATATTTTGTCATAATAAACGTCAAACTTCATATAACCAAACGGTGACAAAAAATTTTTTATATAGACTATGACGTATGGTATAACAAAAAATTTTCAATTGAAGACCCCACGTAAGTTTAATGAGATTTAATCAGCACAATATCCAAAAAAAAAAATTCCAGCTAAATTGGCTTTAAAATAATGCTAAAAAAATCCTAAACTGCCAAAAAATAATGCTAAAATTTATTGTATTCTTTTTTGTTATTTTAGTTAATATCCATTTATACATGATTTATTTTACATAATTCTTCCCTATAAACTCACATCATATCAACTGATTAAAAAAAACATATAATACAATTTTATTACACATAAAAAGTCTTAAAACTATAAAAGAAAAGGTTTTATTTTACCACCAAGAAAATTGATTTTTTTTTTATTTTTTTCGCAACAGCAAAGCAAATTCATTATTGTATCAGTATGCAACTTAAAAGCAAAAAAATAATTGAAATTATTTCCGTTAAAAAATGCAGGCTACTCGTATTTGTTAAAATACTTGATAATTTCATTCCACAGCAATTTGATTTGCATGTTTTTCTTATTTATTGCTGGGGTGATCAGGGTTTTCAGATGTTTTTGTACCCTCGTGCGATTTTTTAGGAATTTTTTTTTTAACATTTTTGTTAAAAATAAATTCCTTAAAAATCGCAAAGTGAGACCAGTTTTAGCGTTTTTAGACTAATTGCAGTTGTATCTTTAGGTTAAAGTTTTTTTGGTTTTTATGGAATCTGCTCTTTATTAATGAGATCTTAAAACTAAGAGTATCAACTCTAAACAGGTTGACATGTCGCCTCTTCAAAGCCTTGTTTGCGAATGTGTCATTAACAGTTGTCTTCCTATTGGGTTAGGATGTTGCTGCTTACTTCTTAATTTTTCACGAATATTTTTTTATTTTTTATTTATTTAATTTAAGTCTATGGACAAATTCCTTACAGACTATCTTAATGTATTAACATAATAATTTATTTTTTTAAGCAAAGAAAGAACAATTAGTATAAACATTATTGATTTAAATATAATATGATAATGCTTTTTATGATATTTATGTTCAGAGAATAGTCGATAAAGTTATACATTTCATTGAAACAGCTGCATAATTTTCTTATTGGATCTGACATCGCAAAGTTTGTTCGGCATGTCCTGACATATAGAGGGTTGAAAAAACGAAGTGAACGTTGAGGAATATTAAAAGTAACGTTACTCAATAAAAATTCGGAATGTGTACTACCATTTATAAGATTAAACATAAAAGATATATTTAGCATCATTCGCCGGCTTTTTAACGTTGGTAAATTTATTTCAGCTAGTCTTGTTGAATATGAAGGTAATACCAGGCATCCTCTATAATCACTTCTTAAGCAGAAAATAAGAAATTGTTTTTGAACTGATTCGATACGATCATTATGAATATTATAGATCGGGTCCCAAATAATGCTGCCGTATTCCAAAATTGGTCTGACGAGCGAAGTAAAAAGACGTTTTGTGATTAAGGGATCGTTGAATTCTTTTGCCCATCTTTTAATAAAAGCCAGAACACTGCGGGATTTATTAACAGTCATCGTTATATGTTGAATAAACTCAAGTTTTTTGTCTAACAATATTCCCAAATCCATTATTTCACTAACATATTGTAAAGTACAGCCATCAATAACGTAGGAGTAAGCACACTTTTTTACTCTGGAAAATTGCATATGTTTGCATTTATTTAAATTTAGTTCCATCAGGTTAAGTTTACACCATTTGTCAAAACTATCCAGGTCATTTTGTAGATGTTGTTGATCACTAGGAAGTTTTATAGTCAAAAATAATTTTACGTCGTCTGCATACATCAATACATTACAATGTTGAATTGCTTCAGGCAAATCATTAATAAAAAGAAGGAACAAGATTGGACCAACGTGGCTACCCTGAGGAACCCCAGATTTTTTTTTTTTCGAATATGTCTTCGACTTAATTTGCTTCTAAACCTCTATGGATGTTTACATATATTACCTAACATTGCGCTCTACACATGGTTCTAAGAACTATTGATTGAGCTCGTTGTTTAAGATCAACACTGGTTCAACTTGCAGTTCCCCATAATTCAATGCCTAAATTGGTTTTAGTACTGTATTTTACTTTACAGTCATGGCTTTATTTAGATTTGTGGCGGATTAACCAGTGTAGATTCAATGCTTTTACATATTTTTACATAAAGCCACTTGGCTTTAATGAATCAGCGCCAGGTAAGATGTCTTTATAGGTGTATGCCAGATATGTAACACGGTCGTTCTGACGGATGGTTATGTTGTTGAGAGCAACACTCTCATCGAAAACCTAGTTTGAAGTTGCAATTTTATTTTAAAACTAATTGTTCGTAAGATTAGTTAACAAAGTATAATGATATTTATTCCGATAAATACTGCAAAATTAATCTTAAAAATAATTTTGCATTTTAATGTTTAAATATTTAAAAATGCACTCACATACATACATTGGTATTTAGAAGATTGATCAAAAATATTGGTTAAAAAATCGCCACGTTTGGCCAGAACTTGCCACATCTGACAGCCCTGGTTGTGATTTAGGTTAAAATGTTGTTGTTCTGGTTTTATTGTTGCTGTCGCTATGGCTTGTATTGCCGTGGAGATGGCAATTTGCTACAATTGTTTGCTTTAGTTGTTGGGTTTATAATGGATTTGTAATGAATTGGACAAAAATAAAAACAAAACAAAAAATCCCAAAAAGTAGTGGAAAAGTGTTTTATAATTGGTTGTATTATTTTATTATTTTTTTGTATAAATTTTTATGTATGTATTTGAGTAGGTGGCGTTTAGAAGCGCGTGTAAACAAATTACGGAAAAGTTAATAGAAAAGCGAAAACCTAAAATTGTTTGAGGTAAACAAATCTTTTTTTCTTTCGCCTTTTCTGCCTATTTCACTTTTAATTATTTCTTATTTATTTATTGTGACCTTACGTGCTTGCCTTGTTGTACCTTGTCCTTTCTCCCTTCTATTGTTTGTTTCTCCCTTTCACCCACTCTTTGTCTGGTAACTCACTTATTGAGTTGTTTTCGTTTTTTTTTTTCAAAACATGAACATTTTTATTTTAATTAAAACTAATTAATAAACTGAATTGATGCAATTAAAATCAAAGTAAACTTGCAAAGAAGAGTTTGTTTGTGTGTTAATTTCCTTGTTTGTATATTGCACAGTAGTACCATTAGCTGGTTTTATTTGTATTGTATTAGCACACTTAAATTTCTATTATTGGTTTTATTGTGGATTGTTGTGTTAATCTTTTTTTTTTTTTTGGTTTTTTAATAGAGGAAGTTTTTATTTAAAAAGATTAAATAGCACAAAAACATATAATTTCCTTATTATTTCTACTAAAACTATTTAAAAGGGAAAAGTTTTGTTTCATATACATATTCCGATCATAATTTAATGCAAATGTTAGATAAGCTTAAGTAAGTAATTGTTTAATGTAAAGTTTGTAATGATTTAATAAAATGTATCTATTGAAATCGAATTAGTTCTGGTTTTGAATTATTTATCTCCTGCCAAAATAATCTTCAGGAATACGAGTTTCATTAGAAAATTCTTTTACAGACACGACTTTCAAAAATTCTGATATAATTCTCAGAACTCGCTTGAACCTGAATAAATCTTTTACAAATTACGCATAAAATTATTAACATTAACCATAGTATTGTCCTCATTTACAAAACATGGTCAATATTTGTTTCAACAAATATTAACCATAATATAATCAATATTTCGACTAATTGAACAATTTAAGACGAATAAATGTTCGAATAATTGAAGATTGCTAATTTCGATTAAAGGATTAATCAAAGAATTTATACCGATTAATCGAACAATAATACTATATAGTATTTCTGTTGAATGTATAATTTTTTTAAACCAAATGTATGTGTCCGTTGGAATCAAAAAAAAAAACGGTCATGTTAAGCAAGTAATTTAGCCTATTTTTTTGTTAAGTTTTATCGGGTATGTTCTAGAAATCTAAATGAAGTGAAATTCAAATCGAACGATAATTTAAATTCAATTATTATTTACAAAATGCCGTAATTTTTCGTGGTTGTAAGTAGATAAAATGGAACATTTGTATGAACTTTCATTGCAGGGTCGTTTTAAAAATTTGCTCGATTTGAAATCCACTTCATTTCGATTTCTAGAACACGCCCGTATTTTTTAACAAAATAGTTTCTGAGTTTCTCTCTTTAGTTTGGTTTAAAAATATTGTACGAAGGATAAATCTAAGAATGCTAAATGTAACAGGTGTCCAAAAATGTGTTTACGTTAATGTTCTTCAACTAATTTACCACTTACACAGTGACTTAAACATACTACTTGAAGAAGATGCTCCACCAACAAAATCAAAGGGGCTACAAGTTGTACAATGAATAAATATTTTAAACAAGAAGCTTCGATGGAATCTCTAGAGGAAATTATTTGCAGAAGCATAGCAGAGGATGAAATGTCCGTGAAAAGATTAAAAAATCTGAAGTTATATTGACTCTTAAAATTTTAGATCCCGCAAGTGGAGCCACAATTTCAGCTACAATGACAAGTTTTGTAAAAAAAGAATGTTTATTTGCTCAAGTACTTTTTTTTTTCTAAAATTATCAAAAAAAAATTCTCGTTATAAAATTTCTGGATATAGAATTATTCGATTATTCCATTAATTGATTAATTTTAAAATTTTATTAGTTTAATCGAATAAGTTAAAAATGCGAAAAGTCGATTGATCGTTTAATCGAACAACAATAAAACCCGATTGAGTTAACACCACATTAACAACAATAATATGCAGTTATTATACTTATTATATTATTGTCATAATTAACAATACAATTTTCGGTATTGTTTAAATGGTTAATATTAATTATACTATGTATATAATAATTAAAAGATTCATATTATATTTTTACACGTTATTAAAATATAAAACGTTGCTCAAACTTAATCATCCAATTTTGTTTTGGAATAACTTGTTTCCTAATTAAAAAAAAAAACATAATTTTGAGTGATGGACATCTTTACTTGCACGCAGAGAAAAATATGGTTGGGCAAGTTACTGTTAACATTTAAATGTTTATCGCAATTATAAACGATGACCAACAAATAATATTTTTTCTTACAACTAAATAATAATTACTTTGAAAACATATCGCAAATTTGCTGCAAGAACGAAATAAGTCAAAAAAATCCATTTTGAGATAAACGCGTTTAAAGTTTTTGATTTATTCTAATCACTTAGAAAAAATAACAATAAATTCTCTTCAAATGGGGAAAGTATAAAAGAAATAAAGATGAGTTTTATACAGAATATAAAGAAAAACAAAGCGAACAATTCTGCATCAGTAACTCCAAAATTGTATTTTTTGATTTATGCCGGTCTTGCAGCAAATGAGCGATATTATATTACTCTTACTGTAAAGAAATCGTGAATCTCAATTGAAAAAATTTTAACGCTACCACGTCTTTCGAAAGCTTCACAAATCCGCAGGCAATCGATCTGTTGTTTTGCTTTTGGTTGATCAATATATCAATTTTTGCCTTATTAACGAATCTAGCCCTGAATATTCGATTTATAGGAGGAACTACTTACATACATGTTCTGTTCCCTAGCTAAAATAAAGTGAGAAAATCTAAGGGAAATGTAAACAAATTGTTTCCCGTGAACATTTTTTCACGTTATTATTCTCATTTGAAATAACTTTTTTTCATGGTAGATTTTCATGATCGCAAATATGTGAAAAGGGGAATAATTACGAGGGAAAAATTATTCATGATAGGGGTGAATATTTTGTTATCGCCATTTGTAAAATAATTATTCATCAGTTAAGTAGTTTGTTTTAAATATGCCTATCGAATTATTTGTCAGTGAGTGGATAAACAATAAAAAAATATACCCATTAAAAAAACAAGTTAAAAGAAATTCAAAAAAAAAAATTGTTAAGTGCTTCAAAATAAAAAAAAAATGCAAGCAAACAAATTTTTTTTGTTGTCAAACTGGTGCTGTGTCATAATTTGTAATATTGGTAAAACATAATTTACTTTAAGTTAAAATCTTTAATTAAATGTTCAACATTTATTTATATATTTTGTTGTATTGTAGAAAACAAAATACGATTTAAATTTCGTTATAAATTTTTTTCTTTGATAAAGCTACAATTTAAATTTTATTAAAAGATTATAAAAATGTTTATTATATTATAGAAAAAAAACATTTGCTGGCAAATAATCCAGTCCCCTACCAGCTAGACCCATTGGCTACACTATTTAATGTAACTGGAAAGAGCAACAAAAAGAGGTAGATGCTTCTTATGCACTGCAGGGCCCAAATTTAAGAATGTATATCAAAAAAAATATGTTTCTAAAAGAACTTTGCTTAACGATAATTTAATTTAAAAATTATTGCGGAATTCCGGTTTTTTTTAGTAATTTCAATACAATAAACCGTTTTGGAGTTACACGAACATGTGCTATGCAACTTCCTCGATTTTAGAAATAACAATATATTTCGAAAAACAAGAGTTAACTTAAAAAAAAACGGTAAGAACCACTGGATTCTGCGTGCCCGCATTAGGTTAAAACGCGTGTCGAATTCTAGCAGTGTAATTATTCACATGTGTTTTTTGGTGGTGGTTATAACATTATAAAACTAAACAAGTTTCTTTTTTAGTAACATTCTACACTAGGAGCGATATTGATTAATTGCTAAAGTCAGTGTTCAAAAATATACGCCTTAGAAAATGCTGTTGTTCCAAAACTTAATTTGTTTTTTTTATAATAAACTTCCATCATATTATGCTTTTTATAATAAAAGGAAATACACTTCCTCAAAGTATCCATATTAAAAACGTGATCGCAATACCGCTATTAAAAATATGTCAGCCCCAAAAGGAAATTATAACGAAAAGCGTATAAAATTGTATTCAAAATCCTTTTATTATTTTCACATTAATGTGTAATTTACTTTGATCTCTCGCCTTTTTGATAGAGTAGGGTTAGTCCCTTTTTTGTTGATTTAAAAAAGAAGGAAAAACAGCCAACCATTTTATTTCAAACAGTTTGTTCCGGGACTTAAATATGTTTTATAAAGAACTTACAAATGCCTATCAATCATACGTCATGTTGTACGTTTCTCAACCAAAAAAAAAAAAGAAAAAAAACTTCTCAAATAATGACTGACATGTGCATGTATGTGATATGTACTCCAACTCCTACAAACATGCCAATTTGGGGAATAATAACGACAAGTTTCAAAAACTTTTGGCTTAAAAAAATGCTTAAATAAACATTAAAACAATTTAATACATCAGCATGTTAATTGCAAGCGGCTTCTCAAACTCCCTTTAGTATACAATAACAATTTTTTAAACATTTCTATTAATTTTATTTATAAGTTTAATAAAAAAAAGGCATATTTTGTTGAAAACAACTTATTAATCCGTTGACAAAATACCAAGAAATGGTTAAAATTAAACCCTTGGAAAATATATAAAAAAAAAAATAAAAAATGCTAACTACAAACAAAAACTGCAGGTTTTCATATAAAAAATCAGTTAAACCAAAAGATTTTTAATTAACATTAAATTTTCCTTTTTTACCTTTTTGTAGGAGCTTAAAAAATATTATTAAAAAGAAACAACAGCTAATCTCGGATAAATATGAAAAAAAAACGACAAAATGTTATAAAACCACAAACTCCGCGCCTCATACAATGGTCGGGTTTTGTGTGTGAGTATTTGAGTGCATGTAAATGTGTGAGTGTGGCAAGCATTGTGGCAGAGACTTGTTACAAACAGGCTATAAATATAAAAAAACCGTTATGTATGAGGAAAACAACATAAAAAACTTCATCCTTTTTACTCAACCAACAATTAAACCAAAAGTAACCTTTTTTACATGCCTGCCCACTTCACCTCTTTTCTCATCTGGCACTTCCACGCCATCGTCATCAGCATCACCACCACCACCACCAACAAACGAAGTAAAAAAAAACTGAGCCATAAGGTTTTTTTATTTTTATTTTTTCTTTGGTCCTTTTTGCGGAATTGAAAGTTTTTTTCAAACTGTGTAAAGCCATCTAAAAATGTCGTGTTTAAAAGTACCGAGAAAATCAACATAAAAACCGCGTTTAATTCTTTCACAGAAAAATAAAAAAAAAAAAAAATTATAAAATTGTATTTCTAATACCTTAAATTTATGTGTTTTAAACGTGAAAAAAAATTATTTTGAATTTTGGGTCAAAGTAAAAATATCCTTTTTCACTCCACTAGAGATTTTCATAACGAACGGTGTAAATACAAATTTTATTTAAAAAAAAGGAAACATAAAAACGTCAATTAAGGATTTTTCGGTGAAAATGCAAATTTTGATTTTATTCAAAAGAAATATTTAAGGGGTATAGGAATATTTTGAGACTTAATTACACAAATAGTCTTTAAATGTAAGAAATGCAAATTAATAATACTTTTCGTTAAGTCCTGAAGGCAGCATACACACTGAAGTAACCCAGCTCACACGATCTACTCAAGCAACTACATAATTACATGAGCTCGTTGCAACATGGCCGTTGAATGAAATTCTTTAATTTGGATCCTGTAGCGCCTAGGATGCCCCTAGATTGGTCAAATGTATGACCAACCCACTTATTTTTTTAACTCAATCATTTATTTCTAACATGCCTACCCGCTATCTCCATTCCTTAAAGATGATATTCAATGCAGACTAGAAATTTATTGAAGAAAAAGTCCCATAACTGCAAAGGAATCGCCCCTAGTGGGATATAATGTATGACCGACCTCAATTAATTTTTTATCCTTAACATTTTCTCGGTCATACTTGCGCCTTATCTCCACTTCTTAGGGAGGCTCACATACATATATTGCGACTTTTGTGAATAAAATAAAAAGTTCCTAACAGATTTTAATCATTTATGGCTGGTTTTGTTTGAAGCTTCGTTTTTTATATCTTTTTTTTAATTATTTTTTAAAAAAACAAAAATTTTAAAATGTGGCTAAAAAATTATTTTTTTTCCAAAAAAATTATGTTTCTAAAACAAGAGTTTAACTTTTTTTAAAGAAAATTTTATTACGGAATTCAATAAACTAAACCGTTTTTGAGTTACGCGAACATATGTTGTGCAACCTCCTCAATTTTCGAAATAACGGATTATCTCGAAAACTAGAAAAACGACTAGCATCACTGGATTCAGCGTACCCGAATAAGGTCTAAACGCCAGGTGCCCAGCTTGTCTAAAAAAAAGAGTGTTAATTTCTTGCACATTGTAATTAAACCAATTATAAATATTTCACGCTTATATGCATCCAAACTTGTGCAATTACAGTTTGCTATTTAAAATATCCGAAATTGTTTCGTGTATAAGCATATCCGCATTTATGCATCACAATATAATATCTACTATTTAAATAGACTGCATTAATTAAATTTCATATAAGCATCGTATTAAACTTGAGTCAATTATTAACTATTATAAACGCAGCAAAAATTATTACATCAAAGTTTAACTTGCTTGCTAAGTTTAAATCATACTTTGAATGTTTATATGCACCTTTGATCTGAGTAAAATAGCTTTTTTTTGGATGCTCATTATATTAAGTGAGTTTATTTTAACAAGCAGAGTTTATGCATACAAGCGAGTTTTTAAAAAACCACCAACAAATTTGCAAATAATGATATGGACGTGTCAGAAGCTAAAAAGTCTAACTCCACAAAATAAATAAAAAGGAGAGTAAATTAGAAATGATTAAAAAATTTATTTAAAGCGGAGCGTAGTAATTCATACTACAGCAATATATTATGGCCTTATTTTGGTTTGTAATTTTTCCTATTTTCTGACTGGTAGCTTTAAAAAAAACATTTAAACCTCATACCAGTTTTTTATATTTTTTAATGGAAAATATTTAAATAATCTAAAAACAAATAATTTTTTAAAGAATTCACAGCTAATAACAAAATTGAAAAATTTTAGAAAATTGGAGTTAGGCCTCTTATCCATATAGTTATTTATGATTAATACACTGAAATTTACTGTTAAGGGAAAGCTAGTTTCTATGCGCATTTCATTTATTTTTCTTTGCCTTTTGTGAAGAAGGCTTGTGGGAATATTATTATTGGTAACTATATAAACGAACAGAAATAAATACATCCGAAATTTTGCGAAAAGTTACGAAAAATATGTTAAAAAGAGCATGTTTTTGAAAAGCCGAAAATGGACTTCCATTTTATTTCCAATTTTTGGAAAAAATCCACAATAAGATACTATATTCAAAAAGAAAAGTAATAACAGTTGCATAAGAAATTTAAAAACTACAGTCATTAAATTATTACAGTAAAGCTGTTATGATACTTGCTATTTTTTGTATTTTTTCTATATTGGAGAACAGTGCAAATATATTTGCATAGGAAAACTGACTAAGTGTAAAGAGTATGATTAAATCATAAAAAATCTTGAAATGTCAAACAAATATACATGTGTTATCGATAAATAATCTAAGACTGTCAAAAAAAATATAAAATGTTTTAACTTAAAATTGACATTTCCAGATTAATTGTTAGCACTGTTGCCAATTTTTTTAAGTTTTTGATCGAAAGAAACGGTTTTAAACTTTTTTTTTGCGAATTTTAACTTTAATGACGGGTTTTTGTGGGGAAAAAACGTGGGCAGTATTGTTTGATTTGGTAACATTTTATCAAATTGTATTTCTTGTTCTTTCTCGCATTTGTTGTTTCAATCCTAAAAAAATCCAATACAAAAAATAGCAAGTATCATAACACCTTAACTGATTGTGGGTTATTAAATTCGTTTTTCAATACTGTTAAAATTTAATAAAAATATGGTTATTTTACGAATAACTTTTTTTTTAAAAACATTTATGTTTTTTATTCAAAAAACAAACTATCAAAAAATAATGTTTTTCCGTACTTACTTTGTTATTTAACTTGATTTTTTTGTCGGTTAAAAATATATTTTTTTAAAGTTACAGCTATTAAATTTTACAGAATATGCTTTTTAAATAATAAGAAATTTAAAAATTAATGTAAAATTCGTTTATTTTAAACGTTATGTAAATGATTCGTTTTTTAAATAAATTTTTAGTTGTCAAAAATTAATTTTCTGTTGAATATAGCTACAAATTATTTTGAATATATTTAAACCATATAGCCACCCTGTATAACTAATATAATCAAAAGAAATAGAAAAATAAATAAAAATGTTCTTAAATAATGATGCTTTCTTTAGCATCTACAGCTGGTTCTCCATATGGATCATACAAATAATCTGAACGAAAGCGTAATTTTACAACATATACTCATCCTATACTCGTACAAACACAATCATATATTATTGTACTCATGTATACCCTGCAAACAATTTCCATCGCCAAATCATCGCCCGCGAATCGCCGGCAAGTTGTCTAACATCGCTGCGATGCATCTGGTGGACGCTTAATGCGATCCTCTGGCGAATCGCGAAAAAGTTCGCATATATCAACCACGCGATTCGTGTACCGCGATTCGCGTGAACATCGTGTATCGCGATTCCCTTAAAACCAAATATTATTTTCCCGTTACCTTAACAAAACAACAACACAAAAAGATTTTTATCGAAAGTTATAAAAAAACACTGATGATTGCCGCTACTTGTGTGCGCTCGCATATTCATCGCCTAGTTGTAAGGCGTAGGCGATGGTTAGCGATTCGTATTCCCTGAAAACGATCGCGTAATCATCGCCAAACAAGCAATTGCCAAAAAATTTTTGTAGGGTACATAGGTACGTATGAATACAAAAAACAACCAATCAGCTGAATTTGTTTCGAGGGAAAGCTTGCAAATTTCACAGAGTACCGGTAGGTAATAGCAACGACTTTTTATGATATGTATGTATTTATTTTGTAAGAATTAAACAAAACAGAAAACCAAAAATAATAACAAACAAACAAAGATTTATACAAAAAAAAATTTACACAAAACAATCCCATAAAAAGAAAACCAAAAATACAATACAAAAGGTTGAAACATTTAAAAAAAAAAACAGAAATTTTTATGTGTGTATTCGTAAATGTACCAATATCTGGAAAAATCCTTATAAATACGAGCTCAAATGTTAGTTGGTTTGTTTATCGCTGGTATAGAAGTTGATTTCACTTGTATCATAAATTTGTATTGTAAAAATAAAAGAACTCCTTAATTCATTCTTTAATTTCTGTATCTGCCAATATTTTTTTTTATTTCAGTAACTCATGAGAATGTATTATGATAGCGGTATTGAAATTTATGTTGAAATGGAAAATTTTAAAGCAAACGGAAAGGGTATAAGGAACACTAGTAAACAAAACTGAATACAAAAACATATTTAAAGTGTTAAACAAACAGTCGAAAGAATAAACAATAATTGAATAAAATGAAGACGATATTAAGGGAGACGGAATTTGAATAAAAAAGTACTAAAAAAATCTATGTGTGCTTAAATGTACATTGCTGGTCACAACGATAAGTGTACAAGAAACAATCTAAAAGCTTGTTTCGATTTAAAGAGGCCTTTTATTTAAATAATACTTTTGTTAAAATATGTGTATATTATGCACAAATTTTATATACACTGCTTCTTTGTTCGAATATAAACACAAAATAACGCTCCTCCTAGCTTAGTTTACACTATCAGACTTTGTATTAATACAATCCAAAAACTAAAGTAATATGTAAAAGTGTGACAGTGTGAATGCAATGTGTCATGAAAATTACAAATATTACGAAAATACACAACAATTAGTTCGTAGTGCAATAACTTATAGACCTACAATTTTTTTTTGGAAATCAGGAAGATCTGGCCTAAGCAACCAGTGAAATGCGCATAGAAACTAGCTTTCCCTTAACAATTAATTTCAGTGTTTTTATCAGAAATAAAAATTGGGAATTTAGCACGTCACAGCGAAATCTAATTGTTGTGTATTTTAGTGGCTCGTTATTCCAGAAGATGACATCCAAAGGATGACGAAATATTGAAAAATAAAAAAATTTAAAGACTAAAAAAGATTTTGAGCTAAACAAAATTATTTATTTTATAAAGTTATGTGCTGTTTTCACAACACGAGTGACTGAAGGTGTAGTTAAACTTATATGAAAAGCACTTAGTTTTCTTAGTGTTTTCCATATAAATTTTACTACACGTTCAGTTACTTGTGTTGTGAAAACAGCCCATTAATTTTTATTTTAAGAGATACTTTTAAATATAAAAATGACTTTTAATTTAAAAAATTACTTTTTTTGTCATAATTAACGCTTTATTTTAAATCTCAGATTATTTAAAAAGCTACAGTCTATTTGTAAAAGTAAATACTTATTTGTATTTACAGGGTACTAAAAAAGATATCTTTATTTTTAATAAAATATGTACATAATACCCTTTTAAACAGTTCCATTTTATTACCAGCTAGCGGATAGCCGACGTTTGGTACCACGCTCGCCTGCCCTCGTAAACCTTATTTGGCAAAAATACCCAGCTTATGTGGATAGCTAAATAGGAATCTATCTAAATTTTAAATTTCATTCAAATCGGCTAGATACTTCCTGAGAGGTAGATATGCCCCATACATCCACTCGTGGCCCTAGGTTTTAAAATATATATATACCCTTAAACCATCTTAACAATATTTCCTGTCAAATGAAACATGTTTGGAGCACAGCGGTTGTGCAAATAATAAACCAAACATTTCATATGTGAAAAACACATGTGCGCGTACTTTCGTTTTTTTTTTAATGTTTTCTGCGACCTCAAACCCATATGCAGCAAAAGTATGGCCAGTAAAACACGCACATTAAAAGTTCACTATGCGTTCACTAAGAAATACAGAATGCGTACGCTAGAACATGACTGATACGTTATCTTAGCATTTGTGTTCGTCCGCTCGCAATCGTTGAGTGCGGTTTTTTGTTTGTGTAAAAATTAACAAACACAACTTTACTCTGCCGGCAATAATATTATGGTAAAATTAGTCCCCCATCAAGAGGCCAATACTTTATTATAGTTGCCTCCGAACATGGAAGGGAAATTTTACCTATAAAATGGGATTTTTGCCCATAAAATTTTTTACTTGGAAAAGGACAAAAGTTATTGTCAATTTGAAACCATACAATTTTTTTGTGTGTAGGAAATTATTGTTATTGTTATTTATATGGATGCTTTGGAAAGTTATGAACCGATCTTCACGAAATGGTGGTGTGATTTATAGTCTAATGAAATTAAGCTAAAGCAATTTACGTTGTTCACTGAAAAAATTGTCTCGTATTACCAAATTTATACAAAATTCATAGAATCAAGCGAACAATTTGTTGATTTTGCACCTATTACCAAAATGATTATATAGATTACTAAAATTTGTAAAAATTTAAAATTTTTTTTTTCAATAAATGTTTTTCTTAATTTTTATAAAAAAATAATGAAAAAATTTTGCCGTTTCAAACAATAAGTTAATTAATTTAATTATATAAAGGTCAGGCTTTGACAATTATTTTATTTTAAACGAAAAAATCCAAAAATATTTTTTCTTATTTAATTAATATTTGAATTAAAAATTTATTTCAAAACAACCAAAATGTTAATTCAATCAATATAATATTTTTAAAGTTCTTTTAATAAAAAAATAATAGAAATAATTATCACATTAATTAATCTGAAATACTTTTTAAACACTCTTTTTAATTGATAAAAGAACTACTACTAATTTTTTTAGTTGCTCATTACGCTAACGATATCGCACACTAAATCATAATAAGCAGACACATCTCAAAATGTATCAAAATTTAATTTTTTTTTTAAAACCAATTCGAGACTTTTATTTACGGCACTGTCTACTAAAGGCAGTGATGCCAGGCGAAATTGAAGAAAAATCCTTACGTGTCTAAACAAAAAATCTCTTTTTTCCCTACAAACAAAAAAAACTTCCATACTGTTTTCCCTACCTTAAAAATCTATTGTTTTTAGCAACAGGCAAACAAATATATATTTTGTTAATATTATAATAAAATCAAAAAGTAATTTCAATTTTTGGGAATATAAAATTTAAATTTTCAAAAGATTTTGTTATTCGTGCTTAATTCCCAGTTTTTATTATTGATAAAAACACTTGAAATTTATTGTTGATGGGATAAGCTATTCCTATGCGCATTTCACTGGTTGCTTAGGCCAGATCATCAGGAAACTTCATCCATAAAGATTTTAGAAAAAACTATCCCATCAACAATAAATTTCAAGTGTTTTTATCAATAATAAAAACTGGGAATAAAGCACGAATAACAAAATCTTTTGAAAATATTATAATAAAATATTAAAATAAAATCATTGAAACAGGTGTGATCGCAGACCAATGTGTCTCATTTAATGAACGGAGTTATTAATTATTTATTAACAACAAGAAAAAAACCAAAATAAATATGTATGTAAATGCCATTTACACACTTATAAAATTGTTTTATCAAAAATAACATTGTTTACTTTCTTTACGTTCTTTTTGGCAGAAACGCCTCTATATAACCTTAAACCTAGAGAAAGAAACATAGAAATATAGTAAACTTCGTATTGGATTTTTCATTTCCTCATCTTTTGTTTTTTAAAAGAGCTCAATAATTTTCAAAAATACTTCTTTTAAATATATTTTTTTAATATGTATAAGTATCTAATAATTTTGGCATACTTGGTACCAAATAAAAAAAAGTGCTCTGTAAAATTAAAAAAAAAATATTTTCTTCAGTTCCCCTGAAAAAAAATAACAAAATATCCTTATAATATGAAATCCTTCGTTATCCTTAAAAATTTTCATTAAAAATTCGATATTGTATATTTTTATTTCTCTAAGCTTAGAAGGTGTATTTGTTTTATTTACAATTAAGTTTCTATGTAGAAATTTCAATTATTATATATTCGCTATTAATATTCACATTAATTTTTGCGAATATGAGTGCGAATGCAAAAAGCAAAAATAAGAGAATAGTTCGCAAATGCGAATAAAAGTCGCCCCATAATTACATATTTATTAGGGGGTTCGACGAATATTCGGAAACATTGTTTTTATACATGGATTACCAGACTATTAGGACTCATAGTATACTACATTTGCACTTAAATGCTATTGTATGTATAAAAAAAATTTTAATTTTTAAATGCATATAAGTCGAATATTACGTATTTTACAAAATTAAATATTGAAAATCAGATATTATTTTGAAAATTCCCTACATTTGCCCTTAAATAAAAAATTTGACCTTTTTCCCTACGCTCGAAAAAATCCCTATAAAAAGGGAAAATTCCCTACTGTTGGCATCACTTAAACATTTGTGAAAGAAACACAATGTTTTAATTGCACTTTTTATTCAAAAAGAGTTTTCGGTTTAAAAATGGAAAATTTCTTTAAAGTAATTGAGTTTTTATTAAATTATTTTGAAAATTTGATTTGCAAATTGAAATTTCTTCAAAGTAATTGAGTTTTTATTAAACTATTTTGAAAATTTGATTCGGAAATTGTATTTCAAATGGCGTAGTAAAAATAAAAAGTTTATCGATAAGCTACTTTCATATGTCCTTGGAAGACTGTATTTTTAAAAATATCCTTAAATTACTGCTACAATGCAATGTAATTTTTTTTTATTGTTATTCAACTACCAAAACCAGACACTTCTTTCTTAAATTAAAATTTTTCGTATTTTTTTAGAGCATGTAAATTCTCTATAGTCAGCAGATTTTTTCTTAACCCTCCCCCCCAGCATCCAACAAATCGCACGTTTTTCTACAATCTAACGCCTTACTGCTAAAATATTAATATTTCAAATTCCATTTTAGTTTTTCTTTTCTAATTTTTTCTTTCAGTCGAATTATATTTCAACGACTAGAAAACAAAGAGAGGAAAAATTCGGGTAAAAACATTTATATAAATGGAGCAAATTCGTGGTTGATGGCAGCTATGAAAATCAATATAAACGTTAACAGCCATAAATCTAATTTTCGTTTGTTGTCGCTGCTTACTTTTTTCCATCATTTCAATATAAAATAAAAAAAATAAGCCAGAAAATTTATATTGAATGTGTGCCAGAGTCTGAGTGTTAAATTTGATTCTTCAGTTACAAAATGTAAAAATTCAAATAAATAGTAAAAACGTTTATGTGAGCAATAATAAAAAAAAGAGCATTGTAAAAAATGGAACTATAAAAACATAACGAGTGAATGTTGCAGGAATAGAAATAGAAATGTAACAACAACTAGGAAAAAAAATTTTAAATCATAAGTTCTCACATTTATGGCTTTGTATCAGCGAAGTAACGTTAAACCATAATTTTTTTTTCTATATTTTTTTTCTATTTAGTAACAGCCAGCGTTTGGATGTTTGAATTCTATAACGATTTGGTATTTGAATTTATCTTAGAAGATTTTCAAGGATTTGTTTTTCTCTCCCTTTTATTTCGTTTCGTTTTGCTTTGGATATATTTATTGGTGTCGCGTTCAAAAGAAATAATCAACATTTTATATTGTATGTTTTTGAAGGCTTTGTTTGGAAGTGTTAGAATTTTTGTAAAACGACTGATTTTATTCAAAAGAAAGTTTCATAAAAAAGTTTTCATATAAAATATGTTTTGGTTGTTTTTCTAGCAAATCGAAGCAAGTTGAGTTGGGAGTTTTTCTGTGAAATAGGAAACTTAAGCCCGAGGATTCGGCAATGATTGATTGGATTGAAGCCCACAAGGGGATTTTCTGTTTACTAACAGATCAGCTTAAATCAGCTCGAAATCGTATGATTTTCTAGCGCCTAGCTTTAACGCTGCAATGGCAAACTAAAGTAAGAGAGTCAACGCTGTGTCATAAACAAAATAAAAAAAGGAGATAAGACCGCTTGGTTTTTACTTTTAACAACAGCAGCCCACTTCACTATTTAACGTGCTGTCAAAATTTAATTTTCAATTACAAAGCGTTGACGCCGCGCTATTTGGGTAAACTTTATACATTTTGTATATTTTGACAGACAGAAACCATTTTACCTGCTAATTTAGGTTGGTCCGTTAGTGTGAAACTTTTTAACATTCTTCTCAGACCCCATAAAGTATACATATATTCTGGGTCCTTGAGTAATGTTAAGTCTATCTCTCTTTTCGTCTGTTGAAAGAAAGCTTACTTTGGAACAACTCAAAAGAAAACAACAATGTTTATGTCTAATTGTTTCTAGTTATCCTAGGCAGTTTCGGATTCAACTCCAGCAAAATCGGCTTAGTAGGACAGGAGTTTAAATTCCAAATGTGGAACAACCACCTTAAAAATTGTTTGATATTTTATTTTTTTATTTATTCACATATAATCGTAAGCCAATATACATAGGCCAAATTGATTAAGTTACATTATTTGACAATTAAATTATTAAATATTAATTTAACTTGTTTTAATAAAACGTTTTTAAATATGTTTTACTGTCCCTATCACGAATGTGGGTCCCATCTGTTATGAAAGCGGTAACCAAAATATTGTTACATTCTGTAATAAAAACTTTTTACAATTTACCATAGGCCCAATAAAAAGTAACCTTCTGAAAAGCACTTCATAATTGATAAAACGCTTAAAAACTTTTTATTTCAAAAGGTTCTTTTTATTTTAAAAGGTACTTTTTAATTTAAAAGGTACTTTTTATTTTAGAAGGTACTTTTTATTTTAAAAGGTGCCTTTTATTTTAAAAGGTACTTTTATTTTAAAATGTACTTTAATTTTAAAAGCTACTTTTTTTTTAAAAGGTAGTTTTATTTTAAAAGGTACTTTTATTTTAAAAGGTACTTTTATTTTAAAAGGTACTTTTATTTTAAAAGCTACCTTTATTTTAAAAGGTACTTTTATTTTAAAAGGTACTTTTATTTTAAAAGGTACTTTTATTTTAAAAGGTACTTTTATTTTAAAAGGCACTTTTATTTTAAAAGGTGCTCTTATTTGAAAAGGTACTTTTATTTTAAAAGGTACTTTTATTTTAAAAGGTACTTTTATATTAAAAGGTACTTTTATTTTAAAAGGTACTTTTATTTTAAAAGGTACTTTTATTTTAAAAGGTACTTTTATTTTAAAAGGTACTTTTATTTTAAAAGGTACTTTTATTTTAAAAGGTACTTTTATTTTAAAAGGTACTTTTATTTTAAAAGGTACTTTTATTTTAAAAGGTACTTTTATTTTAAAAGGTACTTTTATTTTAAAAGGCACTTTTATTTTAAAAGGTACTTTTATTTTAAAAGGTTCTTTTATTTTAAAAGGTACTTTTATTTTAAAAGGTACTTTTATTTTAAAAGGTACTCTTATTTAAAAAGGTACTTTTATTTTAAAAGGTACTTTAATATTAAAAGGTACTTTTATTTTAAAAGGTACTTTTATTTTAAAAGGTACTTTTATTTTAAAAGGTACTTTTATTTTAAAAGGTACTTTTATTTTAAAAGGTACTTTTATTTTAAAAGGTACTTTTATTTTAAAACGTACTTTTATTTTTAAAGGTACTTTTATTTTAAAAGGTACTTTTATTTTAAAAGGTACTTTTATTTTAAAAGGTACTTTTATTTTAAAAGGTACTTTTATTTTAAAAGGTACTTTTATTTTAAAAGGTACTTTTATTTTAAAAGGTACTTTTATTTTAAAAGGTACTTTTATTTTAAAAGGTACTTTTATTTTAAAAGGTACTTTTATTTTAAAAGGTACTTTTATTTTAAAAGGTACTTTTATTTTAAAAGGTACTTTTATTTTTAAAGGTAGTTTTATTTTAAAAGGTAATTTTATTTAAAAAGGTACTTTTATTTTTAAAGGTAGTTTTATTTTAAAAGGTAATTTTATTTAAAAAGGTACTTTTATTTTTAAAGGTAGTTTTATTTTAAAAGGTAATTTTATTTAAAAAGGTACTTTTATTTAAAAAGGTACCTTTATTTAAAGAGGTATTTTTATTTTAAAAGGTACTTTATTTTATTCAAAAAGGGGATTCTTTTAATAAAAAAGTTATTTCTTTTTATTCAAAAAGTCATTTTTATTAAAAAAAGAAGTTTATATTCAAAAAGGTTGTTTATATTCAAAAAGATGTGTCAAAAAGGTTATATTTTTTAAAAATTTTGTTTTTATTAAAAATTAATTTGTATTTTGAATTAAAACTGGAGTGCTCCGGGAGGCTTGTTGATAGTGAGCTGTCTGAACAAGGGTTGCCGGGTGGATTCCTGCCAAAGACTACCAAGCCAGTAATATTTTCCGACGTTATCAAAATCAGACTTTTCTTGAAAAAATCTGACTTCATTCTTAGAGACTTTGTTCATTTTTCTATCAGACATTGAATATTCGTATTGTTTATCTGATTTCTGACCGATTTCGCATGGATATATGAGGGGAATTTATGTACCGATTTGTCTTATAGATTTCTGACAGCATTCAAACAGATGTGTGTAACGAGTGTTTTTTTTTATGAAAATAATGATAATTTTCTTTGACAGCCGTACCTAAACAAAAGCAGGACGCGTTTTGAAGTTCACAAATTGCCATGCTCATACAATATGTATTAGGCATTCCTTAATAACGCGGCGTCAATGCTATGAAATGAATTTTGACAGCGTATTGAGAATGTCGGCTAATTTCCCATGCCTTCTTTTCTTTAGATGTCTGACAGAAGTCGTATACGATTCCTACTTTTTTATCAACGTTTCTCGTAGATCTTAATATGGAAAAACATGTTTGGAATGTAGTGATAAATCGGGTTCAATTCTGACGTGCGAAACACTTGTTTTTATTATTATGAATATTCAATAAAAATTTTTTGTTTCCTCTAAAGTAAATAGGATTTCATTACCAAAAATTTTTAAACATATTTCACAGATATTAGTCCTTAAAAGTTGAGCTTTAAACATGTAGTTGTATCACATCTTAGCATTAAATATGTAGACTATTGCTCATTTTGCAATAACACAAGTAAAAAATAAAAGAAATAGAATTCACAAACATTAAGGGCATTTCTTAGTTCGAACTTTATTGTTGTATTTTTTTTTCTTCGAACTATGGACGTTTATATATTGTTTTCAGTTTTCATGTGTTGAAACGAAAATTATATTTCACAGCCAATAAATCTAAATTTTATAATACTTTTTTTAAAGTTTTATCCCAACAAAACTTTTTTTCTTTAAAACTTGTATTCGTACATGTATTTTAAATTCTAAATTTGTTTACTTGTGTTAATTTTCTTCAATAACTTACCGATAGATCACCACCGTAAAAAGGATGTATCACAAATGTTTCATTTCCTATGTGTATGACCCCGCTAACACCGTTGCACGTATGAAATGCCGCACTAGCACCTGGATAATCTTTTACGGTACCATGATAATAACAATGTTCAATATCCTGTAAGTATAAAATACAAATATTTGTCAAGTATCATTATTATTATTGATTTATGGAATATTTTTCGATAGATTTTTAAAGTTCCGATTTGTGTGCAACAACAATAAAGGCAATAAATAAACACGATTCTGTATATCCGGTCTTGAAGTTGGGGGTTTTGCAGTCAGGTTGTAGTTTATCAATGTTTTTATTGCTGTTAGGGTTTCGTTAGATTTAAGAAGAGGAAAACTAATAAGGTTATTACATTAGAACATGCTAAATGTTTTTTAGATACGAGCAATTTCATGTAATTTTCAATACAAAAAACTGTTTTGATTCATTTAACGGCCCGAAAAAACTTTAACGAGGTACGGGAAAAGGAGATTCTTGATTCTGAGGTTTGTACCCAGCAGTGTCTCTCATAGCTTTATGAACTTGAAATTGCAAAAGAATCCTTCTAGTGATCATTCCTCCTCCATCAATTAAGCCAAAACTTTCAAGTTACCTTCTCTTTTTTCTTTTTGATTCTTATTAGAAATAGACCGCAATAAATCCTTAAATAAAATTTAATTTTGTCATTATATTAAAGGATATTTTTAAAGCAGAAATATGGAAAAGAATTCAACTCAAAGTTTTATAAGCCATATGTACACATACAAACATACTTTAGCATTTGCTTTGTTAAATATTTTGAACATGCCTGTCGTATGTCTGTCCATCAAATGTCTATTGGCTTAATGCCACATGAAGAGGGCTTTAACACACACACATGCACACAAATGAATAAACAAATAAAATTTTATCAATTTATACGTTAAGCTAAAGGAATAATATTTGGAAGACATATTTAAACACAAAAACATATCCACAAACAATGTCAAATACTGTCTGTGTGTAAAAGTGCGTTTGTATTTAAAAGAATTTAAGTAAAATCCACGCGCAGTCAAAGAAATGTCAGTGTTAATCGTACAATTTTGAAATGAAAATGCTAAAAGTTTGTTAATCATGTGAAAACAGAATAAAATAAAAAAAAAACAACACCATACAAATACAACAAAAAACTCAATTACAAAAGTAAAAAGAAGAAGAAAATATCAAGTAAGAGTGCTTTATTCGGTTGTTGTGAATCTTTGATACCCTCCACAATTTTATGAGTGTGTTTTATATACTTTCTATAAATTTTAAGCCAATCTTTATAAAAGCTGACCTTACAGTATTTAGCAGTAATTAGCACCGATTGGAGGTGTTTTAAATTTAAAGTGTTTTCCAAAAAGTCCTATGAAACTTAATTTGCCTTAATTTAAACAAAACTTGCAAAATATTGTTAGGTTTATAAGTGGTTTTCAGGAGGGGATTTTATATTGGATTTAACTGCCCTGCCGGAGATAAAACTAATACCTAACTAGAACAAAAATATCCAGTACTCAACTGTAAACTTTTATTTTATTTTTTTCCATCTTAATGCTCAACTTAGCATTGAGTATGCTTGGAAAACCACTAGTACAAGTGGTTCTAGATATGAATTAGTATACTTGGATTAAATAAGGTGCTTCAGAACCAGTTTGTTACTAGTTCTTGTGTACAGAAAAAAATTAGCATTTTTATATAATTTATGATTTAAAATCAAATTTAAGAAGCAGTTTCAAAATCCAAATAATTACTCGAATTTTAGTGTTGTTACACAAAAGTGGTGCCTCTCTACTAGATAAAATACTGGTACTCATAAGCACGGATATTTTTATATAAATACTTTAACCCCGTTAGCACCAGTACCTCTTGTTCTACTAATTATACTAGTGACATTTCCACAATCAACTGTTAATCTCATGCAGGGGTAGTTATGGATTGTTCATCAAAGAAAATTCGGTAGAGTGATTTCTAGTATTAAAAACCCTAAATATGTCCAAATTTCAAATTGTAATTTTCAATACAGTAATTCAATTATTATTTAAAATTAGTTTAAGACGCATAACTTTTTAATAACTTAATATGGGACATATGGAAGTTATGATTATTAGAAAATTGCACGGTGTTATTTCTAGCCATATGAAGCTAAATTGGACCAAATTTCGCCACAATATCTACATTAAAAAAAAATCTCAAGAAAATTTTTAACAACACAGTTTGATAAAAATTAAATTCGTCATAACTTTTATTTGATTCAATGAAAAAATTTATCCAAATTGCTCTTTTCAAAATAGCACTCAATAAAACATATTTTATTATGAAATAATAAAAAATTGCAATAACAAATATTTGAATCAAAATAAAGACAGGATTTTTACAATTCTTGCCCATTTTGCAACTGCTTTGATATTGTTGCAAATAAGACATGAGTGTTTGTAATTCTCATTCACTTTACAGTTTTATTTGTATGAAATATCTTTAGTACACAAAAAATTTTAGTGTATTTGACAAAGAATAAAAATTGGGAATTTAGAAGATCATAATTAATGAATAAATAAATAAAGATTGGATAAACATTTTGTTTGATTTCTTTAAAATTTCCAACAATTTATTTTAACAAATCTCGTAAACATTTTGTTGAAAAAAATTATTTTGGGCAAGAACTTTTTTTACTGACCGCAAAAATCGTCATCGCAGAAAATTCAAAAATTTTTTAATCAAAAATCCGATTTCGCATTCAAACATGAATTTTTTTGTGTTAGTGGCTACGATTTTAGCCGTATTTTAATAATTTCCCAGAGGTGCTTTATATGGGGCCAATGTAAAACTAAAGACCGATCTTCACGGTTTGAGGCAGAGCGATTTCTGATATGGAATATGAAATTATTTCAGACTAAATTTGTCTTCGATAGCATTATTCGTAACGGTTTAAGGTTTACTAACGAGTCCGAGAATGGGCTTTTGATCGATCTTCACAAATTTAGCAGAGTTATGTCAAATCTTATGATTTCTGCCTGTGAGTTTTATATGGAACCTATGACTATTTATGAATAGATCTTCACATGATTAAGTAATATGATTTAATATAAAACGAATTTGTGCTAAGTAGGAATCGCTGCATTCTGTCATGAATTTCTAAATCTCTTATAGCAGTTAGCATCTACCATTAATTTGCAAAGATGATAAAATGTTCCTATAAGAAATACATTGAGCTTAAAATTAACATTTGAGTGACATCACTAGAAAAGGAGCGTTACCATTTGTCAGGTTTTTTTACTTTTTTGCAAGTCTTTTTTGTTTATTTTTTTTATATTATTTAACAAAATGAATTCCATATACATTTTGGTGTTTTCTTTTAAAATTTCGGTACTTTTTTAGAAAAAATATTTCAAAAAAAAAATTTTTTTTTTCAGAAATGGTGACTTTTTTTTATTGATAGTAGATGTTAAAGATATTTCAAGTGCGAACACATGTTTCACATTTTCAACATCTTCCATGCGTTCTTTGGAAATTTGGCATGGGAACAGAGGGTTCTTTGGGTTCCTAATTTTTTTTTACTGAACTGATTGTGCTGGAATTTAATTCCAAACAGCTTAGGAAAACTAGAAACAATTTCACGACACAATTGTTAATTTCTGTCCAGTCTTTCAAAATTGAGCGGGTTTTTAACAGACGGACATTTCTAAATTGACTTAGAGTTACTTAAGGACCCCGAATATATACCCAATAAAAAATTGTGCTTTAAGTGAAACAGGTATGTAAGGCAGAAATGTATGAGTTTCGCTTACCATCTCGCTTACGGAAGGCATGAATTTTATATGGTGAGTTCCCACTTTGAAGCAATACATTTTTGACACAAATTTATTCAATGCATATATAAACTGGTGAGTGTAGCTATTAGATTTACCCGCTGAATGCTTTTTAACAGTTATTTTTTTATATTCTCCCTTACAAATCTTCTTCGTAAGGGAATGCCCTGGCACTTGAAATATTATTTTTTCTTTTTTGAAACTTGTCAAGAATTCCTTTACTTACTTTACTGCATCTCTATACATCTTATTGCGTAGCGCATAATTACGCGCTTATTTTTTTAAATGTACTATTAGTGCTTCGCAGACTGATACAATTTTTTATTGGGTATATACTTTATGGGATTTTGAGTATATAAACAAAAAACGATTCACATGGATTGACAAACTTTGCATACCCTCATTTACCATTAGTGGTGTATGATATAACAAGAAATGAATCCCTTAAAAAAACATTTTCAAAATTTATGCTCACCGACTTAAACTGACACATTTGTGTTGTATTAAAAAAAAATTGATCTTCTTATTTAAATGTTACATTTGTTGATAATTTTCCTTCATGACTTTTTAACACAGTTGCAAATTTAAAAGCTACAAAAAAAAAAAAAAAAAAAATCAAAAGAAGTCCTGAACTCTGTGTTAATTTTAATGTAATAATGTGAACACGTACAGTTTAGAGAACAATTTTGTAAATCTTTCCCCTTGTTTTGTAATATTTTGTTCAAACATACTTTTTCTCATTCCCTTTTAAAATTTTCTAACAATATTGCAATTTATTCTTGAGAAAAGTTTTCTGTTTTTATTTATTTATTTATTTTTTTTTTTTTTGACTAAAAGCCAAAATAAAAAAAATTAAAAAAAAAATGTTTAGCAACCAAAAAGTCGTTATTCATAGATGTAAAAGTGTCTCGTCTTAAACTAATAAATAAGAGGAGAAAGGCGAAGAAATAAAAAAGTAAAATAGAATTCAACAGACGTGATAAAATTTTAAACACAATTCGTTTATTACTTTTGTATTTGAAAGTCATTTGTTTCGGCAAACATAAATACATAAATAAAAATTTGATCTCAAACGTGATTTACTTTAATAATTTTATTTTATTACTGTTTATTGTTCTATTTTTTTTTTTTTTTTTTTAATATTTGTATTTTTAACTTGAAGATTTGTGGTACATGATATAATTTTTTAAAGTAACACATTGTTTAATTATACCCTACACTACAACAGATTGGAAGGGCATAAGACGTTTCTATCCCTATAGAATTTCATGGATTCAGACAGTATTGTAGTGTATATTGTTCCAAGAATTCACTTCTAGGATAACGATGGACGCAGGATAATTTTCTGAATCTTATAACGATGGTACAACCGTTTTTATTGTCATAAAGCACAAGCCTACTGATAATGGTGAGAAACGCTTCATTATTTCATTGTATGGAAGCTAAAAAAGTCTTCTTGAAATGCAATTTTTAAAGTTTAATTTAGTTTTTTTAATACTTCATTACCCATCTCGAAAAATAAGTAGTAACAATGCCATATAAAAGGCCTTCCAGCCAAATATTAACTTCATTTCTGATTAACACAGAATGCCATTGGAGACCGAGGCCTTGGCTTCCCGCATTTACTTGAAAGGCTTTCTTTCAGAAGGCATTTAAAAATATGAATTTAAATTTTTCTCAGAACAATTGTTATCCCTAAATATACGATGTAATTAAATTTATGACAAAATTCTTTTTGGGGCTCAAGAATAATTTAAACGCTTGTGGGGTAAAGTAATTTTGAGATTTTTTTTAGATTTTTCGGTAGAGGTTTATAGGTGGCTCAAGCCAAAATTTTATCAAAAATTGCGATTAGCGATCTTTTTTAAGTATTTTTCGTAACTTTGTCAAAAACCACGATTATCTTCACTTTTAAGGAAATAATTTAAAAGCAAAATGTCCAAGCTTTATTTTTGTGTGCAAAACTATAAGTTTTTGCAATGCATTTGCTCATTAAGGCACTCTTCATTACATTTTTTCGTAATTATTTAATAAATTTTGTAAATAATGTTTTATATTGGTAGTGGGTAACACTAACAGCAATGTCACAACTTCTGAAACTGATTTTTAGAATTTATGGCTGGGCATAGATCAATGATTTTTAAGCAAAGCAAAAGCAAAGCCTTTGATTTTTATTTGTTTGCTGGGTATGAGTTTGATATCATAAACTGGGTACTAAGCTGAAATCTGGATAACTCAGGAACGGTAAGAACAAATTCGAAAATAGGATGCTCCTTAATTATTTAGTTGTTAGTTTTTTTTAAAAAAGACATGTTTATTAACAAAGTTATGCAGAAAATTCAAAAAAAAAACCGGCAAACCAGATTTTTGGTGAAAATTCGGCTTGAGCGACTTCTAAACCACTTCCAAAAAATCTCAATAATACTTTACCTTATAAGCTTGTAAATTATGCTTAAGAAATCTTGAAAAAAAATTTGGACACACTATTGATGATGTTGTGTTATTCAAAAATTATAGAAGTCATTCCCTCGCTTTCCCACATAACTGCTTAGAAGATGATTTTGACGGGCCTTTAATTATAATATAAACTCGAACTTTTAATTTTTTTTTTTTTGAAAGAGTTTTAAAAGACCTTTTTAAAGAAAACAGAGTTCAATGACTAAAAGTTCATTAAGAATGCTTGCAAATTTTTAACTGAATCTGCTTTATGTATACCTAACAGTAAGTAGTAAGATTTTTACAACTAAAAATAAAAAAATTTGTTCGACTCTAGGAGAATATGAATATCTTGATGGTCCTTGCCCAATTTGGGTATAAGAGCGGCTGTTCAAAGACTTGTTTGCGTTTGGAGTTGCGAAGGGTGCATCACAACCGGTTTTGGATGATTTTTAAGTTTTATTTTGCATAGACTCTTCGTTAGATATGCTAGTTGAACCTCTATAGATGTTCTCATTTCCCATTACAATATCCATCACATCGTTAAAGAGTAACTACGATAATATGGAAACTTGTCGGACAACAGTTTTAAGGTAAAACTTATCACTTATAAAGTTTCTATGAAGTATACAACAGTTTGCTTTTTTTTGTAGTTCCTGGACAACCTCTATAATTTCCCTCGTTATTCCTTTGCAGGTGAGTGTTCCCCAAGTGGCAGCTTGGGAAATTTTGTAGAAAGCCTTTCCTAAAATCTATGAATAACAGATAAAGGATGGATCTCCATTACACTCATTGCTTAGACTTCTAAGGTCTTAGTCCAGCTTATTCGCAACGAACCTCTTTGTCGAAGGATTCTGGCAGTCTTCTGCAGATAATGCTAGGCTGTTATCCTATTGATTATGCTTAGAAGTGTGGTTCCCCTCCAATTTGTGCACTCCGTTAGATTACATTTCTTCGGTATGGTTGTGTTAAAACCCTATTTCGGTTCTTCAGCGAGTTCATTTCTGTTCTCTAATCTTTGTACTACACCACGGATGTAAATCATGGTACAATTCTACTTTTTTTGGTACATTTCAGACCTTTTTGATAACGTGGAACTACAGCGGCTTACTTGGTACAATTTAAAAATCTCAACGTTACCAACTTTTATTTTGTTTTGTTCTCTTTTTTAACCCTTTATTTTTATATTTTTTATGCTCCAACGTTTTTGTAATTGATATTTTTGTTAATTTCACGCAGAGAAAAAACTTGTTTAAATATGGTCACCTCCAACAAAACTATTTTTAAAGGAAATTTCAAACATATTATGATTAATATAACCATATTATGGTCACCTACAATCATATTGTGGTTGAATAAGTTACCAATCAAGAAGACACAATCATACTATGTTTGCATCTAAACATGTTATGTTTAAATAACAATAATTTGTTTTAAAATTATCAATAGTATTTTTCCCTTTTCCAAGAGCAACACACTATGGTTGAAACTCAACCATGCTCTTATAAGTGTTAAACATGTAGTTATTTTTGACCATAACATGTTCGGAGGCAACCATAATATGGTTGTGGCTTCTTGATGGAGGACTAGTTTAACCATAATATGGTTGTCGGTGACAATTTTTTTTTTTTTTTTTTTTTCTTCTTTTCAAACTTTATCGTTGAATTGTGAAACCTATTTATGTTTTAAATTAATTTAATTCCTGCACTTTAACTATAAGATTTATATCTTGTTGTGTAGGATAAGCAAGAAATTCTTAAATAAATAAAAAAAAAAACAAAAATATTGTTACATGAATCGTAATATGTTTACAATTTTCTTTAAAAATAGTTTTTTTGAAGGTTTTTTCTCTGGGGTTACATGTGCTGTAATGCTCGCTAACACTTCTTGCCAACTTCGCGTTTGTAACGGTTTTGTGTGGTCGATTTCGAATGTTCTCGTTCGCATAGAAAATTACATTTGAAACAAATTTTCGAATTTCTTTAAATGATCATACAAATTATCTATAATGCAGGACAAGTAAGCAATTGATGCCGTATGTGTAACCATTTCGGGAATTTGATAAATATTTTATAAATCGCCTTTAGGTATGTAATATTTATTATTATTTTAGATTATATTTTTTTATGTTATATTTTTCTGTGCACTTTTAAAGTTTTATACCTATTTTGGTTAAGTTTTTTTTAATAAATGGTACGTGCCGTCCTGGCCTAAAAATAACATTTTGTTTTTATAGTTGGTACAAATTTATAAAAGCCATTTTCCATCCCTGTACTACACTCTGGAAGAGAAACACACTTGTTTGGGTGACTGCTTTGAGAGGCTCTTGGTTTATGTTGTCTATGTCTTTGTTATAAATGTGCCGGAGACACATCTTCGTTTTGTATGAGTCGAATATAAGATATATTTTTTGTAAGACCGATGTTTTTGATACATATTAGGTTTCTTACTTTTTAATCGAAAACTTTATACGACTCTAATGATTTTTTGAATTATAACACTGTTGAAGTAAATGAGGGTTAACCCAAATACAGTTTATTTGCAGTGTGTGGTATCATATGGTCGTGCATGCCTCGACTTTACTTTTTTTCTTATTTTATTTAATATATGATTTCTGTAATTAACTTAAGTAACTTATGTTTTAGAGGGATGCTTCTTGTTTATATATATATATATATATATACAATACAATTATACTTATTTAACAAAAAAAAATCATGTAGCTGGGTGGAAAAGTGTCACCACTAAGAAGAAGACAATTTACAGTTATAATGTTTTTGAACAATATTCGTGACTTTTAGTTAATTTCCATGATAAACCAGTTGAAATATTTGTAAAAGAGGATAACGCACATGATTATTAACCATAAAGTCTTTCCTATCTTAAAGAAGATTTCAACGAGAAGAAATTCTAATTTAACTTGAACTTTTTGGTAAAACATGGAAAAACGTTTAAGCCAGTAAATTTCTAAAGAATAGACCACTACGGCTATAAGACGAATATGATTATTCATCAATTATTGCTAAAAGTTGCCATGTTGCAAATAAATACAAGTGATCAAGGTGATCAGCAACTGCCACTTAAATTATTCGGCAAAGTTATTTTTTAAAAAGTACAATTAAACTAAACAGACTTAAAATCAAACAGAATTTCGTGAAGTGTCAAACGGCCCAAAGGCCCACTTTATTTAAGTTGGTTTAAGTTTTTTTTGTATGCAGATATTAAGAAATGCAATGATATAAATTACTACAGCTCGAAGAACTATATCTATAAATCGCTCATTTGCTGCAGCGTCGTCATAACTTTAAGAATTAAAAATTTTGAATTTGGTGATGCAGTGTTTCGCAATGTTTCTCTTTATGTTGTGTATAGAATTCATCTTTATATCTTTCTTACTTTCACCGTTTGAAGAGAATGTATTGTTATGTTGTCTAAAGCTACGGTCACACTTATTAAATATTTGCCCAAATAAGCGTAACCCATACTTTTGCTAATTGAGTTTTAACATGTTTTTAATATTACAAAATAAACTAATTATACTACCAGACATAGCAAAAAATAGTTTTTTGTAAAATGTGGTATTGTAATCTAAATAAATATTGATATTGACGGAAAAGATTAATTAGTTTGCTTGTTGGTCCCGTTTTTTTCGTCAAATATTTGATAAGTATGACCGTAGCTTAAGTGATGCGAACAAATGTAAAACTTTAAAAACGTTTATTTCGAAATGTATTTTTTGAGTCGTCATTCGTTGCGAAATGAGGATAAAACTAACATTCGTCAAAGCTTTATCTCGTTCATGTTCTAAAGTATACGAGAGTTTCTATTTATTTTTTGAGCCTTAACACCATTGATGATATCTGATGTTTAGAATTGAAAGCTAAGTTTTTTAAACTTGGCCTATTTTAGAACGTTTTATGATTTGTGTCTTGATAATCTTTCCTGCGAAAAAAATTCAATTTACTGGAAAACATTACTATGCGATAATTTTGTACGAATTTCGATGTTGATAATCAAGACAGCAGTACGTGGACCAACTAACTTTGATTTTTGAGAATGAAGCCCCATCCTTGATTACTGTGAAACTCTAGAATAATGAATTTAATCGTTGCCATAATTTCTAAAAAAAAAGAAAAACATTTTAAAGTATTTCGGCAATCAGATACATATTTCCGCCAAAGTTGAATTTCTAATTTGCTGAGCATAGTAAAGATGATGCCCAACAATTTTTTTTTGTTAAAAAATTCTTTGGTAAATTGCAAAATATTAACGCCAATTAAGCATTTTTCAGAAACTGTTGCAAAATGTTTAATTTTTTTTTTCTTTGACGTTAGGCAAAAATGTGTTAAGACAAAAAGCCCATTTTGAATTTTTAATTAGGTTTAACTCATTCTTTTTACTCTTTTCGTTTGATATAAATAACTTTAGTCTCCCACAACTGCTTCTAATCGTAATTATTTTCTTTATAGCAAATAAAAGTCAATTAAATAAAGCAATTAAATAATTTTCAATTTAACTTAAGATCTTTTTGTCTTGCTTCAAAGAACTACATTTATTTACATATTATTCAAATATATCTCGATAAAGTCTTTAAATTATTTTTAAATACTTACATGACGATTGCCATCTACTAAATATCCACTAGAATGATAATGTTTCTGTATTAAATTCGGTGATAAAAGTTGTCTGAAAAAAGAGAGAGAGAGAGATAAACAGTTGAATATTTTTTTATAATTAACTTAATAAATTTTAACCATTTAAAGCTCTAACAACAAAAAATAAGAAAAAAATAACATAAAATAAATAACTGAAATTCTTTCTTCCCCCAGTGCAAATTCTAACAACAAGAACGGGCTATGAAATGATGTTATCACAAACCGATGGGTATCTACAAAATTGTTTTAGGATGGTATTGAATATATCGTCACCATAAATGGAAACGGATATAACTACAGAAATTCGAAAATTCAATTGATTATCGGTTTTTTTTCTAGATCTTAATCTTCAAATAAATTTTTAGACCCGTGCGACCAAAAATTACACTGGTCTAGAAATTTGGAAAATAAAAATTGACTGCAGAAACGAAGCATGATCTTTAACTAATGTGGGTGCGCTGAATTCGAATGTGGTATACGTATTCGGCTATCACTTTTGTTCATATTTTATCGCATGCTGGCGATACTGTAAAGCAGTCAATATTAAAGGCGGCCGTACGCGACATGTTTTCGTCATCTGACATGTCAAATTTCCCACTGCAAAACACATACATGTCGTGTGTTACCTTTCTAACTTTGCTTCTGTAAGAGGCAGAATAATCTGACACAATTTCAATTAGAGCGTGCTTTATTTTCTTCTGACAAACCATCTGACATCACTGTTGTATTGAAAAAAAATGTTGTTAGAAATCTATGCCGCAAGAAAGACGGCAGCGGCGGTCCACTACTGACGGAATAATTAGCCTGCTGAGGTTGTTATTTTACAATACTGATAAATGTTTGTTCTCTAAACCTTTTATTAAAACAATGAACATACATATATAAAAAATTTTCATTATTATTTCCAAAATTGACATCTTCGAATTTAAAAAAAAAACTTTTAAGATGGCTGAACTCTTTTACGGCGCAAATAAAAAATTTTGTGGCGGCCGCACGCTATTTTGAAACCGAGAACTACTTTGGTTTCTGCAATAACTGGAAAAAAGGATATGCAATATCAGAATCATTAAAATATGTACATTTACATTATTTTGGTTTTTTATTCAGAAATTTGGACAAATTTTGGACATCGACTATGTTTTCATTTTCTTCATTCGCATTAAGATTTTTTTTCCATAAAATATAGGCGTAGTGAGCGACGAACTATTGGAGCCTGCTCATCAAGATTAAATGAAAATTTAAAGAATTTATCAAGGATTTGAGAAAAAAGCATGCTGGGAGACTATTGCTGGACTCTTATCGGTGAAACCGAACCAACAAAATACAAACGACGTTTAAATAACGTCATTCACTTTGGAACATTTTTTGATTTTTAAATAAACTAGTAATTTTTTATGTAAAAAGCGAATAAAAGCATTTTACGCCTCTCGAAAACCTGACGTGATTGAGAAAAAACAATACACCAATTCGAATTCAGCCCACCGAATTACCCTAGGAAAGACATTTGGTTGCACCAGTCCAAAACCTTGTTGGCTAGTGTTATTTAATATATACAAACGCTTAAAAAAATTTGTTATTATTGATTTTGTAAAGTTTTTTGCTGCATGTGTAAAGAATATAAAAGTGTAGTAACGTCCGTTTGTATCTTATGTGACGATATGTATGTATGTTGTATTAGAAAGAGTATTAGAAATATTCGACCAAATAGTCCAAACTTTTCCAAGTAAAGTGCGTATTTAATGCGTTAAATTAACTTCCATTGCACGTACTTATAAAAGCGTTAAATATTTATTGTATCTAATAAATAATTTTGTATTTAAGTGATTTTTTGTTTTCGCTTTAATGTGTTTTGGTTTTTTAAATTCTCGCATTATATTTATTTTGGGGAATTTAGTTAAGCTGCTGGATGGTTGTTTGCCTGACAAATACCACTTAATAAATCGAATTGTATACAGCCAATGTGATGATAGGGGGAGGGGATGGGGCGATATGATAGGAAAAATCTTTTAAAAGTAGCAATGGGTGGGCGTAGAAAAAACAAGCATTATTAAAGTTTTCTCATACAAACGCGAGAACGAACAAAAACAAAGTAAATATCTTTAGACAATCATACTGTTTGGCCATAATTACTTAGTGAAGAAATTTTAATTAAATTAGAAATGTGTTTGTTTTCGTTATTGGGCATATTTTATTGGTATTGGTTTTTAAGACCAAAAATGAAATGTTTTATGAATTCTGTTTAATTTAATTGGAACAAAATTGAGAAATTTAATTAATTAGCTAAAGGTATGAGGTTAATAATAATAAAAAAATATTGCAGGAATTTCTCGAAATAGGGTAAAGTTGGCTCAAATATTTAGAAAATTTAGTCACGTATAAAAGAAAATTATAGAATGATTTTTCTATCAAATTGATATTATTTATTATGAGGTTGAAGGTGAATGGTAATTGAGATATAATTAAAAGCTTATTTATTTCTAATTTATTTTTATATTTTACGGAATTAAGGAAACGTTATTTATCGGAAAAAGTGAAGTTACCCAGTTTTTCCAAACAATATTTTGTTTCTTTTATTCTAATATATATCGAAAGAAAGCCAGTTTTTTTTTAAATGCACAAAGTTACCAAGTTTTTGCATTAAAATGGGTATTATTCTGATTTTTGTTATGTAAAGAAATTTTATTAAAATGTCGATCTGGCAGAGTGATAGTAAACAAAACACACTTTCTATTTTTGGTGTCAATTTTCGCAAAAAGTGGAGTTATATAGTTTTTCCATACGGCCACAGAAACAGTGTTTAAATTTTTTATAATTAAATGCGTCTTAAATTGTTTTAATCCCGCAAAGTTCTTTGCTTGTCTGGAGGAAAGAAACCAGAGTCTCTGGCAGGAATCGAACCCGCAACCCCGGCGCTAATAGACTAGCTCACTACAAGCTAGCCTACCGGGGCACTTATGTGGGCTTAATATGGGGCCTATGATAAGTTATATATATTCAATTTTTTGTAGCATAATTTCCAGTCACTTAAAATAGAAATATAAATTAAGGGAGATTATTCCACATTTAGGCTTTTAAATCTTATCCTTCCGAAACTGATTGTGCTGGTATTTATTCCCAAACAGCTTAGCTGGACATGAAAGCATTTTGTTGTTTTTTTACAGTTCTTCAAAATAGAGCGTATTTTCAGCAGACAGACAGACAGACAGACAGACAGACAGACAGACAGACAGACAGACAGACAGACAGACAGACAGATGGACATGAAAAAGTGGAGTGTGGATGGTATAAGAAATATCACGAGAAACGTAAACTTTTTCAAAATACGATTAAAATCAATACCACTTTCATATTTTTTAAAAGCTACATTATATTTGAAAATCAAACACACAACACAAATCCGTTAATTGATATGATCAATGCTTTTGCAGAAAAAAAATTAAACTGTCTGAACGAATTGTTTTATTAAAGACGATTTTCTATTTTTTCTGTGGATGTATTGGCAATTGTTTCAATGAATTAAATTTCGCTTAAAAATCGCATTAAAATAATAAAAATGTGGTATCAAAATTGTGGTTCTGTTAAAGTTACATTACACACAGCCAATGAAACGATCAATTTATTGCAAACCAAAATTCCCGATCGCAAAATTTTACGAACATCAGCTGTTAGGTGGCCTGCCAGATCGTGTGATTTAACACCACTGGATTATTTTTTGTAGGGCTATGTTATGGACTAAGTCTAAACGGAGCCAATCAAAGCTATTGCAGGCTTAAAACTCAAAATCCGAAAGTGATTAAAAACTTTGATGGGACAATCGACATTTGTCAGCGTGCTCGTGGTGGACATTTGCCAGATATAATTTTTCATTCATAATTGCCGAAGTTTTCTTTTCGTAAAAAAATAAAATTTTAATCATTTTCATCTAAATTTTTTGTTTTAGAAAACAAAGTTCTTGTTGAAAAACGCGATATTAAAATATTTCAAGGTATGTGTTTGCCGTTCTGTAGTCTCACTTCTACATCATTGAAAAAGAAAATAGAATTTGTATAAAACGAAACTGGATAAATATTTATTTTTGTTGTTGAAAAAATTTATTTCTTTTTTAAAATTTGTTTAAACAGTTAAAATATTCATTCCATAAATAATTGCAACCACAAGCAACTCATAAATATTCAATCATTTAACCTAATGCCGAATAAATTTTACACCCTTTAAAATTAAATTTATTTTAAGAGTAGTTATTGAAAATATATTAAAGGCTGCATGGAATGAATATTTCCATAATCCCAAAAAAAAAAAAAAAACGAAAAACTAAAAATAAAGCTTTTAATCTGTTATATATTTACATTTGCAAAAATTTCTAACATACATAAATTTCATTTAAAATAAACAATTGATTAGAAATTTCTAATGTTGGTTCAAAATATTTCTGGCCTGGAAAAAATATTTACACTCATATATTTTAAATATTTTAGTATGGATTTATCGCTCATTTGCTGCAACATCGTCATAAATCTTTAATATTAGGTTAACATAAGACAACTTTAAAGCTTTTAATTTAAATACGATATAATGGAAAAGGAAGGGTTATTTCTTATTTTAAGAATTGGGGTTGCAATTTGTTAAACATATATATTTACACTATCTTCATAAGAATGATTCACTATGCACTAGTGGATACTAAGTCAGAATTTGCGATTTCAAACTTATGACTTTGTTGCACCAAATGAGCGATATTTACTTATACCCATATGTTTATATAACATTTACTCGTATTTCTAAAACAACGCACGCATTTATTACAAACATGACAGCAGGCACAGAAAACGGAAATAGAGAACGTTCAATGTTACCGAGAATTGAATTGAATTAAATTGAAGTTTCAATAAAATAGACATTAATTCACGTTCGAACTAAATCCTTTAAAAGTATCCAACAACAACAACAACAACAACAATGCACACAAATTCAATCAAACTCACACGTATTTTCCGTATATACGTGTGAGAGTTAGATTTTGTAATAGCTATAGTATAGAATTGTGTAGCATAATAAAAGACGTCCTAAGTAAATAAATTTATATGTATGTGAGTACATAGCAAAACTTATAACTGTCTGCCTGCCATCTTGTCTCTAAAAGTGTATGAAATGTACACAGAATATTTAACCTAAAAACATTCTAACTATTTTTTGTGTTGGCCTAGTTTTGAAGTACGAGAAGCTTTTTGTGGGGATAGAAGTAACTCTACCACGGTTAGAGTGTAGTAATGATGATGACGATGGTGATGAGCAGGACAAGAACTACAACGTTGAAATTAATTGTTATTTTTTTCCTGGTCAACCTTTGCAGTTAAGATGTTGTCTTCTACTTACTTAAGATATTTTTAATTAACTCGAAGACATTGTCAACATACAAACAAACATTCCTTGAACATAGAAATAAACATCTTAATATACAACTACTAATACAACAAGAGTTCCTGTGTTGCCAGAATTCAAAGAAATTCTCTTTTAAAAAGGAAGCTTAAGGAAAATTTTACAAATCTTTTTAAACACTTTGTTTTGAATGCTTTTTAAAAAAAAAAATATATAGAGGCGATTTTCCATTATTACAATTTGACCATTTAAGGTTTATTTCTTTACTTTTTTCGTAAAATAAAAAAACTTTACCCACAGTGAGGTAATCAAGTACACAGTGTACCTGAAAAAACTTTTCAATATTTTTCACTAATTAAAGCATTAATCAAAAAAGAGAATAAGTTGTAATTAATAATTTAATCAAATGAATTAAACGTTTAATCAAGTGAATTAAACGTTTAATTAAGTGAATTAAACGTTTAATCAAGTAAATTAAACGTTTAATTGATACTATTAATTTGTTTACTGGTGCAAATGTAATTAAGTTTTTAATTAATATTGCAAATTTTTTAATTGAAATCTATTTTTATTTTTTCTGTGTACAGAGACGAACAACTCCAAATATTTTATCACAAAAGCAAACGTCAGAATTTTTGAATTGAATACAGCGAAGTTAATTTAGAGCGTTTCGTGCTTGATTTAACTATGACACATGCGATTTTATTTAAGTTAATACAAACGCTTCATTTCAACATTTTCTTACTATTTTTGCAAATAAAAATTATCACAACAACTTTAGGTTTTAACAGTTGTAAATAAAATACATATACGGCCATGTTCTGAAGATCGAAATTGAAATCGATGTAAAACAAAACAGAAGAAAAGCAGAAGCAGGTATATCTCTCTGGCAACACTGCATTATACTATTTTATTATCACGTAGATGTTGTTCCATAAACTTTTATTGAAATCTAAGAAACAAAGTAGTAAAACTATGACTATGATGTGAAGTCATAATAATATTTAGTAGTCATAAACATCATAATGCAAAATGGCAGTAATAATGAAGTGGCTTTCAGCCTGCATGATCATAGAAAATTATAAATCTGTATATTTTCTTAATAACACAAAACGTGTTGATATGCAAGTCATTTTGACCAGTTGTTTGTGCGCAAAAGGGGAGAAAGTTTATGCAATAAAAAAAAATATACGGCCAATTAAAATTATTTCACTTGAGTAAATGTTTTGATTTACATAAAGACACATACAAAGTCTGTTTCAATGATATTTATTGTAAAGGGAAATTAATATTTTATGATAATTAAGAGCTGTGAAAAAGATTTGTTATGTATAAGTAGTTTTACAGTAGTAACACGATTCTAGCACATGCATGATACTTGCGCACCTCGATTTTTCCAACATAGAAATATTTTCATTACGACATCCGAATATTTTGAACTCGATACTTGTAACATTACTCTTGTATTACTCTTGCGTTCTGCTTTGTTTACGTTTTCTTAGACTGAATACATTTCGGGAAATCCCCGTCGCAAAACAATGCTTCATTAGACGATATTATGATGCTCCAGAGACTAAGAAGCAGTGTAGTTCTGAACAAGCGACGTTGTACAAAACAAACACATAAAATATGTATCTACTGTTATACGAATCCGTTCAACTGAAGTGTTTTGAATTGAAATATTAAACATACATAGATTTTAAACAGATGTATGTACCACTGAGCCCGGTTTTCATTACGTGCAAAAATGAGTTTCTGCTGTATTTTAATGAGATTAATTTCCATGAATACTTTTAAAAATAAATTTTAAATACTTAAGTATATCACAGGTTTTTAAATGAAGGAATATTTTGACGTCAAAAATGTGGGATTTACGGCATAATATATTATCAGGTAAGTGATGTAAATCTATCGAGTACACTGTAAATCGTCTTTTAAAATAGACAACAGTGTGATGAATTTCTATCGATTTATGTATAAGTAGTTTTACAGTAGTAACTCGATTCTTGCACATACATGATACTTTTTACGTATTCTGAAATTTTGTATAATTGATAATAGATATTTTCAATTGGATGGTAGTATATGGGCATTTCCAGCGAAAAGTCTACTTTTTGTCACGTAACGCCAGAACTATTTTAAATTGTTTCTCAAAAAATTTTATATGTTTCGTTTACTTTTTTATATTTTGGTGTAAAGCGCAACAAGCTCTACATTAAGTAACAAAAGGGATAACGATTGAACAACATGGTCCGAAAATACAACCTTATTTGCAATCTGGCGTTACATTAAAAAAAGTAGACTTTTAGCTGAAAATTCCCATATTTACCTTAAAACGAGCAAGAAGATATAAATGCTACAGCTTGAAAAATAAATCTGTATTAGACCTAAGTTAACTTAAAAAGGTTTTGTACAAAACATCTTGCTCAATTCGCAGTATTTTTCAGTTTTGTAATGCAAGTCAAAACCCACTTCCGTTTTTTTAACGTCACGCCAGCGCAGAATTTTGCTTATATCTGCAAATCCTTAGCGTCGATTACTGTAATTTTTTTCTGAATATAGAGCTAGTTCATTACTTTGTATATTTAAAAACCCTTTTTACAAATTTGACTTCGTCATTTAATTTTTTTACATTTTGTGGTACAAATATCACGACACGTCAAAATGGAAATGCCCATATATGTTCAACTAAGGGGACTTCCTATGGGATCACCAGCGTCACCAATTGTAGCAGATATTGTTATGGAGAAATTAATAGATAGATGTTTGGAACAGTTGACTATTAAACCGAAAATTATGACAAAATATGTGGATGATTTATTTTGCGTAATTAAGGAATCAGAATATATACAATTTACAATGGAAAAGGAGTTTGAATCTAAATTGTCTTATTTAGATACTTTGATAATAAGAAAGGGAAAAAGTTTATTAATTGATTGGTATCAAAAACCAACATCGTCTGGTAGAATAATTAATTATTTTTCAAATCATCCTAAAAGGATTATTATTAATTATTATTATTAACACGGCTAGAAATTTTATAGATAGAGTATTGAAAATAAGTGATTCTTGTTTCCATAGGAATAATAAGGGGAAAATTTTTAGAGCCTTAAGGGAAAATAGTTTAACACAATATAATAACCATAGAATAAATAACGGTAATACGGAACCAAAAGTTTATAAATCGCTAACTTATGTACCAAAATTTTCGGAGAGATTAGAAAAATCTAATATTTATGATACTGAAAGGTATAAAATTGCGCATAAATCTTATAACACAATAGGTAGATTATTTACTAATATGAAAGATAAAATAAATAAGTTGGAAATGTCGAATGTAGTTTATAAAATACCTTGTAGGGGAAATGTTAATGGACAATGTGGTAAAGTATATGTTGGTACAACGAAGAATAAACTAAAAACTAGGTTAGCAGGACATAAGTCAGATCAAAAATATAGGCACATTGCATCACAAAAAACAGCTTTATCAGCCCATTGTGCAAATTTAAACCATTATCCTGATTTTGAAAATACAACAGTTTTAAATACGGAAAATAATTATAAACGTATGTTTATGTTAGAAATGTTGCAAATTATAAATGTACCGAAATATCGAGAATTAATTTTAAGTCAGATACTGAAAGTTTAGCACAAAATTATAGGCATTTAATTTGTAAAAATATAAACGGAAGTTAATAATTTATTTATAATGTAATAGATTAGTTTTTAAATTGGAAAACCTTTTTTGTTTTTAATTGAAAATTGTGTTATGATTTTTTGTTAAATTTATTTCATTTGTTAAAATTGTTATTATTTGTCAAAAATTAAAGAAAAAAAAACCCTGAAGAAGGCACACAACGGAGTGCCGAAATATTGGTTCAATAAATTAATAATAATAATTGTTTTAATAGATAAACAACCACTGATAATTTTTCTGTTCATACACCAAAGTATTACCAGACGAGTTTTTGGGATAGTGCTGTTTTTGCAACCGATTTGTTGTTGGTTAAAAATTCATGTAAGAATTGTTTGTGCCAAATATTCTTATAAATTAGTATAATTATTATCGTAGAAGACATAAATACGACAAACTTTCTATGTGTTTTACATTGTCATTGTCGTAAAATTTAAATTATAACTAGAAACGTTTCAAACAACTACGATTTCGATGCTGACTATCTAGATACACCACAGTTGCAAAATTCTATATTAAAATTAAAAGTTAAATGGAAGTGTAAGCTATAAACGGATAGGAGAATTGTTTAAATATGAACGAATTCTAAAAAGAATTAAATTTGCTGAATAATATTATTTGGGCGAATTTTGTCTAAAAAACGAACATAATTAGATGGCTTATAAACACAAATAGTCTATTTCGAAAAGAAGTTTGTATGGGCACTATATTTAATTATAGACCATTTCTTATCATTTGCAAAGGCTTCGTATTTAGTACAATTGAAAAATATTTACCAATTGTTATCAAAATATCTACGAAATTGCAACTTGTAGCTTTCGCACAAGGTTGACATTGACAGACACCCAAACCAGACAAACGTAGTCGATCGGTCGGTCTGCTAAAAGAGGTCTAAATTTCAATTTATACAAAAAGATATTTAAAACAGACAATTTTTTTTTGTTTGATTCTTTGCGAAATCACTTGATGGCAGCTTAAAAAACTTAACCACAATAAACTTAAAAAATGATAAATATGCGCTATAAACTTAAAAATGCTCTTTAAACTAATGTATGCAAAAAATGCAATAAAAGAAATATACTATAACCATGCACTAACAAATCGATGCCCAAATTCAGAAAAAGCTCTAAAACGGAAAATTATATTCTTTATGCCATCATTGTTCACTCCAGGAAAAACATGCAACTGTATATTTACGGTTTCCCTGGTTATAAGTTATCTTAAAAGTTTAAAGTTTTATCTGTGCTCTGTAATGCTATGTTCACACTTAGGCTTTGAAACGCCTTTAAGCATCTGGAAAGTGATGAAGCTCTAGCCATATTCTAACAAAAATCAAAAATTAGAAAAAAATAATTAAATCAATAAAAATGACTTGGTTTTGGTTCATATTGTCCTTAATTAGCGGTGTTGTCAAGCGTAAGTATGATGATAAAATTTTCGAAAACATGCGACACCACCGCAATTGGCCCTTAAAAAAAAGTGTAGAAAAAATCTAAATTGTGGGTTAAAAACAGAAACAATAAAATAATGAATTAAATTAAGAGCCGGACAAAAAGAACCCTAACCCAGGATGAAAAAGGACTTTACTTACATTGTCGACACTAAATTGTTGCTTTGGTTTCATAAATATAGAAAAAAAAAACTTCATCAACAAAAATTTTTTCCAAAATTCATTTTTTTTTAGTTACATTTATTTATTTTTACTTTATTATTATTACCAAAAAAAAAAAAAAAGAAATGTAATAATAATAATTGTATATACAAAACTGTTTTCTTGTCATTGTTGTTGGGTCGTTTTTTATGCTCTTCATTAACTTGATGAAAAGGTCAAGAAATCTTTGGCATTTTAAGTGTTTTAGGCTTTAGCCGTAATTTACACTCAAATTTTGTTTTTCTTTTAAGATGATGATGATACAATTTTTCTCCTTTTTTCTATCTTCTGTGTTGGTTTTCTGTTGGCTTTCATTTTTTATGGGCTGACAACAGGGAATTAAAAAAATTTAACAACAATAGCAATAATAAACTAAAAGGAAAACAAGAGAAGAGAATCTTAGACAGATGGGAAGTCATACGGGTTCTAAAATGACAACAACAAGACAAAACAGGACAATAAATTTTTTTTCATTTTCATTTTTATTATTTTACTTTTTGCAAAACGAAGAAAAAAGGAATCATACCTTAATTTTAACGACCATTATTGTCCTTTCTCTATGTGATTTTTTTCCTGATTTTTTTCTGCTCTCTGTGTTTGACTTGTTAGTTGTTATTGTGTTGAAGTTGTTGGTGGTTATGAGTAAATACATCGCTTATTTACTTCAATAGTGTCATAACTTAAAAAGAACGATTTTGTTAGATAAGCGGGGCTGCGATTTCCATGCAAATGCATGTTTTTTGTCGACAGTCTAAGAACGATGTCGACCAATTATCTTTTCGAATAAATAAATTTGCATTAAAATGGTATGTTTTTGCATATTGTTGCAAATTATAGTGAAACTGCATATTTAAAAGATATTTGAATAACAATAGACTGAATTTTTTATTTTTTTTTAATTTAATAAAATTACAAAACGATTTTTAATGTTTAAGCGCATATTTTCGATTTTTTAATGCTAGAGAATCTCAGCCCTATAGATAAGTATGAACGACTGATATTGTGCCAAAAAAAAAATTTTCTGGTTCGATTAAAATTTAACGCTTGTGATGTAAGTTAATCTTCTTGTTATAACCCGTTTTTTTAATTATAAAAATAACGCATCACAGTTTTGTAGTGGTGTTCACAAGGTTTAGATCGTAGATTTTTCAGAATAAGCGGTATAGTTTGTGATAGAACAATATTTTTGTTATTTTTTGTTTATTTCTAAAGGGTAGTTTACACAATCACATAAGTCCTACGCACTTTAGGGAGAATACAACACTGTCATGATAAGTTGTGGTTGTTTTTTTGAAAATTTTCAAACAACAATTAGACCAGGTAAGCATTCTCCGCAAAATACATAAGACTTGTATGAATTTTCAAACCCCCCTTGAATGATTATATTTTTAAGAATTATGACACTTTTCCAGTAAATGAGCGATATGTGCAGGAAGGATACAAAAGCGAAATCTTTAACATTTATAAGAAAATACAAAAAGAAACCCCGATAATAAAATTAAAATTCATCAGAGACGATTTGACTCTGGAGTGTAAATCACATTTTTTTTTGTTCATGGAAACAAAATCAAATTAAGTTGTTTTAAACTGCAAACAAAAAAATATGCTTTAATAAGGGAAAATTATGGCAAAAGTGCTATGAAATAAAATTTTATGACCGTACAAATTAAATTGGATTTGTCGTGCTTGTTATTGTAGCGGTGGTAAACTTTAAGGGGAATGTCATACGATATTTAGGTTTGGTTTAAAATTTTGTTGTTTTATTGTAAACTGATATTGTCAAAGATAATCGTAATTTTTGCCTGAAATTTGAATACTTTCGCTACAATCTAAATTATAATAGCAATCCAATAATATATTGGGTAGTCCACCCAAAATGCATGAAAAAACCTTTAAGTCAAGTTTTTTGCCCAACTTAATGTTACATTTCATTGTTTCAGACTTTGACAAATTCAACCATGCAGAGGTACACAAGCCAGAGAGAAGTGAATGGTGACTATACAAAAAAAAAATATTATTTTCAGCAAATATTCACACTTTTACCTCAGTGGATTCGTTGGCAAGCAGAATTACCGCATTTCGGCAAATGTGAATCCACGAGTGATTGTTGAAAGAGCGATGCATCCACAAAGAGTGATTGTTTGATGAGTTAATGATCTGGCGACATAATCGGACCGTACTTCTTCCGTTACCGTGAACGGACTTCTTGTGGCCCAAAATTGAGGATATGGAACTGGACGATATCCAACAGATTCCAACAGATAGTGCTACTTGCCACATAACGAACTAATGGCGAAACAATGGCTGTTTTGTGCTAGAACTTCAATGGCCGTGTTCTCTTACGTCGCGGCGATGTTAATTGGCCGCCAACATCATGTGATATTGAAAAGAAATAGTTTAAGTTATTAAGCCAAGAATAATTCAAGATCTAAAGGATGAGATAATTTGGCACATTAACGACATTGAACCTCAATTATGTCTCACAGTCATTGAAAATATGGACCATCAGATAGAGGTAAACCACCGAAGCCGTGGCGAGCATTTGGCCGATACTTTGTTTTTCACATAATTGTTATAGATCCTTCTAGCATAGCAAAAAATACTAAGATAATTCTTTGAAAACGTTTTGTTTTATTTACAATTAACATCGTTCGTTTTGGTGGGACCACCCTTTATTATTAAGTTTCATAAAGATATACATACATACACATAATTTGAATACGATATTTATTTCTTGTTAAAGAAGACTTGAATATTATTAAAACATTCTATTAACTAAACAACTATTAAACTCAAAAGTTAATTTCTGAAGAATTTTAAACGTAATAGCATTTACTTTAAGTAAACTGCAACAAAATCAAAACCTTTTAGTTTAAACTACAAACAAAGAAGTTTACGTGTCTGCTTTAGAAGGCAACCAACTAATAAGGAACACAAACATAAGAGTACAAGATATATTTTCTTAAATAAACTACACTTTGCATAACAAAACTAATATTTTCATATAACCTGCAATCTACAAGTAACTGCAATAACAACCTTAAAAATAAAAGACTTTCTGTTATAGTCGAAGTATAGGTGTACACAAAGTCCTATTGAAAGATTATTAACTAGAACGGAAACTCTCTCAAAGTAAAATAACATTTATCTCTTAAACTTTCGTTCGTGTAAATTTATAACAACAAATTTCTTAATTATGACAGCTGTACAGAGAAAAAGTAAAAATTGATTTCAATTAAAAATTTTGTGAAAAATTAATTGCCAGGCACCAGTAAACAAATTAGTAGTATCAATTAAATATTTTGGGATATAAACAAAACTTTCTGCAGTGATATTGTTAAAATAAGTAAACGTTTAATTGACTTGATTAACAAAATCTTTTGAAATTTGATTAAATTTTAAATTAAAATTGATCTTCTTTTTGATAAATAGTTTAATAAAATAAAATTGGACAGAATTTTTTCTGTGTAAGTAACATTTTGAGAAGAGAAGTTAAAACTCGTTTGACCGTCTGTCCATCCGTCTGTAAAACTGAGTTTTTCGAAGATGGAGACTTGGTTGGTATATATTTAAGTCAGATATGCTCATTTGCTATTTCGATTTAGCCAGATCGTAGTTTAACTAAGATATGAAAAAAACTACGACTACCTCTAATTTTTCCCATAAATCTCTTGTTGTTGCTTTTGTTTCATTTTCCTGTGTATCTGAAGAACGGCAAGAGCCAAAGCTATCAACTTATGTACTATAGCGCCAAAGTCTGCAAATACTTTACTTATAGATTCCTTTTTATAACAACCATATTGTATATTACTATTTTTAACAACTATGTGTATAAGAATATTAATAAGGTATAACATAAGAAGTGTTGAATAAACAAGAAGAGCTTTATTTTGAACATGAAGCAAGCCGGTTGTTTTCTTTAATTACCGTAGAAGCGTCTTTGTTATAAATGGACAACTTCCAACTAAACGTGGGGGAGTAGAAGTGGGCGTGAAACAAAATAGATTTAGTTATATCGAAAGAACCGTAAGAGAAAAATATACAACTTCTCTAAAATTATGGGTGAGATTGGAAAAGTTGGCGTGGTACCTTCCATACAAAAAAATTATAGATATCCTTTTGTTTATAAATCCATAATATACGACAAAATGTGGGCGAAATTGGGTAGTGAGCATGGCAGAAAATAGATTTGTTTATATCTTAAGAACGGTATTAATATAACTTTCTGCTCTTATCGCACCATGGTGGTACCTTTCATCAATTAGATTCGGCATAGCCGAATATAACACTCTAACTTGCTTTCTCTCTCTCTATTTCTGTTCTAGTCAATGTTCTAAAGCTTTATTGTCGTAAGAAAATTATGTTTAACAAATACATTTTTTCCCACAATTTTATACGCACTCTTGACTTGACTTTACCTGATTTTGAATGTTTTCCCCTTTAATATAATCGGATACACAGAAATAGTTGAAAATAAATACATTCTAAAAACAACAACGACTTTTATCTTAACAAAATGGGATTTTATGACTTTATACAGTTTAAATTTGTTTAGATATTTAAAGAGAGAAATCTTGTATATACTTGCTAAACAAAACAAACACATACGCCCAGTGGGAAAAATAAGGAGTACGGCTGCCGTCTAGTAGGCCTTTGTGCTCCTTCTTTTGGATATGCAAGGACTGCTCGCTTTATTCCATAATCATATCTTTTTGACACACGTTGTTATTGGTATATAAAAATGGTAACGGAATCAAAAAAAAAGAAATAAATATTTTGCTTTGACTTGTGAAAAAAATAATACATAAAACGTTACTCCTTCTTTTTCCCTTCTCATAGAAGCGAGTGTGGAAGGTGTATCTTAGCTTTTATATCAAAGAGCCGAGTCCTTCTATCAGGCATACTTTAGCATGCCTTTTAAAAGGCCTGAAGTAAGAAGGTCTTCAGAGTTTTTCCGCTGGGTGCATGAATGTCTGTGTGTGTGTGTTGTGTGTGTATGTGTATGTGTGTCTGTGTTTTCTCCTCCATCTACTAAGAAAAACATAACATATTCTCCTACTAAGCCAACATAAGAACAAAAGGCAACAATCATCATTGTGATGAAAATAAAATATTTATTTAACAAATGCTACAATTTAACGATGCGTGTTACGACAGCAACATTAATTAGTTGAAAATCATTAAATTACTTGTATTAAGGAAACAATTTTAATTTATTTATTTTATTGCGGATTTCTCATATTATCTAATTGTTGTTCTTTCTTAACTAAATACGAATAAAATAAATAAATTCATTTGCGTAAAGGAGTGTAAATGTTTGTTGTTTATTTGTTTTGTTTAACTAAATTAACGTAGAATGTTAGAAGTAAGTAATATAAAGCTATGGATTTAGGAAAAATTAACTACTAAATAAATTAATTCATTTGAACAAATAACAAAAAATTTGCAATTATTAATATTCTTTAATAAATAACGAGAAATTTACTTTAGCTTAATTAATATTTAGCTAAATATTTGAGCTAAGAAAGGGGTTAAGAACATAAATAAAATAATTTATTTTAGCCAAGAGTTTGCATTAAAACAAATGTAATGTTTAACAAAATTTTATTGTGAAACTGTAGTCTAGTGTTTGGGTTGCGGGTTTGATTGCCACAAGAGGTTCCAGTATTTTTTACCACCATGCACACTGCGACTTTCAGTACAGTGCAAAATAATCCCAAGCAAAAAGCCCGAAGCAGTGGGTTAAAATTGCCCAAACGAAAAATGGCCCAACGAAAACAAGATAAAAATTTTAATTATATCCCAAAATAGTGAAAAAGACGCAATAATCAGAGCTATGGAGTCATCAAAAAATAGTTTCGACTCCAACCGCTGACATTAGAACATTTTTTTAGTTTAAATGCCAAAAAATGGTATTCGGACTCCGGTACCAAAACCTTAACTCCGACTTCGCACAGCCCTGCCAACAACTAATGAAAAAAGCCCAACTTTATTTAAAAATTTGCTTTAATAACACTTACAAGGTTATTTTAAACATAAATTTAAACTTAAAATCCCGAATTCGAAAGTCTCAAATTTCAAAATCCCTAATTGCTAACTAAAGCTTTTCTGCAAAGCAGGCCTTCGATCATGCACAATGATTTTCTCCTCTATAGCTTCTAAGTTCCGAATTTGATTTTGGCATTTCATTCCACATTTAGAGATTATAAAGTTTATGATTTTGAGATTTAGAATTTTGAAATTCTGGCCTAAAAACAACTCGGGATTTTGATATTTTGGGATTTAAAAATTCTGGATTTTCATACTTTCCTTCCCCCCTTTTACAAATTCCATGATTGTGTCTGCTGTTTATATTCGCCAGTATAGGAAATTTGTTGGTTTGTTACTGTCAGTTTTGCCAAAAAGAAGGGATTTTTATTTGTAAAATTTTCTATAAATAGTCGACATCGACAGAAACTCGTCGCTTGATGTGACAAAAACTTTAAATAGACGTCGATATCGATAACGACTTATGTAATTTAATTATATTGATTAAATATTTAATTATTTTTAAATTCAAGGGTAATTTTTAAGCCCGATAAAACTTGAAATTTTGAAATTAAGGTTAGGTAAGGTTGAAAGGCTGGTGCAAAACCAACTTTATACCCTCACCCCGAGCTTAATATGGTCCATTGTGACGCCTTAGTAAGCGATGGAATTCTTATGTACATATAAGAAAAGAATAGGAAAAATAAAGAGTGATAGAAAGGAATAGAGAAATTAATGGAGGATAAAAATCGGGCAAAACAAGCAGAAGTTACCTAAATATATATAATACTGCTCTACATGTACCTGGGCAAGAATCTACTATTTAGCCATCTCAGCCTGCTGTTCTGTAGCCTGGGACTGTGACACAGAATGTGCTCAACTGTCTCCAACTCCTCTGGTTCCTCATCCACAACATACATATATCCAACAAGTCAGGTCCCATTTTCAGCGCCATCTTGCATTCAATTCATTGGGCCGTAATAATTCCTATCATAGTCCTGATGCAGATCTACTCCTGCCAAGCAGCGAATCAAAATCGGACTTCGTAAGCAGCGGCAACAGCGCACGCAATACTCTGCTGTCCGTGCGGTTCCCCAGGTTAGATAATTCCCGCTCAGATCCATCCCTGATTCTGTGATTCTTTCAAAATAGAAGCTCTTTGAAGGCCTGACCGCCTCCAAACTGTCAGGAGCCTCCATTTCTGAGCCCAATATCGCCAACTCATCTGCCATATCATTGCCGGGAATGTTGCAGTGACCCGGTAGCCAACACAGCATCATCACATTTTCCACATATATTTTTCCTAGAGGCCTCCTACAAGCATCAACTAGCTTGTAGTTCACATAACAGCCAATCAAGGCTCTAAGCGCAACATGGCTGTCCACATAGTTTATCCCGAGGCCCTGGCCAATGTTATCCCTTACCAATTCCACGTCCGTCAAGCACCTCAGAATCTCCGCCTAAAATACACTGCAGTCGTCAGGAAGTCTATATGATCTTCTGATGTTCAGATTCTCAATGTAGACCCTACACCCGTGCTCCTCATCTTCGATCCATTAGTGATAATAGAAAATTCGCTATACAATCGGACCTGACCTGATAGTTAAAAGTAACTAAAAAACTAAATTGTAATCAAAAAGATTTATTTTTATTAGAAAGAAAGATGCACTTCCTTTTTAAAATGAGTTTTGGCTTATGGGCACCACCGCGGCTGTTCTTAATGCAGCGCATTTTATGACCTTTTCTCAGCAAATGTTTTCGAGATTTGCTTGCCAATTGGGCACGAATAACACGTATAATGTTGGCCTCCAAGGCGTCAATTGTTCTATGATCCAGTTGAAACCACATTTCAATATTTTCGTAATTAAAAAATCATTGATTATGGTACAGCAACGATATAATTTGACTCTACGTCTAGATGAAGTGGAATGATGCCACCTACCGGTGCGTAAATCACACCAAACAGTTCACTTTTTTGTATGCGTCATTACATTCAAAAACACATGCCTCTTTAGGGAATTGTTTAGGATTATTCTCTCTTTATTTGCGACAATTTTGGTTATTAAAATACTTGTTAAGCCAGAAATAAGCCTTATTGCTAAATTGCGAATCGATGACTGATTTTCAAATTAAATTTGGATAATTTGGTAACGTTTTTCAATCGAGGAAACTACTCGTATTAATGACGATCTCAGTATAGCATCTCATTTGAGAGCTAACCTTCTGATAAGTTCTATCCGGCTTAAAAATACCCTTTAGCAAACTTTCAATAAATTTTTTTATATTTAAATACACAATATTTTTCACTACAGTTTTATGAACAATCATAATATTTTTTAAAGTAAATTATTTGACATTTAAAAAAAAAAAATAAAAAAATTCCTTCATCTACCATAAATATTTTTATAAATAATTGTTTATTTTTGTACAAAAAATACTTTAATTTATAAATAATTTTGACCTCGCGTTAAATAAACAAAAAGAAGTATGAAAAAAGCCCTTAGAAAAAAATTTTGTTTAGTTTTTAATAAAATTTACTTTCAACTTGTTTCGTTAATTTATCATTTATTATTATTCAACCTTCTTCAGTCTACTTTTCGTATGAATTTTGCGGTCAACGGATGCAAGTTTGAGCCTAAGGGACGGATTTCTTGCTTATTATTCTTTTTTTTTAATTTTCTGGTGACGATAAGCAGGATGTTTATTTTTCAACACTTTTTTGTACTCTGGGTATAACTAAACAATGAATTTTTATTATCATACATTTTAGCGTTAAATATTTAATTAGATAATGTGCTGTAGGAGCAGCAGGTTGAATAAATGTTTGAGTTTAGATTTAAGTTTCAAAAAAAAAAAACGAGGGTCTATTTAATTTCATTCAAATTTTTTTAATTAAGTAAATGCTACTGTGTATTACAACCTTTCAGACATTAAATAGAACCTCTTGAGATGAAATTCTGAAAATTTGAGGGTGCTCCTTAAGAATCAAAACTGCTAGCAGCATAGAGATGTCAACTTATATTGGGCAACATTCATTTTAAACTCAAACCGGCTTTAAATGCATGTAAACACTATTGTTCTAAACTCGATTTTAGTTCTGACTATGAATATGCGGCAATTATTAAAATAGACAAAAGTATTAAAAACAATTTATTTTGCGTGATAGTATTTGCTTAAGCGTTATTCACAAAGATAAACATTAAACTTTTTGTAAATAAAAAAGTTTTATTATTTTTTTTAACATTCGATAATTTTGCGACCAGCGCGTAGTGGGTTAAAGAATAGGACAACTTAAGATTAATTCGTGGAAGCCAATTATTATTTTAATTTATATTTTTTGTATCCAAAATAGTTTGGGAATCTTCATAAAGCATGTTAAAGATAGTTTTGGGAGAGTGGGGGTTCATCAAAAACTTTTTTTTTGAGTCGGTCTAACGTACATACATATAAAAATATCCCGGGAGATTGTGTTAATAACATGTCGAGGATAATATATGTAATTACCTTTCATTGGGTCCCTGGAAACAGTGAAATACATGGAAACAGTGTGGCTGACTCGTTGGCGCATGAAGGAATTACCACCCTGCAAATATTATTGGACCACCTGATCCAATTTCATAAAATGGTCCAATCCAATCCATGGACTGGTTCGAAGTAATGCAAGCATGGACCATGTCAGTGTTAAAAAGTGTTTGTAGTGAGACGACATGACTTCGTTTTTTAACGACATGTTTTCGTTTTTAAACGAAGTTAAAGCTAATCCTCTTGTGTACACAATGGAGTAGTTTTAAAACTACTCCTTTGTAGTCCAAAGATGGGTTATATGGTCCTGCCCTAGGACATCGTAATGTTAAATAGACCATGTTTTGTCCATACGTTTGGGTTACTTTTGGACTAGTCCTAGTCCCTTCTGGGCTACTCTTTACACGCGTGTTTGGACTGGTCCTATTATTTGCAGGGCATGAATCGAACTTTCATACAATTATTACAGTAACTGAGTGTGGGTTATTAAATTCGTTTTCCGTACTGTGGTTCGACAAATTATTTAGGTGTTTCGCTGCCAAGGAGTAAGAAACGTATTGCATACAAAGTTCATACTATTGCCAGTCAGAAGTGGTTTGATTTATCTATTTACTTGACCAGGAAAATCTGGCCTGTAATAGATGAGTAAAAGACATTGCGGGCATTAGTACAATCCATACTTCACTTTAGGAACCCAATTGCCGCTATAACTGACCACAGGCTCATTTGGAAACACGCCCAAAGTATAGGAGGAAGAGTCAACGGAACATCTTCTCTCGCATTGCCTGGCACTTAGAAATTTAGGACTCAGCCGGTTTGGTCGAGAATACTCCGGTTCATGGGTTACAAATTTATTTTCATGTTATTGAAACTTAATTAATTAAAATTGTAATTGATTGATTAACAGAGATTTGATTATTCAAAAAAAATTTTTTTTTTTTTTTCGTAATTCATATAAATTTTTAATTAAAAAAATACTTACGAATTTAATTCCAGATCTAAACGAAACTTATGATTAAAAGCCTTAATTAACAATGAGGTTCGATGAAAGTGTTTCTGTAAAGAAAAAAAAAACATTTGATGTTAATAGCAATTTTTTAGAAATATTTCAAAATATCAGTGTATGTGTGGGTGTTTAAGAGCCATAAATTTAGGAAAAAAATTAAATTTTATAACATTAAAATGACAGCAGAGTGGAACTTTTATCAAATAACTGGCTAAAACGGGTGCGCTTTGCTACCCCAAGACAAATCTTTAGAGTGTCGTGTTGTCTTTATCCCCAGCTTTTTTTTATTGATAACAGCTTGACCAATGATGTGTTTTGTTAATGAAGTAACTTTTCCTGTAATTTGTTGTCCAGATAAATATAAAGTAACTATAATGTCTTTCTTGACACGTCCACTTCTTCAATGTCGCCCAATTTTGGAATGGGATACTCTCTATTGCGATGTGAAAGCAATTTCGATAGGAAAACTACATATCAAATTGGTACTCTCTATCGCTTTCGCAAAGTTTTTTGAAAATGATGCAACATTGAAAATAAAAACTTAAGATGGCTTACCTCGCGTTTCCACATGCAAGTACAAGTTCGAAAAACTCAATACACTCACACTTTTTCACTAACATTCACACAATTTTTTTACTTTCAGCCAATCGGCTGTTTCCACGATTTTTCGTTGATAATACGTATACACTACTTGCAAGTAATTACTTGCATGTGGAAACGCCGGGTTAAGATAGATTGACAGTAATGAAATGTCAAAATAAATTTGAACTTTCAGAATTTAAATAAAGTGAAAAGCAATGATTTGAGATAAGAAAAAGAATTAGGAACAAACTCGTAAAAGGAATAATCCAATTTGGTTCAATAATTTTTGAGAAGTAAGCAACAACAATTCTTTTTTATATACATACATACATCAATATCCAGCAAAATAAAGAATTTTGTTATTCGACACAAATAAAAATTTATGGGAAAAGATTATTTTTGAAATTTATTTTATAAAAATTTAGTATGAAGGTTTTCGCTTAAGATAAAATTATCTTTGCTATAAAATCGTAACGGTACCATGTGGTGCAATGACATTTTAGGAGATGATGCAAGTGCTGCCAATAAAGTCATTAAGTAACATAATGAACATTTAAAATGATTTCGCTCTAGCTTTTTTCAGTAATGTCTCAATATATCGAGCCCTGTTTGCGATTATATCGAACTCTGAAGAGAAGTGTATACCACCAATCTACGTTAGTGTGTAAACGTGAAGACGCAAAAAAAAAATGCTTTACTATAGTGAAAATGCGGGCATTAAAAAAAAATACACGCAGCAATGAGAGTGGGAATAAAAAATATATAAATTCTGTATTTTTTTTTAATATTTTGTATGTTACTGTCTTTGATAATATTGCAACAACAACTCTTTGTATTCGTACGCCACATACGACTCACAAGAAAACATCGCGAATTCCCGCAAACTGCTCGAAAGAATTTTCAAATTCTAGGAATACAGACACACATTTTTAACTACACTAAAAGGTTTGAAAGAATAACAAGTACTGTCTAGACTCTAGAGTACATTTCTTTAAATTATTTTACACTAACAACACTATTCAAGTTGTATGACGAACAGTAACGCAAAGCATATGTGGTTGTGGTTGTACACAAAAGTTTTGTTCACAAATTTGATCTTTTTTGTGTGTTTGATTTTCAAATACATTTATGCAGTACTTTAAATATTTAACAAATTTTATAAAATACTATAACATTTAATAATGTGTTGCTTCATGCCTTCCGTAAGCCTTTCAAATTTCGCTTTTAGAAATCTGCTACGTTTTAAGGTCAATTTTTTTAATTTTAACAAATCGTCCATTTATTTTACAATCAGAAATAAATTTAACATTGCAATATTAAAGTTTTTTTTTCTTAATTTCGTTTTGAAAAGAAGAACTTTAAAAAAATATTCTTCTCATTCGCCCCCACCCATTAAAAATTTGTTACACTATGGGTTGGTATGTATGCGTGTAAGTGTATTTCAGATTAATCCCTCTTTTCAATTACAACAAATTAAATTGTTTGCCATTGAACTTCAAAGGCATTATAGTCGCATTTAGTAATAATATAGCTGGTGTCACCTTAACAAAGAATTTCGCCATTAATTTCTTTTACCACAGTAAAATTCCAAGCAATTGTTCATGTTCAATTCCATTTGAGCAATTGTGCTCTATTATTCGATAATGGCTTAGTTATGCTCACTCAGATACAGAGAATAGGAAATAACAAACACTAACACAAACACAAACACACAAATCATTAAATAATTTACAAAATTAATTTTACTTATTTAATTTGCGAAAACAAAAAAAAAGGCAATAAATATTTCAAATATTTATTTCCGGTTTAAATAAAATTTTATGATTAAAATTTTGTTAGAGTACTTGTTGATATTTAATTTTTTATTATTGTTGTTTTTTTTGTCCGTTGTTGTTTGCTTATCTATTGATAATAAACAATGTCGTTTTGATAATGATGATTTTAAAGGCGATAATGAAAATGATGAGGATTTTCAATTGTAAATTTTTTTATTTGTTTGTTTGTATTTGTTGTTGAAAAATGTTATTTACATATATTTGAAAATGTAATGCAAAGCCATCATTCATTTCATTTTATTTCATTTCATTTAAATAATTGAAATTTAATTGATAAACAGAAATAAATGAAAGCTTTCGAAACCGCTTTCCATTAAAATGTTCCACTTGAGAGCACTTTTGTCGACAAATAAACAAAATATCGGCCACAATTTTCATATTTGCAATTTGGGTGATTGTGTGTTTGTAAATATGTACGTACGTACGTAAATACGTATCAATACATACATATATATTTTTATTTTTAAGGATATTAATAATAAAACATTGACAACTGGTGAATAAACACAAATTCATAAAATGTGAAATAAAAGAATAAAAAAATAACTTGAATTTAGATTGTATGACATTTTGAAGGCCCAAAAACAATTACAAGGATACTGGTAAAAACATATACATATAAATAAACAATATATTTCAGAGAAAAAATATATTTTTAGAATCTGGTTTTAATTAAGATCTCTTCTGAAAACATAAGCAATATAAATACATATTTTGATATTAAGTTGCTTGTAGTCTGTTTATCTTGTTAACGAGTAAAAAAAAACCAAAAAAGATGATTCTGTTAAAGAACAAGTTAGTGTGTTATATTCGCCTGGGCCGAATCTTTGACACCCTCCACATAAAGTAAGAGAGTGTGCTATATACGGGGCCTACTGTAAATTATGGACCGAGCTTCACGAATTTTGCATAGAACGAATTTGTGCAAAATCTTATACCAATATGTGCATTTATTTATCTATGCTATTATTTTTTAAAAAATACTCTATTTTTTTGGGTGGGTGTTCCACATTTTGATTCATAGCTCCTTTCGTACTGACCCGATTTAGTTGGATTTCAATCCCAAACTGCTTAGGTGAAAAAGAAACAATTTGTCATTTATATTGTTCTTTTATTTTGAGTTGTTAGAAAGTGAGCGTGATTTCAACAGACGGTCTGAAAAATAGACGGACAGACTTGGCTAAATCGTTTTAGATTTAATCAGGGATGCAGAATATTTATGTGGTCGTAGATGAATATTAAAAAGTTTCACACGGAATAAAAAACATGGTATACCCTAATCACAACTAGTTGTGGCGGAGGGTATAAAAATGATAAATTAAACTGAATATTCTTCGAGCCCTAAGATTGACGTTCATAAATGCAAAAAAGCTTTATTTGTAAGGCTAATTTTAAGCTGCTTTCAAGTTTGGCTTAGTGTACTTTTTTGAAACTCAGGTACTTAAATTGTTACCTGAACAAAGTATTATGATGTTTCCGAACTTTGATATTGATTATTGATAACGAAGCTAATTGTACGAAATTATGCTACATTTATAACAAAACTTTATTTCTACTAAATTTTGCTCCTTTTACTGTTACCATTCTATAGATATACAGTAATATGCGTTGGTTTTTAATAGGAGGAGCCACACCCACTAAGATTTTTAAGAAGGTTTATAGCTTTTAATAGGTGCCGTATATTTAGAAAGATCAGTAGTTAGGGACTGTATTGGAAAGAAAACATACAAACGTGCATGTCCTACCGCACGTTAGTCTTAGCAGCGGGTGACAAACATATATGAGAGCGACCTACACACAGGTGGCAAAATGATGTATAACTCGGCAGAACTACTACACCCAACCATTGTTTTGGGACCAGATCAGTGCTCAAAATTTATGCTGTGGTTGTGTTGCTGAACATTAGTATTAGTGAAGAATTTACCCAGCAAACACAAAGTCAAGCGTTTAAAATATGATGCTGAATTATATTTCTTTAGGTAATACTTTAAGTCTACAAACCAAAAAAAAAACATTTTCTAAATATTTTATATCAGGGAACATTACGGTTATTAACAAAATCATAGAGATTAATATTAGTTATTTTACAAATTATACATTTTTTCTAAGCAAATTATTTAAAATTAAACACTAGAAATAAATTTATGGATTCATAAAAGGCACTGTATCTTGCCTTAATCATTCAGTACCGCAATTATGTATCTTTTCAGATTTAACTATCGATATCGTTAGGTAACGAGATATTTCGGTTACTTTATCGAATTTCTATTTTAAATAAACAAATATAAAATAAATTTGCTTGTAAACATTTTTTTTAATAGAACATGAATGAAGTCGAGTAAATAATGATTATATTTCCAAACAAATAATTTAGTTTGAAATCGTTTTATTTTATTAGAGGGAAAAGTTCGAGGTGCCCGAGCCAACATTCTGCTTATACTTTTAACACCCACCCTACAGTATGTGGAGAGGATATTATGAGTTTTGTGCTTATGTATGTGTGTTGCACATTTAATTATAGGTTCTACCCCGCATTCCTTCCATCCGGCCGGCTGGTTGTCTGTCTTATGCGCATAGTTCTGTCAGGAATAGGGATTTTTTGCCCATAAACCGTTTTCTTTTGTAGGTTTTTTGGTTTAATTAGGACCAACAATATTTGATGGCAACCTAAATGAGCATAGCAAATTTAATTGGAATCGTTCAATTTATGACCATATCTCCCACACAAATACACTCCTGAAAACAGCTTATAAAAAGTTACTTTTATAACAGCTTCTATGTCGTAGTAATCACACAAATGGCAGTAGATATTTAGATAATAGTTGGCATTGAAACCTCTTATGTGAATCCCAACCTCACACTATAATCTTTTTGGTGGAAAAATGATTTTCCATGGGTCCCAAATACTGCGGTTTATGGTCGGGCCTCATCGATTAGACATTCTTACTTTTTTGGCATTAAAAATTGTATTAATCACTTTATTTATCGTTATTATTTAACAAGAACTTTTTTCTTATCGTAAGCTAACGATATTGTTTAGCGATAAAACTTGTTAAAATTTCATTTCAGAATAGCTATTGAGGACAATTATCTTTAACTTACCAATTGTGACAAATTTTTTTCGTTAAAAAGTTACTGAATATTATTTCTCTTAAAATTAAGCTTGTGTGTTTGCTGGGTAAATATTCCGGGGAAAAAATATAAAAAACTTATTAGCATCCGCCGCATGCGCACCAGTCGCTGGTTAATTGACTACAGAACGATATAAAAATAAAATAAAGCGTGTGAAGAAAGTGTGTGTATTATATTGAACAATTATTCTATAGCGTGCGCCACCACGTCATCCCTAAAGGTCCATCAACCAATATTCATATTGCGGCCGAAATCCTAGGCGTACTAATTCCCGTTGAACCAGAAAGAATCTCTGGTCTCAAGAGATCTATTAGCTCTGAACTTTGCCGAATTCCAGACATTGACTGCACCGGATAACTCCGAGCGATATAACACAAAAAGGTGAAGTACCACTAGTCTTCCTACATAACCACGGGAGGACAAACATACAGACAATCAAAACAATTTTTTTCATTTAAAGAAGAATGGATTAAATAATTTCGAAATTTTACAAAAATAGAACAGTCTAAAACTATAACAGTGGCAAAAAAGATAGAGTAAAGTTTTTAGTTTTGCAGGAGATACAAATTTTTAGCTTTAAAGGTGATTTTTTCCTTTTCTACTTTAATCATCCCTGCGGTTATTGCAAATATCTATCTAACTTAAGTTTTTATTCCAAATGTTATTGCGCATTAAAAAAACGATAAGAAAAAAGTAAAAAAGTTATAGCAACTTCCTGAAAAACCATATAAAATAATTTTAATAATGTCCATGGGTTCTTTTAAACGTGAAGATCTGAAAAATGCTAATAACGCCAATTTAGCTTAAGTCAACTAAAGCACTTTTTCCTTTTTGCCACTATTAAATAGAACTCCATAAAAAATATTTAAGATTTCAACTTTAAAAAACAATATATTTGTTAATTAACATAAGTAACAAGTAACCTTTAAGCCATTATAATTTTATCTATTTTTCTTTGTTCCAACCCTTAGTTAACAGAAATAAAAAAAATTATTTTCCCTTAAACAAAACTTAAAACCATTAAATAAAAACGTTTAAAACACCTTAACACTTCAAACAATTTTCACCAACACATATATACCTTTTTGATGGGGGTCACTTAAATTGAACCAGACATTAATAATATTAAAAATAACAAGACAAGTCCTTGTATAACAAGTATTTTAAGCAAAAAAATTTAAAAATAAATTATAAAATAAGAAATGAAAAAAGTAAATGAAAAAGTATTTATATATTTTTTGTTGCTTTTAATAAAATAAACAAGTACGCAGTCAATTGAGTGGAAAAGAAGATTTTATTTAATAAAAAGGAAAATTTTTTTCATTTGTTTGTTGCTCTGGCTCTTAAAAACCCCAAAAATAGGCTACAAATTATTTCATACTATGAAACACAAAAAAAGGACGTAAAAATACCAAAAACTGATGAACTTTAAAACAAAATTGTAACACAAGACTAGACAATAGGCCAAGAAAACAAAACAAATAAAAAAGTATTCTTAAATACCTACACAACACTTGTCTTAGTGCTTAAAAAAAAACCTTAAAAAAGATATAAACACGAGGTGGGGCCAAGTACAAAAATATATATTCTTATGCATCTTAAGAAATCTTTATGTATAACAATGATGACTGACCAGCATGATGACTGAAATAGCAAAAAAGAAGCCAAGTTCTGCAAAGTCTCAAAAAATAACTTAAATTTTTGTTTAAGGACAGGCAAAGTGTGGGGTGGGTTTCGCAAAGTATTTATGTCGATATGCGAAGGATTTGTTGTTTAAAGAGTCTGTGGGAGTGTAAGCGTGTCAGAGCACGTTTTCCTTCTTGTGTTTATAATGATTGCCACAGTTGTATTTACTTGCTTAAAACACTGACTATGTTGTTTTCATCTTCATTTAAATATATTTTCTTAAGAATATAATACCAATCTACCAATTGAATTTTATTTCAAAACATTTGCTGGCAATTTTATTCAAATCGAAAAAATCGTTTTCGAGTTATGATAAAATCTTTTAGCATAACAGCCTTATTTTAGGCGAAATATTAGTCATGCCCATCATAACTAGTACTGAATAAAATAACCATATGTCCACAGATTATCACGATATATATAGCATATTTCTTATGAAAGTAATGTTATGAAACAAAAAATAATACTATGTTTGCGTGAAAATAACAATTTATCGCCACTAATTTATGAATATCTGCGAAGGAAATGAAAATATGTATACGTTATTGAAATCCCTTAAGAAAATTTTATTGTTAAAAATTTTATTGAATTTTCATTAAAATCGGGCAAAACGTTCTCAAGTAATGATGAAAATCATTACCAGCACCACCCTATTTAGGCCAAATTTTAGTCCAGCCTATAAAAAAATTTTATCCCCAATAGAAAACAAATAAGACAGATTTCAATTAATCACGTTTAAAGCTTTACAGTCCACATATGTTTACCTGTTTTGCCTTTGCCGATTTATATTTTTCTATTAGTTATTTTTCATGAATTTTTAAAAATTCTAAATTGGACAACATTTTGATTTTCTTTTTTTTTTTAGACAAAAATAAACTTGAAAACCTATAAGCATATTAACAATGGTCCATACTCATTGTCAAAAATATGTATTCTTTAAACTAAGACCGGCTTGTGAACACTATTCTTCTCAAGTATAATTTAGAAAAAGTCGACTTTATTTGTAACCGCCCGCTTTATAAGCAACCTGATCGACTTTAAGTGACAGTTCCTGTCGTGTAAGAACGCCCAGCGCCAAGAAAAAACAGGAGAAAACAAGGCACTTGTCATCGACAAATCAACGAAAAAACATCTTCAACGGAGAAGAGTTGACAACTAAGAGTGGGTTTTTAAATCTTTTTTAAATTTAATCGAGTACTAATTTTGTTTGCCGTTTTTAAGAGGTAGTTTAAACCTCGCAGCATTGCCATACTGAATAACAACAAATGGCAACAAAATATTTAAAAATTGTTACTTTTTATCAATCCACTTAGCATTTTATACAGAAGAAGAAGAAATACAGAATTAATTCTTAGCTAGTAACAAAATATTTTGTATAATTTTGTAACAAAACTTATTATTTAATTGCTAACAAATGTTGACTTCATTTTTACAAACTCATTGTTAAAAATATTTGTTGAATTTTTCCAATTTTTATTAAGAAAATAGGGTTTTGTATTTCCAACTGCAGTTGTTGGTGCCTTTTCAATTATCAGGTTAATTATAATGTCGAAAACGGTATTTAATATGACAATTGATTTGTCGGATTTTTTTTCTTACGAAAATAAAAATGTACCCGTGAAGAACAAAAAAGTACAAACAGTTTCAGGGTTACCGTTGAGAATTTTGGAAAAGTCGCACAAAAAGTGGTTTTTAAAACGAAAAGTCGCACAAAAAAGTCGTTTTTTCAAATTTAAGTCTCACACATTCTTTAACATTTTAACTACTAAAGCCTGGTGACAATTTCGGTTTTATTTCTTTAAGAACTCTTTTAAATTTGATTCAGTTAAAAAGAAAAATTTAAACTTAACTGAATAAATTGTTTTCTTTAAAAAACTGAAAAAATTTTTTTATGATGAACCCTTCTTTAAAAAAGGCGAAAAAAGTTGTATGACGATAACTTGTTCTCATCGTTCTCCCGGGTGGTTATTGGTAAACGATGTACATAAACATTTTTGGTAAGGCGATGGTTAATCAAAAAACAAAAAGGAATTAACAGTTTTAAGTTGATAACGTGTTATTTTTTTTAATTCTAATTTTGAAAACAATAAAACTGTCAACACTCGCACTGTTGTGCGGTAGAGTTAATACATGCGCTGCTTATTTGTCTATGAATTAAGGTACAATATGCCAAAAAAATTTATATGTGTAATTTCAAAAATATAATTGTATGATTTATCATTGGATTTACTTTCTTACAACATAAATTCGTTAATAAAAGCCTGTGTCATTGATAAAATTTTTAAATAAAGATATCAGATCAATAGCGGTAAAAAAGTTGGTTTTAAAACGCTTTAATTATTAATGCCGATCATCCTAGACTGGCATGGAAATTCAATGAACACGATACAAAACAAGGCGTACACAATACAGTTCTGTAGTTGAAATTGTCTGGATATAAAATATTCACCTCATCAATTGAATGAGTTTACATATCCTAGGGAATGTTTAAAACAAAATTGATATTTTTAAGGGAAAATATGTGAAATAATGCAGTGTATTTCTATGAAAAAAAAAGTATTTCACTTACAAAAAAGGGGCAAAAATTCGCAAAAAGTGCCAGAGCGCCAAAAAGGTTGCAAATTGCAACTAAAGTCGCACAACGGTAACACTGGATCCCGTTCACTCAGGACTCTGCACCTATAATTTTATATTTTCTAAGTTGAATATTAAAGTTAATTCTAAAACTGCAACATGCAGTACCACAAATGTAAAAGAAGGAAATTTAATTTCCCGTATTTTCTTTTCCTTTACTACTTTTTTTCTCCCAATTGAAATATCAAAAATTTCCATATTATAGAAATAAAGCCCTTAATTAAGTACGTATAAGTATGTGTCTATATATGAAGAAAAATGTTTTGAAAAAATATACAATTTTCATACCTTAAACGTCGAATTGCGAAAAAGTATTACATTTATATATGTAACGAATTTGGTACAATCTGTATTTCTATGTTTATTGGTTTAAAAGATAGACGGGGTGACAAAAATGTCCCAAAAGGGCCAAATTTCAAAAAAATACCACCCACCTGTACACTTATTTTTCTAATGATTAACTATAATTATTCAATTCTTTTTGTATCACTTTTAGTTTTGGAGATACGTGGTTACCGAATTTATTTAAGTAAATATTTTTCAAATGGTATTTAAAAATCGGTTCACAAACAGAGAGCAAAGTCTTCTTTACTGTTTTGCCTTTGCCGATTTATATATATACATTCATAGATGCTATAAATGTTTTTAAAAAATTTCAATTTTTCCAAAAAGAAAAATATATTTTTCGTCATTGCAAAACCCTTGAGTATAAAAGAAAATGAAATTTGCACGACTTAAAGGTAATTTTATTTCAATCTATGTTCTTGGTTTTTTTTCTAATAATAATTATTATAATTATTATAATTATTATAATTATAATTGAACAAACTCTTTCAAAGTTATGATAGAATCAGTGGAACAGCCTCTTCAAAAACCGCAAATTTTAGAAACAAATTTTCTAAAAAAAAGTCATCATAGAATTTTTGATTTCGACTGTTTTTGCGGTTGCAAAGTGTTATGGTTCCATTAGATTTGGATCTTAAACACTTTCAAGGAGACAGTATGCTTTCTAAGAATGTAACATATAATTGTTTAGACAGTAAATACTTCTAGTTGGACTCTCTAATACAAGAGCAGAACAACAATAACAAAATCAAATAAATAAAATATCAAAGTTTATATAAGAAAAAAAAAACGGCTTAATACTAACGTTTTTGTTAACGTTTTATTTATTTATATTTCTAACGTTTTTTTGCTTTTAATTTTTTGAGTCATTAGAATAATTTTTGTTTAGTATTATTTTCATTTGTGTTTATAGAGTATTCTTTCCATACATCCCCACCCTTTAAACAACTTTGTTGGGTTGCGTGTGTGTGTTCCCAGCAAATAGTAGGACTAGTCCAAACACGCGTATAAAATGGAGCCCACAAGGGACTAGGACTACTCCAAAATTAACTCAAACGTATGGAAAAAACAGGGTCTATTTAACATTGCGATGTCCGAGGGTAGGACCATATAACCGTGCTTTCGATTGTATACACAAGAGGATTAGTTTTAACTTCGTTTAAAAACGAAAACATGTCGTTAAAAAACGAAGACATGTCGTCTCACTACAAACACTTTTTAACAATGGCATGGTCCATGCTTCCATTGCATCGGACCAGTCCATTGAGTAGTCTAGTTAATTAAATTGGATCAGGTGGCCCAATATTATTTGCAGGGTATATAAAGTGGGACTTTTAGTTAAGCATATTTAACTCATTCTGTAACAAATATGGTAGGTTTTTCTTTCGTTAACATTTTCTTTTAATGAGAGGGATGAAAGATCTAAGCAAAAATATATGTATAGTAAAAAGAAAATGAAAATGCTTTCATGAGAAAAAGCAAAATATAAACGAAATAAACAAAAAAATATAAGAAAAAAATATAAAAACAAATATAATAAACGAAAATATATTCAGTACACACATTTTAATTTGTTTAATGAGCATGCTGAGGCACACAAACACTCAAACAATTGTAGGCTGCTTGACTGCTATTTTACGCTATTTGTTTCTTTTGGAATTGTTTCGAAAATTGTGTGTAAAATCAAATGGAATGAAAATAAGAATAAAGATTTCGGTCGGTCTTTTACGTATAAAAAATATTTGTTAAAGGAATAAAAATGGCCGTTTTATCAAACGCAATAAGCACAATTTATTTATATTTTTGTTTTCTGTTTTCGTTATATTTTTTTAGCGAAGGTGTGGTGAGATGTACATGAAATATTTTAATTTTCTTTAGAACTTTTCCTATGTTATTTTTTTTTTTAATAAAAATTGCCAGCAAAATTATGTTATTCTTTAAAACTGAATTTCCAAAACTCTTTTAATTAAAATTTAACAAAAAAGGAAGTAGAACGTATAGTCCCAAATTCTTTAAAACACGCTCCTGTTACCCACAATTTCGTCGTAGACATATTTTGCTTCTTATTGAAAATAATATTAGAATATTAAAAATTTATTTTAATTGTTGCTAATTCTAATCCTATTATTTAAAATGTTCAATATTCTATGTCGAATCAATCAAAAACTTACAGCCTGACGCACGATGACTATCACTATCGTTCGTCTGCATTTTCAACTAGACTAAAAACTTTCGGCACGACAAGTTGATCGATAATGTAAGCGAACGTTAACGTAACATTTTTCATACAAATTAATTTTGCCATGTCTGTCCGTCTGTCCGTCTGTTAAAATCACGCTAACACTTTCGAACGACTCAAAAGAAATGCAAAGTCAGTGTCAAATTGTTTTTAGTTCTAATAAGCAGTTTAGGATTGAAATCCAGCTAACTCGGTTCAGTTGAAAAAGAGTTATGAATTAAAATCTGGGACAACCACCCTAAAAAATTAATCATTTTGTTAAAAAAAAAAATTGCATAAATAGTGGCGGAATGCACATGTTGATAAAATATTTTGCACAAAATTGTTCTATATGCCACGAAATAATGCCATAACGGTCCATAATTTACTATAGGCCCCATATAAAGCCCACTCTCGAAAAATACTTTAATAAGCCAAAAATCGTAAGAAATAACACTATTTTAATACATTTTGGTCAATTGTAGTTTAATACGACTAGAAATCACACTGTTATTTACCATAGGCCTTGTTTAAAGCCTACTCTCGGAGAAGACTTTTGTACGCGTACAACAAAATACGGCTACTATAATAAAATTTGGTCAGTCATAGTTTTATTGGACTTTAAATCACTTTTTCAAATTCCGTGTAGATTGACCCATAACTTACCAAAGGTCCCATATAGAGCACATATTCTAAATGTAGGTGCAGGGTATTAAAGATTCGGCACAGACCAATACAGCACTCAAACTTGTTTTGAATATTTTTTACAAAATTCTATTCTATATTTCTATTTCTGCTTTGTTTGTTTACTCCTTTGTTTTATATTCTGCTTTGTTGGTAGCGCAGCATTGTATTTGTACATGTTATGCCGACTTTTATTATCAATCTAGCGATTTTTTTGTGGAACTGCTGATGTGGCAATACAATAAATAAATGGATTATGACAAGTCTATAGTTAGTGGCCCGATTAAAAGAACGACTATGAGTGACTTGTTGTCGCTTGCTTAAGTTGTCAATTGTCATCGTGGGACAGGCAGTTAATTTTCCCTGTAAAGTATCATTAGCAGGCATGGAACATCCAATATTATTGAACTTCCAACCCCCCCGCTTCTTGGGGTATGTAGTGGCTAGGGATGCCAAATGGGATCGATTTTAACAAATCCCGGAATACAGGATTTCCAAAATTCCGAAATCCCGGGATTATCGGGATCCCGGGATTATAAGATTTTTCAGGATCAATGTGTTTCTTTAATATACAACTTTTTTAAATAAGCAACACTTTAAAAAACAACTTTTTTTTGTAAACAAAAGTCAATACAGTAGAATCGCGAAAAAGTTATCCAAAATATCCCAAGGGTTGTTAACTTTTCGAACTATTAACTTTTCTAAGCAGGTTTACATTTGAAAAAATATACAATAAAAAACATGGATCTTTCAGAAACAAAACACTTAATTTATTCCAAGGGCTTAGTTTTTATCATAACCAAAAAGAACTTTGATTATTGATTTCTATTCGCCACAGCCTCGAGAATTTCAAAAATATTTTTTCTTATTTTTGAGATCCACAATTCGACGCTTATAGTTTTGCTTGAATATCTTACGTAGGGGCGTTAAAATTCGGTTTAAATTCGAGACTAACTTTTTCACGATTCTTGTATGTATATTTTTTTTATTTTTTAAAAAAGAAAACTAAACAAAACCATTCATTTTATATAAACATTTTTAATTATTATTATTGTTATATGTCTTAAATTATTTCTATATTGTATAAACGCTTAAAATGTAACCCCGTATTCATAAATGAATATTTATATATGAATATTCATAAATGAATATTAAATTTAACACCGTTTATTAAACAAATATTTAATTTAACACCGTTTATTAAACATAATTTTCATAAATAATTTGATTTGTAAACCTTTATTAAGTTTTAAAATTTTTTATGAATACTGCCATAAATCTGCAATATTTGTTAATAACTACTTTATCGACCAAAATATAAAACACATGACTATACAAAATAAAAAGCATGGCGTCAGCATGACATGAATCATTTGAACGCCAATTCTTGTTTAAAGAAGAAAAACGAAGAATCATGTCAATAAGACATGTGCCCTGTGAACTCAGACTTACATAATGTCAACATAAATTTATTAGACCGATAAACTGTCCGTTAACGATTTTGGTTTGCTCAATATACTGACAAAAAACATTGTTTTCAGTTGGCAACACATCTCAAAATACATATAAAAGCGGGAGTCAGCTGATCTGTACGGCAATGAGAAAACGGCCATAAGACAATGAATATTTAGAAATTATAAAAAATCAATACAAACGAAAATTTTTCATACATCTCAGTAGTGATATTGGGAATATTTCACCATTCGGTGTTACATTCTAGGGTAAAATAGGTGCAGCCAATACCTTGCACTCCACTTGTTGCGGTTTTATTACCATTAAGGAAGATTTACAAAACATGTTTGGGGACTTTCGACATACTGGCCAATCTACCTATGGGCTGTTGCGAACTAAAAATAGCTGCTAAAGATATCTTTAGCTTCGAAGCAAGTAGAGAAAGTACTCATTGCTTTCGATAGAATGAATAACAGAAAAAAGCGAAAAAGTAGAACATTTTTTATGCGGAAAATTCAAACAAAAACAATTATTACCCATTTTCGGCAGTCAAGTAACTAGTCTATTACACGTCCGGTGAATTGGAAACAAAGTTACGACAAGTTAAATAGAAATAATGTCTTATAGGAAACTTGTTTTTGTTATATATTTATATAAACATTTCAAGTACTCAATTATTTCCATAAGAATAAACTTATTTTAAATAAATGCTGTTAAAAAACAATCAATAAAAATTTAAAAATATCTTAATGCTTTTTTCTTTGTTACAAAAAAGAAAGCAAAAGATATACAAAAAATAAAAATAAATAAAGCAATTCCTAACGATAATAATTATCATTAGTATTCATTTGCAATTGATAAATGTCATAAGGTTTTTTTTCTTTACTTCCTGCTCCACATCTTCCTTTTCATTTAAAAAAGTAAATAGTATTCTGAACTTTTCTTTATATTTTCTCTCTTTATTTTGTGATTCAAAAAAAAATCGTAAACTCAGTGTATTTATTCATAAGAATACAATAAAACATTTTGAATAAATTGTTTACTGGTAAAAATAAGAAAGTTTCAGGGATGGGGATGCAAAAAAAAATAGAAGGAGGTTTTTCAAATTAAGAAAACTTTTAGCATTTAAAAGAATTAAATACAAAAATTATTGTATCTAAAATAATTTATGTATAATTTTTACAAGATTTATAGACAGATTTGAACTAAGGAGGCCATGGCTAATGCACGAAAAGAAATTTGTTTGGCATTTAAAAAACGAGAGACATAAAATAAGGAAATGGAAAATGAACTAAATTGATTTTTTATGAAAATTTAGTTTTTTTTTTTTTTTGTTAATATTTATGGTAAACGAGTATAAAAAAGTTAATGTATAATTTATATTTTTCATAAAAGATTTCTTGATTGGTTTGCTTAATTGAAGACTTATTTTGAACGTGATTGTAAATTTAGTTTTGAATTTAAAAAAAAATCGTTAATATTTAAAACAAGTAAGAGAGCTAAATGCGGTTATGCAGAATCTTAATTGCCCTTCATCATGGTTTGATTTGAAGTGAATATTATGTAAATACCGTTTATATGTTTTGAAAGTTATCATTATTAAATTGTTAAAAAAAATTATTTTTCAGTCAACAATACTCAAACTTATAATTGCGATAAGCATTGATATGTTTACAGTAACTATAAAATTGCTATATTTAAACCCAGGCTCAAGATGTCGACAAGACCATTTCTTTCGTATATTTGTATTGAAAGCAACAACAAATTTTAGTTTTTTGTTATTGTTTTCAATATAAATATGCGAAGGAAATGTTATTTCGGCAAAGGTTAGGAGGATTTAGTTTTTGCCAGCATTAGCGGCCATGCGACAGGCGTAGTTTTTTGGGTTCCAGATATTCGCATCGTGGTATTAAGCTAAAAACTTTTCTTATTTTGCGAAGCACTAATAGAAAAATTATGTGCTACGCAATAAGACATACAGAGATGCAGTTAGGTAAGTGAACAAATTCTTAACAAATTAAAAAAAAAAGATTTGAAGAGCCACGACAATCCCATACTACGAAGCAGGTTTGTAAGGCAGCATATTAACGAATAACGGAAACAACAAAAAATTTAGTGTATAAAGCTGATCTTGCTGAATGAAGCATTTTCTGTATCAAAAATTTATTGCTTCAAAGTGTGAGCTCGCCATATAAAATTCATGTCTTCCATCAGCGATATAATAAGCGAAACTTTAACGTTTTTCCCTTATAAACAAAGCAGCGGAACACCCCAGCTGGTTCATGCGAGTTTCTGCACAATGTTGTTTCTTGACTTTAATTTTTCGGCTGTTTTGTCTAAGTGACTTCTATACGATAACATTCTGTCTAGGATTATGTCCAGATATTTTGGTTAAACATTGTGTGAAATAGTGGTACCATTGAAGCGTACCCAGAAAAATTCTCCAAAGTTTTTTCACGAATTAAAGCATTAATCAAATATAAAATCAATTTTAATTAAACATTTAATCAAGTGAATTTAACGTTTAATCAAGTGAATTAAACGTTTAGTCAAGTGAATTAGACGTTTAATTGAGTGAATAAAACGATTAATTGATACTATTAATTTGTTGACTGGTGTAAATTTAATTAATTTTTAAATTGATATCACAAATTTTTTAATTGAAACCAATTTTTATTTATTTCTGTTTATTGTTAACTCTTATAAGCATCTCTTTGAGTAAGATACAAGTTTTTGAAGGGCTTGGTTTAAGTCTAAAATTGCTGCAGTATGAGAAAATAACTTGCAGGGTTTTTCTAGAACTTTCTTATCTGTTCAAAGTTGGCATCTTAATAAGAGAAAGCCATTTCATAGGCATAGTTGAATTTGAGGGATATAATATTATGGATGTAGAGATTGGAGTGAACCGTGGCTAGAACTGAGACTTGTGGCAATCTAGTGTTTAATTCTTTTCGTGGTACCTTGACAGTGGTTTAGAAATACATTAAGAGCCGATCACTGAGCATGGCCCGGATAATGTTCAAAAAAAAAATATTCGACTGCATGGGATTACTTTGGTCAGTTTAAAGATGAGACCTTTTATCCATACGGTGTCATAAGCAGCATTTGTATCTATAAATATTACAGTCAAACCCAAGGTACATTAACACAGGATAGACTCATTGGGAAGTTGCTACTCTATAAAAAGAACCGACTTGTCAAAATTGTCTTCATATAAAACAATAATAATTAAACGCACACATGTTGGCTCATATACACGAAATTTGACGTTTGGGTTCTAACTGAGGTAAACAGCTGACAAACATATTGGCCAACGAGTCTACCTTGTGTAAATATACCTTGGTCAAAACCGTTTTCGATTAAATCTTGGTCAATAAATCTAAGACCCTTTCTAAAGCCAGCCTGTTCAGGAGGATTGACCCTTTCTATGCGGCTTAATATAAGTTGATCGAAGAGTTTAAAGCAGACAGAGAAGAGTAGCGATGGAGCGATAGCTGGTTGGACTTCTGAATTGTTTACCAGGCTTCAGCTGAGCTATAATTTTTGAACTCTTGAGCATGCGCTGGGGGTTTCTGAACCAAAAAATATTTGAGCAAAATCTAGCGAGTCATATCCTAGTGCGAGGGCTTCTGTATTTTTTAAACTCAATGTAGATGCAATCTACTTCCGCTGCTGTTCCAATTTTAATTTTGGATAGTCCCTCGGAAACTAACGTAACTGTGAATGGATAGTAGTAAAAGTCATATGAAAATATAATGCTCTGTAACTCCTTAAGTTCCGAGTTGAAGTTTCTTGAAAATAGTTTGTCAGGCTTTGCCTTAGATAAGTTTATCATATTCAGGTCTAGAGTGATGGGAAGGTTTACGTCACCTACCTTCTTAGGCGACTCCAAGCTTTGCAACTGTAGTTTTAAAAGTCCATGCTGGAATAATTAATCACAATCTGATTGCCGCCAACAAGAATATGTGTCCAGTTACCATAGAATTTACATTTTGCTTCATATTAACTAAAATTCCATAAAATTTGCAAAATCTAAACCATTAAGCCTCTTAATGATTAAGGAAATTTTATAATTGCCATTGACGCCAATATGCCAGATTTCTTAATAGCTTTTTTATAATTTCCTTGATTTTTTTGGCCGATAACTTATGAATAAAGTTATAACTGTTCGACATTAGGCAACATTAACAATACCAACCAAAAACAAGATTAATAGTTTTCCCATTAGATAAAATCCAAGCAACCACAAATATTTAAATAAAAGAAAAAAAAACCAAAATCCATAATGAGATGCTGATGGTAAATTTTATTTTCAAAGCTAATCTCTTCTATGTATAGCAAAACCTTTAATGTCCTTTGTACAAATGTTGTTTTGGTTTTAACTTTTCTATTTCTGTCTTTTTGTTTTTAGCTCATGCCCTCAAGTGATAATTGTTTTTAATGTTTAGTTTTTCTGTAAAACATTGCACTGTTCTGTGGTGTACTCTGCTGCATTGTGCTCGTATTTATAGTTCATAAAACTGCATGCATGTTGACAATATGCCAGAACAAATATGAAACAAAAATTTGTAACAGACAACCAACATTTTTTGGGTTTTGTTTTAGCATTTTTCACAAAAAAAAGTAAAGAAAACGGTACAAAGCCAAAATAATAGTTTCAGTCATATTGGAGCTAAAACAAAGTACAAACAAAAAGTGTCCTAAAATGTATAAACGCTAATGCAGAAATGAATAATAGCATTGTAATAGTAGGCGGTCCAGTTTACCATAAAGGATTAAGTTAAATAAAACGGCCAACGTGAAACCTTAGCCAACTTATATTTTCCATAATTGCCTTTGGTCTAGAAGTTTCAAAACAAAACTGTCATGTGTGTTTGTAGTAAGTAAAAAAGAGTTTGAAGCTATGCAAAAAATTATTAAAATTTTAAGAGTTTTTTTTTAGAAATAAAAGCCGAAGTAAATCTAATTTTTTTCTATTTTCTTGTTGGACACGCACCAAAAGCATTTTTTTCACTTGAAACAATTTAGGCGTTTTTTGTTGGCTTTTGGTGTTTTTTCTGAATATTTTTGGTTTTGCTGTTTGTTTAAGCATTTTGACGAACACATTTTATTAAGGTGGTTCAAGTTCAAAATAAAAAATTTGCGCAGATTTTTATTTAGACGTAAAAATTCAGTAAAATTTTGACAAGATTACATATCGAATGTTATATAAATAAAAATATATTTTACTTTACTACATAAAACCTGAAAATGTTCTTCTTTCCGGCTTTTAGAAGTCTTTTTGATAAATCAACATCGAGATTCAGCACACTCTTCTGAATATTTATTTTAATTAAATCGAAAAAGTAGGCGAGTTGATGCGGGTTCGATTCCCGCATGTCCCACAACAAAGGGTTGAATGAAGATTTATGTTTCTATTCTGCCGTCCTTAGGAATTAGGCATTCAAATGCACTTACTGCCTTTTTTTAATATTAACGCCAATAAATTCCTCTAATAAATTTATACTCCTTAATTACATGCTGCATTGCATGTTCAACAAATTCGAACTTTTAGGTTTGCACTCAATATTCCGCTTGAATTTGAAAATCAAATGGTCCGCAAATTAAACGTTGCTCTTCAAATCAAAAGAACTTTAATTGTAAAAAGGAAGTTAAGCCGTTTCCAGACACAATTAACGATGTCTTTAGAAAACCTCTAATTAAGAGTGTCGATATAATAAAAATTTCATTATAAAATCAATTGAAATATTTTTAAAACTGGGCACATTTGTTCGAATGAACTGTCGTATCGAATAAAACTTCGTGACGCATCAAAAAAGGGATTGCGGCATTCGAAATCCTTCGAATCGAAATTTGTTTAAAAAAAGGAATAGATTTTTATGATTGTATACTAATGGCATAAGGCATTGCACTTTTCGCCCCACATAAATCAACAGTGTTGATAGCGCCTTATAAAATAGGTGACTTCGGTTTTTTATAACGGCGACGCTTGCCAAAAAGAGCAACGTAAAAATTGCAAAAATTCTGAAATCTATAGAAATTCGGAAAAATTTTACAATTTCAGAAAATTTGCAAAAAAATAGCACAAATTCGCGAAAGGTTTTAATATATCAAACAAGCCATTGAATTGTTTAAAAGTCCCTAAAACTACAAGGAAAGCAAAAAATTCGAAACAATTTTTTTAAATTAGCGAAAATTCGCAAAAATTTGCAAACAGCGGCATGAAAGCAAAGTCTAGTAGTTATTAAAAATTGTTTAAGCTGTAAAGGAATCTGAAAACTTACAGAAAAAAATCACTGTTATCGCGAACATGGCTAAAATTCGCGAATAATCCCTATAAAGCCTAAAGTTTATTGGAAATCGATAAATCGGTTAAAAAAAAAAACTAAATGTCAAAAATTAACAAAAATTTTTTTTTCAAAAATAGCGAACATTTTTAATAAAAGTATAAGGAATGGAAAAAATTCTGTAAAATTGCTCAATTAAGCCTGGTACTCTGTTCAACATTTCAAGTGAAATGCTGTCAAAACGCATATGAAAAAAACTTGGGCGGAATATCTATGAAATAATGTTGATACAGTTGTACTCTGTTCATTTTGTGAAAATGTTTCTGGCAACATTATTTTACAACTGCGAAAAAATGTAAGCTGCACTTATTTTACGTGGAATTTTAAGCAAAAGCTAAAACGTATGAACTGATTTTTAAATAATAAATACACAATTAAAATAACACAACCGGTAACAGTTTTTTATCCATATTTACTTTCTTTTTTAGTTAAATACATGTGGGGCTTGTTTACATACGCAAAACAATGCAGCATACTTTGCAGGAATTAAAACGTCAAATTGTAAAAACTCGCATGATAGGTGACATTGATACATTTCAAAATTTTCGTGTAAAATAATTAATGTAGCTCAACATTTTTCACAAATTTGAATAGAGTACTAGGCTTTAGGGGAAATTCGCAGCAAAAAAAATGCTAAGAGCGGCGGCATAAGTGCAAAGTCTACTATTTATTAAAAATCGTTAAAGCTGTAAAGAATCAAAAACCTTGCAAGAAAACATGATTAAATTTTGCGAAAAATCGCAAAACTGAATGTTATTATTTTGTTTCTTATTGCTGAAAAAAGTTTAATACTTACATTTTTAGCTATTTGTTGAAGACATCTAATAATTATTCCCAAAAAGTTTGTCGATTGTTTGTAAAAAAAACAATTAATTGTTTTTACGGAAGTTCTTAACCTATCGAATGACATTTCGTCTGAAGACATTCGATCGACAACTCGTTATCGAATGGCATAATCTCAAATTTCGATCGAGGTTTTTGACAACGATTGAGACGATTTAAAAAAGTAAAATTTCGATAAAAGACACTCGATCACTACTGCGACGATTTGGTCCCTGAATTGTGATTTTATCAATTCATTAGTGAGCAGATTTTGTTTTGAAAAAAGGTCCACTTTCTAACCAGTAAACATTTTGCTTACTTTTTTAAAAATTATTAGCTTCTTTCACTCATTATTTAGTAGCTTTCTTCTGTTACTACTTCTAAAACTACTTATATTTTCAGATATATGTATGTAGGTGAACAATAATTACCTCCTTTTTAATCACTCATTTTGGGAATCCCTTGTAAAATTCATTGGCTCTTTTAGTAGTATTGTAAGTAGTATTTTTACTTTTTTACTGGGTACGTGAGACCAAAGATTTATTGTAAAACAGAATTTATAAAAAATTAAAAAAGTGCCCCAGTAGGCCAGCTGGTAGTGAGCTAGTCTATCAGTGCCGGGGTTTGATTACCGCCAAACACTCTGGTCTCCTGCATACAAGCATAGAGCTTCGCGTTATTAGTTTAGGGAAAAACAAATATATTATGATTAATGCAACCATATTTATACTGTCGCAACTTTATTATGACTAAAGAAGTCCTGTATATGACTGCCAAATATATATTTTGGTTGTCCACGATTGATTTAAGGATTTATTGGTATGTTTACCGAAAATATAGATAAGGTTGCTCAAGTAACCATAAAAAGTTTTTCTTAAAATATGAAGGGCTCAGAGCTGAACCGAACCGAACCAAGTCATAACATGTTACACACATACGTATTGAAAAAGTTTTGCGAAAATCTTCGCAAACAATAACAGAATAAAACAAAAAGTGTTTCGTTTTTTAGGAAAATGGCAGTTCACTTACTCAAACTCAACATATTATGTAATCAGCTTGCTTCGCTTTAGCTCTGATCCCTCCATATATTGTTTTTTATTTCAAACCAGTCTTCGAAAATAAACACTAAATATCGGTAGATTTGTGGAAAGCACAAACGCTTAAAGTGCTTTGTGTAGTAAATCATAAAAAAATAACGTTTACCTGTTTGTCATCTTTCGAACACAAAAAAATACTGTTCTTATCCAACTCAACAAAAAGATGAGAACAATTAATTCCTTCCGGTAAAAAAAAAACACAAATTTCATTGTGTTCGGTTCAGTTAGTTAATGTTCTTTCTTTTCTCTTGTGCGCAGTGCCCTTTTGGCTGGTAAAAACCAACCAATACATTTTTACAAAAACAAAATACACATGCGAAAAAAAAGCCCGCAAAATAATTTAACACAAACAAAACATAAACATTTTTGTTTGTTAATTTCTTTATCAATGTAAAAAGAACCATTATATAACATTAAAATATAATGTTTGTCTACAGTTTCACTACAATTGCTCTGTTTTTTAACGAAGAACAGAACACTATATAATGTTCGGCACTTTCTTGAAAAAAGTCAAGAACGGTATTAAGCATTGTGTACGCCTACACAAACCAGAGTACGAAAGCAAACAAAACGAAACGTTAGCTTTCGTTTTGTTGTGTTCTTTGCCATGAGTAAAACAAAAACAAAACCTAAACAATGTGAATAGTTGTGCCATTTTGTTTTGTATTGCTTTTGCTCGTGTGAGAAAAATGTACTTTTATATAAACGAACGCAGCTAAAAAAGAAAAGAGGGAAAACAATATTGAAGCATTCTGAAAAAAAAAACGTTTGAGAAATGTTTGGAAATTGATTTACTCATTGATATTGAGCGATATATACATTATTTCATAACTTTTCTTTCTAAAATAAATAAAATTAGAGGTTTTAAGGTTTTTTGTTTTTATTGATGCTTATTTGGACCACTATAGTAAAAAACAAAATAAAATAAAAAGTAATTCAAAGAAAGAAGAAAAAATAATCTAAAAACAAACAACAAATTTGTATGCACTTAAAAACTAAAAATATTACTCGTACATAAACTCGGCATTCGACTTTACTAGCAAAATATGCATGCATTGCTATTTCTCTACCAAATCAAATAAGAACTAAATCAATTACCAAAGAAATACGTTGTTCTATCTGTTTCGTACTGAAATGTACGATTGTAATGGTAAATAAAATAATGCATATGAGTAAAAAGCTTATTGACGATCTGGCCTAAGCAACCAGTGAAATGCGCATAGGAATAGCTTATCCCTTAAATAATAAATTTCAGTTTCTCAAATGGGAATTTAGCACATTTGAAAGAAACCTTGTTAAAGCTTATTGTTTCGTTTTCTCTCTTTGCCAATTGAACAGTTTTGGTTTTGCTCATGTGCAATACAATTCAAAAATCTTGATTTGTTTTGTACATTTTGCAAACGTTTGCGAAATGTTTTGTTTGTTTTCATACGCTGATACAAACACTAAAAAAAAATATCGTTTCTGGGTGTGTGAGCCGAACATAATGTTCTGTTTATTTCCGAACACTGTTTTAAACATACTAAATTTTACGATAAAACTGTCCAAGATTCTGGGCAATAATCATCGAAATTGAGCCAGCAAACACTTCGTTGAAAATGTACGCTGTCGATTCAATACTGTTTTACTTAATAGAATAATGGATGGTTTTCAACCATGTTGCTCTTGGAAAAAGAGGAAAATGTTATTGTTAATTGAAAAGAAAATTATTGTAATATTTAAACTTATAATGTTTAGAGGCAACCATAGTATGGTTGTGGCTTCTTGATGGAGGCCTAATTAAACCATAATACGGTTGTAGGTGACAATACTTTGGTTGAATTAAACACAATATATTTAAAATTTTCTTTAAAAATAGTTTTGTTAGAGGTGACCATATCTATAGCTTTCACAGAATTTTAGGCTTCTGATGAATTAGGAAAAAAAGTTATAGCATATTCTAAATAGAAAAGTTACAATTGTACCCTTTCCGCTCGATTATGGTTAGTTAGTATTTCGCTGAATCTTCTCACGAATACCCCTACTAGGAGATCAAATAACAATTTAAATGCATTTGTAAGCATGAGCACCAAAATAATCTAAATACAAATAGAAAAATATTCATACTACGAATTCTGACGACTACGATGATGATGATGAGTAAGTGTGCGGAAAACAATGCAGATATTTGTTTTAGCCTGAGTACACGAATGTTTCTTAACACGCACAAAATTTGAACGCATAGATACGCTTAAAAGCACACGCAATTGGTTTAACATTTCAAAACAGGATGCAAATAGCAAAAGTGTTAAATATTTTTAAACTTTTCAAAGCAAAACCAAAAATAGTAAGAAAAAAAATAGTTTAAATCTCTAAATTGTGCAAATGTCATGCATGCCTGAATCACGATTAAACATTCAACCCTGTTGTGGTTAAACATTGAACTAAACCCAGATCAAAAATGGGAAAAAGGACTTGGTTGTACAAATACTACTGCATATGCAAATAAATAAGTAAATAAACCTAAATATAATATGAATGGAATTTTAATTTTTAATAACAAAACAGTGACCATTGCCCACAGTTTCACAGTTTTAAGCCAAATTCTAAACTAATCCAATCTATCTCCATATTAGTATCTGTGCTTAAAACAGCAATAACAACAACATATACAAAGAGGATAACAAAAGCAAAACTGGCTGTAAAAACTCCTGCATACAAATCGGACTATAAATCAGTTTTATTTAATGTTAAGCTGAAATTTATCTATTTTGTGAGCTCTTTTGTTTTGATTTCTTTATTTGTGTAAATGTCGATGTTTGTTCCAGTGACCAGGCCCCCAGTAGCAGCATGAGGCGGCAAAAGAGAATAAAATATATATGTATGTATATAAAAAAATACATTATACATAGTTTATATGGAATATGATAATATCGGCCCAAAGCCGTCGTATTAGTATGGCCGTTTATATGACTGGTGGAGCACCTGAAGCATCATGACTAAACGTGAAATGAATTTTTAGATAAAATCCAATAAAACTAAATGAGAATATAAAGATGATAAGGGAACAATGAAGTAAACTTGAAAGAAAAATGAGTAAAATGAGAGATAGAATTATTTACACACAAACAAAGCTGCCTTTTAAATAATCTAGTCATTGTGACAGAAAAACGAGTATGAGAAACTGTAAGAAAGTTTTACTTGCTTAGTTGTATTATTTTTTTTTTTTGTTTGTGCAGCATTAAATCGGATGACAGGATGTGGTAAATGTAAATTTTATTTTTGGAAAATCAGTTGTAGGCCTAGGACTAGCTAAGAAAATCATTCATATGTTTAATTTTATATTCAGGGGGACATGCCACATGCCACATGCTGTGTTGCTGTGTTTTATTTTCGCTGCCATTTTTGTTTTAATTTCATTAAATTTAAATAATGTGCTTTAAAGAAGGATATACTTTGTTGTGGACAACTAGAGCTGAAACTTGTCTACAAAATAAAAATCTTGGGATCAATGGAATTCCGATTATGTGAATACATTAACTTAAGCTAGATGTTTAATGAAATTAAATTTTTAATGTCTTAATATGTCTTTTGTTTTGTAAAATAAAGTAGATTAGATTTTGATAAGGGGTCCTTGTCTTGGAAGATTAGTGGTAAACGAAGCTAGAAAAAAATGTTTTTTAATTTTCTACCTTTTTAAATTTTATTATAAAAACAAAAAACTTACAAAACCAGCGACGATTAACGCAAAACGTGTTGCATTTCTGAGTAATATTATGTAGCATCATTAAAATTCAGAGTTAATTTATCAAAAGTTAGCTGATGAAGAAAAGTTTGTTATGAATTAACTCTGGGCTAACAAGCTGCTAAGCTTAATCGGCATTTTAGTTGGCAGCTCGTTGAACATAATGTACAAACTGTGGGTAACTTTTTGTTATGAATACGGCTGTTAGTGTTTGTGTACACGCACACAACTCTTTATACCATTCGTAAATATTTTCAAGAAAAAGACCAACATTATATAGTGTTCTGTTCTTCGTTAAAAAATATAACAACTGTAGTGATACTGTAACAAACATTATATTTTAATGTTCTACATTGATAAAAAAAAATGAACAAACAAACAATTTTAGCAACGGCCGCAGCAAGAACAGCTTGTGTGTGTATTGTGTATGTATGTTTTGTTTGTATACAATTATTTTGTAAGCTTTCTGTTTTCTTTTCATATGTGTAGGTGGGGTGCTTTAAAACCATGGGAGATAAGGCCATGTTGGCTTTATTGCTCAATTGAATGGGAGATAAAGCCATAATGGCCTTATTGCCCAATCATTGAGAGGTAAGGTCATATTTAAAATTTTACGCAAGGAGAGACATAGCCATATTTTTTTTTCGCAAATGAGAGATAAAACCATATTTTTCCAGAATATTGTTACTTTACTTTAGTGTTTCCGGGAAAAGTCATTTTTTTATTCTTGTAACGCACGCAGGAAAACTTTATTCAGCGAAGCCACCTGCCGTGTCCTACTGGAGGAGAAACCCCTTAAGAGCGGCCACAGGCCGCCACGCAGAAAAACTTTAGTATGCGAAGCTAGATTTCAATACTTAACTTTAGTAAAAGGGAAAATCATTACCTTTTAATTATAAAAATAAGAAAACTATTAATCAATGTAAAATGCAAAAGTTCTTCAAAACTGAAATGAGAGATAAAGCCATTTTATAAAATTACTTATGTGAGCTAAGGCCATGATGGCTTTATCTCCCATTCAAATGAACAAAAAAAATAAAAGACGTTATCTCCCTTTTGAATGAGAGATAAAGCCATCATAAAGCTTATCTCCCATGGTATTAAAGCACCCCACCGTATGTGTATTTTGTTTTTGTAAAAAATGTTTGGTTTTTCTTTACCAGCCAAAAGAGCTCTACGCACAACAGAAACGAACGAACATTAATGAACTGAACCGAACACCATGAAGTTTGTTGTTTTAAAAAAATAAAACCGAACGGAATTAAATGTTCTCATCTTTTTGTTGAGTTGGATAAGAACTGTATTATTTTTGTGTTCGAAGATGACAAACAGGGAAATGTTATTTTTTTAATGATTTTCTACACAAACACTATTAGCGTTTTTGCTAACTCAACGCTAAAGAGCGATATTTAGTGTTTATTTTCGAACACTCGTTTTAAGATTAAACAGCCTATTAAAGTTACAAATAAGTTAAAATTATTGAACTTAGTACATTTTAAATTATAAAACCAATTTTTAAATCCTAAATTCATAATTAATTCAATATACATACGAAAAATACTTAAAATATTCAATTTGAAAATGCATTCATTACTTTAACACTGACGCAGATCAACACACATTTAAACTAGTGAATTGCCGTAGCCCATAAACTATTTTATCAAGTCCTTTAAAATCTAATTCTAAAGGATTTACAATATAAAGCTCACCAAAAACTCCCTATTGGTCGAAATAATTCAATTGTCGTTTTTAATTTTCAATTTAAGAGATTATATTTGACCTCAAATTTCGGACTTTCAACTAATACATATGCACTCGTTTTAAATAGAAAAATATATGAATATGTAAGTATACCGTATTCAGTTTACAAACACATGTATGCTGATGTTAAAATAAATGTAAATGAATCTGTATTGCTTTTTATACATTGTTTACAGGAAGTTTTAAAGTACACTGGTGGTCATTATTAAGCAGACGAGATGTTGTATTAGTTGATAGTATGTGTTCAAACAAAACTGCGTCGAAAATACATGTTCCATACAATTTGACATAAAAACTTTCCAAGTAGTTTTTGGGAATACAAAATCAACAAGATTCTTGATAAAAACACTGAAATTTGTGAGTTTATATTTTCTTACATTACCCATTACAATTGGCTGGAATTCTTTAGAAAAAACAAAAACAAATTGCTTAATTATTTTTGGAAGAAACTTAAAAAATAGGGCATGTTGCGAGTTCAGTTTTTACAAGCTGTGCACTCGCCAGTTTATTATCAAAGTAATTTTTGGGAATACAAAATTTTCAATAAATCCTTAGAAGGTCGCCGTGAAATAGAATTTATTTTGTTTTCTAATGCTCTTATACATATGTGGACAGCCATTTTCTCAATAATATTAAATGTCATAAATATACAGAAAAGGAAGAACAACAGAAAGTAATAATGCAAACAATAAAATGAGGGATAATTTGAAGTTTCTGCTGACGCTTTAATAACTGCTTTATGAATATTTCCCTGAAGTTGAAGACTCAGTTCTGCTTGAAATTCTTATTTTGTTTGTCTAATTACAAATTTCTTAAAGCATCGATTTCACTTAAGAGACCTACTTAAATCATCTCCTACTCATACAAACTGTATTAAGTTAACCCAACGCGTCAACGCTTTGCAATTAGAAAATCCAATTTTGGTGGCGCGTTATCTCGTTATCGGTTTTATTTTTCATTTTTATTTCTATATTTTATTCAACAAGATAAGTTTACATTACTCTTCGTGAAACAGCGTTGACGCTCTTATTAAGGCATGTCATTGCAGCTTTAAAGCTGTTCGCCAGAAAATCTTACGCCTTAACCTCTGATTTAGGTTGGTCTGTTGAGCGCTGTGTACTCTCACTTACTTTTTTGTATGTATTTTTAGATTTGGAAGGCATTTAAACCGGTATTCAACTTCTTTTTCCACTCACTGTAAAATTCGTAGTAATGAGTAGAAAAAAATTTGAATACAAGTTGTATGTACGTATGCATGTATGTTGTTTCAGGCAGACCTAAAGCTTTATACTCATTAAAACTTGTCGATTTTAACTTTGTGTATGATTATACAGAAAAATACACATATTTTTACAACATCCTATTAGATTTTATTTAAATATCTATATTATTCAAACATGTTTAAATCCTTGCCATGGTTTGAATTGCAGAAAAGTGTAAAAATGTTAATTTCAGGCATATTGCCAAAAAGTGTTTTTATAAAACAAACACAGACATTTAAAAAAAAACCAAATTCTCAATCGCACACACACACAGTTACTGTTAAATTTATATAAAAGAAAAGTTTATAGATTTGTTTATTTAAATTGGAAAATATGTTGTGATGGTTTGTCTAAAACAACAAAGAAAAAAGTAATATTACATGCTATTAAACATACACTTTTGTTATTGTTTTTAGTAAATATCCAAACACGCATACATTTACACAAATGTAAAGTTAATACGTCCTGCTATTAATTATAACATTTGTAAATTAAAACAACAAAAAAAAAAATGGAAGTTAGTAAAAATCTCTGTAGTTGTCAATAAGAACTTTTTATGGTCTTTTAAACAAATGGATTATAATGAATTTGTTTTAATTAAAAACAATTCAAGCGAAAAAAATTGAAAAAGCTTAAAATAAAGTACATTAAAAATAAATGGATATTTGTTTACTAAATATTTTGAACCCTCTTAAAATTTAAGTCTTAGGGATAAATGTGAAAAAAACAAGGTCCAAATGTTTCGTGAAAACGAAAAAAATTTTGAAAGGATGTGAATATAAAGATAATTTAAAAAAATATTTATCCTTACATTTACTTAAGCAATAGTATAATCTTTACAGAAGAACTTCAAGCCAGAAGTTGACTAAATATAAAAAAAAAAAAAATAATTAACTTCCAGGTTAAAACAAATTTACGAATCCTAGGGACCGCCTTGTATTGACCCAGACATTTGAAATTATTTATGAACGCAAAAATAATTATGCGGAATTACAAATTCTTTTGTTGCGCATTAATAATATTACGGAGATTTGCCATTTTTATACAGAATGTGTACAACCATTTATCAGCTCACTTTCTCGAGGAGAAAAAAATGGAAAATCCGCGAAATTAGCTTAGCAGTGCTTTTGCTGACATTCTAAACAAAAGTAACCCAGATATTAAAAGTTCTTCCATAGTTGGTGGAAATATTGAAAGTGAAGGTGGTATAGATGATAAAGGGTGGTTAAATTTTAGGGGCCGATGTTGATTTTGAATAAGACACAAATTATTAAGGAAATTATTGTAATTTATTTTAATTATAATAATATTGGTATGGTTCAATTACGTATGAAACAAAATATCGGCCAATGTCCTCCGCTACCTCGGCAGCACACAATCATACAATGGTCCAAATTTTCGAGGACGCTGAGGTATAATTGAGGTTCTATGCCGTCAGTGTGCCGAATTATCTTATCCTTTAGCTCTTGAATTGTTGCTGGCATATCGACTTACACCTTTTCTTTCAAATAACCCAAAAGAAAGAAGTCCTACGGTGTCAAATCACATGATCTTGGTGGCCAATTGACATGGCCACCACGTGTGATAACACGGCCATTGAATTTGTCGCGCAAAAGAGCCATTATTTCGTTAGCTGTGTGGCAAGTGGCACCGTCCTGTTGAAACCACATATCGTCCACATCCATATCTTCTAATTTGGGCCATAAAAAGTTCGTTACCATTTTACGATAGCGAACACTATTCACAGTAACTAACTGACCGGCCTCATTTTTGAAAAAATACGGCCCAATGATGCCGCCAGCCCATAAACCACAACAAACAGTCACTCTTTGTGGGTGCATTGGCTCTTCGACAGTCACTCTGGGATTATCATTCGCCCAAATACGTCAATTCTGCTTATTGACGAATAAACTGAGGTAAAAATGTGCGTCATCATTGAATCACAAGCTGCACAATATGCACTTTGATTTGAGCGCCCATTTTCATAATAAGCCTGAATAACTTTAACGCATTGTACGATTGTGTATCTTGACATGGTTCCAATTGAGTTAGTCTGAAATTGAGAAAAGTCAAATGAAATGCAGAAAAAACTTGACGCTAAGGTGTGGTGCACATTCACCACCGGGCCTTTACATGTGAATATGAAATGGAAATGCATTATACATTGCGAAAAACAAAATGCAATGAGCTGCAAATCCTTTACCAAGTCTTATCCGAGTTTCAGCAGAGAATTGTTTATCCCCAGTTACCAGTTACACGTTAAGCGGTGTCCAGATACCATTTTGCTTACTTTTCTGCTATTTTTCCCTCCGAGATTACAAATAAAATAAAAAAAATAATTTGAGTACAAACAATTAGAAATAAAATTTCCTTTAATTCATCTAAATTAAATGTTTTACATTTTCATCTGTTTCAGATATTGACGTTCCGCTATTCTGATGATGGGGAGCAAAGGATCTCAATAATTGACTCTCAACCAGTGATGCCAGGAGATTTTTTTCAGAAATCCCTACGTTATGGAAAAAAATTCCCTTTTTTCCCTACAAGCACTTATTTTTTTCCCTACATTATTCCCTACAATACTTTCTTAAATTTTTCAAAAAATTAAACTTTATTTGGAACTTTTATTTCAGGTACAAATGCAAATTCAGTTTCTTTTAAAAATAATACAAAAACGAGTGAAAAAAACATAACTAGAATATAATAAGAATAACATAAAAAAATAACAAATACTTATGTTTAATAAAAAATTAATAAAAAAAAATTATTTATATAATTCAGTATGATTCATTTTTTTGAAATGACTAGATGTGCATTTAAAATTAACACAATTAATTACATTAGCTTGTAGAGGGGATCTTATAATGCAAATAGAATTTAATAATTCATGACTTAGTTTGTTTCTTTTTTTCGTACGTACGTCAGTTACAACAGAAAAATCCTCTCGGCGTCAGCATTAGCAAACTGAATAAAATTTTTATTATCTTTGCTAAATTTGGAAATATTAAATTGTCATTAAAATTTTTTGATGCGACGATCTTGGACCAAAATGCTATAACATCTAACTTAGACAAAATCTGCTTTTCATTATCAGAAAAATTGTATTCTAAAGTTAACCATTCTTGTGTTAATAAATTTAAGTCAACTTTGTACTTTTCGCATAACAATTTAAATTTGTAAACACTTTTGTTATTATTTCCAATGGCCACTTCCGGATTCAAAAATTCCATTTCTTTAAAAATCGACTTATCATTTAGTGGCAGCCTTTTTTGAGTTTCTTCAAGAGCAGTTATATAGAATTGTAGGCAATCAGTTTTTATTTGATAAGCACTGGTCTGTGAAAAAGTTTTCAACAATTCCTCACATTCACTGCCGACATAAACATCATTTATTGGCAATGAAATATTAGGTGACCTTATGGCACAATCAGTCTTTAGGCATTCTTTTTTTATAAAATTTTGACCAAGTTTAAAAAAAAATTTAATTGACTCTGAGTGTTAAGCATGCACCAATATTTTTTTAGATTGAAAAAGTGCATTCAACGAGTTAAAATAATTCAACACATATTTTAAAAACAATAAGTAAGCCTTATTACACTCATTTGTCAGTTCAGCTAGTATAACATCCGCGGATTTCAATTTATCCTGCTAAGTTGCAAATTTAAAATATTCTATTAGAACTTGCCAATTATCCAATATCCTTTCGATACATTTTTGATGGGATAGCCACCTGGTCGTTGAAGTTCTTAGTATTTTTCTTTTTTCTTCGTTCATCATTTCTTGGAACTCCTCCAACTGAGAACATCTTTTTGAACTGCCAGAAATGTATGTTCCAATTTGTCTTATCAAATCTTCTGGAGCTCTTGGCAACATTAGACAAGACTTGCTTGCTATAATGGCAGCAGAGTGGCATATACATTTGATTGTTATTACGTCGGGATTATCTGTCAAAAGTCTAGATGTGAATGAATTGTTTGCTCCTACCATAACGTTAGCCACATCGCAACACAGTCCAATGATATTATCAAAGGGAATATTGTACGATAAAATACATTTTTTAAACAAGCCATAAAGTGCTTCAGCAGTACACTCAGCTCCCACGTGAATTAACTCTAACAACTGTACAAAAGACTTCTCTAGCTCCTCGTCATAATATCTTACAAGAAGACACAACGTTTTTTTTGAAGAAATATCAGTGCTTTCATCTACTAGCACAGAAAATTTATATGTTTGCAGTTTTCTAATTAAATTTTCCTTTTCTTCTCTGGCTAAAACATTAAGAATAATTTTCGAGCATTTGGACCGCCCTAATTGGCAATTTTTTATAATTGACGAATCAGTTACAATTTCTTTTAAAAGTGGTATTAAGTGATCAATTACTTGAATAGCTATATTGTGTTCAGCAAAAAAAAGGCTTTATCGGATTTCAAAATTTGCCACATCATTGTTTTTTCCCGGGACTTGTTTGCCAAAAAATGAATCCATTGTTTTGGTTTTTGTTTTTGAAACGTTTTTTTTGTGCATTTGGGTATTTGCATGATTACTTAAATTTGATTTACCGCAATTTAATATTTTGCCACAAGCCTTGCATTTGCATTTAAAGTCGTCATCTTTGACCGGCTCCAGCCATCCCATAAGCTTTTCGTCTCTCAACCAGCTTGAGCAAAACCGTTGTTTTCTATATTTCTTTGATGTGTTTTCAGCATCATCGGAAGACGAATCTGACATTTTTTTTGATTAAATTATGTTTTTATATTATTTATTACTAACAAACTTATTTATTTATAAAAATCGAAAAAACGTACGTTTGAATAAAAAGAATTGCGCAAAACCAGTACATAAACTGCATATAACAAAACAATGCAAATTCAACTACAGGTGGTGTCGACAATTTGCTTTGATTTGTCAGTGTTTTCTTGACACTTCCAAACGTGTACTTGAATTCGCCTTGCAGCATTGTTTAATTTTCGTTGTTATTAAAAATGCCACATATTAACTTACTTCATATTGTATAAGTGACACCAGATTAACAATTAAAAAAAGTATAAATTGTTTTATTTTAAGTTTTACAAAAATATATAATTTTTAGTTCTTAAAAACAAAAAAAACCGAAATTGAACAAAAATCCCTACAATTCAACAAAAATAAGAAATCTTTCCCTTTTTCCCTACATGTCAAATATAACAAAAAAATCCCTACAAAAAGGGAAAAATCCCTACATTTGGCATCACTGCTCTCAACAGACTCTTAAGGGAGCTGTTCTTATGTACACGTTCCATGTAAAACCTGCATTAGTAAGTTCTCGTATTGTTGTAGTACACCATGATGTTTTTGGACAGCCTTGAGGGTTATATTGCAATGCCGCCTTTGCTATCTCCAATACAATTGATTTTTCTTCTTGGAATATCGTATTGGAATCAGAACTATATTACTAATGGTATTTACCCAAAAGCATCTTATTATAAGTCTTGGACATCGGTTGGGAAAAAACGTATAGACAACCACATAGATATATGATTGGTATACGTGTTTTAGACTTGTGATTTTATTTGTATCGATAAGTCAGAAAACTTGCATACATCCCTCAAGAAGTACCAGGGCTTTATTTATGCGTGAATCAGAAATTACCAGGGCTACATTTTTTGCAAAATTGGTAGTTTTTTTGTGTTTTAAAATTTAAAAAAAAAATTATGGAGACAAAAATTTTAAATATTTACCATTTGCTAGAAGGCTAAGTAAATTACGAATAAAATAAGCTATAAATCATAAACTATCGGTGGATAAATGTTAATTTTATTTACGATCAAATTCGTACAAATCGTTTTTAAGTAATGATGACCCCATAACAAATTTCATCATTTTTCGAAGCACTAATGGGCAATTTATAAAAATAAGCGCACAATTAAGCGATACGCAACAAGACATACAGAGATGCAGTTAAAAAATAAAGACTTTGTTTGGTGTATGCCAGCCACCCAAACGGATATAATCGATTGGTACACTAAAGGGGGTGTTCAGAACCAATATTTTAGTACAAGTATATTATGCGTTTGTGCTAAACAATTTGATAAGAAATTTATTTAAAGTCTGCATGTATATTAACATTAAAAGGCTTGCAATTTTTTTTTTTGTAATTCAAAACGGCAAACATCTGATTCAAAACATTTAAGCACAGAAAGTTTTAATGCAATAAGTGAGTAAATTCTCTTGTATTTTTTGCTTTAAACTGGTTTTGAAAATTGTTTTATATTTATAAATGTTAATTTTTGGAAATTTTTTATTTTCAATATCAAGATTTTTTTAGTTTATGTTGAAAATTTTGCTAATGTGCATTTGGAAAGACGCAGTACATCCGCAATAAAACCGGTGAATATTGATTTATAGTTACAAATATTCTTCTTCTTAATAAATCTATTTTTATTTTTATTTACAGTGTCATGAATTACAAGACTAAACTTAAATTTTATAAAATCTTTACGAAAATGAACTCCATTCCATTTGTTAACACTTTGTAAGGAGAATATAATAAAAATATTCAACACTTTGCCTCTGGGGTATATTTAACAATTATAAAAACGTTTTATCTTTTCGGTTTCAATTCGCATCTCTAGAACATTTTTAGCTTGAACAAAAGTTAATGAACCCGATCAGATTTCGACGAAAAATATCTTCTTTTTTTTGTCTTTTGTTTGTGATGCAAATTATAGCGTATCTTTAACGGTCTTAAAGTGAAAACTTTGTTGTTGTTGTTGTTCGGTATTTGCATGCATTTCGTTTGTACACACATGGAAATTTGGTCGACACCATATATTGTCTGCATATGTATTTCGTATACAAATATATTCTAGAAATGGTATTTTAATACGGCTTTTCTCTATCTGTTGTTTGTTGCCATGACTGCTTAAATTAAGTGATGATGCTACAAATGCTTTTATTGTTGTTATTGTTGGCATTTGGAGCCATCAGCATTTACAACTACTATTAAGCAGTCATACATACGATATAATTCTTTTGTTAACAGCCGCTTACATTTACAGACTTACATATGAATAAGCAAATATAAGCACATAACTGTATCAACTTGAATATACGAGAGGTGTTTTAAATGTTTAAATTGTTAATCACACTAATCGTGGATGGCAAATTCAAAATACACCTGAGACTGTTTGGTAATAGATTAAAGGAAAAAAAGTTCACGTTCTCTTTAATCTATTACCAAACAGTCGCAGGCGTATTTTAAATTCGCCAAACACGATCAGGTTGAATGTTTTAACTACGAACAAAAAGAAAACAGTTTGAACTCTGCAGGAGTTAAAGTGCTGATTGTCAAAATGCCTTTACAACAATTGCTAGAACAAGAGGTACTATTGCTTATGAATACCAGTACTTGATGTAGTACAAGGGCAGCACTTGTAGGCTGATAAATTGTTGTGTACAAAACTTAAAGTCGAGTTCATATTTGTATTTTTATACTGCTTTTAAATTGGATTGCAAATAATTTATTTATGCCATTGTTATTATAAAAAATATTTTAAATATGCTAATTTTTTTCTATAACCAAGAATTACTAACACACTGGTTCTTAAGCACCCAATATGGTCAAAGTGACCAAATACACGTCTAGAACCAATAGTACTAGTGATATTTCAAACACACTCAATGCTAGATTGAGCATTATGATGGAGTAGAAAAGTTAACAGTTGAGAACTACACTCACAATATTCTGTACGTAAAATTAACTGAAATTGTAATATAAAATAAATAAAAGTTCAATTAAAAACCGGTCTACCTATTTTTCATTTATTTTTAACAAAAAGTTCATTTAATTTTTACTGTCAAAAATTCAACACCATATTCAGTAAAAACGATTAAATATTCAGTTATTTATTAAAATTTTACTGTCAATTTTTTACTGTCAAATTGACCCCATATTCAGTAAGAACAATTAAATATTCAGTTATTTTATTAAATTTTCGTTTACTCCACAAAAGAGCCGAATTTCTAAAAAAATACCAGACAGACACCTGTCCGCTTGTTTTTCTTATAAGCGAGAGAGGGAGAATATTTTTATTTACTTATCCAGTTACACACGTTTGTTTTACTTTTGTTGTACTGACCACGTTGTTTACAGAAGAACTCTCAATTATAAGACACCAGCAGCATGACCGATATGGCTTCGCAATTATTTTACTTTTAAAATTTGATGTATTTAACTAAATTATTTTAACAAATAGAAAATGGGTATTGCTTACACAAAACAAGCAATTCATTTTTTATAGATAAGTAAAAATTAATTTTTGGTAGTAAAATTACATAAAATAACTAAATATTTAATTGTATTTACTGAATATGGTGTTGAATTTTTGACAATTTTTATAAAATAACTGAATATTGATTTGTTTTTACGGAATTCGCGGTTGAATTTTTGACAGTTAAAATTAAATGAACTTTTCGTTGCTTTAAATTACATTTTTATTTACTTTAACATAAAGAAGAATTTAACTCAATCAACGGACAATATTAACTGCAACTGAAAATCCGTATTAATATGCACTTAGTTTTTTGAATAACTGTTAGAATCAGTTAAAAATAAAATTGCTTGGAATTTTAAATGTTTATTTATTTAAAAATTACTGAACGGAATATTTCTTAAATAAACTACAGTCTGTTACTGTAATAATATTGTGAGTGTAGTACTGGGTATTTTTTATACTAGTTAGGTACTAGTTAGGTACTATTTCAATCCTCGAAAGGAAAATTAAATTATTAAAACAAAAACAAACAAAAATACTTATGAATTTTTAAATTTAAACCACGATAAAATTCTAGAAAGGTAAAGTCAATACTGTTTGGATGAAGTAAAATTCCTTTAAGATAGGCACATCTGTGTTTAAACGATTTCTTTTTAAAAAAGATTTGGGAAATTTTTTAACACTGAAAGGTTAATAACCTCTAGTTGGGCGTTTTCTTACGTGCCCTTTCGTCGACTCTCGTATATTCATGTACGCATATATCAACAAATATTTATATATTCATTAGCGTAATGGAGTTTTTCAATTTAATTAAGTAACAAACACATAAAAAAAAACTCGCATAAAATATTTCATTCATTTATTTATATTTTTTTTTTCATATTTTTGTTGTGGGAGTTGAACAAAAATTTATAGAATTTTTTTCCGTCGATTTTGTGATTTATTATGTATCTTCATTTTACCAAGAATTGTAAAAAATTTACTAATTAAAATTAATTTTTTTTTATTTGCTTAGTGGTTACGACAATTTTATTGTGTAAATAAAAATATGAAAGAAAAAACTTTAATAGAAATTTTAAATTCATTATTAAATAAAGGGTGGACCAACCATAACGAATTTTAAAGCACACCTTAAGATAATTCGGCACATTAACGACATTGAACCTCAATTATTGATTGAAAATATGGGCGTTAGGATAGAGGTAGTCCAACAAAGCCGTGGCGAGCATTTAGCCGATATTTTGTTTTACACATCATAGATCCTTCTATAATAATATAAAATATTAAGATAATTCTCTGAAAACTTTTTGATTTATTTCGATGACTTAATGTAAAAAAGGCCTAACTCGATTTTTTTAAAAAATAGCTTTTTTTTGTTTATTCAGGGAGCTAATGCCACATGTATCTTGATAAAAAAAATCTACTAATGCAGAAAAACAAGTATATTACTAACTTTATTTTATCTATTAAAATTTTCAAACAATGTAAATACAAGTACTCAAATCTAACGACAAGTTTTTATATAAAATAAATTTTGTAATGACGTTATAAGTTGATAGTAAAAGTTTTTGTTCTTTTAGCGCATTCAAATAAAATCGCAATCCACTTTCCTTATAATAATAATCGGGAAAACAAAATATATCGCGATAGCGGTAATTATTATTAAATTTATGTATTTTTATCAAAATTTTTAGGGCGTCGAATAGAGTTAACACGTTTTGGGTCAAAAATAAACATTGTCGTGACATTTTTATAAATGGCATAAGTAGGAAACTAAGGCTCATAAGTTATAAGAAGACTTAAAAATAATATACGTGTTTTAATTAGAGCCAGTCCTGTATATTTACTTTTATCTTAACCATTTGTAATCCGTTTTGGCTGAATTTCAATAAAGGACTTTTCCAGACTTTAAGTTATACAAATACAGTGGAGCTTGAATCTTCAATGATTCGACATAGGACCATAAAATCCCTTCAGTATATTTCCGAAGGGACACAATGGCACCGTATGAACGTAGTAGCGAATGACACAGATACGTTTTCAAATTAAAACGTATATCATTTTATACAAAGGCACACAATAACTGTCAAAAGGGTGTCTACGTCGGGTTGTTTCCAGGTGACAGGCAATTGATTTTGTAGTTAAATTTATATGAAAAAAATTACTTAATAAACTGAGTGAATAGTCTGCGTTTATACGGCGCATGTTTTATTGACATGATTCTTTTTCTTCTTTGAACATGAATTGGCGTTCAAATGATTCATGTCATGTTGACGACATGTTTTTTATTTTGTATAGTCGTTCGTATGCATGTGTGCTTTTTTGATATTGAAAACAAAAACAAAATTAAACAACGAATGAAGAAGCAAAGTACTGTGGATTTAAATTAAAATTTTTATATTGTAGTCAGGCTAAAGTTCATCAAAAATAATTTTCATTAAATTTTTTTTATGAAGAAAGGGATTTTAAAACATAAAATGAATTAAAATTTATTGATAATTTTTCATTCTTGAATCTTTACCGTTTAACACTCACCGCCATTAACGACGGCTGGCAGTTGATAGTCAAACATCAATCTTTAAACCAAATGGTATTTTAACTTGTTGAATCCAAATTTGTTGTTGTGAATGGTTATCCATTTTAATTGATTTTCATATACTTCCAACAAATGACACTTAAATTTATACGAAAAAGCAGTGTTTTAAAATGCAATTCAGAATAAGAAGAGTTTTATTGTAAAAAAGTTAACTAATGGAAGAAATTTTTCTCTTTCCCCATTACTTCTATTACAAACGAAAATTTCTTACAAAATTTCTCACTTTTTTCCGACAAAATTCCAGAGCAAATGGCAGTTTATAAAAACCTGTTAGTAGGATTTTTGGAGGGATCGGGAAGATGAGCGAAGCTTAATGGGGCCACCAAATAATTTTGTTACTGAGTGGAAAATTTTTGTTGTTTATATTCTTCAAAGAAATTGATCATTAAAAAAAAGTAAGTTCCACAAAAGGCTGCAGTATAAAAAGAAACAAAAAATTAAATAGAAAGAATAAAATCATACGTCGAAGTTGTGCCGGTAAAGCCCGTTGGTTAAACCCGTCACAAAAGAAATATTTTATATATCAAAATATTTTTTTAAATTTTTAATCTTTAAATATATCGGCCATGGCAAAACACTTAAGAACACTTTTCTGCTCCGCTTGCCCAGCGACTTGAATCACAAGTAAACCATTTGAAAGGTATTTACCGGCAGAAGTGCACAATATTTTCTGACTTATAAGCGCTAAAATTTGATACTAACACATATGCAGAACACATAAATAAAAATTTTGTTTTTTTCCAATTAACAAATAATAAAAAAAATAGGGTGGCCTTTTATTCGACATTTTCAATAAACCGGTTTCGAATATATATCGAATATAAGAATGATATCCTACTTGACTTGTCAACCTCTCACGTGGAACATAACATATGAACAGGAGGTTGGTCCGTCGCTAAAACGATCCACTAAGACGGAACAAATGAATGCTCTTCATATTAAACAAAAATTTATGGCCGAATTCCGACCATTAGGAAAACACTTGTTAAATTAATTTTACTATAACTTGCACATCCACAACAAACAAAAAATCAATGTCAATTAGCCAAAGACCTTCTGCGATGCCACTTATTAGTTTTTATTCCCGCGGAAATTATAATTGGAGGTTTTTTTTAGAGAAAAGTATTTTTCGTGAAAAAAATTTTTTTGGGAATATTCGTGATTGGTCTGATTAAGAAAATTACGGATAATTTCTGTTCCCGTAATGTGCAGATTTGGCGAATAAGAATAGCAAGTTTTATACAGTGCATCCTCGGTTAACGCAACAAATAGAAATTAAGGCTGTTACATTAACTGGGGATGTTGCGTTAACAGAGCCAAAAAGTTTATACCTATTTTTCGATTAAGGATCTTATGTTAAATCTAGTAAAAGCTATATTTTAAAACCACACGTCATCTTTTAAAATCAATAGATTCATTTTGAATTAAAATAAAGAAAACCCGACAGTACAAAAAAGGAATTATTTTTAAATAAAAAAAAGCATGCTCTAATGTAAGTAAATTTGTAAATTTAGTATATAAATTTTCATATTTTTTGAATGTGTATTCTAAGTCAAATTACAATCCTGGAAAGCTTTTATACTTAAATAGTCTTATGCCCAATTTTCAGGATTGTATTTAAATATATATTAAGTTAATTTTCATAAAAACTTAAATCGTTTTTTAATACAGATTGGTTTTTTGAGTTTTATTTGACTAAATACAAAAAAAAATATAAGCAAGTGTATTTATTTACAAGGTGGTCTGAAAAAACAGCTGAGTGTTAAAGCTTTGCCTGCTGTTGTTGTATTGTTGTGATATTGAGGCCACCTTACTAAGATATTACAATGGAAACTTTAGTTGAAATTAAGTGTACCTCATCGGTGACTTAAGTTCCACTTAAGTTTTTAGTGAAGTAGAGAATTTTGTATTTAAAACGATTTTAAAAATAAATGTGTTTTAATATCAATCCTGAAAACTGGCCATTATTCCTTCAAACGAAAATTCTAATAGTGCATAGAAAATATTCCTGGAAAATATTGAAGGCATAAGACTATTAAAGTACAAAAGCTTTTGAGGATTGCAACTTGACTTAGAATACACATTCGTATAATATGAAAATTTATATAACTTTTTTCTTAACTTTAATGCCATATTTTCCCACTTATTTGTTAACTTTTTGCCACTGATCTGCTAATTTTATCGGCCGGCCAAGAGAATTTAATATTTTTTCTAAGTCTTCCCATTACTCTTTTAAGTTAATTGGCGCACTGCCTATGCGAAATCCCACCACATAAAAGGATTATTCTGCAACTCTTTCACCAATTCTTCAAACTGGGCTTAATTTGTTACTTCGAGTTTTTTATTTTTACTAAAATTACTTGAATCATTATCAAAAAAGATGGTGACAATCTCGAATTCGTCTGATAACAACACCATTTTTATACTTTTCTTTTGATAATGAAAACTAGAAAGACAATTTAAATTGACAGCGCAAGACAACAATGTTTTGCATCGGCGTTGACAACTGGATTAAGGGTGAATAATTTTCTGAAAAAAAAACTGAAAAATGCAAACTCATTTCAAACATAAAAATACGCGCATAAGCTGCATTCATTCATTAAAATTTTAGGGCATTCTGTTTAAATGATATTTAAGCATTTTAGTTGATTTTCTGTTAAAGTTTTAAACATTTTGGCAACAACTGTTTGCTGGGTAAGTACGTACATATATTCACAATGGGATTTAAATTCCTTTTTTTTTATGTATGTTTGTATGTATGTATGTTTGTATGTTGTATATCATAAGTAATTATTGCAAGTTTATGTAAACTGAAAGCTGCTTTTACTTACGTATTAATTCCTCTTAACATATTTTACGAAAATAATGAAGCAAGAAATATATTTTATTTATTTTTATTATGTAAATTCATGAAACCCAATTTTCTTTGGTATTAATTAAAACTTACGAAGCATGTAATTAAATAAATAATTATTAAATTTTTCACTATAGTTAGATTATAAAATCACAAAAGTTTTAAATTCTGCTTTAATCTTTTTTTATTATTATTTCCTTAAAGGAATTAAATCACTATTATTATAGACATAAATATAAGTATTGTGTGCATATGTAAATTAAAAAAAAAAAAAAACCAAAAATAGTTCAACAAAATAACCACAATTCTAATTGTTGAGAAGTATATTTAAGAAGATAAACGAAAGCCTAGAAAATCTGGACTATGAAGACGACATAGTCCAAGTCGTCGCTTTTGCTAATGTCAACTTGAACAACTTAATATCAACATAGATAAGACCAGGGCTGTGTGCTGTTTCCAAATGGCAGGCGATGGACTGAGTGCTTTACATTTAAATTTTACTACATAATCAATCGCCTTTCATTTGGAAACAGCACATTAATGTTTGCGTGTGGTAATTTCTTCCCAAAACTGTAATTTTTAGAAGGCCGTAAGGTAATGAAAAAAAAGTTAACATCACTGAGTCTCATATACATTTAGCATCAAATTTATAGTAGGAGTTGGAGTCGTGAGTCAGAGTCGGAGTCGCACTTAAAAAAATTCAGCGTTTGGAGTTGGAGTCGGAGTTAGTACTTTTTTCTGACGACTCCACAGCCCTGGATAAGATATTAAATGTAGTCAAAATCCATCTATTAAAAACACAACAATAGAAAGCGTGACGAAAGTACGCTACCTTGGGAGCACAATTACCTTAGATGGCGGCGCTGACAGACACGTAGAAGCCAGAATCCACAAGACCTGGCTCATATATTTGAGTTCGTTATAACTATAAGTATGTAATGTTATAACTGTTCTGAAAACTGGCTTGTAAATACGACAGTAAAAAAACTGTAGACCTTCACGAACATGTGCTTGTGAAACAAATTTAAGATTTGTTTGCCAAAGAGAATCTCAAATAATGGACTTCTTATACAGGCTAATAAGGAGGATATAAACAATTAAATAAAAAGATGAACGATAAGATGGTTAGGACACATTCTACAAAAGACATACGATGAAGTATGTCATGCTAAATTGGAATGGTAGACCCAACTTAGCTTCGAAAAGAACATTTCTCAACGAAACTAGCAAATTTTTAACATTATATAGACAACAATGGCGATTCTTTAAAAATAATCGATGATCCTGATAGAATACAATAATCATAATAATAAAAATAAAAATAACAGTATTTGGTACAGGAATCAAACTAAACACTTTTTAAGGTAACATTTTTGAATATCGTTAAGAATAGGAATTTTTTTTAGGGAAAAAAAATTTTTTTAAAACTTGCTAGGAACAGGTGTTTTCGATATTAGTTTATAAAAAGTAGAGAACGGCTTTGAGTGATTGCAAAAATTTGCATTTTATGATCACTATCAAATACACATATTCGCTGCTTGGTTTAAAGCACTTAACCTTTAACTGTGGAGGTGAAATTTTGGGACATACCTTATGACGTGGTGGTAAATTTTACCCCTCTAAATTTTACTAAAAAAAATTTTGTAACGATACATGAAAAACTTATCAAACAAATATGAATTAAAAAAAAACCAAAACATAAGGGGCATTTTATCAAAGCCAAATGGTTATACATATTTATTTAAAGATATAAAAGAGATTATGAATAAAAATAATTAGGTGTAGAAACTACAGGTCAACCTTTTTTGAGGTTTTTTACTTACCAAAATCTTACTAAATACTTACGCCAACGCTGACGTGGTGGTAAAATAGTTTCAAACTAAAAATTACGTAAATGGCGACGAGTGGTAATTTTTACACCAGCATGTGCGTAGCTCCGCTCGTGCTAAGTCGAACTCAGCCAAAACACAAGTGAATAACAAGAATCACGATATGAGAAGATACGAAGAGAATTAAATTGATTGAGCGCAACGGAAGAGAGAATTTTAAAAAAATAAAAAGGAAGGGTAAAATTGATCACCACCTCCACAGTTAAAGCTTAAATAATACGCAGAGCGTTGGCTTTGTCTTTCATACCATGTTTAGCTTCGTTCGTTAATGATTACTTTGGTAAAAAAACATATACACAGAAAAAAGCAAGAAATCATTCTTATGCTGTGGCCATGTTCTGTAACTCTCGCGTCGAGAAACTTTTCGATTAAAATGAGAGAAATGAAACAAAAATGCCATAAATTGTAACAAACAACTGTTTTTCGCGAGTATTAGCTGGCAAGTAAGGAAATACTTGCCAATTTACTGGAAAAGTGTGTCTATAAAATTTCTTTGAGAAATATCCCGATTTGCACTGTCAAATAAACTCACGAATAAAAACGGGGCGAGAAAAAATTTTAATACTAAAAAACATATTAAAAATGCAATATGCAAAAAATAAGAATAATAATATTTTATTGTTGGCACATTGCTTAATTATTTTTCTTTTAACATCTTTCCTTAAAAAAGGAAACATTTTTAGAAAAAGTTATACAAGTTTGTAAAAAAGTCACTTTTTTAGAAAACTATTAGCCGTATTCACAATGAAAATTTTACATGTAGTTAGCACAAAGTTTATTCATAATTCACTTACCAAACTCTGGCTATCGATTTGCTTAGCTCTTGTTAACGAGCTGCCAAACGTTTGCCAACTTTTTAAAAACAGCCGTTTAACGATAAACAATTTAGTTTTTTTTAATTGACTATTTTTTATTAATTTATTTTAAAAACTTTTTAACATTTTTATATATGAACAAGGTACATTAACACAAGGTGGACTAATTTGGGAGTGTAGACATGCTGCTCTATAAAAATAACTGACTTGTAATTGTCTTCATATAAAACAAAAACAATTTAACGAATACATGTACAAATTTTGGCTCATATACACGAAATTTGACAAATGGGTTTTAACTGGGGTAAATAGCTGACAAAAATATGGGCCAACGAGTCTACCTTGTGTTGTTGCAGCATGTACATATCTAGATGAAGGGAAAAACAAACAAATTACATATCCAGCGATTATTAATACAAAACGTGTTGGATTTTTGAGTAATATAATGTGGCATCATTAAAATTCAGAGTTGATTTATTTAAAGTTAGCAGATAGAGAAAAGTTTGTTATGAATTTACTGTGTGCCAACAAGCTGCTAAGCTTTTATCGGCATTCCAGTAAGCAGCTCGTTGTACGTTGTGTACAAGCTATGGCTAACTATTTGTTATGAATACAACTGTATATTTTTTTTAAAAAAATTATTATTAGTTTAAGACAAAAAGAATTTTTTAAAAAAAAAGTACTTTTCAGAAAAGATAGGTCGTTTTTTAGATAAGTTTTTTAAAATTTGTTTCTTCTAATTATTTTTAATGATTTCTTTTTGTTGAAATTTAAAAGAGATTCTCCAGTCTGCTTTTCGAAGTGCGTGTGTATTGTGCATAAAGTTAATCCCAAATAGTTTTTAAAGTAATTTTTATGGTTGAATATTTAATGCCAACAGTATGACAAAGAACCAAAAAGCAAAAAAAAAGGTTTTATTTTGTGCACCGCAACATGGTTGAAAAAAAAATAAAGTTTTTAAAATGTTGGTAGAAAAAAACGAACACACACGTACATACACGCAGTTTTAAAAGAATTAAATTAAAATTTCATTTTATAAATCCCCCAGCATATACTGACGCATCATAACCAAACTTGTAACATATGTTTAATGTTTGCTATGAAACTAAACCCAAAATCCCCGTTTTGCTCCACCCCACATTTCTTTTGATACGCAACCAACATTCGGATACACTGACACAAACACTGACACAATTATATCACAAACACACATTGACACAACTACATTTTATGAATTTTCATTAAATAATAATATAAAACGAGTGGTTTTTGAGGGAAAAATACTCATACGATTATGAGATGAAGCAGCAGTCAAAGCAATAAAAAAAAGACGAAAAAAAATACACAAAAAGGACACAATTAACACAATACTGAAAGGCGAGCAAAAGAAGAGAAGCCATCCCTAACAAATTGTAACTTGACGAAAATTACATGAGAAGCCAGTCGAGAGCAACAACAAAATTCATTTATATGATATCAAACAAAAACTCTGACAACCACATTTAAACACATGATGTGTTTGCAAAAGTATGTGTAACACACATGTATAAAAAACTATTTACAAGAGGATTTTATATATGTGAAAATGTGTTTGCTAATATTAGATGAAAATAATTCACACTTTCCTAAAAAATAACCATATATCTTGTACGTGTTTATATGTATGAATCTGAAAAAATTCCATATTTAAAAAGTACTTTAGTCTAAAGCCCCATATACTTCTAGTATACCAAACAACAAACAAGTAGCAAAATGTGAATAAAAAAAAGGTGAATGTAAACTCTAAAAAATATGTGATGGGGGGAATCATACCAACAGCAACTAAAGCACCATTTAACGAAAATCGAAATATGTTATAAAGTAGCCGAAAATAACAGCAACATCAAGATGTAATACGACAAGTTTTAAAGCTTTTTAAAATCTTTAGTAATCCCAGGGTATTTCCAGATTGATCGAGATTAGCTGTATTGCACAAGCGTATGACATACAGGCAGTCACATAATTTTGAATTTGTTCAAAAAAGTGAGAGATTGGATAAGGAAAAGAGTGATATCTTAATATGAAAAGGTACTTTTTAAAATTTTTTGGTACTTTTGTAAAGTAAGGAAGATATAACGATTAATTTTATACACAAAAAAAAAGAAAAACATAGCTAGAAATTCTGCATCACTAAGTCAAAAATTGCAGCAAATAACCGATGTATATTTTAAAAACACAATTTATAAAAAAGAAGCACTTTTTTAGGATTTAAATGTTTTGGCCATTACTTGGCCATTTTTACTTTACCGAGTCGACAGATTTCTATCTTGTTCTGCAGGACAGTTCCCATTAATTTAAGCAAAAAAATGGTAACTTGGAATAACCCAGCAAAAACTTGGTAATGACTTGCCATTACTGAACAACTTACTTTTCAATGACTACTTCATACCATCTGCATTATATAGAAGTAGTTTAGTAATGGCTGACATATAATCTGATACCTAAGTACTTGTGTATGAGTTGATTAATTAATTTAATCTCATGTTTACGCTCTTAATTGAGTAAAAAACATAGTTTTTTTATCCAAAAACTACACTGCTCCAGAAGACAAGCTGGTAGTGAGCTAGTCTATCAGCACCGAGGTTGCGCGATCGAATCCCACCAGAGACAAAAAAAAAAAATAAAAAATAAAATAAGTAAAAGAAAATGAGTAAAATTAAATAAGAAAAAAATAGAAAAAAATAAAATAAAGTAAAATAAGAAAAAATAAAAAAAAAAAATTTTTTTTCTTTATTGAAAGTATTCATCCAATGAACTTACTTAACTCCCTATTTGTAAGCGAATGTGGTAATGACTTATTTAATTCCCTATTTGTAAGCGAGGGTGGTAAGTACTTGCCTCCAATGACATCACCGTGTTAAAATAATGAGTTAAAATGCCAATGAATAAGTAGTGAAAAGTCGTTATATTAGCTTTTTAACTCATTACTTTGCAACGTAAGTTTTTGCTGGGAAGCTTTGCTTATCGAAAAGTCTTAATCTATGAAGTCCAACATAGCAGAATTGCTACATGAGAATAACCGCTTTTTCCCCCATTACTTTTGTATTACCATGGTATTACTAAAATTTTAGTAATCTAAATAAATCAAACCCAAAGACTTGCCAGTACAGTTATTCCAAATGTTATCATAGACTTGATTTGACAACGACTTAAAATTAAAGTTGCCATCGACAATGAAATATAAAAAATGCCAGTAATTAAAGGAATCTGTTTCATTCATAAACAATTTTCAGAGTACACAAATTTCCCATTACAAAAGCAATTAATCTTAAAAAAAAAGAAACATTTTTCCTCCTACATAATAATGCCAAAGAGAAAATATTGTTGGTTTGGCGGTTTTTTCTTGCCCACATATTCCTTTTCGAACAAAACATAATACGTAATGCAAGCAGTTTTTGTTTTTTTGGTTTGAAACCAAAAACCACGTTAATATCACTTTATGTATTAAAAAACGTTAACAAACATTTTGTTGTTATTCTCCTTTACATTTTCTTGTTTCTCTTTGCCACACAAAGATTTGGATTTTTTTTGTTCTCTGTTCTCGACAAAAGTGGCATAAGGTGTCATATAAATACATATGAATGCATATTTTTTTTCATCAAATTTATTATACAGATATTTTTTTTTTGCAAAATGTTTAGTTCACTTATGAGTGTGTGTGTGTGGCAGTGTTTTCTAGTTTGATTATTGTTGTACTTTAGTGAAACGGATATTAAAATCAAGCATTGTCGGAAGCGGATGTATGAACAAAAATTGCTGAATTGAATGTTGCTTATAGCAACACTGTGTTTTTCTTTCCTTTTTTTTCATTCAAAACCAAATAAGAAAACTAAAAAATAAAAACATCCTGTTTGCGAAATTTAATAAGGAGAAATTTGAATAACATAAAATGTTTAGTACGAATAAAAAGCTTAACATTTCTTTTTTAAGAATATGAAAATAATTGAGTAGGTGAGCTGAAAAACTTGTTCGTTACATTTTATTCGAATTTTGGGAAAAGGCTAAAAAACATATCGAGCATTTGCTGCAATAGAGTAATATCTTAATTTTGAATTTTCTAACACCTCACAATTTAATTCTCCTCTCAAGAGTTGAGTATATAACATACATTTGTGTTTGAAATATTACACAATATGAAGAATCGATATGGCGATTTACTCAACATTTTTTGCCTGTAGGCGGCCCTATGTTCCTCTGAGAATTAAAGAATTAAATACATTAGCTGAAATATTTGGTTTTTTCAGTTATTACTCTATTGCAGAAAAGGCTCGATATAGCGACGGGTTAAATGGACCACATTAGTTGAAGTTTTTTGATTTTTATTTTTGATAATGATAATGGCAACTAAACTTAAGTAATTGTATAATACAGAATTTTGTTCATTGAATTCTTTAAGCAGTTAAAACGTGTTTGTGTTATCCAATAAAATGTATTGTATTGCATTGTATTGTATTGTATTGGGTACCGGGGTACCTGTTTGCTTATGTTGCGATGATTTAAGTTTCAGCAAAAATTTTGGAGTATTAAAGAAGTAAAAAAAATAAATCTAGAATCTGGGTTCGGTTTCATTAAAGTTAAATAACGACGTTTCAGAAGCTTGTTTAAAAATTTAATTTCTTAATAAATTTTTTTCAAGTAAATATACCTAGCTGGGCACCATGGTACCCGGATATTAACACAAGGGTTAAACATACATATGCGCCTTCAGTTTTTACTTGTAAAATTTTTTAAAACACGTTTTGAAGAGAAAAGTATGGTAAACAAAATTGTGTAAACCTTGTATTATTTTTCGGAAATAGCAGACCTTTTGTTGTTGGACTTTGTGCTGTTTTGTCAAGGGACTGAACAGTATTAATTCCAACATTGGAGGTATAGAACACCAAGTCCAATTTAATAAGTAAAGGTATGTTACCTTATAGGACGTTATTTTATTAAGGTTATTATAGACATAAATAAAACATATTAGAGTCATAAAAGATATTCGGGCAAAGGCAAATGTTTAAATTTCAAATTTTTGCGGTTTTTGTAAAGTTTTAAAAATATGGTGTAGTTTATCTTCCATATGATTTTTTTAACAAATAAATTGAAATCTTTTTCAGTCAGTGTTTTTTCCGTTCTATAATCAATATTATTATTCTTTAAGAACAGAAAATTGCAAGTCTTTACTTTCTCTCCAATTTTCCCCAAGTGAGTAGATACAATTATTTTCAAATGGTTTTTCGGGTAAGCCCCCACATTGATAGGAAGTATATCGGGAACAATGTCACGCATTTTTTCCGGGTTCGTTTTCCATGTTTAATCTATTAGCATTCGCTTTGAAGGTTGCAATTTAAAATGTAGCTCACTTAGTGCTTTTACCACAGGAGCTGCAGCAGATTTCCAGTCGTATTTAAAAATATCACTACAAACATTTATTTCAATATACGATTTATAAAAACCAAATATGTCAAAGCGAACAAATTTGCATTTTTAAATTCCCTAATTCGACTCAATTTAATCAACGAACAACAAAATGCAAAGAGATAGTTTTGAAAATGTCTGTTGAATGGAACGAACCAGTTTTGTTACCAACTGCAATTTTATGTCACATTAAACACTAGAAAGGGACATGCTTTCTTCTATATATTCTCATAAAGTGCTAAACTATCTGCCAAAATCAATTGATATCTCAATTTTTTGTTTTTGAAACGAACGAGTTTTGCAACTCGCCCAACCAATTGCTTTGTGTCTAATGTATACATATGGGCACTTCCACCGAAGTTGCACGTTACACCACCACTAAGCAATTAATCTTGTATTTTGGACCCAGGTTGTTAAAAATGTTTCCTCTCTTTCACAACAATTGCGATTTACACCAAAATATAAAAAAAAAAAAAAAATAATCAGGCATATCACAGATTACACTTCCGTTCGGAAACGGAATTAATTCCGTATTTTGGTGCTTCCGTTTTAAATACACATTGTATACACTAAGATCTTTTAAAAAGAACCCTGTAAAGAAAGTTTATACAAATATTCCTTTTTATCTACTTCATTCTTTAAACACCAATTATTTTAACAACAACAACAACAACTCTTAAAACCGGGAGAATCTTCGGTCATTTTATAAATAATTGAACTTAAGAACTCATTCGATTTCAATTTCACTTCATTTCGCTCACTAAAACTTGCCCGAATATCTTGGTTTTGTACTCAAACGTAAAATTAAAAAAGAAAATTATAGATTTAGCTTATAAACTTTTTTTATTCAATTATTTGTCCCTTTTTCATTGAACGAATCATTTGAATATTTTGTAAAAAATACAATTAATTAAAAAAATATGAGTGACAGCAAAAACAAATCAACTTTTGCACAGCTCTGGTCTGATCTACAGTTGGTCGATATTCCTGGTGACAAAGTCAATTGATAAGCCGTACAGTTTAGCTATTAAGAAACAGTACAGATTCACTATTAAGAAACAGTACAGTTTCACTATTAAGAAACAGTACAGTTTCACTATTAAGCAACAGTACAGTTTCACTATAAAGAAACAGTACAGTTTCACTACTAAGAAACAGTACAGTTTCACAATAATTGGATTAATGTCAAAATCCATTCGATCTGTGAAGAAAATTCTTTCAGTTTACATATGAATATATAAAGATTTATTTTAATTGTATATTTCAAGTGGTCAAAATTCGACCATCGGAGTCGATCCAAGTTACTATTTGAAAATATGTAAATAGTATATTAAGCAGTAAACGGCATTTAATTTAGTTTTAATTGTTTTAAATAATTTTTCCTAATAATCAAACTTTTATATTTCGCTGCTTTTGAAAACATTTGAGTGCCCCGGTAGGCTAGCTAGTAGTGAGCTAGACTATCAACCCCGGGGTCGCGGGTTCGATTCCCGCCAGAGACTCTGGATTCTTTCCTGCAGACAAGCGTAAAGCTTCGCGGGGATTAGCGTAGGGAATTAAAAAAAAAATAAAAAAAAAAAAAAAAAATATTCATAAATTTTTTTTTTTGTTGAAAAATACAAACCCAACCGTGCATAGATTTTTTATTTCCCACGTTAACAATTAAAATATATTTTCTTTTTCCTGGTAGAAAATATTAATTTAACAAAAGTTGTCTTAAAAATCATAAACAATGTATGCAAAACCCTCTAAAATTTCTACTTCAAAATAAAACTTCAGCTGTTTCAAAATACAGATTCTTTACGAGTGGGTGAGTTGTTTCTTTCTTTTTTGTGTTCCAATTCAAGTTGAAATTTAAATAAAAAAAAAGAGAAATATGCATCATCACAGGGATTTACTTATTTAAATTTATAAACTTCAAATATTAAAAAAAGAAATAACGGAATAAATAACAGCGGTGTGTAGAAAAGAAACAAGAGTTACTTTAGCAAGAGCAAGAACAACAACTACAAGAAAGCCATAATAATAAGTACCAAACTAGAGTCTGGAGACTAAAAAGTCAGAAGTTTAAAAAAAACTGGCTAAAAAATTAATTTTGTATGGGGACACATAACAAAAACAATAACAAATCTTAGTGAATAGGGGGTAACAGTCAGGGAAATGTAAATAAGGCTACAACTCAAGTGAAATAATATACTAAGGTCTTAACTAAGGGCCTTATTTTGTAAATCTCTCTACCAGTCGATTATAAACTTTTCATATAAAATTTTTAAATTTTAAAAAATCATGTATGGAAGTATTTTTTTAAAGAGAAGAATGAAGTGTTTTAGAAAAAAAAACGGGATAAGTTCTGGTGTTTAATTTAAATTTCAGTTATTTAATGGTGTTTTCTTTTCTGACAATAATGTTCCATGTATGCTACCATTTGTGAGGGTTTTTGTTCTAATCCAAAAATATATGCAAAAATGTGAGAATTTGTCGTTTTCCTTCCTAAATATGTTGCAAAAATAAATGGCAAATTTGTTCCATTTCTTACCCCTAGTCATAATTGAGTGTGAGATAATACCCTTTTTTGCATCTGCGTTAAGTACTTTTTTATGCAAGCAAGTATTTTTCTTATTACCTTTTTTCTTGTGTTTGCGTACAATTTGTGTTGCATCGGGATTTTTGATTTTGTGAGAGCCGGTGCACACAAGTCAAGTTTGACTCGTCAAGTCTTGAGTTTTTAGGAGGGAGGGGAAAAGAAATGGCATTCTCTTTTCCCTTCTCTCCTAAAAACTCAAGACTTGGCTTGACTTGACTTGACTTGTGTGAACCGGCACTGATGGATATATCTTCTTTTTTTCGTTTGTTGTTGTTAACGCTTATTGGAATTCTAAGAAAATTTAATGTTGAAAATCGCTACAACTGTGGTGGATACCGCTTATTAGTACAGACCAGTGTTGCCAAAACTTGGAGACCAAAAATTGCTAAATTTACGGGAAAAAATGGCTAAAAATGGGTTAAAAAATGGCTAAAGGTTTTTTTTTAAATAAAAACACATTATTATTTAATAACACAACAGAAATAATTTATTTAAAGTTGTTTACGATGAAATTGTTAGTTAAGATCAATTTCTTGAATAAGAATAAACGTTATTTAATATTCTGAAAGATATTTAAAAAATAAAATCATCGATAAATGTTATGTCGTTATTGTTCATCTCATAGGAATCACTCGTGCCTATTAGTTTTAAATAATTTGAAGGTAAATAAAAATTACGACAACATTTACCCAACCTTTTGATTCCAGATCTACAATAACCCTAGGTCTACACTAAAGATAATTATCTCAGCAAGTTGGCAATAACGCCGGCAGAATAACAGAGCAATATTTCTTATTGCTCAGCTTATGTTAAAGGCATGGGAAAACGTATTTATGTTAACTCATAATTTGAAAAAAATCAAGGAAGAAGGTGCAGTGTAAAAACTAGCGCTATGTTGGAAAACTTATTTTAATTCATATAAATTATTTCTTATTCGACTTTATTATTTAAAAGTAGTACATATATTAATTTGTTTAAGTTATATTATATAAAAATATACATTTTTTTTTTGTTAAAGTAAAATTATTATTTTTATATTAAAAAGAACTAAAAATTAAACAAATTAATTAAAATTTGAATTATAAAGATCGAATAAGAAAAAAATTATAATAATAAAAATAATTTTTGTAATTTTATTTTAGTGTTTATTAAATTCTTTAATAAAATTCTTTTATTACAATTAACAATTATAATTAGCTCCCATTTCAAAAATTGTATTTCTTTCTCACACAATTTGCTTCTATTTTTACTTTTTTGCTTCTTTTTGTGTATTTGACAACCAAATTTGACGTTTTATGTAAGCAATAATTGTCAACGAAAATGGACTAACAATTATTACAGCATAAATTGCCGGCAATAAATATGTACAAAAAAATACTGTCTACATAAAAGATAACATAATTTTGACAATTACTGCAATATATGTCGCAATAATTATCTCTGGTATAGACGGGCAGTAAAAATCAAGTAAGAAAATATAGTCGGTCAACCCCGACTATATGATACCTTACACCTTATTAGAACCTGTGTACCAAATTTTATTAATTGATCTGCAAATTTGCGATATGTACTTTACGCACAAGGTTTACATGGACGTCCAGCCAGCCGGACAAACATCGTTAATTCGACTCAGAAAGTGGTTCTGAGTCAATCGGTTTACGAAAAGGTGGGCTTAGGACCAATATTTTAAGGTGTTACAAACATCAGCACAAACGCATAGTACCCTATCCACTATTGTGGTGTTGGTATAAATATTTCATTGATAAAATCGAATTAGCGGTTGCTAAATGTAACCTATTTCTGAAGTTACTTTTAACGATGTTTACTTCAGCATTAGACCATGGAAGTGAGAGCAACTTTATAGTAAATTCTGAAATTTCTAAAAAAATTTATTGCCGCCAGCATCTGTTTATTGAAATACTTGCAACCAGAAAGAAACACCGATGTTTGTGTTGATCCGTTTTATAAATTTAATATTGGAATACTGTTCCTTTATTTTGAAAGATGTTTCATCATCATCGTTTATAGCGATTTTCAGCATTTGTAAAAGTTGTGATTTAAATTGAAGCCGTTTTAATTATTTAAAATGTTTATTTTGCTTTTATATATTTTTATAATAAAATAAAAATTATTCTTTTAAAAGAAACACGGCAAGAAAAATTTTATGGCTAAACCAGTTGAAAAATGGCTAAAAAAAATGGCTAATGGCTAAATGCATTTTTTAATGGCTAAACAGGGTGAAAAATGGCTAAATCTAGCCACTAAATGGCTAAATTGGCAACAATGGTACAGACCTTGCATTCAATATTTAACACGATAAACACAAATAAGTGTTAAGTGTAAATGTGGCAATTATTTTGTTCCATTGTAATTTAGAGAAATGTAACACTTTGTAAGGGTACGTGTAACCTGATAAATATATTACACAATTATAATGCAATATTATTTTTTAGAAAAGAAAACATCATAACTGCTAATGAAGCATGACATATGCGTTAACCTTATTAGCCGAAGAAACGTTGTCAAAAGAATTTAAACCGATGACGCCGGCAGCCCAAAATCCACACTAAACAGTGAATTTTTTGGAAGCATTGGATACTCTTGTTTTGGTCCAGATTTAACATATTTGTTTGATAATGTATCCATTCATCCAAAAATAGGCATTATCGGTCAGTTAAAAATCTTGTTTGTACATTATATAATTATAATAATTTGTACTTGTTGTTGAGCGCTATACAGAAATAACAGCAACCATATACCCGCTATCAACTGTCAATCTTCAGAAGTCCCCTTGGAAGACCTTTTAGTTTTTTCGCTTAACACAGGGGGATTTACGTAAGTCAAGACAAAGGCTTTAGATCGCACGACATTGACAGTTAATTGTCTGCACGCAGAGAAATAAAACATGTTTCAATATGGGCACCTACAACGAACTATTCCTCTTACAGATTCTCATTCACTCCGGCCTTTGCATAATTAATTTTACGTTTCAAAGTTCAGTGTTAATAAAAGTTTAAAAAGTCAAAGCACGAAAAAGTACCAAAACAACCCTCTTACAGATTCCTATTCGCTAAGGATCTTGAATGTTCAATTTTATGTTTCTTGTTCCAATAATACCGGAAATTAAATAAGTTCCAGTTGAAAAAATGTTCCCTTTTATAGATTTTCATTCACTCAACGCCATGCATGTTCAATTTTATGTTTCTTGTTCCAATAATACCGGAAATTAAATAAGTTCCAGTTGAAACACAAAAAAAAATACCAAAAAGTTCCCTTTTATAGATTTTTATTCACTCAGCGCCATGCATGTTTAATTTTATGTTCCTAAGTCCAATGTTACCGAAAATTCAAAAAGGACCAGTTGAAGAACAAAATATGCTGTACATGCATTTTTCTCCTTTTTGGTTCTCATTCACGCTGGACCCTGTACCGATATTTTTACGTTTTTGAGTTCAATACCTTGCAAAATTCAATAATTTCCACAGGCAGCAAGGAAAAGTAAAAGAAAGAAATTAAATTTACCCTATTCCCCTTTCTGATAATTTTTTCACCCCATTAAAGTATCAAAAATTTCATTAATGGTCAATAAATACAGAGAAATGTTTTGTAAAAAAAGTACCAAAAATAGGTACGATTTTCAACCCTTAAACATTTGAATTAAAAAAAAAAATTAACTAAATTTATATTTTTTCGATAACTTACGAATTTGTTATAATCGTTATTTTTATGTTTATTTCTTTTAAAGATAAATGGGGTCACAAATAAGTTCCAAAATAACAGTTATACCCATTTACTACCAATTTACTACAGGTGTCTGGTACTGTCCGCTTTTTTCTAATGATCAACGATAAGCATTAAATTTGGTTTGGATTTTCTTAAGTTAAACAATGAAGCTAGCGAAATTACCCGTATTTACCCTTTTTACCCCTAAACATTCGAACTTCTAAAAATCCCGTCTTAGTCTTTAAGGTTACCGATTTTACTCGTTTTTACCCCCTTTTATTTTAATAAAATATGTATTGTGCACTTCTGTAAGTAAACACCTTTCAAATGGTGTATTGTTCAAATTGGTTGACAAGCAGAAGAGGAAAGTGATCTTAACTGTTCCGATTTATGTATAAGATAATGAACAATCAAAGTTGCATGTAATAAGAAATTAATTCCGGATTAATTTTTAAAACGAATTTGGTTTAAGACAATAATTGTCACAAGTCCTAACGCGGAATATAAATATTTCCAGAAAACATTTGTTTATGTAACTTCGAACAAAAATTTTAAAAAGGTTCCAAAAACCATCCAATAACTCACATGCCTCTTACGTATGTAAATAATTTGGTCTATAGATTGAATAAACTTTTAAATAAAGTCAGCCCCATATTTTACTTATGTCCTGGAGTATAAAATATTTTCTTACATTTTTCTTATATGCTAAAATATAAAACACATAAAAAGCACATACACATTTATTTTTAAGGATCTGTTTATGTGACTTTTTGTGTATATGCAAATGAGTGTGTGTTTTTCGAACATAACATAAGTGTCTTGTCATTATTATCAAACATAATGACATTGATAAAGATGATGATGGTAAAGTTTGTGGATGTTGCTTGTTTAGGAATTCATTTAAATATTAACAAAACAATAATAAGTATATATGTACATTAATACAAGCTCCCACACACAAGCTCACACTTGCATTTACATATATTTTGAACAAATTCATGCATACATTCATACATATACTGTACCTATTTATAAGACAAATATTGTTTATGCTTCACTATGAGATTTGACAGATTGTTATTTTAAGGTAAGAGCAAATAAAGTATATACATACATGTATTATTTTGCTTATATTTAATCAAAAACTACATTTAATATTGGTCTCATGTAAAAGACACCAAGTCGATTTATTTCGAAATTGAGTTTTCAATTGATTCAAGTAACAAGTATTATATATATTTTGTAGTATTCTTTTTTTCTGTGTTTCGTTTAATTGTAGTAGTTCTGAACACATACATACATTATATTTTAAAGACAAAAGGGAGTTGATCTCAACTGAAACGAACAACATTTATGTAATGAAAACGTTTGTGGTTATTTTTATGAAAAAAAAGAACGTAATAGAATATTAAAATTTTTATGTTGAGTTGGATGAGTACAGTTTTTTTTATTGTGTATGGAAACCACGAATAGAGAAACGTGTTTTAATCTTTAAATCCCCCTTGTGTGAAAAACCACACAAAAGGAATCATTTTTACACGATAAACAAACAAAAATTGTTGAGGTACACTAAAGAAACTTCTTAACTTTGTAAGCAATATCATTTAAGTGCTGAAAACACAGTTTTTGTTAAATAATTTTTTTTAGTAACGAGATATTTCAGAACTTACGAAAGTTACTCTTGTGTGTGGCTTTCCACACATATGCAGTTTCTATGTAATTTACACTAGAGACAAAACTTTTTGTCGGCAAATTGAGTATTTTTGATATTATTGCAATTGTAATTCATGACTTTGATTACAAACGAACCCACATACGAAGATAACTAACGTAAGATTTTTATACCGTACAGAATACCTAAGTACAGAACATAATGTTTATTTTCAAACTCTGATTCCAATATATTTTACACAAATAGACCTCATTACAAACATTAAATGCAATATGTTCATGCAGTTTACCTTTTGTTTTTGCCTTCTTCTATTTATGAAGATGAAATAATGTGAGTTAGGGTCTTTCTAGATGGGACCAATGCTATAAAAATCACACACTTCAATCTTATTTAGAGTAAAAAAGTCGATACTTAAGTATTTTTTTTAATATGGAATTTTTTAGACTTACGACAAATTTCACCAAGTTCGATTATAATTAATTATAACTGTCTGTTCCCTCTCTAGATGCATATACTTTTGAGGATGTAAGCGAATCACGAATCCAATTCTATACACAAGACTTAAAGCCTCTTATTGCAGTATAGAATATTGTTTTATCAGAAACATTTAAAATTATAATTTGTAAATGATAAAATTTTAAAACAAAAGAAAAAAAAATAAAAAAATTAAAATTTAAAAGAAAAAAAAATTATTAAAATAATAAATTAAATTGAAAATTAACAAAATGATTAAATTAAAAATCAAAAATCATAAAAACTTAACATGCAAAAAAATTTAAAATGCTTTTTTAAAAGCTCGGTGCGTTACTAATTATTTGTATATTATGCGGGAGTAGATTCCAAGACGGATTGCATTAAGGAAAAATTGTCAATCAGAAGTTAAACTTTGGTGTCTAAACAATAAAATTCTTTTACCTCTTTTAGAGCAAGATATGGTTAAGCGGTTATACAGATGTTGAGGTTGTTGAGTAAACACACAGAAAGAAAAACACTCGGGATAAATCAATTTTTTTGGGATTACTTTAAGTACGAGTCGTACTCAAAAATTCAAGTACGAATAACACTTAAACGTACTCAAAACAATCCTAAATGGGATTGCTTTCGAAAATCAATCACTTTTCAAAGTTTTTTTTTTTAAATTTTAACTCATGCTACTTATTTAGTTTATATTTTTGGTTAAATATGTACATAAGATTTCTAAAATAAAAACCATATCGGGCATGATGTTGGTGTTTTATCATTCTGTAATGTGTAATACGGGTAAGTAAATCACTCATAATCATTTTTTCTTTGTAATTTCTTTTTTTTTTGTTTTTTTCAATCATGAATTCGGGATAAAATCAACTTTATATTACTTGAATCAAGCTCATTTTGAGATTGGTTCAATCTTAGTTTTATTTAAATCAATCTCATTTTCGGATTATTTTAAGTACGAATTCGGATTAAAACAATTTTATAATTTTTGGATGAAGCGCATTTTGAGATTGATTCAATCTTAGTTTTAATTAAATCAATCTCATTTTCGGATTATTTCAAGTACGAAAACGGGATTGAATATGGATAGTTTAAGTATTTTGGGATTAAAAATCCGTACTTGAATCAATCTTTCTGTATTTGATTCAAGAAAATCCGTACTCACCGTACTATTAATACCGCTTCGGATTGATTTGAGTACGGATGGATTGTTTTTTTTTTGAGTGCACGATTTTGTGCATTAATATCAGAACTCTTGTTTTAAGAAGGTCATCAAAATGAATACCATATAATTTTACAGTAAAAGAAGAAACATAATTAAACCTTTTTAACGCCATATACGTATCGTACAATACTTTTAAAAACTGAGTTCAATTTTCTTGCACTTGCGGCATCACATTTGGCAAATAATTCGCATCCATACATCAGAACTGGCAATAAATAGGTTTTGGCAAGAAGGATTCTTATTTTGATAAGTGTACAATACTGCGTTTGCCAGAGAGTTCTAAGCATGGAATACGTACAGCCACATGCATAATTAATATGGTTGCACCATGTTAGGTTCTTATTAAAAATGATACCAAGATTTGTCGCAGTATTTACCCTTTCAATACGTTCATTACTAAGAAAAATATCAGATATATGATCGGTTATAGCAGTTTGTTTTTGGATAACAAGATATTTAGATTTTTTTTGGGTTGATACTAAGACCATTAGCAGTAGCCCATTCATATATATGATTTAACTCAGTATTCAGAGTTAAGACACTTTGTTCAATTTCAGATGTATCACAGCTGATGTAAATCGGAACATCGTCAGCATACATATTGACTTTGCAGTGTGTAAGTTGACTCGGAAAGTCATCAGCATAAAGCGAAAATAGAAGGGGCCCAATAATTGACCCCTGCGGTACACCCCTCATCACAGGTAGAAGTTTTAATTTATTGTTACTTCTTTGTACATACTGATGCCTGTTGGCAAGATATGTTGATATGAGACGTATAGCAGGTGTATAAAACATAAACATGTGTTGTAGTTTATAACATAGGACGTTATGATCGACTGTATCGAAGGCTTTTAAATGATCCAAAAGTACTAAGACATTTGTTTTTCGTTCATCTATACCACTTCTTATATCTTCCGCAACATCTACAAGTGCAGTTATACAACTGTGTTTTTCCGAAACCCTGATTGTTTATCATTAAGCAGATTATAATCATTAACGTAAAGAAATATCTGATTGCGTATTATCCTTTCAAATATTTTCGACATAAAGGGTAAAATGGCAATTGGCCTAAACTCTGATTTAGTTTTGGGTATTGGAATTATTTTAGATTTTTTCCAATTTTAGGGAAAATGACTGGTGGTAATTATGGTGTTAAATACAATATAATTGGGAGAATTAATTAAAAAATCTTGGGTAAATTTCGTCCACGCCAACTGCATTTGCTTTAATTGACATACAGCTTCTTATAACGTCAAACTGGTCTACGCAATCAAAAGAATCTATCAATGTTGCACATTTTTTCTATGCCACTCTTATTATGTTGCCAACTAATCTTATTGCTTTCCAGGGGGACTTTTTCGATTCGAAAACAGTTTTATTTATATTTCTTTGAGTCGTTACTACACGAATCGAAATAACTTTAACAGTGTTGTAAAGAATTTAATTCAGTTTTCACAACATTAAAAAATAATTTCGATTTATTCAGTACCGACAGAAATTTAGAAGAAGAAAATAAAATACAACTTCTTTTCTTTTAGACTCGTAATTTTTAACTTGTATCATTTATAAACTAAGCGCGTGATTTACATTTAAATTTAATACCAAAAAGTTAAAAACATGATTTATTGCTTTCAATTTGTACTTGTTTTTCTTATACCTAAAATAAGGGCTGTATAATAAAAGTAATCTCTATTAATTTGCCTAAGCAAACATAAACTAGGTGTTTTGAAAAAGGAAATGATGTGGTGTAGAAAGGTTTTAGGGTTTAATTTTCCTACAGAAATAGTAGAATTACCTCTATAATTTTTTGGTTTCTTATAATTATTTTATGATAAATTGCTTTTAGTATGATTCTAAAAAATCCATTAAACAAGCAGTTACTATGAGCTGGAGTGTCAACATTTATTTCTTTTTAGATGCCATGACTAAATTTTACAATGGAGTCATCAATAATCAATTATTTACCATCAGAACAAGTTCTTATACAAACAAAGAATTAAAAAATATGTAAGCAAAAATGCCCAAATGAATAAAGAAATATGCTTGAATAAATGCATAAAATGGATATTATTTTTTAATAAATTTTTGATTAAAAAAATAGAAAATTATTGTTTAGTTTTTAAATTAAAATTATAGGCAATCGCCTGGATCAATGAAATATATCGAAATTATTCGGGAATATCTTTTTTTTAATACATTAAGCTAATCCCACGAAGCTCTATACTTGTCTGCAGGAAAGAAATCAGAATCTCTTGAGGGAATCGAACCCGCAACCCCTGCGCTGATGGACTAGTTCACTACCAGCTTGCTTACCGGGGCACTCTGTTTGTAATCGCTAAAGCTATATTATTCTGCAGCAATTACTTGCTAAATTCCAAAACCTCCGTCTTTTAATCAATTCTGCTAATTATTATTTATATATAAAATTATTTTTAAAGAAAAAATCTTGAATAATTGCCATTTACACTTCGAAGTATTTACAGTGCCGCTCACTTGAATAGGTCCACATTTTTTTACATTAAAATTAATTGTTTTTATGTTATATAATAAAGTATTTAGTTATTTAAATTTTTAAGAATATTAAAAATTTGTTTTATGTACCATTAAAAAATCAAAAATGACAGCAAAATTTATATCTGATTTTTAATATTTTTTTGTTTATTAATGTCAAGACAATTTCGGCTCAACCTTTTTTTAATCCTTCAATTAAAGCTTCTTTTATTGCATATTGTCTGTCCGACTCCTACACTTATCGATAAAATAATCCCCATTCATTTTCTATAATATACAGGTCAGGAGAATATGGTGGCCACTCCAAAATTATGACATTATTGCTTTGAACCAATTCTTTTACAACTCTTGCTGTATAGGTCGGGGCATTATCTTGTTGAAATATCCACGGAATAGGTTCAAAAACATTAAAAGTATGTGGAAAAGCCTTTTCAACTACATTTTTGGAACTATTCCCGTTCATTCTAAACGAAAGAAATTGAAGCTCACATGTTCCATAGTTTGAAATTGCCACCACACTGTAACAATATCCTCACAGATATGCAGGCGACTCAGGTAATTTTCTGCTTTTCGAAAATCATGGAAATAATAATTAAAACCATCTGGACCTCCCAAATTAAACATGTTTTCATCAGAAAAAACAATATTCCTTTTCATAATACGCGTGTTCACGGGCAAACTGAAGTCGTTTTGCTTTACAGATGTTTTTTTTAAATATTTTTAAATGAATAGTTCTTCGTAAAACCGTTGCTACACTTGCTGTAACACCCGTTTTTTTTTGCTAATTTTTGCATCGGAATCCCTCGATAGCTCTTCTGTGCGCTTTTGTTGTGACTCTATGCGTACGTACTTTCATGTTTTTTCCGTAATCAGACTAACAACATTCTGACTTCGTAAAATTTGTTTGACAATATTTCAATGAGTTAGACCAGTTACCTAAAACGCTTTAATTTTGCCTTTTTCTTCTTTAATATTGGTTGTATTCAGAGACACTTAGCTTAGTAAAAATTTTATACGTTGTTACAGGAAAACTGATTTTATTCGTAATAAACTTAAGGCCCAGTTAGGCGAACGTTGCTGTAACCGTAATGTACCGCAACGTACTGTAAGCTCGTTGGTGCAATTATAGAACATTTTAAACATGTCATATGTTTTTCCCATACATAAACAAAAAGCAAGAGTATAAATAAAACAATACACACAGTGATGGGAATCAAAAACGTTTAAATGGTGATCGCTGTGCAGAAAAAGTACCAAGTGATTTAAATGGTATTAAAACAGTATTTTAATATTTTTAATAATATTTATATAACAGATTTACCATAAACAAATTTGTATTTTACTATAAATATTTTTAGCATACATTAATTGTAAATGTGCATACACCAAACAAGGTTATGATACCATATAAAGCCGTTTATATGTTTCACATTTCCATTGTGAGTGTGTATGAATTTATTAATTTTATACATCTTAATATACATATGTATGTTTATTTGTATATATGAAAAAATGTTGTACTGTAAGTTGTTTTGTCACAATTCCATAGCTTTACTCAAAAAAGTACCAAAAAAAAAGAGCAAAAATACCCGTATTCCAAGACACATACAAGCCGCCCATCACTGTTTAACAAATGTCACTTAACAAATGTATGAAATTCTATTTTATACTGCATGGTACGTTGCAACTACGGTACATTATGCTGGGTACACACAGTGCAACCTACATGCAATCTGTTTCAATGCAACCTCAAAATATCAAAGCGTTTTGATGTTGATGCAATCTGGAATGAATGAAAATGAATTTAATTCACTAGATTGCTGTTGCACAGTGTGTACCCAGTATTACATTTCGTTAAGCTTTTGAATTGCTTTTCATATAACAAGAAGCGAACAGCTGATTGATACAGTACATATACGGTACAGCAACGTACGCCTAACTGAGTCTTTAATCAAGTGAGCTAAAATTTTACAAATTTACAAAAAAAGCAAAAAATAACAAAAACTATTTATTGCACCGTTAGTTTTGATTCCCTAAAATTGTATGCTAATAATTTATGGCCTAAATTATTAGCATACAAACGACCTCTCAACTTAAGTTTAAATAAAATGTTCTCTTAAATCATGTACTAAGAGAAGTTAAAATTATAAATAAAAAAATTATGAACCTAATAAGCGGCCGATTAAATCACTGAAACGATCTTTATGAAATTTTTAAATCATATTACTGATGGTCTGTAAGGATATACATAAATGCTAAATTTTATTATATTTTATTTGTAAGTGGGCTATACAGAAGCAATATAGATTTCTGTATGTCTGGAAAACTGCAAGAGCTAAAGCTTCAAAATCTAGTACAAATATCTTGGCTATGGTACAAATAGCTTGGTTATCAACACACAACCTCTCTATACAAATGGGCATAATTGGAGAAGCTGGCAAAGCACTAACTATACAACGACATTATAAATTTCTGCATATCTGGAGAACGGCAAGAGCCAAGGTGTCAAACGAAAGTACAAGCATCTTCGTAACCAATATGCAAAATCCGGGAAAATGTGGGCGGAATTGAAGAAAAAAAAATTTTTTTTCTATACTTTTAGCTTCGATGACAATGCTTGACACTTGGCAAAAAATTGGACGGGATTGAAAAAGTGGGAGTGGCACAAAAATATAATTTTCTATATCTCAAGAACGACAATAGCTCAAGTTTCCAAATTCGGTACAAATAGCTTTGTTATCATGACACCAACATCTACAAAAAAGTGGTTTTCGCAGCTCCCATACACAGGCAAACGAGATTTCTGTATATCTTGAGAACGGTAACAGCTAAACTAACTTTCTAATTTTCGTGTAAATATCATGATTATTAATACACAACATCTGTCAAAACTAAGTCTCAATTGGAAAAGTAGGCATGGCACTTTTCATACAATGATAAAATATATTTCTGTACATCTGCTGAACGGTTACAGTAAAAGATTTTAAATTTGGTACAAATAAATAGCTTGGAAATTAAAACACAGCATCAGTTAAAAAGAAAGCTCAATTGGAAAAGTGGAGGGAGAATCGTAACAGTTAAAGTTATTAAATTGAGTCCAAGATGCGTTGTTAGCACTACAAGAAATTGTTAAAAAAAAATTAACTAATTAAACTTAAATGAGAAAAACAGATTTCAAAAACGGAACGAAAAGTAAAGTAAAGTAAAAATTAAAAAGTAAATTTGCGTGTTTTTTAGTTTAGGTAAAAATTTTTCCGCGGTACATAAAAATGGGCTAAATCTATCCCGAAAACTTCTAAGTTCCAAAAACTGCTTACAGCATATCTTAAATCATAATAAAAGAGAGAGGTAGAGCACATTTTGGAGTGTTCGGGAATTTTCAAGAACTTAGACCGTATATAGATACCTCATAAAGTAACAAGTTAATATTTATGTTTCTATACAAACAAAGTGGCTAACTTAATTTTCTTCATATTCATGCTGATGTAAAAAAACACTTCTTATTTTTTCTTGCTGGTGTTTTTGTTATTTTTTTTTATTTTTAAATAAAAATGTCTTAGAATCTACTGCTGAACACAAATTTAACTTAATTTCCTGTCTGTTAAAACGGACGACCCAAATAAAAAATTATGGTGAAAGGAAACAAAAGACTAGAAGAAGATAATAAACCACAAAAACGAGCAACTTGACTTTCAGTTTACTACAATTTTGTATATTACAACTTTTTTTTTGCACAATTATATCAGAAACACAAAATCTTTAGATTGTTTAGAATTAAAAATTCCAAAGAACTTTTACTATTTTGTAGCTAAAGACCAGGCTGGCTAGCTGACTGGCCTTTAGTTAACTAGAGCATCACGCAAAAGGTAAATAATGTATATTCATGCCACATATTTATAAAGGACGGACAGGAAAAGCAGGTAGTAAGTAGATAAAAAATTTACTTAAATCATTTAAGGCCAAGATTATGTGCTAGCGAGAGAGTTTATATAAACACACATACCAACACACACACACACATACATAAATGTTGTTATTAACTTGGTAAAAGATTTTGTAAGCTAATGAATCTTAAAAAAAATGCTTTATTTTTTGGAGATGTTCAAAGAATTTATAAGATAAATTATATGTATACCAGTTGTTTGGTCCATATATCCATTATTTTTGTCTTATTTAAGGTTTCGCACAGGGTGGTTTTTGTATGAAGAACATCATCAGGTATGCTGTCCATTAAACAACATGTTTGAATATTTTTCGTAAGTTTCTTAGCAAAATTTTTATAGGTTGAGCTTGTTTTTGCTGTAAAGTATATTAATATTATGTAATTTAGTAAGATAGCCCTGAGGCCTTGGTTTTTTAGTTCATGTTAATAATATAAAGCAACTTTTGAGTAATATATATTCTTTCTTTATATACAAAAAAAACTTCTCACATGCCTTTAGTTTTTTTTATAAAAATTTGTATGTATTTTGTAAAGTTGTAAACTTGTTCTTATTATTATACATGTTTCTTATTCAAAATACGAACTCACGTAAATTTATAATTAGCTTTACCTAAAATGTACTCACAAAAGAAAATGGAATTAAATACTTAAAAGAGAACATTAAAATAAAATTTTCCTAGCATTTTATTTCCTTCTCCCTCTTCTGAGGAACTAAACTTCTTTTTAGGGAATGTTGAAAATATTTTATAAATTTTCCTTTATACGAAATCTCACTAAAGTAGATTCTCAAGTAAAATTATGCAAAAGTGCTAATAAATTTAACAAAAGTTCTGTATTCACATCTTTTTATACCCTTCAACGAAGATAAGAGGGTATATATAACTTTGTCATTCCGTTTGTATGTTCCACAATATTGATCCTACACCCTGTAAAGTATATATATTCTGGGTCCTTATGAAAAGCGAGGTTCAAATCCGGCTGTCCGTCTGTCCGTCTGTCCGTGTGTATGTTGAAATGGGTTTTCCGAAAACCCCAGAAATGATGTGGACTAGGTTGATGTATATTTATGTCACATATACTCCGTTTGAGTTTGCTATCGAAATTCAGCCAGATCGGTCCAAAAATGACGGAGATATGAGCAAAAAACCACGACTACCTCTAAATTTTTCCTAAAATCCCTTGTTGTTGTTGTATTTTTTTTATTTCTGTATATCTTTAGAACGGCAAGAGCCAAAAATTCCAACTAAGGTACACATATTTAGGTTGCCAATACACACCATCCTACAAAATGTGGGTGGGATTGGAGAAGTGGGCGTGGTACCTCCCGTACAAAAAAAATTTAAAATTGTACAAAAACCTAAATTTTAGGGCTACCATATGTCCTATGGATATGACTTATATATCAAAATATCGGAAATTTTAAGTAGAACATACTCGGGAAAATCGGTTCAGATACAAAAAAGTTATGACCAAAATTAAATTTTTTTTTTAAATACCCACTTTCGGGAACCATAGATCTCCCCGAGTCCAAGCTTTATAACTAAAGTAAATGGTAAATTTCTTCTTCAACACGTCGGTATATAAATCTGCCAAATCGGTTAAAAAATGGCTGAGTTATAACCGAAATATTGAATCCCCAAAAATTACTCTTTTTATAATTAACTTTGTTAAAATATATGTATACAAGTATATATAAATGTTTATATATAAATATAACTTAAGTAAATGGTAAAATTCTTCCTATTTAAAAATATCAAATCGGTTAGACAATGGGTAATTTATGAGCAAAATACTCCAAAAATGGGCTAAAAAACATCAAAATTTTTATAAAAACCTAAATTTTAGGGCTGCCATATGTCCTATGTATATGACTTATATACCAAAATGTCGGAAATTTGTATGAGTTATAACCGAAATACTGGGGTCTAATCACCGCATACGATATCGAGCAAAATTCATCGAAATTATTTATTTTGGTATCTTGAAACTCGATATCGAATGAAATGTATTGAATTTGAAATAATAGCATTCGACATCGAGTAATTCGACCTTACCGCAAAAAAAGCTTAAACGACTGAAACAAAATTTTACAGGAGGATTTTTTTAATTACATCTTGTTTTAACCCTTTCGACCCGGATGGTACATATGTGTATCACTTAAAGTTTAAACGTCTCTAAAAGTTTTAAATTAGATGTTGCTGATTACATTCTAAAAAGTCCCGTTAGTTTTATTTGTTTTTTATGTTTGATGTGTAGTTTTTTGTCAGTTACGACGCATCTAAAGAGATATGCTTGTTAGTGTTTGTAAAGTTTTTGTGTGAAATTGACCGTGAAAGTTCCAAAAATATTTAAAATAAAGTATAATTGAAGTTTTTACAATTAATTAAAACTGCAGCATGTAAGTATTTATAAAAAGATATGTGTTTTAAGGTTTTTTCAGATTATGTTACATATATGTACAATTCGTCCGGTATGGTGGTACACATTTGTATCATCAGTCCTTATTTGTACCACTTAACCTCCCGAGTGGTACAATGGTTTACCACCATTCCCCCAGCACCCTTTTATTGTTTCTCCGATTTTCTCTCACCGATAAGTTATATATTACTTAAATAATCGATTCCAATCAAAAATTTTATTTTGCCATTTCTATTCGAAAGCCGGGTCGAAAGGGTTAACTTTGTACGAAAGTTTAATGTTGTCCAATGCATAAATTTTTTCACATATTTTCAGAATAACGGATTTTATGGCGCTTAAATTGTTTTGCCGCCAATGTGCTGACCTACTAAAGAAGATTGTGTCGGATGGGATAGAATACTCTTACACTTTATACAGGAAAATCAGTAGTTTTTTTTTTCAATTAAAAAATTGTTTTAAAAATATTTCAATTTAATGGTTTTCATAATTGAATCAATTACTTTTTTTGTTGAAAGAATATAAAAAATATAATTTTAATGTAATTAAAATTTTAGATCTTTTCAGATAATTTTTGAATTAAAATATTAATTAAATAACAAAAAACCTTAATTGATTTTTACGTTTAAAATAAAATAATTTAAACTTGTATAATTGTTGTTAGGAATTTTTAAAACCCGAGCTATATTTAATTAAATCAATTAACACATTGTTAGAAACGGCAAAGTTTTTTTAAAATTTTATTAACTAAAATTAAAAATATTATTTATTGCAAAAAAATATATATATATATTTTTTGTAATCATTTTTTGAAAAAGCTTATCAAAAGTAGCAATCTCCAAGATTTAAATTTATTGTTATTTATTTTCCCCTTAATTCGTATAATACAGTAAATAATAAATTGATACAAATAATTTTCGAAAAGAATAGTCTGTCTATTTAGAGTCACCACGTTCTTGTTCATAGAAAAAATTTTTTCTACGTCTACAGATGTTAAGAGAGCATATTTAAAATCGAGTATTTGCTCTGAAGTATATTTTATATGTTTGGACTCACGATTCCGCTTGCCTCCTATCTATCCACTTGCCTCCTAACTATATTCACATCGGAAACCAATGAAATATTTGTTGATTCTAATTTTGTTACAACTTCGTGCAAAAACCCAAAATTTGCAGAAATGAACAATATTTGGTTCCGCAAATCACTTTCATTCCAATATATATGGAGAAATTCTTAAATGCTAGAACTATATTAAAAAAACAAAAAACTTTAAGTTTAAAGATAAATAAGACGTTACAAATTATGATGGTAAAAAGATGTTACAGAAATAGAATTATTGTATGAAGTGACTGTGTGATTGAGGAGTTAAATCGTTGGAATACAGCTATCGATCTTTCGAGATTAAAATGGTTAATACTTAAAACTTAAACACAAAAAAAATATTTACAACAATGTAAAAAGTACAGTTACAGTACCGACCATATGATTCCCAACACCACAGTATTTATAACCAAGTTTTCGAGAGGGTATGGCTGTATGAATAGGGATCTATGTTTTAAATTTTTTTTAGCCAGAGTTGTTACAGCACAAAAGGGTTGATTTTTTTAGTATTTATAAAAAAAAGTTGCACTAAAAAAAAAAAAAATAATAATAATGGTTTTTGAAAAAAATTATGAAATAAGTATAAAATAAGTATGTGGCAGTGTAAATAAACTGAAATGGCCATTTTTTACGTTTTTTTCAAAATTTTTTATTTTTATTTCGTTTTTTTTCTACGTTATAGTAAATATCTGGACTGTTTTATTTTTTAACCAAATAGTATATTTCATTAACAACATTTTAAGCGTAGTTTGAAAAAATCGGATAAAACCTTTCAAACAATGTGCCATTTATTTCCATCAGTTGGGCTCCAGAAGGGCTTGAGTGAGACCATGCACCGAAAAACACAAAAGTAAAAATTTGTTTAGCGTTTTTCGTGTTCAGGAGGTCCCAATTAACTTATCTAGGCATGTGGCGTTCTTGGTATTTTTCCAAATTAAAAATTTGTAAGGCAGTGTAATTATCGGAGAAAAAATAAAAAACATGACAATAAAAAAAAGATAGAAAATATAATCAAGAACTATACAGTTTACGATTGAATAATAAGACTAAAACGACTTAATTATGATTATAAAAATTTAATTTAATGGTAATTGATCAAAAAGGAATCAGAAAATTGTATCACGAATGATTCTTTCAGGTTATTCATCGGTAGGGTACCATTTTCTCACAACGAGAGTATCATTTATAATTGAAAAATGAGCTCATATACGGGTATTTTGCTCTTGAAGCTGATTCCTAAATGATTAGATTATGATACAAAATGCTAGCTGGGGTATGCCATAAATACTAAAACATTAAGCTTTATATGTGTGTCAAAAAAAAGCCTAAATCAAAAAAAATTTTCTGAAAAGTTTTTAATAGCTTACTCTTGTTAGTTTTTTTTTAATGAAGCCTAAAAGCACCCTTCGTTAAAATAAAGCTTATGGTATAAACACAACTGGGACGAACGACGAACTTCGCATAGTACGACGAATTCGTCGGCAACAATTCGTTGCGTAAATTCGTCAAATGAGACACAATAAATGCGTAAATTCCAAGTATAAACAAGACTTACATTTTTTTTTCATTTATAAAAATAAATACCTTGGACGCTTGATTATATAAACATTTTCATCCATTTTCATCTTCTTTAACTAGAAATAATTTTATTAAAATTTCTTTGTTTGTTAACATTTATCAAATCATAGGTTGACCATATTTCAACAAAAAAAAACATAAAAAACTATTAATTGGGTGTGTTCTAGAATCCGAATTCACTCGAAAGTGGATTACTTAAGTATTTTTAGTGTTCTTCATTTCGATTTAGCAAACTCAAATTATTTTTTGGGTTTGTTTCAAATATTGCAATTTTTCGCGAATTTCAGCCATTTTCGCGATTTACATATGTCTGTAAGTTGTCTGATTCTTTACAGCTTTAATGATTTATAATTAATAGTAGAGTTTGTTATCATGCCGCTGTAAGCAAAAATTTGCGAATTTCCGCTAATTTAGCAATTTTTTTTATGAATTTTTGCCATTCCTAATAGTCTACGGGACTTTTAATCAATTTTATGGGTTCTTTGAAAAATGTAAATTTTTGCGAATTTTCGCTATTTTTGCAAACTTTTTTATGTTATTATCGGATATTTTGATATTTTAAACTGATTAAGCAATTTCAAATAAATTTTTGCGTTTGTTTAAATATTGCAATTTTTGCGAATTTTAGCCATGTTCGCGATATAAGCGATTTTTATCCATAGGGGTTATGATTCTTTACAGGTTAAACGATTTTTAAAAAATATTAGACATTGTTTTTATGCCGCTGTTAGCAAATTTTTGCGAATTTCCTGTAATTTAGCAATTTTTATCGAATTTTTGCCATTCCTTATAGTTTTAGAGACTTTTAATCAATTTTATGGCTTGTTTGAAATATTAAAAATTTTCGCTAATTTTCGCGATTTTAGCAAATTTTAGCCAAGTTCGCATTAGAAGCGAGTTTTCCCTGTGATTCTTTACAGCTTTAATGATTTAGCTGCGGTTAGCTGTCTCTGTCCCAATTTATTCGTCGTTCGTCTGCGTAAGAAATAGAAATAAACCTATCGCAGTGTTCGTTACGCATGACGAATTTCGGTCTACGCAACGATTGTGTGTATTCTCATACATACCAATGTGTTCTATTTCTGACGACGAATATTCGTTGCGAATTATTCGTCGTTCGTCCCAGTTGTGTTTCTAGCATTAAGCTGCGGTCACACTTATCAAATATTTGACGAAAAAAAACCTGACCAACAAGCAAGCTAAATAAATGTTTCTTTCAATTCGAATATTTATTTAGAATATAATAACACATCTTACAAAAAACAATTTTTTTGCTTGTCTAGTAGTATAATTAGCATGATTTGTTATATTAAGACCATTTTAAATCTTAATAACTATTAACATAAGAAGGGGTTTCGCTTATTTGGTCAAATATTTAATAAGTGTGACCGTAGCTTAAGTATTTTTTACACTAATATGAATACTTTCAAAAATGTAACGAAATTTTACATTTCTACAATAAATTTTGTCATTATTTTTGAGCCAACTTAGCGCATCATTTCCGCAGTGAAAATTGTTTCATTAAGTTGGAAATTATCATAAATACAATAAAAATCTTGTTAATGCCATAAATTCTACAATTCAACGTAAAACTAACAAAATTTAAGGATTAATAAAAATAACCTTAATAAATACAGCAACTAAAAACAAATTACCTTTTATTAAAATTTAATAAATAAAGTTTATATAAATATGATACAGCAAAATATGTGTACGAGATGCCACCGCATATGTATTTGTTTATATAAATTAATATACAATCATGCATAGTTTTAATTGTATTCTATATATTTAAAAAACATACGTAGATATATGCATGTAAGTATGTGCATTCAAGTATCACTCGTTTCAAATATAACAAAGATTATTCATAAAATAAATTGCTTAGCATTACCAGAGGCTTAATTTGAAATCCCTGTAAACTAAACTGTTTCAATATAAATTTCCATTTAAATAAATATAAGAATATACACATGCATACATACATAAATATACATTTATGAGTATTTAAATGTTTTTTTAGCAGGGATAGAAAACTGGATCAGAAAGTATTAAATTGTTTAACAATAACAAATCGAATTGATTTTTAAATTCACCGGCACAATTATTGAAGAATTCCATCTATTTTCGATGTTCTTTAAAACGTGTGGCATATATTTATTTGATTTAAATGCTGATAAAAAAAACCATTCTGCTTAATTCTGTAGAAATATAAATATTTTATAGAGATTTATATTTGTGGTCCTTTGTTCCCAAAAGGAACCATGGAACAATACACAGATATACTATGTTTATATAGATAAATTGATGAAAATAACTTGTAAATGTCTCCTTTTTCATTTTTATGGAAAAAAATTAGTCGTTTGTTTCAAAAACCAGTCAAGCGAACAGTTTTTGAAATCAAACAAAACTTTCTAGCAATATTTAAATTACTTTTACAAAACTTTTAATTGTTTCCTCTGAAAGTTATCCACATCTGTAACTGTTTGATAAACATAAAACTTTTTTTACCCGTATTCACATACACAATATTGAAAGTTAATATCAACCTAGCCGTGACAAGAATGCGTAAAAAGGCCTAATAAAAGGCCTTATTTAGCCGACACAAGCCCTCCTCGCTGCATTCCATACTACTTAGTTTTTGAACAGGTTGCCTATAGTAAATTTCGTTTGAAATTTTCTAATTTTTTCTGGAATGACAATTCGTCATAATATACTCGTTCTGCAACGTATTCGACTTCCGCTGTAGTCCATAGAAAAATATTCTCATAAAACTCTAAATATCCAACCAGGTATGGTTAAAGATAATTTAAATATTATCCAAATTTATTCGGACTTACGACATTCACGAAATAAATTAGATTAAGGCCTAGTTCACCAGTCAATTGCCGTCACTTGGCTTCTTTCTGCACTAAACATGGGTTTCCTCAGCTTTGCTACACCATCACATGAGGACTTGGTTCTTAAATTTCATTTTTATTAAACGATGTATTTACCTTCACAAAACAGTGGGTTAGATTAGGTTAGGTTAAAAAGAGCACACCTACCAATACATTCCATTGTAAATCCCTTTAGTAAAGAAGAAAAATAGAAAAGAAAAAGAAATATAACAGATACTAAACACAACAAAAACTCCCACTATAGTCCCCTCATCAGAAACAGTAGGACGGCTCTTTCTTTCCCTGGCAAGCCCCAGAAAATCGACTGGATTACATCCAGCGATGGACCCAAGTTGAATTCAATCACCTAGCCATTTCTGCCTGAGACCCTGCATCCACTTACTCGTAAAAGCCATAATCGAACAATGACCCGTTAAAAACCCTATAAGCGTGCTGAGACCAATTTAATCAACTTTCCAATCCCAAAAGCCCGAGGCACCCTGCAATGCGTTCTATCCCCCAAGGATCGGTTAACGATATCGCGGAATCTCTTCCGTATTGTCTCATTACAAAACATTATTTAAAATAATAACAACTAATTTATTTAAAATAACTTCTCTTTTGCACTAATATGATGATGAGTGCCATGGTTCTTCTTTGTCTCTTTCTTCAAAATCCTCTTCTGAATCTGAATTCTCTTCAGAGCCTAGTACAGGTGGAAGCATTAAAGAAATTGCTTTTTTTGTAAAAGGTTATGACTTTTTTTTGAAGTTGGCCTTTTGCTAGTAATCAGTGGGTCAGAACTGAGCAAAAGTCTATTTATAATATCTTTGTTACACTGAACCCTCGAAAACTTTCTAGCAAAATTTTGCCTGTAAAGCCGAAAATGTTTATTTCGTGCCTCAGACACTTCTTCTGATAATAGCCGGATATGCAACAATGCCTCGCTCATTACAGTTGCGCCATGTATTAAAATCTTGTGCATTGTGTGTGTCATAGGATACCAGGGATATAGAGGAACGTAATGTTTTGCAGGTGGTTAAAAACCGTTACTTACTGTTTCGTCTTAAATGTAAAAATTTAAATAAAAAAAATTTACGTACAACCAAAACATTTTATGACTGACGAAAGGGTTTCTATCATATGTACATATGCATGATGAGCAAAAACAGAAAAAAGGTGAAATTTTCAAAAAATCATAAAAAAATGGCGTAACAACGCGCAACTTTTTTTTTTAATTTAAAATTAGAGATTTCAAATTTTATCGTGATGTTAAAGATTTTAATTGATACAACAAAAATCACTTTCAAAAACCTTTTAATTTTTTTTTTTTAACAAAAAAGTGAACAAAAAATTCGCTTTTTTAATTTCGAACGAATTTTTTTATCATAAAAATTTCTAATAAAATTTTTCTAAAAATATTTATAAGTAGCTGTTATTATACTCTTTCACACCAAAAACAAGTGAATTTAAAATCTTTATTAGTTTACTCACACAACAATATATTGTAAACCTCCCAAAACCGTAAAAAGTCAATGAACACGCATGCAATTTAATCAACTTTCCTGATTTTAACAGTGTCTCAAAATCTCAAGCAGAAGACTTGAAAATTCACAATACGATGCAGAACTTTGATGTCTGTCGAGCTGCGTACTTAAATTTTTTACCTCAACAATAAACTTCAGTGTATTTATCAAATATGAAAAACTGGGAATTTAGCACGTCATACGGAAATCGTATTAATAATAAATTTTGTATTCCCGAAAATAACTTTGATAATATACATAATTGCATGTGCCCGTGCAAAAAAACTGAATTGCCAAATTGGTTTTTTTTTGTTGTTTTCTTACGAAGACAGTAGAATAAAGCAGTTTGTTTTTTAATTTAGTTTTTTCTTTTTACCCACTTACAACTACAATTCGAGTCGGAAAGAACCCAACCAATTGTAGGGGAATGTAAGAAAAGATAAACTCACTGTTTATTGTTGGTGTTTTGTTTTGGCTTTGATATTGTTACAAGTAAGACTTTGAGTGTTTATAATTCTTATTCGCTTTAGGGTTTTATTTGTATAATATTTTTGGCCTTTCTAAAATCTTTGGAAAAGGTTTCCTGATGAGCTGGCCTAAGCAACCAGTGAAATGCGCATAGAAGCTAGCTTTCCCTCAACAATAAATTTGAGTGTATTTATCAAATATGAAAAACTGGGAATTTAGCACGTCATACGGAAATCGTATTAATAATAAATTTTTTACATTTCTTAAATTAAATATTCTGTTTAATGTCCGGCTGGATTGGTAAAAAAACCCCTATGTGAGGCAGTTAGACTCAAAAAAGTTAACGTGTGTATGCATTTATATACTTTTGGACATTGTCATTTGATTTAACGATGTCCCTCGAACTATGTTGACTCAAGATAAATGTACCTAGGTTGTTTTATATTTATGTTACTATATTTATGTTTTATATTTATGTTGCTATTGAGGTTCTGCCAAATTGGACCACAAATGGCTGAAAAAAGGATAGAAAAAATAACTGCTTCTTAATTTTGTTCACAAATCTTTAAGGTTTATCCCTAAATATTCAACTACTATTTCATTTATCGCCATACAAATCTGCTCCTGCAATAAGGGTTTGAGAAGAGAAGAATTATGTCGTTTAAAATTGACTTAAATATTTTCCATATACAAATTTCATTGCGAAAAGGGGGTTTTCTATTTAGATGTATACGGTAAGAAAGAAAGATCTTCAATATTTTATTTAATGTCACAAATTTTCTTTATACACGGCTTATTTGGCAATAGCACAGGACATTAAAATCTTTCCCAAAAATGTTGCTCGTATTACGCCACTTTTCTACATTTAGTTTTAAAGCTGCAACGCACAAAAATTTCATTGAAAGCAAAAACAAATTCAAAACATATTTTATAATTTTGTAGTCGTTTTCTATGGAAACTCATATTTTGTTTTAAAAATTGAAATGCCACAGTGTATGACTGAAGTGGTTAAAATTTAAAAATTCAATCAAAAACTAAATTTGAAAATATTTTTGAATTTGTTTTTGCTTTTAATTACATTTTAGGCGTTGCGTTGTGTTTTACGGAATACGGACCTTAATATCTCAAAAAACCATACATATTTTAGTGGAACAAGGTTTGGATTCAGAGAAGCCGTATTCAATATATATATGACCAATACCTTGCTTGTTTTTGTAAATGGTCGGTAGGTCAAACCAAAATGAGCTGACGATCGTTTGACATATCTTTTACCTACTCTCTGTCAGAATCAATTTTTTTCTATTTCTTAATATTCCAGCTCTTATTAACTTCGCAGAGCAATGATATCCGGTAGCAAAATTGTTTTTGGCTCCAAATGGTTAACCATTATAACCAAAAAAAAAAAAAACAACAAAAAAGCAGTCGCACAGAAACAAAGGATGTTTATAACCCCATAAGAGAACCGGATGTATTTTAATAAACTAATTAGAATTAATGTGAAACTGTTTTATTTAGGAAAACTGTTAATGTTGTTAATTTAAAACAAATATAATTATTCAAAGCGTGTTAATAACCGGAAGTCCTTTCTAAATTTCTTGTTTACTCATTTTTAATCCAATTATATGAATTATTTTTAAAGTGATGCCTTTTGCGACTTAAATTAATTGCTATAATTTAATTATACAAATCGTACATACATATTTATAAATAATATTTTATGGACTTTTTGAATTTATGTATGTATGTGATACAAAAGTATATTTGCCCTGCAGGAAATGTCGATAGTAAAATTACACTGACTCGCTTTTGACTTTGTCGCCAGTACTACTGTCTAATTATACCAAATCCAGTAGTAACGTTATAACAATTGACTAGATATTGACTGGATAGTTCTTGTAAGACCATGTGGAGACATTCGAACCAGGAATTTAATAGTACGTTTCTATAAATTTTGGAACAAAGCTATTGGGAATGTCAATAGTAAAATTCTGTTGTCACGCTAGCGACTTAATCACAAGTGTGTTTTTGTACTTTTGTCTACAATAATTGTACATGTTAGCATTTCCTTGACAAATAAGTTAAAACAGACTTTTTCGTTTTAATGAAAATATACTTTTTATTATTTAAGCAAAAAATTTATATTAAATTATTATATTTATATTACTAAAAAATTTATTAAAGAACCACGCTCACGTTGTTTTTCAGCAAACCGGCTTAACGAGAACAAGCATATTCTAAGTGTCAACAGGAGAGAACATTATTGGGTGTACAATTAGTCAATAGTACTGGTGTCTAACGCGAGTCAATACGGTGTTTCTATTGACATTTCTTTCTGGATAATGACGCGTTTGTTGACAATGTTACTAGAAATATACCACATCTATTGTCTCTGTATTTTTTATGTTGACGCTTAAAAGAAAAATTCGAAATATTTGAACTACTAGACTTGTCACTAGTAAAATGAGTATAGACATGGAGACATCTGGTCCCAGGCTGACTGCAGGGTGTTTAATTAAACAACAGAGGTCAATTTAAGTAATATAGGGTGTTTTTTAAGCTGCATGAGAGCTTAAAATGATAATACATGACAGAAATATTGTTGGAATGATTTTTTTTTATTAAAGTCTGGTTATAATTTCATGGCATTTAATTTTTGAATATGGCTTCCGGCACATGTCCACTAAGGCTAAGAGTTACATGGTCCATTCGCTCAGTCTAATATTTTACACCTTTTTTTTATTTAATCTGGCCGTATAGCTTAAAGGGTTGCTTGAATCTTGGCCAATGCTTCAAGAGTTGCAAGTTTGTCGGCGTAAACCAATAACTTCACAGAGCCCCATAAAATGCAGTCCAGAAGCGTTAAATCGCAGGAACGAGGGGGCCAGTATACTGTACCACTTCTGGGAATAAGTTTGTCACCACATTGTCTTTGCAATTTTGAAACCAAAAATTATATTACAATGGCTCGATAACGCTCGCCGTAACGGCAGCTGCTGTCTTATTTCGAACGAGCGTGTAGACCGCAACAAACAGCCAATTTTAATGAATTTAATGGTGATTCGGTAACGGCTCTATGTGTTCTCCAATAAAAAGCAAACTTCAGACCCATGTTTTCTACCCTTAAATTATTTTGATTTGATTTTTTTAAGCTAAACAAAAAACGTGGCATTAGAGGTTTGAGTATTGCCTTCGCTCCGATTACGGAAATGGCCTTCGTTAAGTGAAGTGTTCTATAACCTTCAATGTTTTTCAAAGTAAATCTAAACAATTTGAAAGCGTTAACCGATGCATCAAAAGAACACCCGATATTTAGAGCCAACAACACAGGCTTTAAGTACTGGCAAAATCAAAAGAAAAAATTTTACGAAAAAATCGTATTTGCAATACTAAAGAAGCAAAACATTTTTAATTAGTTGCGCATATTAAAATTAATTTTTATATAATAACTAAGCCCATGTATGCCTCAAAAAGCACAACTTTATGAGAGAGATAGAGAGAGAGAGAGTACGACAGTTATGGCATTGATTTTCCATTAGAGAAATAAATTCCAATTGAAACATTTATCATAAAAAAGGCAAAAAGGGTAAAAATATGTTCACTTACCTTTGTTCTGCTTCTACTGAAGCCTCCATCATCGTGTGGTCGTGCTCGCTGACCCGGCTGTAAAGTAAATAAAAAACAGAACAGAAAAACACCGGATTGACAAATGTTAGTTTAATAAACAATTAATTTCATATACATAAACAATATTAAGTAACTTTGTCGAGTTGTAGTATTTTATATTATACATATTGTTAAAAAAAACAAGATAATTATTTATACTTTGATTACAAGTGATTAATAAACTATTATTACTTTTTGGTTTTATTTTATTTGCAATATAAAAAACTATAGTTTATTAAAGTTGAACTAAAAAAAAGGTTATTAAAAATTTTAATGCAATTAATTGGTAAAAAATAAGTGTTTGATAACTGAAAATAAATTTATATTTTTTTTATTAAGAACAATTAAATATTAAATGCAGTTTGGGATTTATATAAATATTTATATATTTTTTATCAAACTATTTTTATACAATACAATAAAAATGGTCAAAAGTTTGGTGTGTTTAAAAATATTTGAGTGTTTTTTGTGAGTTTAGTTTAAATTAAAAAACAAGAAAATAAAATGCTTTAAACGACGTCTGAATAATAGAGAAAATTCGTAAAACATTTCTATATCAGGAATAGGCTCTGTATTTAAATAAATCAGATTTTGTCCCATGTGACCACATGGCTAGCAACAAATTTGTGCATTTTATGCAAATGATTCCCTATTTTTGGTGACAATCACCAAAACGGAACCATCCAATCTGTTTCGGATTTCAATCATGGTGCATATGCTTATACTGAGTATTTTATACAAAATTTTTTTTTACTTTCTAATTATTGTGCCTGATTCCCATTACTATATAGTTTGTTCTTGTCATCTCTGTCTATTTATAGCTATCAATTACTCCTCAGCAAAAGCAATGGCAAATGTTAAACGATATTGGCGTTAAGGCCCAAATACACTGATCAAAGTACTCATCAAGCATTGTGGTAGTATTAGTGAAAATGTGTTTGTATGTGTGACACCGACAACGCTTGATGAAAATTCAATCAAAAAATTTAGATATGACGGCGAGTATTACGTCCAGCACACGTACACGTTGAATTCGCCGGCTGGACAAGCATTTGACAAGTGTATTTGGCCCTTTAGAAAAAAACTATTGCTATTTCACAGTCGAAAGCAATTCAGTGCCCATGTTCTGTAACTTCTGCATCGAGAAACTGTTCGACTGAAATGTGAGAAATTAAACAAAAATGCCATAAATTTAAACAAACAACTCTTTTTTTCACTAAACTGCGTCTGTAAAATTTTTGGCTTGTAATAACTGTCACGTTAGGAAATACTCGCCAATTTGCAGAAAAAGTGTGTCTGTATAGTTTTTGTGAGAAAGTTCCCGCTTTGAACTGTCAAATAAACTAAAGAATAAAAATGGGGTATGAAAAAATTTATACAATTAAAAAAAAAAAAAAAGCAATAAATAATTATACAAAAGTTAAGTATGTTGTTTTTGGCAACTTTTTTAATTGTTTAATTATTTTGCTTTTTACATTTTTGAAAAATACACGAATGTTTTCAAAGCCATTAAAGTCGCGCTTTTCATTGTGTGGTATAGCCGACAGTTGTATTTTTTTAATTTTAGTCAATTTTGGTCGTCGTCAACGAAATGTGTGACTGGCGTTTACAACGTCTGCAATGTCACATCGGCTTCGAATGGAATATTATGACATTAATAACGTAAGGACATAATCTCTTTTGATAGCTTTCGACATGAGACACACTTTTTTTCAAACTTTTCGAGAAACGATGGAATATTATGTTTCAATCTTTTCTTAGCAAAGTTACAGAACAGGAGTAAAATCATGGTTCGGATGTTACCGACTGTTTAGACAATGGCTCTCTTTAAAACATTTTTCTTCAGTCTGTAGACAAAATATAATTATTAACATACGAAAATGAGTTCGGCTATAAGGATTTTTACATAATTTTTAATCCCCCAGTAAAATGGCGAAAAACGTTCAAGTATATGCCAAATTGTGGTGTTACTTTCTCTGCGGAAATCAGGTACAGTTAAATCATGTTAGACGGCAGAGTTCAGGATTGACAGATATTTTGAGATCGTGACTGGCTAGAGATCTATCTGGTACTACGGTAGCCAGTAGACAATGCTAGAGTCTAACACGGCTTCGGACTGACTTTTGGTTTATACATAAAGTTACGGGAAGGGAGATCTTAAAAAGTCGGCTTCAAAAGCTGATTGAAAGCTTGTGGGAAAGTTCAGCCTTCTTAAGGATATCCCTACACAGAAAGTAAACACTTGGAATAAATCAAGTTGTTATACTAACTTTCAGCACGAGTCGTACGCGAAAATTCCAGTACGAATAACAATAAAATTTACTTTAACAAATCGTCAATGGGATTATTTATGATAATCAATCCCGGAATTTCTAAAAATGAGTACAAAATTCTTAAAACAAGTAAAAGAAGATTAAACTTTTCGTTGGTAGTGCCACTCGGAGAGTAAAATTACAAAGTTTTAATCACATTTAACCTTTCAAAGTTTGCTGCAGACTTTAATCCAAAATTGTCGTTTTTCCTTATTTTTCCATTTTTGCACCGAATCATCTATTGCATGAATTAAAAAAAATTGATTTTTTTTAATATTTCCCACACTAAATAGCGATAATTTTTGCAGCACTTTAAAATTTTAAGTATATTTTTTTTAAAAAAAAAGGCATTGACATTTCAAACAACCAATATCACATAGTTGTAATATAAAACACTTGAAGCACATATAAAAGTGGAAAAAGCTTATAAAGAGGATATTCGAAAAAGTAACGAGAACAAAAAAGCGTCAGAAATAGCGAAAGACGTCAAAATGGCAACACTGATAATAACATTTGGAGTGCCGTAACCAGTGCCGTTAAGAATAAACAGAACATTATTAAGCGTACTGCTAACTTACTAAGAAACGATATCTTTTCTTTAGTGTTTGTGTATTAGAACAACACCCTTAATACCGTTCATTACTATTTTCATGTAAGTAATGAATCTTATATATTGTGTTGGTTTTGGTTTTAAAACCGATCGATTGCAGTGGTTCTGTAGACATATCTACATATATTATATTTTAATGTTCTATAGTGTCTACATTGTACATGTTTTTGTGTTTGGGTTTTTTTGGCTGACTTTTTGTTTATTTTTTCGTATTTGTATTTTGTTTTTGTAAAAAATGTTTGATGTTTGAGGCCTGCAGCTTAAAAAAAAATAGAATTGCGTTGTTCTCATCTCTTTGTTGAGTTTGATAAGTACAGTTTTATTTTTGTGTTCAAAGTTCACAAACAGAGAAACTTTATTTTTTGAATTATCAAGTACACAAACACTATTAGCGTTTGTGTTTTTCACATATCTTCCGAACCGAACACTGCAACAAATGCCACCAAAACTAAAAAATTTCGAAAAGGAATATATTGGGGGCAAGTGCGACTTAAATTTTAGGTTTTTCAACATGCATTTAAAAAGGAGGTTTTTTTACGAATATTTATGACTGTTTGTTTAAGTTCCCTCCAATGAATCACTTAATTCATGATAAATCTTTACATAAAATAAAGATTAAAAATGTATCTTTCACTGCAGAAAACAACATAAATAACGTAAATATATTAACGCCTTTAAATTTAAGATATTCTTTTTATATCTATAAGTAATTTTCAATTTCTCTGAAAGCCATAATCGCAATATTAGGAGAAAAAATAATATTAATATTGCAGCGATTCGTTTTCCAAAATCATTAATTTCTTAAACACGCATCCAAAAAGAATAGGAATCAGTAAAAGAAAAACCATGTAAGAAAACAAATAAAAATGAATCTTATGAAAGGACTTTATTTTTATTTCTCAGTCAAAGAAGATGAATCCAAGCAATATTAAGCAAAACAATTTACTGACCATTGATTACAAAGTTCACACAACGTTTTGTAAATCCATTTTTGTTTTCAAATAAATCTTTTGTTAAATATTCTCAGTTTCTTTGTTGTTTTTTTATGTGTGTTTTATGACTTTATTTTTTTCATTTTTGATCTTTTATGGTTTAACCAAAATAAATTGTTTGTTTGTTTAGAGTTTTTGTGTGCTTTTGTTGCCCAGATGCCTGAAACTAAAATTATTTAAAAAAATGTACTACAAATACAGATGAGAGTATAACAAAATATAATTAAAAATACATTTAACCTAAATATAGAGGATTGAAGAAAAGTTATACACTCAAAGAAGATAAAGGGTCGTCCAACAATAATTCACGATGTTATTTGTGAGTCACTCCTTAATTTCAAGTTTTTTGCCCAACTTTATTTGACATTTCAGTGTTTGACAAATTTAACCATGGAGTGGTAATCAATTGTCCAGCGCGTTAAGATCGTGAAAGTTTTTTACGAAAATGGGCCTTCAAATCAAAATTAATTTCGTGCACTTCGTGATTTTTTGGGAAAGCATAATCGGCCAAATGCGTCTACAATGGCAAGAATTGTGCGCAAATTTTAGTAAACCGGATCTGTAGGAAATGTGTATGCTCCTCCAATTTATGCTGCGGAAAAAGTTGCTGTTGTTCGCGAAAGTTTAGCAAAAAACCAACAATTGAACATCTTACAAACATCACTGATGCGAATTTGAAAAAAAGATTTAAATTTGCACGCTTACAAGGTTCAATTGACTAAAAAACTGAAGCCTATTGAACTTTTCGAGCGTCGTCAATACGCCGAATGGTAGGTTTAACAGACATAAGTGAATGATGACTTTAAAGAGAAAATCATCTACCACGACGAGGCACAGTTTCACCTCAGTGGATTCGTTAACAAGCAGAATTGCCGCAATCCACGACTGATTGTTCAAAAGCCAATTCATCAACAAAGAGTGACTGTTCGGTGGGGTTTATGGGCTGGCGGTGTTATCGGGCGGTACTTCTTCAAAAATGAGGCCGGTCAAGCTATCGCGACTATCGCGAGATGATAACGAAGTTCTTGTTACCAGAAATTGACGATATGAATCTGGACGATATATAATTCCTACAGGGTTCTGTCACTTTCCATGTTATCGTGTTATCTCACGTCGTGGCGATGTTAATTGGCTGCAACGATCATGTGGTTAACACCGATGGACTTAATTCCTTGGGGAAAAAGAAAAACTGTACGTCAATAAGCCGAGAAGAATTCAAGGGCTAAAGGATGAAATAATTTTCACATTAACGACATTAAAACTCAATTATGTCTCAGAACCATTGAAAATACCCAATAAAAATTTTTATCATCTTGCGTACATTTAAAAATATATTCGCACAATTAAGCGCTACGCAATAAGACATACAGAGATGAAGTAAAGTAAGTGAAGGAGCTCTTAACAAGTTTCATTAAAGAAAAAAAAACAATATTTCAAGTGCAACGGCATTCCCTTACTACGAAGCAGGTTTCTAAGGGAGAATACTAAAAAATAACCGTAAAAACCATTCAGTGTGTAAAGCTGATAGCTACGTTCACCAGTTTTTATATGCGTTAAATAAAGCGCTTTTTGTGTCAAAGTAGGAACTCGCCATATAAAATTCATGTCTTCCGTAAGCGAGATGGTAAGCGAAACTCCTACATTTCTCCCTCAAAACTGGCTTCGCTTGAAGCTCAATTTTTTATTGGGTATGGACCATCCGATAGAGGTATGCCACCGAAGCCGTGGCGAGAATTTGGCCAATATTTTATTTCACACGTATTTGTCACAAATCCCTCTATGCTGCTAAAATTACTAAAATAACTTTCTAAAAACTTTTTTACAATTAACATGGTCTGTTTTGGTTGGACCATTTACATATATATATATGTATACATGTATACAAACAATTAAAATACTTTAAGAAAGTTTTGTCAAGTTCAGATTTTGTTGCATTTACTACCCTCAAAATATTATGTATTCAAATTTATTTTAAACTACTTAAAATTCATTTAAAAAACGGATTATTTACATTTCATTTAAAATATGTAAATAAATTTTAAATAAATTTTGAAATTTTGTATTTATTAAACAGCATATTCCGTAAAATTTAATAGTTGTTCCTTTAAAAAAAAGGGCGGTTAAATTTTAAATGCCGACGTTGATTTTTAATAAAAAACAAATCATTCAGGAAATTATTTTCATTTCTTTTTTTATGATAATATTGGTATGGCATGGTTTCAATGACGGTGAGGCATAATTAAGGTTCGATGCCGTTAATTCGCCGAATTATCTATCCTTTAGCTCTCGAATTGTTACTGGCTTATCGACGTACACCTTTTCTTACAAATAACCCCAAAGAAAGTAGTCCAACGGTGTCAAATCATATGATCTTGGCAGCCATTTGACATCGCCACCACGTGAGATAACACGGCCTTTGAATTTGTCGCGCAAAAGAGTCATTGTTTCATTAGCTGTGTGGCAAGTGGCACCGTCCTGTTGAAACCACATTTCGTCCAGATCCATATCTTCCAATTCGGACCATAAAAAGTTCGTTATCATCTCAAGATAGCGAACACCATTCACAGTAACTGCCTGACCGGCCTCATTTTGGAAAAAATGCGGCCCGCAGATGCCGCCAGCCCATAAACCGCACAGTCACTCTATGTAGCTGCATTGGTTTTTTGACAATCACTCTTGGATTGTCATTTGCCCAAATGCGGTCATCATTGAATCACAAAGTGCACGATATGCATTTTGATTTGAACGCCCATTTTCATAATAAGCCTGAATAACTTTAACGCGTTGCCTATTGTGTACCTTGACATGGTTCAAATCGAGTTAGTCTGAAATTGAGAAAAGTCAAATGAAATGCAGAAAAAAACTTGACGTTTAGGGGCGGTTCACATTCAACGGAAAACATTTTTATTTAGCATAAATCTAAATTTACATTTTCCAATGGAAATTATACTAATTATTTTATAAATTTTACGCCTTAAAATTGACATTTAAAATATTCGAAAATCAATAATATAAAATTAAGAAAATGTCTTGGCCAAGGCGAATTCATAAAGGTGACATTTTCGAGTCATCTGTTTAATGTTTATTCCCTTGTGTGTATACTGAAGTCAAGCGTTGTTTACATTTTATTAAAAAAAGTTTGTTAAAATTTACAATTCAATAAAAATATAAATTCTTGAAAAAAAACCTAATTAAATGTTATAAAACAAAAAAGTGAACATAAGATTTAAACACAAGGATCTTAAAAGGCGTAAGGAATAAGTGGAGACACAATAAATTTGCAATACAGGAAAAAAATTTAACCTACTAAAGCAATTGTGGAAATTTTATAAACAAATAATTTTGACATTCACTCTAACTTTTTACAAAAACAAAATACATAGTATTTTTTCAAAAAAGGGATAGCTAGCATAGCTCTCTTTATGAATTCGCCTTGTTCTTGGCATAAAAACATTATGACTTTTTAATACATGGCAACCATTTCTTTAAAATTCCATTATTTTTGATAGCAGGCTTTAAAAAATTTTTGCTAAACTGTTTAACTGACATTCAAATTAAAAGTTTTAAGTGAATTTTTTTTTATAATATTTCTTATAAAAGTAAATTCTTGTCTCCGTATCTGTTTCTAAAGTTATATTGTGTTTTGTTTTTTTCATTACCAGTTTTTGTTACACAAATCAGAAATTTCCAAGTTTTTTTTTGTTTAAGAAAAGTTTTTTTTATTAAGAAAAATATAAATTATTTATTTGTTCTTTAAGTACTCTCTTCATTTGTTTTATGATACGTTTTTATCGATATCACTTTAAGTATTTCAAAATACAATTTAGGATTAAATTAACAAATAAGTGATTTCGTAACACTTGAAAATGTTGTTGCTCTAGGATGTAATGAAAAATGCCTAAAAGTAGGCAATGCCAATTAAGTTTGGCGGATTAAAGTAAGTATGCATCAAATTATATAAAAAGCTGTAACATTTAGAAAAACCGAAGGAAGTAATATGAATATTGAAATGTATTTGTATATGGGACAAGATTAAAAAAATTGTTGTTTCCTGAAATTAAATTATTTCTTAACGTTTTTTGATTAAGAAACCGACCTACAAATTTTTTCACTTAATGGTAAGAACAACTTCCTGAACGGTTAGGCCAATGTAAATGTAAAAGTCCATTTTGCGGATATTTCTATGCCAAAATTAAGTTATGGATACAAATCTCCTCCTAAACTTAAATCAAGATCTTACTAGATCAGATTTGAGTTTTAGCTTCAATTACCTCGTAATCCTCGAAAAACTTAAGAAATAACCGGGGGCAAAATTGCTGCATTGTGTTATTATTTCAAACGATATCGAATGGAGTAATTTGGCTTCAGATTAAAATCTGAATCGATATATTGTTCTACGGGAGGATGAATGTTCGTTCATGAGTTTTTAGGTATCATCTTAAGGATATTTCACCTTTTGGTAGTATTTATCCCTAGGAAATCAGGTGAAGGAAAAATCCAAAATTGACAGACCTCAAAAGATCTTTACGAACTTTAACGATCACGGTTGAACAGAGATCCTATCTGGTACCTCGGTAGTCAGTAGCCACCTGCAGCACGTCAACCGTAGATGCCCCCGTTATTATGCTTCTTGCCAGAAATTCTTTCTGTCGTTCTAGAATATTTTCTTTGTGAAAGTTTCGCTAGACTTTGGTACTTTATATGACCAAGACATAGGAGTTGATGAAACAAATTACCCAGAATTTTAATGTTCTTATCAGCCTGTTTTTAAAAATGAAAATATTTGTTCGTTCGTTTAAAACAAGAATAAAATCAGATGTAGGTTTTTATAAAATTAAAAAACATTTCCGGTGAGTGAGAAAAAAGCTTTAATTTTTTTCTACATATTTTTGGTTCTTATAAAATTAACATGTTTGGGATAAATGAAAACAAAACTAAAAACAACACGTTAAGCAAAAGGCATTCGTTTAAAAAACAAATCACCAAAATAGGAAAATAGCTGAGATATTTTAAAGAAGGACACATAATACTATTATAAAATAGTATATAAAGGTATGTATTTACAGGTTCAAACAATTCGAGAAACAATGGAACTATATACGCTCAAAAATATGTACATATGCATGTACATTAATTAGAGTGGGTGCCAGTCACCCCCTTGAATGATGTTTTTAAAACAGCACAATTTTTATTGCCACAACTCCATATACAGCCCTTTTAGTTTTTATATTTAGCGCTGCCATTTTAAGTCCAATCTCATATCGTTGTTCATGTCTTGATTTTTTAAGTTCTTGCAACTTAAAACCTAAATAAACCTTTTATTCAAGGGCGTCACTAGTTGAAATTTTTTTTGTATTGGGTTCTACCTAGTTAAATGTAAGATGTATGTGAAACAGAAAAAGGGGCTTAATTTAGAGGCATGTCATAAAAGTGAGTATATTAAAAGCTATACATAGTAAGTTTTAGAAGGACTTTTTTGGTAAGTAAAAAAATATTGGACATTTGGGGGAAGGATCCGAGATGGCATAAGGATGCAGGATTAAAGAGTCCTCTCATATTTTCCATAAGTTATGAAGTTAGTAATTCTGAGAGTTTTTAGGGCGTGTCTTATGAGACCCCCAAACACACTCGGCAAGTTACTTGCGCAACTCTTGGTTTGTAGACGTTATCGGTAAGGGCGGGGTAAGGGAAACAAATTGTTGTACAGACTTTGTTGTTTCTTTGTTGCCGTGTCTGAAAGGGGTCTTAGTCTACTATTTGCATCATGTCTTGGGTGTTTTTTTTTTTTGGAATGGTTATGGATGTGTATAATAATAACTCTTGTTTTCACAAATGCTTTTTCAGTAAATGTTTTCTATATTGGCGTTTTGGAATCTTTTTGGGAGTTAGTTAGGGTAACTAGTATGTATTTATTTTCCAGAATTTTAAATCTCAAATCATTTTAAATAATTTAAATTTTGTTCACTAGATAGCTTCTCAATACAATGAATTTGTATGTGGATAATGTCTGTTGTTTTAAAGCAAGTGAATTGAAATATTCATAAAAAGAGGTTTTTAAAAATCTTGATAACTATCAGATATTTCGCTTAGGGTTAAGCCAAGCATATGGATAGCTTATACATATTCTTAATATCTGGTTACAAAAAAATTTAAAGCATCGGGGTTGTAAGCAGTAGAAAATCCAAAAGTTAAGGATTTAATAATATGATCACATACCTGGGTGACAACGCGACATAAATTTACCGAATTTCTTTTAGAAGTTTTAAAACTTCCACCACATATCGCTAATAAATCGTCTTGTTCGTTTTTCGTAGAAAACTGGATTAATAGAAAAAGATTTGTTAAATAATATTTATAACTTAATTCAATGGTGAAAACAAGGGTCAATGAGTTGTACAAATGAAAATTTATTGATTTAATGTAATAATAAATTATGTTTTATATTATACATGATATCTGTTGTTATGAATATGCCGTTGAACTTTTGCCCCTAACCAATATTTAAATACAAATCTTTTGTTAAAAACACTCACTGCTAATTTGCTAATTCTAGTCATAAATAATTTCACTTCATTTGCAATATTTGCTGTGATGTTTTCTGTGTTTTAAAGGGAATGAGCAGGAGCTATTGAGGTGTGAGCAAAAAGGTCTAAATATTTTGGCATTTCTTTATCCTTAAGAAAAGGGGGTTATGTTTTTCTTCCTAATTCACAAGAATGAATGAAAGTATGAATAGAATACAATATTATCTAAATTACTTTTACGTGATTAACAAAAAAACAAAAATAAATAAATTGATATTTTTTCTTAATAGCTGTAAATGTGTTTGACATTATTCTCATTTAGAACAACTTAAACGTACTTTAATATTGAAAATGCTTTTAGAATTTTAAGGAAATTTATAATTAACCTCTTCAATGTTTTTTCTATCTTTTTTGAATCATCTTGAGCATTAAATTATTTACAAATTATATTTAGGAATCGCTTGCTCAGACACGTTGCTTAAACTGCGAATAAAATTGAAACGATTGAAATTTTTTCCCCTTAATCTTGGCTATAAAGTATAAGTAATGCGTAAGCAAGCATTTAGCCAAGTAATTTGTCCTTAGAACTGTAAAAACTTTTATCAATCGATGTTATTGTTTTCAAAGTATTTGAAAATCAAGAACAAAACAGTCCCAGGGGTATAATTACTGAAAGTGTTTTATAATTGCTGTAGACAAGAGCAGAAGAATTTCTTAACTTTGTTTTTAAGAAAGAAAGAAAAAATAATTTTTTATGCAGAATTCTTTGTTTATTTAAAATGAGCAAAATGCGCTTTATGGTCTGAATTCTTTTTAAAGTCTTAAATTATTATTTTTTTTTTCAGAAATTTGTGAAGAAGACATTTGGATTATAATTTGCATAACTACACAATCCAAAAAACGTACCAAAACAGTTAGATTTTGTTTCAACCTAAACTTTTTTACAATTTGAACATGAGCGATGAATGAAATGGCTGCATTTGGTAACAAAAATGCACAAATTAAATTGGTGTTTAAATCTCTGTCAACTGTGATCTATACCGGGCGACGTTTGACATTTTTGTTATGACTTCTGTGGAAATCTAGCCAATCTTGTAGTTTAAACCAAATGGAACCACAGTACATACTAAAGGTGCCTCAATCGCTCTGTCAAACGCACTACTTCGCACACGAGCCATTTGAACTGAACTCCGAATTTAGCGGATTTAGCAGCTTCTAACCTCTTTAAGGATATTTGAAAGAAAGAATGTATGTGAACAAGCCAAAAAGCATGCCCCAACTGACAATTAACATTCAACATGAAATCATGAGTATTACACCCGAAATTTTGCGGAAAACTGTGTGCGAGGCAGGAAAAGGGCACCACTTGAAAGCTTAAAAAAAATCCTCAATGGGAAGTATCGCATATAAAACAACGGATCCGCCGGATATTCCGGTAATAATTGAGGCCATCAACTATATTAAAAATGAAAAAGCTATGTGATTGGGCAACGTTCATTCCGAAATACTAAAGGCTAGACAAGAAACTTGGGCCGAATATAGCAAACACCATATATACTAGGTAGGAATGGGCAAAAATATCGATATTAAAATATCAAAATTTGGATTAAAAACCATAAACAGTTTAACAAAATAACCACTATACTAATTATTGAAAATTGTAAGCATATTATGTTTAGTTTAATTATTGTCACCGGCTACCGTATTATGGTTAAATTAGTCCTCCATCAAGAACATACAACTATATTATAGTTGCCACTGAACATAATTTAAAAATAGTTCTGTTTTATATTAAAACATGTTTTTTTTTTTGTAAGTCTTCGACATCATCAAAGCCGTATACACAAAAGCCTAAGCTGAACAAACAACTTCAAAGATACCGAAAGACAAGCATGTGGTCTGTCCCCATTTCAATGCAATATCGTTCTTGACTGTGTGTTGTAAAGAGCCTTATTAACACCAAACGCTATAACCTGGAGATTCAACGCAAGACTGGAAGGGCTCGTTTTCGCCAGAGACTTCTGCCTCCTAGCACAGACATGATGACATACAAGGCAAGCTGGATTCTGTAAAGGCAGATGTATCTGGTCTTAAAATAAAAATCGGCAAAAATGAAAATTTTGCAAAGCAATGTCACAAATACCTCGATCCTTGAAAGAAAGAATATAACCTGGAAGATATAGTAATATTTTCTTACATCCGTAACAGATATTACGCCAGCAAACAATCTTTTGGCTTTCAGAATACTACATAGCAATCTCCGCATTTAACACACAAACCTAAAAATATTCATTATGAGTCTGAAATCTACATTTCTCTACGGATGCGAGTCATGAAATGTAGCACTTAAAGATGTAAGGTAAAACCTGATATCTTTAATTTGCTGTCTACAACACATCCTAAAAATATTCTGACCAGCCATAATAATCCGCAACCAATCCCTATGACAGGGAACAAAGTTAACCCCAGTCAAAATGAAAATACTTCCTGCGGAGACCTGAGGACGAAAGCAACCATTGAATGGAACCGAAACAGGGAAGCCGATCGATGAAGAAGTGGAAAACCAGCTCCTACCTGGAAATGTTAAATAGAGAAGGAAGTTGCAGCACACAGAATGAGTAGGAGTCAGTAGAAATCATTTGCTACTGATAGATGTTAGCGGAACACATTTATATTGGCCCTATGAACCACGAACTTATATCAACTAAGTTGTAAGCAATTTAAATATAAGCCATGGTATACAAATCGATTTTGAGTAATATTGGAATCGAACAAATTTTAAAAACCAAAAAGGTGCCCCGGTAGTCTAGTTAGCTAGTGTATGAGTGCGAGGGTTGCGGGTTCAATTCCCGCCAGAGACTTTGGTCTGTTTTATACAACGGGCTGAAGGTCTACGTTACTATTGTTCGGTTAATTAAGCTACAATATAATTTTTAATAATTTGTAACTCTAATTAAATAAAAAAAAAACTTAATATATGAAATAATTCTTTTAACATCATACTGTTAGAGAGAACTACCCTTCAAATCAGGAAAAACGTCTTAAATTGTTGAATTTGCAGAACATAGCTGTTTATATCTCATTCTGCGTCACCCTGTGTTTATTTAGGAATTATAAAAATGTGTGCGTGCGTGTTTTTTGGAATTTCGTATTAGGTTTTATTTTTTATTACACCCAGAGAAAAAGACCTTTTTCAATATTATTGGTCATCTCCAACAAAACAATTTTAAGCGAAAATTTTTAAACAAATTATTGTTAATTTAGCCAAATTATTTCCACAGGCAGCAATATTAAGGATAATTTAGTTTTCCATCTTGAAACCACAACCATATTATTATTGCCTTCATAGATGTTTTGGTTAATATTAATAAAAATATGTTAACCATTCATAACAGCAGAGTTTTTTTCCAACAATAGCATGTTGCTCTGTAAAAAGAGGAAACTTCTTTTGCTAGTTTCAAATCAAACAATAAAGCATTTATTGTAATATTTAACCGTTACTTGTTTAGGTTCCACTATAATATGGTTGTGGCCTCTTGAAGGAATTTTAATTAAACTAATAAGGTTGTCATTTATAATAAAATAGTTAAATTAACCATAAAATGCTTAAAAATTTTCACCAAGTAGTTTTGTTGGATGTGACGGCATTGAAAATTTCACTGCGTGCTTGTATTTGGGAGAACTAAACTACGTTTATTTAAAATTCATATGAACATTTATTGAAAAACTACCTCTACAAATAAATAAATTTCGTATGGGATTAGATAATATAAAAAATTTAAATTTGTATGTTAATTTTATAAAAAAAAAGAAAAAAAAGAGAGAGTTTAAAAAAAATATCATGCAATTTTTTTTTTTTAATAAATTTCATTTTGTGCTTCATAATTTGGCAAGTGACTTCTAATTATAGAAATGAAATACATGCAAATTAGAGTGATTTGTAAAATTTTTCATAATTTTTTTTTTTGTAATTATAAATTTCAAAACGAAAATTTAATATAATTTTGTTCGAGATCAATATCAAATATCAATGGTATATCCAACACTTAATTGTCAGCGATAGTGACAGTGATGACTATGGCTGTGATAATGATGATGGCTAAAATGGGTTTACTTCTAGAATTAGTGTAGATGTTCTGGAATTTGTTTTGGAAAATTATAAAAGACATTTAGAACATTTTGGGAAAGTGGTAAATGAAAATTGTAGAGTGAATTTCTTTCTTTTTCTTTTAATGAAAGCATGACATGTGGTTTTATATGTTTTTGAAGGAAAATATTTGTTTAAGTATATATGTATGTAATTGTAAAAGTTAAATATAAGTTAATCATCTTAAATAAGTTCATAGTATTAGGACTTAAAAGTATATAAATTAAAGTTTTAACAATATACTTGTTTGCAAAATATTTATCCTCTTTTCATTTTCTTAGAATTTTACATCTAAAATTTTTTTAATAAAATTTTCTTGCGATTATTTTGAGTAACTTCGAGACTTTTTATCAGATTACAAACCACTATTAACATTTGTTTTGCTTTACAAATCAGGCATGACTTTTTTTATAGGGGAAGGGGCAAACAAAACGCAATATGGGATATTTAATTAAAAACACATTGACACTTAACCCTTTTGTGCGCGGTAAACAAAACACCTTCTGTTGAGCTGCAAGGTACCCGGGTACCTGTATGGAAGTTACGTAGAAAACAAGTATTTTCGCACAATATATCCAGTAAATTACTAACTAAAATGGCACTTCAACTTATTGTTTTTCATGTGCTTGATCTTTTTTGCGTTGTCTCTAACTGGATGCACCAAGTATTTTCTAGGTATTATTCAACTCTTTGAACTGAAGTCTCGGTTTTCCCAATTGTGCGTTCTTTCGAAAAGATTCGCGAACGTCTTTCGTGCTAAAGTATCCGCTTTCATTCTTCCAACATTTTGCAGTTGCAACCAATATCTTTGTTTTTTTTTGTTCTAAAGTATCGCATAAACAGCAGAGTTACATCTTGCTTGGTTCTTTTCACAATGTCAATATCATCATCATAAGTGTGGAGCATATGACTTTTGTCTTCAGCGTTGCTCTGTTTTAAGTGCTGCTTTTTCTAAGATTCAATTGATGATAGGGTTGACATAACTCCCCGCCAAGTTGTCTCCTTTTGTGGAAACCTTTTGTGGTCGTAAATGGTTCGGGGATCTTAGTTCCAATTCCTACTGCAAATTGTTTGGCAGTTAGCAGAACTATACTCAGACAACAGACGTATAATATTATAACACATATCGCACTGGTTCCTCTAAAGAGAGTCAACTCAAATTTTTTCTATTTTCACTGTTTGCAATAAATCGATGAACAGTTTTTCGCTAAAAAAATACAATATTATTCCCCTTTGTAGTATCAGAGTACTAAAAAAAAGAAAACAGTTTTTTTTTCTCTACTGAAAATTAATTAATTTTGGGCTAACCCCCTTTAGAGGAACTAGTGCAATATTTATATTATAAAACATGCGATTAATCGCCCAATGTGAACAAACTGTTGGAAAGATTTGCACTAAAATTGTATCTCCTTTGTTGTTACAATTTACTGAATTTTTTTATGGTTCTGTTTTCTATTTCGTAAAATAAATGGTTTACGTCTATCTATCTACATATGTATGTATATAAAAAAAGTAGGCCTGTTCACTCACTTACTCACTGCATCATCAACGCACAGCCCGAACGGCTAAAGCTTGAGATTTGAAATTCGGTACACAGGTACCACTAACAAGCGATTTCCGATCGATAGAAGGATTAAAACAAGTAAATTTGGTAACCTTATATCTCCAAAACTAAAATAGTTATATACAAAAAAAATTAAAAATGTATCGTTGTCTATTCGAAAATTAAGCGAACAGGTGTCTAGACCTTTATGAAATTCGGCCTTTTTGGAAAGTAAACGTATAAAGTTTGCAATTTGAAACTTTTTTGTCACCCCATCAATCCTTTACACTAATAAACATAGAAATAAAGATTATACCAAATTTGTAACTAATATAAATTTGGTACTTTTTCAAAATTCGAATGTTTAAGGGGTGAAAACCGTTACTAATTTTGATACTTTTTTTTCATTGACATTTACGTTTTAAATTATGGGTTCCCACTACAATATTGAAGTGTTAACAATGGGGAGAAAAAAGTATCAAAAAGGGGAAATACAGAAAATTTAATTTTTTTTTTTACTTTTCCATGCTGCATGTGTTAATTTTTTCAATAATATTGAACTTTAAACATAAAATAATGGGTGCAGGCACTTGAGTGAATGAGAGAGAACCTATAAAATGAAAAATGTTGGTACATTGTTTTGCTAATATTGGACCCAGAACATAAAATGAAATATGCAAGTTTCTGAGTGAATGAGAATCTGTAAGGAGGAGTTTTTACGTACTTTTTCGTTTGACAACTAGAACTTGTAGTCGGTATATTTGGTATACTTCCATCTCTGGCGTGTTTCCATATATCCAATGAGCATAGTTATTTTAAACGTAAGTGCGAACGTAAATATTAGTTTATGTACACACATTGTCATTAAATTACAGTTATATATTTTTATGCTTTCTTATGTTCTTAATACGCATATTCTTGTTTCTTTTAAAGCGTACTACAAACTTTTTTTTAGTTTTCGTTAGAATTGGACCAGGAAACATAAAATTAAACATGCTGAGTGAATGAGAATCTATAAGTAGGAACTTTTTAGTAGTTTTTTGTTTTAAAATTGGTACTTTTTTAATTTTCGTTAGTATAAAACCAAGAAACAACGGAAGTTCAAAGAGCAACCATTGAACAACACAAATGTATAGGGCAGAGCCCTAAGTGAATGAAACGCCAACGAAGTGGCGTGTAAAAAAAATTTACCTACGTTGACATAAGTCACGTACAGGTACCCGTGAACCTTTACAGATATATGTTTATTTTCTAAAATAATCAAATTCGTTTCTTAAAACCAGAAAATCTATAATAATTTCTTGATTTTAACTTACCGCACATATATTTATAATAAGTAATTTTAGGCATGGACGTGATCATGCAACATTTTCCTCGCTCAGCAATATTTTCTGGTGATGTAGTAAATAATTGTTTCCGTGTTTGTGCGCAGTTTAAAGTGTTAAGTATAAATTTTTAAAAAATGTTTATCTATACTGCTGCAAAAATACTTACTGTCTGTTTGTAGTACACGAGCACAAGATTCGTTCGCTTCACTACATTTAAAACAAAAATAAATTTTTAAATTTAGCTTGTTTTAAATGTAAGTTTAACGAACGAGTCATGCGATTGTGTTCCACAAACAGGCAGTTAATTTTCTGAAAAATATGCAGATTATCAATTTCAATAAACAACATGCTGGTTTGGCAAAGATACCCGAATACCGAAATGCGCACATAAGGGTTAAATGTAATTGTAATTGCAATAAAATAAAAACATTGGAGTAAGTTTGGAATAAACTAAAACAAAAAAAAACCTTGGTACAACATAACACTTATAAATAATTTATATGGTTATAGTCAATTTGCAAAACAAATGTATAATACAAATATGTTTGCAATGGATATGTAAATATCGGGGGACCCATTACTTCCCTTAAATATAAATGGCCTCGCAAGGAATAGGTAGAATTAAGCAGTTTTTATATTTTATTATGTAAAATTTAACATGACTACAATTTAAATCATTAACTTTAAAATTGAACTCGTAAAAATGTATCCTATGTATTTTAAAATTAGTACGATAACAGACAACATCGAACAATTAACTTTAAATGGGTTTCATTTAAAATGGGCGTTTATAATGGGGAATGCATAAAGGCTCAGTTAGCCGGGTGTAACAGTAATTTAACCGTAGCGTACAAAAGTAAAACCAACCTATTTCTTACATATTGAGACGTTACATTTTTCTGCTAACTATAATCGTTCTTATTGCTTTACATACAACATAATGAATCAGCTGATTTGTAACGTTACTGTTACTTCCGGCTAACTGAGCTTTAAGAATCGTCTTACGTTTCGTTAATGGTTTTAATTAAAATTTTTTAATTTTATTTAAGGATTTCAGTAAATTTAAGTAATAAAACATTTATAAAGGCCCATTTTCGTTTAAAATTAGTATTTGTTTAACATGAAAAATGAGAGGAGAGAGAGTTTGAGAGAGAGAGAGATTTTTTTGTAGTGGAAGTGAGAGTATGAACATACCATTGTATAATTGTTTAAATTTCGTTTATAACGTAAACGATTTCGTACCTTTGGTGCACTAACTTCACGCGTTGAAATGCCCATCTTTTCGTGATGTCTCAGCTGAACCGGATAAATAATTTGATAATAGTGGCCACCGATACGGCGTACCAATTCTTGATTTTGACGATATTCCTTAAGTAGACGTTCGACTTCACCTTTAAAGAAAAGAGAGAAAAAGATTTTGAATAAAATTTTAAATAAGGTTTCACGAATTAAAATATATAATAGATTTTACGAGAATGTAAACAAAGAGAGGCAATTTTTATATTAAATTATATTTTTTGTGATAAATCTCTTAAAAGACAGTTGTAGCTTTGTGTTTGTGTTTTAAGAATTTGAGTTTAAAATTATTAAAAATATATTTATCAAACTGAGTGTTTAAATACTTTTAATATTTAGTAATTTTAACTGCACTGAATATCTTTTTCGGAATATTTACTAACTGAAATAAATATAAGATTAACAAATAAAAATTTCGAACAAAAAAATCATTTTATTCTCCTGCATACACCGATATTTCAAGGATGGCAAAGGGAGTTTTCAAATTGTACACATATTTTTGTTCCAAAACTTAATTTAATAAAATATTCCGTGATCAAAATCGACTTTTGCCTTTCTAAAACTTCTTTAAACGCAAGAATTTTTTATGGAAAAAATTTCAATGTTTTGAGAAACACGTAGATACAGGTAAGACTAATTGATTAGTATTTTTGTCTATTTTTAACTTAAGCCTACAATATATTCAGATTCTACATCTAATTTAAATATTAAATGTACATCAAACTAATAGGTGTTTTTTAGATTGTCACAACTTTGAGTTGGCATCACTCATGGTGGAATAAGCAGGTGGCATCTTAACGGCAACAAATACAACATTAAAACAAAAATTGAATTTATATCACTGTTTACGTCAAAAATACTTTAATCAAAAATGTGATTAAATAAATAAATTTTTAGCCAATTTTCATTTAATTATGGTCAATATCTTATTTATTTTAATTTAAAATTATCATTAAGTATTATTTATTTCTATTGAGATTCAATTATCAAAAACTTTATTAAAATACAATAATCACAGCACAAAACGTGGACTTTTTGTAAACATAAACAAAACTTTGACATAAACCTAGGCAAACAATGTAAGAGCAAAAAATCGTCATCTGGCGTTGTGCTGCCACCTGTTTATTTCACCATGGCATCACTACTTTTTTTCAGCACACATTTAACAGCTGATAATTGCCGTTTGAAATTTCATTATGAATCGACTTACACCAGAGCAACGCATGCAAATCAAAATAATTCGGCGAATGGGCTGAAGCACAAATTGATATTGATTTTGAATTTCCATTCAAAATTTTATTTTCTGATAAAGCCCATTTCTAGTTGAATGGGTACATAAATAAGCGGACTTGTCGCATTTGGAGTAAGGAGAATCCAAAAGCTTTTGTCGAAACACCATAACATCCACTGTTTGATCCGCTTTATGGGCTGGCGGAGTTATTAGCCCATATGTCTTCAAAAACGATGATGGTCAGAATGTTAAAGTGGTTGAAAATTGGTGTTCGAGATTGCGCCTTCTACGTGCCAGCCGTAGCGGCTACATGGCAGAAATCATATTTTAGCAATTATTTCATAAAATGTTCTCATCAATAATGCCCGATTTATTGATATTAAAAGTATATTTCCTTGTTTTATTATAATTAAACTTGTGTCACTCTATAAAAAACGACCTTTATTATCTGAAAATCGTATTTGCCCCTGCGAACAATTTTAGAATCTTCACAAAATTATTGGACAAACGAATAAAATTATCATGACCCTTTAAATTAAATTAAAAATAAAACGAGTTAGTAACAAAGAGTATTTTTAATCAAGCCTGACCATTAGATACCCTACACTACGTATCAAAATCATAAAGTGTACCCTATTTGGGAACTATGGACCCACTCCAACAAAATTATGTTATGAGGTTAAGATTCAGTTTAGGAAAGGGTTACTACAATATTTTGTCATGACAAGCAGCTATCGTAAAAGTTGTTGCCGACAATTTTTATATCAATACCAGAATTTATAAGGAAGTTTAAAAGCTTTAAAACCTTATTCCGGAAGTAGAATTTGTAGGGGAGCTATGGTCAAATATGGATCGAATCCTAATTATTCAAAGTGGATCTAGATTGCATCAAACTAAGTTTGGACTTAATTTATTCTAGATACAAACGTAGTAAGACGGTTAACGGGCACAAAACCACTATTCCGAAAAAAAGTTTATATGGGGGCCATGTAAAATCATGGGCCGACTTTCGACTTTTAATTTCAATAGGCATTGTGCTTATAACAATTAAAACGTATGTTCAAAATTTTATTAAATTATCTTTACAATTACGAACGGAACTTTACACACAATTTTAAAGGGTGGTTAAATTTTAAGGGCCGATGTTGAATGTGAACCACACCCAAACGTCAAGTGTTTTTCTGCATTTCATTTGACATTTCTCAATTATTTCAGACTAACTCAATTTGCACCATGGAAAGATACACAATCGAGCAACGCGTTAAAGTTATTTAGGCTTATTATGAAAATGGGCGGTCAAATCAAAATGCGTATCGTGCACTTCATCTTCAGTGATGAGGCACATTTTTACCTCAGTGGATTCGTCAATAAGCAGAATTGCCGACAGCGTTGGACTTCTTTCTTTGGGGCTATTTGAAAGAAAAGGTGTACGTTGATAAGCCAGCAATAATTGATGAGCTAAAGGATGATTATGCCTCAGCGTCATCGAAAATTGGGACCAGCGGATGGATGTGTGCCGCCGAGGTCGCGGCGGCCATTTGGCCGACATTTTGGTTCATACATAATTGAACCATACCAAATATTATCATTATAAAAATAAATGACAATAATTTCCTAAATAATTAGTGTTTTATTCAAAATCATCATCGGCCCTTAAAATTTAACCACTTTTTACATGGTCAGCCAACCAGACCGACGGACGGACACCGTTAGTTCGATTATGAAAGTTACTCAAAGTCGACCGGATACTAAAAGGTGGCTCTTTGGTCAATATTTTCAGATCTAACAAACATAAGCACAAACGCATAAGTACCTTCTCCGTTATTGTGTAGTTGGTATACAAACAATGCAGTCTCTTATGTTTGTACAAGGACTGTGTTCGCTCAGAAGAGTTTAATGATTTCCTAATGAAATACTTCAGGAACCAGGTAACAGTGCTTGACAATAGGAGGCATCCGCCTACCGAAGGTGTCCGTTAAGGATCAGTTTCACAATCCGATCGAAATTCATTATAATTCCGTAGTTGACTTTCTGCTCGAATTTCTTAAAGCTTCATTAAATAAAATTCTTGTTTTTTTGCAGAAGCAGAATACGGAATTTCTTGCTCCGATTTCTATCACTGGCCTGATTTTATTACGTAGAATTTACCAAACGGGTAAAAGAAATAATTTTAATAAATGTATAGAAAGTTTATATGTACAATCTATTGAAATTTTGGAAGGATTTAAACGTCATTCTCAAACCATAGTTTGTTTCATGTTGTATCTTAGAAGAATTTGATTTTAAAAACCACATGTGATTTTTGTGAGGTATTGTGGTGTTACCGATTTTGTGTTTTTCGGTGTGATTTACAATTGCAAGAACTACAAAACCACACGTGTGATTTTTTAAGCACGTGATTTGAAATCATATGATTTTCAAAACAGGCCTGGTTATATCATTTAGGGTAACGGTATAGAAATTTCTTAGGATTTGTAATAACTCAGTTACATTTTCTCCACTCATTCCAGAATAATCTCTAACATAACCATGTGCTTTCGAGGGTTTTTTAGTTTGGAATATAAGTACTAATATATCAACTTTTCCAACCCTGAGACATACATTTTACATATATTGTAAAGAAGTAGAAGAAAACAGAGTTCAAACATTTATTTACGAGTATGTAAATTAAAACTGGGGTAACGTCAGCGCCAGCCGTTGAAGAGCGATAGAGGAAGAAAAAAGAACCCAATTTAGACATTGCAGTGGTTGCAAAGAGTTGAAATTTGATTTAAATAAGTTCAAATGCAGCTGAAAAACGAAAATTAAATTTTCGATTCTATTTTCACAACACAAATTGCAAAAAAAAAAATTATTTTGCAAGCTTAGGAAGAGCAGAATAACTAGTGGGTGGTTTGGCAACGGGGGGTTTGTTTGAAAGGCAAGGAGGTCGGCTGACGGTTCCATCAATATTGAATGGTTAAAGCAGAGGGTTCGGTTGTATTAAGTGAAAAGAATTAAATTAAAAAGTTCAAATGGTGTTGTATGTAAATAAAACAGACTCAGCACTGTTATGCAAAGTATTTGTTAAATTTGTTGTAGTTTCAACTGTAGTAGTTTTTTTGTTTAGTAGTTTTAGTTGGAAAACATTTATTGAAATGTAAAAAGGATCTATACAGACACTATGTGTGTTAACAACCCAAATAAATAACGCGCCAGCTGAACTAAAAAAAATGCTATGAAGAATAATTTTTAAGTAAATAAATTTAAAATATAGTATTGGAAATTTAGTAAAATTTTACAACTAAGAAAGAATACAAATACAAATCTACCAAAAGAATTTGTTGAAATTTTGTAAAAAAAAAAACTTTTTCAAAAGCAAACATGAAAGTTTTATTTGTTCACAAGTAAAACTGAGTGAGAAATTTTTGTGTAGAATTACTGTTAAAATATTTCATTGGAAAATTATAAAATCTAATTCCGTTTTCTTTTTACTTCTGTATTTTTTGGGTTTTCTGACTTATGAAAACCGAAAACTTTGCAAAAGCCGTCTCAGTGTTGCCAGAAGTAGTGTAGGATTTTTTGCACTAAGAAAGAATAAATTGAATAGATTAAATCGGATAATTAAATTCTCTTTATTACACGTACTTTTTAAGAGAAGCATTTTGTTACTTAATAAATACTATAAACGAGACAATATTGTCATTTTACAATGATAAAAGCTGTTCCTAAGGTTTCTTTTACATGATAAACCTTTGCCTTACCAATTCCCACCAGGGTGACCATTGCGATTTTATTTCTTTAATAACTTTCTTAAATTTGCTTCCGTTAATAGGAAACTTTTACTTACTGAACAAATAGTTTTCTTTAAGAAAAACGGAAAAAGTTAGTATGACGAAAGCTTGTTCTCATTGCTTATATACATGCAGTAACATTCGGGTGGGTGTTAGTAAACGTTGTACATAAAAATCTTTGGAAAGGCGAAGGTTTATATTTTGAGTTTTTCCAAAAAATCTTTAAAAAAATGTTTTTCGATAATTATCGATTATAATCTGATTATAATTTTCTTGCTATATTTAACCATTTAAAAGGTACTGCATTAAGAAAAGTTTATAGTCAAATAAGGACCAGTCTCATATAAATTTAGCATGAATGTAAGCGTAGGAGTCGGAGTTGGTGTCGGAGCTAGAGTTGGAGTCGGGTCGTGTTGGGCGCAAAATGTTCATAATGAAATTTGTAATAAAACATTAAATTTTTTAATTGCTTGATTAAAAAAAAAAAATAACTTGATAAGAGAACAATTTTAAAATATCATCAAATTTTTCGAAAAGTTCGAACTTTTGTTCACTGTAAGTAACTCTGCCATTTCTTTACCAATTTTTACGACCCTCATCCCATGGGTATTTTAGTAACTTTATTATCTTTTATTAAAATAAAGAAATGATTAAAAATATTGAAAAATTTTGATTAAAAACCATAGATAGTTCAACAAAATTACCACATTACAAATTAATTACCACAATACAAAATAAAGAAATACATAATCCGTTAAATGTTTTTGAAGATATTTGCTTTTAAGTGACATCATCTATCTATATACATATATAAAATTGTAACGTTACTGACTGACTCACTGACTGATTCATCATCGCACATCCAAAACGCCTGAAGCTAATAACTTGAAATTTGGACCATAGATTCGTCACTCTCCAAATCGATCCACTAAGACGGGATTTTTGGAAATTCAAATGTTTGGGGGGTAAAAAAGGGTAAACACGGGAAAATACGGTAACTTTATATCTCCGAAACGTAAAGAGATACAAAAAAATGTAATGCTTATCGTTGTTCTTTAGAAAAATAAGCGGACAGGTGTCTGGTACTTTTTTGAAATTCGGCCCTTTTAGGGAGTAAACGGGTAAAACCTGAATTTTGGTACTTTTTTGACACTCCATCTATCTTTTGAACCCATAAATATAGAACCAAAGTTTATACCACATTCGAAACTTATCAAAAAAATACGAATACGAATTTGGTCCTTTTTCGAAATTCGAACATTTAAGGGGTGGAAATTGGAACTATTTTTGGTACTTATTTCACAAAACATTTTCCTCCATTCTTTGACATATTCGTACTAAATTATGGGCTCCCACTACAATTAAGAAATTTTTGATACTTAAATGGGGGGGAAAAATAGTACCAAAACAGGAAATACGGGAAATTTGATATTTTGTTACACTGGTATTTTTTTAATTATCGTTAATATTGGACCTAGAAACATAAAAGTCAAAATGTAATGTCCTGAGTGGATAAGAATCTATGAGGGAACTTTTTGGTACTTTTTTGTTCTTTAACTGGTACTTTTTGAATTTCCGTTAGTATTGGACCAAGAAACATTAAATTCAAGATGCAGTTTCCTGAGTGGATAAGAATCTATAAGGGGAAGTTTTAAGTACTTTTTTGTTCATTAACTGGTACTTTTTGAATATCCGTTATCATTGGACCTAGAAACATAAAATTCAAGATGCAAGGTCCTGAGTAAATGAGAAAATAAACTTTGGCATACAGATATGTCCACGAAGAAAAAGAAGACGCTAACGAAGTTGCGGGTTAAATGCTAGTAAGTATTTTATAAAAACACAAATAACGGTTATTTCGGAGTGTAAGATACATTTGGTCAAAAAACTGTCACGTATTGTTATCTTTTTGCATATAATGCTGGTAATTATATAAAATTTGGCAACTATAACTTTCATATGTCATGGCAAAATTTTCTTCTAGTTGGCCCAGAATTGACCACAGGTCCCGTATAAGCCCCCCCCTGAAATCAATTAATGTTAAAAAAAATCACATATACCCCTGCGGGAAATTTGTGTCAATTGGTCCCACAGCCTGGTCCTGGTGAAAAAAGAAGAAGTACAAAAAGAAATAGCTCATAACCAGTGAAAGTAAGAAAAACAAACAAATTTAAAAAGGAATAAATTACAGTACATTACAATACAATTAACCGGTGGTGTGACAGATTTTTTGGGACTTTCTAAACTTTGGCATTTGGATTTAATCTAGGACTTGTTTTATTGAAAACATACTACATTGTATTGAAATAAAACTACATTGTAGTAACCTTGCAGGGAATGCCAATAGTAAAACTGTAGTGAATATATAGTGACATTGTCAGAAGTACTACTGACAAAGTGTACCTCAGCCAATGTAATCTTCTTTTGATATTTAGCATTAGCTTGTCATTGAAAATCCACCAGTAGACTATAGCCCTACTTACTAGGAAGTTTTTTTAGATCACATGGTGACATTGGAATCAAAGATTTACAATGCAATAAAGAATAACTGTAAAACAATTCTGTACCTATTGACTGCTCAGCATAAAACAAAAACAAGCAATTGACGTCTTCGTTCATAATTTCCCTAGAAATTCACTAGAACTGTTGTCTGCAACGTAACTCTACTCGCCCAACAAAGCAAACTTGTCGATCTTTTATTTGGCGCAATTGTCGCTACAGAAAAGAGTGGTGACATAGAGATACACTGTTCTACGCTGACTACAGAGAACTGACACTAAACACGTTTATTGATAATAGATCTGAGACTGGTCAAATGGTGTCAATTTCCCCCCTCCCATGACAACCCCAGGTAAAAGTGATAGGTCTTATTCATATAAAGTGTTAGAACCAGAACCGGTCTCTACCACCAAAGACTTATCACGTGTCTACTTTGGTGTCAGTTCGATTCCCTCTAGGGACGAACATAAATGTATTTATCAATATAATATTTAACACAAAAACTTATATATAAATCTTAAAATAATAATATCATATTGTTTTGGCGGGATTACAAATGGGCTTGACGGACTAAATTTTCTTACTTGTTTCATGCCGGAGTTTCTAATATCTGCGAAGCTTTGTAGCTTTTTACATTCCGTGTATTATAGGCCTTAAGGTATGTTCAGACCTAACAAATATTTGACGATAAAATCAAAAAAATGTAAGCAATTTCTGTCAAATATTTAATAGGTGTGAACATAGCTGCAGAAATTTTGCAAATCTTTGGCTTTAAAAATTATAGGAATTTAATACATTTATTATATGAGATATTCTCCCAAATTTATTTATTAAATAAGTAAAATCAGCCATATTTTTGAAAAGTTGCAAACAAAACCTCTTATCCAGGAATATATATTTAATTTTTTTTTTGTTTCAGCATTATAGAAACAATAGTAATATGAACATGCTGTTTATATGACATATCAGTCAATTCGCCGATTACAATTTAAACCCTTCCATGAGATTGTTTGATTTCTTCAATTTTGTTTTAAGTTTCTGGTGTTTTAATAAATAAAACTGAAGAATTTTTCCATATCGTTGATTTCGCTGGTATGGTGTAGTTTTAAGCATGAAGATATGCTATAACGACTTAAGAGTTTTCCATTTATTATTGGCAGCATATAGTTAAGTATTATTTGCAGTCTCTTAAAGACTACTTGGAACAAAGTCAAGTTTTACTTGGCGTATGTTAATGTCAAGCTTGTAGACTAATTAAAAATGATTAATAACTCGTGACGTTAAAGAACCTTTGCATCTTATCATTTTATGGCCGTTTAAGCACCATTGTCTTTTAAATCAGATCGCTATTATCACCAGAGATGACATCCTTATAAAGATATTTATAGTATTGGGAATACTGTCAAATTGCTAATTACTTTTTAAGCTGAACTTTTTTTGTAGTATTTTGAATTGTTTTTGTTTTTTTTTTACAAGAACACACGCTTATATAAGTGACTTGTATTTACATTGCTCATAATGTTTTTCTGACTTTTGTTACATTTTGTTTTGACATTTTTTATAAAAAGTTTAAGTTTGTCAAATATTCAATTAAAAAAAAACTTAAATTACGGGTACATTTATAACAAAAGAAAAGAAAACGTATATAAATTATACATTACTAAAATAGCCGGTTTATTCGATATTCGAATAATGGTCATTTTAATCAATTCGACTTGGCAAAACTAAAAAAACCGGTTAAAACCGGTCGACTACTATTCGATCGATCTCCCTAGTAAATACCACAGAGTAGTTCAAAGGCTCACAATTTAATGCTTTGAGGTTTACTACCAAGTTCGGCAAAGTTTTTTTAATTGTGTATTAATTTTTTGGTTATAGCTTTCATTACAAATTAAATACTTTTGAATGTGTAACTAGAAAAAACATTAATATAAAACAATTTATGAAATGGTAACAGCTTTGATTGAAAACATCGAGCATATCCCAAAAAAAAGTAAACGTTACTACTACAATGGTCTTCAGCTAACTCACCCACGTACTTAGTTTTATCGCTTTACGAAAATAAAATGTTATATGGTTTTGACCAAAATCTCCCACTATGCATGTTAGTAAGCTGTTCTCTCACTGCTAAAACTTGTATGTATTTATACGTTTTATAATTTTTCTATTCATTTTCATTAAAGAGTAAATGAGAGATAACGTAGATCACCTAATCCGCTAATCGCCGATATTTCTTTTTAAGTATCGGTTTCGTATCTGAAAAAATGGTATCGATACTTCCCTAATTAAAATGAACCAATTTACCATTTTACCCTAAAACTTCATACAATTGGCAAATTGTTTTACATCTTATATCCCTTTTATGTTAAAAAGGTACAAAAAAAAAACTTTTGACAAAATTTCAGTTTTATCCATAAATTTCGAAAAACATAATTCACTTAAAAATTTAAAAACCTCCATTTAAAGCAACAATATGAAGGGCATTGATTCAAGTGTGGATTTTACATTAGAACACAGCTGCGATTATTCAAAAGCACAACTCTTAAGACATTTGCAAATCCTTAGAATCCGTTTCAAAATTCCACACACACACACACATACTCACACAAACATGTCATAAACGTTGAGGAAAATCATTCATCTGTATGATTAATGATAAAATATTTTTAGAAAATCATTGAGGGAAATTTTTATCCATTACAAAACAACAGCCCTTTTAATATTTTAAGCGTGTTATATAACTATATAAGCTGTTTACGCTAGTAGCTATTACCGTTCAGCTATAGGCTCAAAATAGCTTAATTTCTTTTTAAGTAAAAGTAAATAAAACTTAAAAGGAATTTCCTCTCTTTTATAAAACACTTTAATTGTCTTATAACAAATTCCTTAAGAAAGGTGCAGAAACTTTTACTAACACGATATTCTTTAACACAATTAATAATCATCAAAACTGAATTTAAATGCTACTGGTAAGAACTTAGACAAAAATTTTGTAAAAAAAATAAATACAAAAAATAAAGTGAAAACATTTGCAGCTGGTAAGTGATAATAAAAACGTTTATTTTTAACCCCTTTAACTTCTCTCTATTGACTAAAGCAAGACCATTGAAATTTAAACATGTCATTTATCATTTCCCAAAACTTTAGTTCTTTCTTTCTGTGTACTTTATTCCGTTTTGTGTGTGCTCGCTAGAGCACAAAAGTTTTAGTTTCAATAGGAATACGTTTTTCGTTTGAACTAGCGATAAAAAATGAATTGGTATTAGTTTGAAAAATTTCACTTTAAAAACCACATTACTTCAGGAAACACCTGTATACAGCTAAATGAATTTTTTTCAGATTTTATTTACCTTTTAAAACATCTTTATTTATTTCTGGTCTGAAACATCAGTTCTGTGTTTGAATTTTTTTTTTAATCAAAAAAATTTTTTTTTGTAGGCAGATGAAATTAAAATATTTATTTTTTTTCGAGTTTATTTACTGAATCTTCATATGTATATAAAAATATAAATTAACAATTATAAATCAACACATTCTTTACAGTCCTCGTTACTCATACGTTAACGTTGCGGTCGACTACAAAGTTTGGCAGTTACTAAAAATACGTAAATGTATTGAAATGTTTTAAAAGAAAACAGATAATTTATAAAAATGTATATAATTTTAGTGGTGCAGTGTAATAAAGTCATAGGCTTTAAAGCCACATGGCCAAATTTCTCATCACATTTAGGAGAATTTTATTATGATAGATTTACTAACCCGTTTAGCACCTTACAGAATTTCAATTATAGAACACCAGCATCATTCCCCACATGGCTTTTACCAAGCTATAGTTACACAAGGTAAACTTGTTGCTACAACAAGTACAACAAGACGAAAACAACAGGCCAAATTGTTTTTGTATTTTGAACCGAGACGTAAAAAAAGCAACACTTTGAATTAAAAATAAAAACACAAACTAAAAAAACAAACAGCAACTAGCCATAAGTATGTAAACAAACACAAACAACTTTAGTCGTTTGGATTCTAACTGGGGTAAACAGCTGACAAACATATGGGCCAACGAGTCTACCTTGAGTAAATATACCTTGGTTTTTTCTTTAAAAACTTAATGTACACATAAATCTGAAAATATATACTTAATGAGAACTCTTAAATTTTACTTTTAAAACGGGAAAATAATGTGTTTTCGTCTTCGTTTTGTTGTTTCTACATACAAGAAGCAAATCGTTGTTTAACTACATGTGAGGTATTGTTGTAGTATCTTCAACAAAATTTGATAAGTTATGTGAGATTTAAACGCCCACTTTGTAATTTGACTCTCAGAGTGGCACTATCAACGAAAAGTTCAGTCATTTTTTTAATTGTTTAATAATTTTATACGGCTACGTTTCTACCTTTTCAATAACGTTTTCGGTTTATTTCCTTTATAATAAACCTGTTGAGTTCTTTTCTTGCAACTTTAATAAAATAAAGAAAACACTTGAAATCATAACACTTAACCGTAATTTACAGCTTTTATTCACAATTCACTACCGTGATCACTTTAATGTTTATAATTTCAAATTGGCAAATTCTGAACTTAGAATAATTTTATTCCATCTTTTGCGATTCTATTTATACTCTAGCCCAGACGGGCAAATGACCATAAAACGTTCGAGCTATGACGTCTAGATGGCTCTAGAACGTAGAACCCCTAACGTTTATTTTGTTAATTAAACCTGTAAATCTATAGTTATTAATAATGTGCATTTACTATATTGCTTAATTGAGTTATTATGCATCATAAACTAAAGTATACTTTAAGCTGTTGCAATAAATTGAGTTATCTATAACGAAAACTCTAGTATTTACAGTGGGGTTGAAGTACAATTATTCACAACAATTTTAACAATACATCTGTACATTGATTTTTACACTAAAAGTGTGCATAACTAAGTAACAATTTAAACTTTTAAAATAACTATCAAATACTATATTACTAATAATTAAAGATAACTAATAAATTAAACTAATTCTTAACTTAAATTACTTTCCTTATTTCAAGAAATTCCGGGATTGACTTTCGAAAGAAATCCCATTTAGAATTGTTTTAAGTTCGTTTTAGTGTTTTTCGTACTTGAATATTTAAGTACGAATCGTAAAGTAACTTAATTTATCCCGAGTGTTTTTCTTTCTGTGTATTCAGTGTGCTTGAGTAGTTCTAACTGCCTTTTTTACAAAATAAAATAAAAATTGTCGCTTGGGAATTTATATTGAAATAACAATAAAAAAAACTCAAATTTATGTTTGTTTTGAAAGAAATTTTTTTTTTAGTTAGAAAAAAGGCAGTTAGTCATTTTGGTCCTGTCCGTCTGTCTGTTCATCTGGTAAAAACACGGTCACGTTAAAAAAAACTCAGCAGGAAATAACAATTTTGGTCTCTTAAACATGTTAGTTATCATTAGCCGATTGGGTTTGTAATCCAGCATAACGAGTTCAATAAGAGAAGAGTAAGTGACCCCCCTAAAAACTTTGATAGGTCTGTTACAAGCACAAGCGGTTCGGTCCATAATTTACAGTGAGCGTATACGAAAAGTTAAATTAATATACAAAAAGAATCCTTAACAATTTCCATGCTTTTAGTTTGCTATGTTATTGTGTTTTTTGATTGTTAAACTAGAAGTTATTTTTTTAAATTTGTTTACACTCATTTAATTTCTTAGAAAAAATTTTATATTTCTTTACTTAAATAAAATTCAGTTGCAGGCACATCATAATTAATTGGCACTATTTCACAGTTCTAATTTAATTTCGTTTATAAATATCGCACAGTAAATCATAAACAGCCACAAATTAAAATTTTTTATGTTCATAAAAAAGTACACAAATCATATCTCTAACTACCACGAAAATTTCGTTTGCGTCACTGGAACTTGAAAAAACCGTTTTGTCTGTTTTTATGTTAATCGTGCCGCATTTTGTTATTTTGCCTCTCCTGAACATTCTTGAATTTTGGGTTGTGGCAAATTTTTGGTTATACTATAACTATTCCTTGGTTTAAAAAACAATAATAAAATTTACGAAATTTATATTAAATATTTTATAAGTTTAATTAAGAATTTTTTTTTATGACCGACTGCAAAAATGTTTTTAATGATTTTACCAAATATTTATTAAACCACTTTTAAGCTGTTCGTTTGTCCCTTTAATGGTTTGTGGTGTTTTGTGTTCTAAACAAAAAGAATTTTTAACAGCTATAAAATTTATTAAAATTTTAATGGTATTTCTTTTTGTTTTAATCAAAACAAACCATAAATGGGAAATAGCCTTTATAACTCTTAGAAAGCAATTAAAAGGGAAACAACAACACAAAAATTAAAATAAGGTAAAATGGATTTAGTTGGTAGTTTAATATGATTTGTTTAGTTTAAAACAATTTTATTAGTTCGTAAAGCTTTTGTTAACATAAACATTTTCTTTAATTAGAAAAACTTTAAATAATATTATAAAAAGTTTGAAAAATATGAAATATAAGTTTAACTTCCATTGCTAATTCTACTGTGATTACATTAATTTTGAGAGCAGAATTTTATGTATTTATAATTTGAAAATATGTGCATAAAACATGTTTTTGAAAACTTTAAACATGCCTTTAAAATTTATATATAAATCGGCTAAGACAAAATAGTTAAGAACACTTTTCTATTCTGTTTGCCCAGCGACTAAAATAAAAAATAACCCATTTGAAAGGTACTTACAGCCAGAAGTGCACAACATATATTTTATTAAAATTTGTTTAATACTTTCAGAGATATAAAAGTTCAAATTTAAAACTAACTCATATGCAAAACACATAAATAAAAATTTTGTTTTTTCCAGTTATCAAATAATAAAAAAAAAAAAAAATAGGATGGTCGATAATTCGACATTTTCAAGAAACCGGGTTTCGAATATTTTGACTATACAAGTCTTCTATAAAAATCGGCACAGGAAAACCAGTTAAGAAAGATATGTTTCTATATTTTCTTCATATTAAAAAAAAATTATGGCCGAATTTCGACTATTTGGCAAACACTTGTATAATTAAATATGTGATTGGGTTTAAAAATAAGCTGGAAAAATGCATTCATATACGGAATGTATCTGCTTCGTTTTTTTTAATTTTGACTTGAATTCTTAAACAGTTAACATTTTTCTAATTTTTATAATGATGTATCAAAGCTGCATTTATCTCAAAACTATATTGTTATCGCATCGAAAGAAAGAAATAGGGCTTTTGTGGCAATTTTTCTTTATAAAAAAGTGCTGCAGAAAATAAATCTTCTCTTGACGAAGCTTATGGGGAGTGTAATTTCTTTTAGAAACCAATTTTTATACCCACACTACAATAGCGAGGTGTATGTAACACATACGAATATGGGTTCTAGGCCCACCTTTTAGTTAACCAATCGACTGAGATTGCTTGCCAAGTATAGGTCGCAATTTTAAAAATATTTTGAAAAAATTTCGTACATACGTTTCATAAGGATGAAGCCTATTGGAAATGGTGAGAATAGGTTCATAGTTTCACATGGCCTCAATACAATATTCTTTCCGGAACAGTCGCTATGCCCATAAACTATCATTATCTATCATATAATGTTGGTATTTAGATTAAATTTGGTCCAAAATTATATTGCAACAAAAATTGTCTTACCGATTTTTCTCAGGCTGTGTATCACTTTAATCTTTAACAAAAAACGACACTATCGATGACGATAACGACAACGGCAATAAAGCTGATTATATTGCAACAAAAATCGTCTTACCTATTTTTTTCAAATCGATCCATATTTGACCATAGTTCCAATACAAGTACCACTTCCGAAAATAGCCTTTCAACTCAAATTAATCCGAAGCTCGGATTTTCTTGAAACAAACACATAAAGATTGATTAAAGTACGGATTTTTAATCGCGAAATTTTGAGTGCGACTCGTAACTTAAGTAAGTAAAAAAAACTTAATTTATCCCAAGTGTTTTCCTTTCTGAGTAATTTCATAATATAATTTTGTTTTGGCAGCTCAATGACTGCCCGCAGGTCTCAAATAGGTTACACTCTGTTAGAATTTCGGTATAGGGTATCATATTTTCGGGTTTTCTTGTTTTTTGATTATGTCATTGGGATCTTGGAGATGTTTAATTTGATATCGAAATCGTACAGAATCAAAGCAGATGATCGCCAGAAATGTTACTACTATTTCCCATTTTATTTTACAGTTTCCAAACATTATTTGTTAAAAAAGTAATTTTCGGCAAAAACTGGGATTCAGATAAATATAAATAAATAAATAAAATAAAAAATAAAGTAAATATGCATAAAATTCCCACCCCTATTTTTAATTATTGCAATTTAAACTTTAAGAAAAAAATATGCACATATTCATTTTATGATGACATGAAAATGTCTATGTTCTTGAATCAGTTGCAAATGATTGCAATCCAACTCATACAATCATAATCCGTATAAATGTGTGATAAGATGTGTGTGTGGAAATAAAAAGCAACAACAAAAGTCATATATAAATTTTATAATGATGGCAGCCATGACTATGAAATGTTGACGATGATATAAATTATTGCATAATTTTGGGAGAAAAAAAAGGTTATACACTCCTACAACCACATTTTCAAAAAGTACAAAGTGTACATGTTTTACTCGGTATTTACATTTGAGTATGTTGTACTTATGAATGTGACAACTTAAATATGTATGACATGCAACGTCCAGTAAAAAATATTTTAAGTAAAAAATCATTAAAGTAAAGAACTAAAAGATGAAAATTGAAATACAATTTCATTAATAGGGATTATACAACATAAAAGATAAAGAAACTGAGGAAATAACACAGACAAACTTTTTTTTTCCATACAGACCAGCAAAACGGATTTTTAAAAAAAAAAATTACATTAATGTTAATGTTTTTTGTACGCGCATTAAGGGTACACATATGTGTAAGATAAAAATTTATATATATACTTTTGTATTTTTAAATATGTATGTTCATATTAATATGGTCCCAAATAAATTTTTATATTTAAATAAATTCTGGAAATACAAATTTATTAAAAAATATGGTCGCAAATATAATTAAATATTGTTATAAATTTACAGAAAAACAATTTTATGAAAAAAATATTAATTCAAAGTAATGCATTTTTAGAAACAAATCGTTTTTGATCCAGTTACCATTCTTATGTAGCTACTTAAAAAGGCCTCAAAGAAGGCATCGGCCCTTCCATATAAAATATAAAGCAGCATGTAAACTACTTGTTTATTACATCTGAGTTGTCAAATTTCACACTGCAAAATACAAACATGTCATTTGTTAATAGGAAAACTTCTAACTCCAGTAATATAAAAAGGGCTTTTGAAAAAGATTTGAATTGGTGCAGCTTATCCCTCCCCTACATAACTATTGTTAAATTGTTTTAGGATTCTATGCATAGTTTTAATAAATAAATATAATTTTCAAAATATACTAAAGCTCAATGATTACATTTCCTGGTGGGCTATCGTGTGTTCCAAAACTAGTTCGATTTTATATGGATTGTATCGTTTCTTTTAAAAATTCGTAGCAAATCTCGTTCGTTTCAAAATTAAATTTTTTTTTTTTTTTTTCTAAATTTCAGTTGGTTTACTTACATTTTTCAACTGTTGAGGTATAAATCAAGAATGACATAACACTTCCGAATAATAATAGTTGAACCAATTTGGTCCATTTAATCGGACGCCATACAGCGTTTTTTTCCCAAAAATTAAATAAAGTGTAACGAACGAGTTTTGCATCTCACCACTCAATATGTAAATAACTACATTGAAGCTTAATGCGGCACGTGTTAGAATTAAAATTACGATTTGAAATTTTTACAAAATCATTTTCTTGCTATAACTAACCATTTACAATATTAAAAATAGATTAAAGTCGAATGAGCACCATTCTCATATACACAGAGAATAAAGGATTAAACAGGCCGTGTACATCGAGAAGAAGGAGTACAGAGGGTTTCTGGAAGGCATCCGTACTTATTTTTCCCGCTGGTCTTATGTCTCTACGTTTGTACTTATTAAAATAACAATTATGTTTATATTAAAGTATTTGTAGTTAATGTTGAAGTGGTTAATATGTGCACGTATGTTTATTTTATGTTTATTTTATTAACAGTATGTTGCCACAAGAAAAAGGCTCTAGAAAGTTGATAGTTTAAAAGCAAAATTCAAAAGATAAAGCTCATGTTTTGCTTAACATCCCAGTTAATTCTTTACCTACAATATAATGTATTGAGTAATCAGAATAAAGTACTTACATTTCTACTGAAAGAACCAATGAATTTTACAAGGAATGATAAAATCAACGCATTTAAAAGTAAGTCATTATTTAGTCATACATCTGAAAAATAAGTAGTTAATGAAGAATGCTACCAAATAATGAGTGAAAGAAACTATTCGTTTTGAAGAATAAGCGTTATTTTTACTGGGTTGCATGTTATCAATCAAAATTGCTGGTTCTCCAAGTTACGTTCATAGGGCAGGGATCTATGGCCCCGTAGAAACTGTAATATTTCTGACTAAATATAATATTGGATTTATGCTCAAAAGTCCTGTTAAAGAAAATTTGATTATGTGAATGACTGACGTCATTTGATGTTTCACTTTTCCAGTCAAAAAATAAAAAAAAAAGTAAATCCAACCAAAATATTTAATGTATCTCCATGAAAAGGTATCATTAAAAGGCTAAAAAAAGAATAAGGGCTTTAAAAAAAAGTTATAAAATTAAATTAATGGAGAAGCATTACCTTCAAAAAGTGAGCAATTTTTTACGAATCTATCTTGTTTACTTGATTTTTTTTCCAACATAAGAACTTATTCTGTTGTGTATATTTATTATTAGACATTGACTGTTTATTATTATCATTATTTCTTAATGTTAATGACTTTTTTCTTGTTCTTGTTGCCATTGTGATTGTCTACTTGTTTATAATTACTTTATGTAGCATTCACTCACATTCAGTTTCTTTCATTCCTTCCTCCATTCATTCATTCATTTATCCATCCATTCGTTCAGTCATTTTATTATTGAATTTAAGGACTTTTTGTAACATGTCTTTGCCGTTGTTGTGTTTTTGTGTGTGTGTGTGTGTGTAGCTTTTGCTGTTTTGTTATGTTATGCTTTTGAGTTGTTGCTGTTGTAGTTGTTGTATTATAAATTAAACAACACTTTGTTATTTAAGATGTAATTTAATTGAATTTAACACGCATTAAAACGCAAACAATAATGAAACAAAAACAACTACAACAAACTGAAACATTTTATAAAAGTTTCTCTTTAACACAAAGTGAATAAAAAAAAAAAAACACAAACACAACATAAAAACATTCCGCAGACGTAGAGTAAGACAGACACTGTGTTTGTACATGGATTCGTTTCGTTGAAGAAAATTTAATATAAAATTACTTAAATAAATACAATAAACTACCGAAACAGGCAACAATAAACTGTAAGTAGATACATATGAGCCGTATAAATAAATAAAAGGCATCTGTTCTGAGTATTTTATAAGCCTACTTAAAATTTAATAACAACTTTTAAGTTGCACCGAGTAAATTGGAGGTGAAACTGCTTTAAGACATTAATAAAGATAATTGGATATTTATTACTAGATGACATGTCAATACTTAATTTTGTTTAATTAAATATTAGCAAAATATAAGAAAACATTGAAAAAAACATGGTTGAAATTTGGTTATAAGAAACCCCATATTATGTTCCCCGCTTTGGCCACAGTATTGCTACGAACAATAAAACTTTTTTAAAATGTTTGGCTTCCCAGAAACTTCAACATGCTCACATTGTCTTTATCAGGGTTTAAAAAACTGCAGTCGAAACCCAAAACTGTCGAACAAAAAAGTGGAAAAACTGCCATACCATCTTCTTCTTCTTCTTCATTTGCCATTGGCCAAAAGAAAATTGTTGATTTTTCTTCTGATTCTGCCATTCCAACTCAAAAACGAAGACTTGCAACCACATTTTCGTATTTTGGTCGAAAGTTTTTGGATTCGACTGCAGTTTTTTAAATCCTGCTTTTAATTTTTTTTGGTGAATGAAAGTATAATAAGTTTGTCATTCCGTATTCATCTCAGACCCCATAAGGTATATAAATTCTGGCTCCTTCTAAGTTTAGTTCGCCACGTTCGTCTGTCTGTAGGACGAGAGTGATGAATCCAAATGTGGCACCACCGCCACATAAATGGTGATATAATGAACGGATTGATAGAAGATTTTGCACAAATTCGTTCTTTATGATAAGAAATCATATTGTTAAATTTCGTGAAGATCAATCCATAATTTACCATAGCCCTTGTTCCAAAGGGCTTGAAATCACAGTGGAAAATGTCATTAAAATAGGTCCATAATTTACCATATACCCCATATTTTAAATGGCCAAAAATCATACAATGCAATTTCGTAATAATCGGTCCAAAATTTACCTAAGGTCTCATATTAAATAGCCCAGGGATTTGTGTACTATTTTTGAGTTGGCTTGACAGCGGCTGTTTACATTAAATGAGCCACCAGTAAAAGTAACAGTTTTTTTAGCCAACGAAAACAGATGAAGTGAAAGAAATGGCGGGTTTTCTTCTTTGACTTAATCGCTGAACCAGCCTTCTAAAAATCACTTTAAAACTTTTAACCACGGGTGACCAAAAATTCTTTTAAATTTACCAAAATCCTTAATTTTTGTCTGGTAAATTTATTCTTTAATGTCTCATACAAACATTTGAAACACAAAGAGAAATCATAACAAATAACTTATTTTAAAATACACCTCATTTAACAAAATTGTTGTTATGTCCATAACTGGCTATAGGTTTCAAAAAGATTGAACTACTCCTGAAAATCATTCTTTTTTTAATTGTCAGTGATATATTGTATTGTTTGGACTGGCCTTCAATACATTAAGATTTTTTTTTTATTTGACGAATAAAAAATTCTGATTAAAATCCTCTTCAATTAAATTGAAGAATATTTTTTGGGGTCCAGTTAAGTCCAATTTTCTTCAGCTCATATAAAACGAAGAAATTCATAAACTAATGCTAAATTGCTGCAAAAATCATTGAATCAAATATAATTCAACTGAAATACAATTTTCCAATACAACAAAAGAAAATTGATGAACAAAAAAAAAAAAATGAAAAACAAGAATAATTTATTTTGTTTTGGTTGCATGCACTAGTTATAGTTGATATGCCTGGGTGGAAATATAAACAATCAACAAACAAAATGAGCAGAATATACCCAGTAGTTTCCACAGCAACAAACGGCCACATTTCGCATTACACTATTTTACTGTTTTTTTCCATTAGTTACTAAAGATTTCGGCAACGGTAGAACAATCTCAACAAATAGTTGTGGTGAAGAATTTATTGCATCTTAAGAGTTTCTACAATTTAACCGCCTATTAATATGCAATACTTTTGACTAATTAATTTAAAATGTATTTAAATAATACTACATTTTAGTAACTGACACTAAACAGGTTCATTGAGAATAGATCTGAGATTGGTCAAATGGTGTCAATTGACCCCCTCCAATGACAACCCCATGTACAAGTGATAGGTATTTTTCATATAAAGTGTTAGAACCGGTCTCTACCACCAAAGACCTATCACGGGACTACTTTAGTGTCAGTTCGCTTCCCTCTAGGGGTATACATGCCATTAATTAAAACGTATAACATTTAATAAATATATATATATTCCTCTAACTCCCACTGGAACATAGAGCGCCAATAACAGCACTCTTCCATCTGAACCGGTTTTGAGCAAAAGACCCAAGTTCATTCAAAGATATACCCAGTTGGTTCATTTCGGATTGCGTTGAACGTCTCCATGTTGTGCGTCGGCTGCCGCTTTCTCTGCCATCAAAGGTCTAATTCTTTTTCATATGGCGTTTGTCATAGTAAAAGAAAACTTAAATAAATTTTGTATATTTAATATTAAAAATTTAAAACAAATTAAAAAAAAAAAATTTATAAAAGAAAGTAACCATAATGATTAATTTTTTTGAATTTTTCTAATACTATTTTCAATAGAAAACAAAAAAGAAATTTACGGCAGAATTGTTTGTAAAAAGAGCGTGTTTCCGACGTATGACCCAATTGTGTTCCCAGCATTAATGTGCTTTTATTTATAGGCCTGTATAAATTTATTTTTAAACGAAAGAATGACAAATGGTATGCGTTACTGTTCGTAGTGCAATTAAATAATCCTATGCGGGTACAAGAATTAAAAAAAAAATACACTCTAGACAGTACTAATTTCTTTTAAAGCCTTCCAATACAGTAAACAATTTCTGCCTATACTCGAACAATACTCTTCGAAAATTACTTCGTGCGGTCTGCGAGAACTTGTGTTGCTTACTTATCTGTATCGTATTACTCAAGAAATAAACATACAAAATATATTTTTTTATATTTGGGATATAAACTCAGGTGCTCCACTTAATATAAGTTTTAAAGTAAAGTCAAAAACGATTGCATATCGGCGGCTTAGAGTGCAAGCATGCTTAATCCATTTTTTACATTAGCTGAAATTTTGGCACTGTTTGAAAGATAAGGAGACGCCTCATCGATTACGAAAACCAATTAATGTTGAAAGAATTCCAACCAATTGTAGTGGATGGAGAATGTAGGAAAATATAAACTCACTGTTAATTGTTGTTGTTTTTGTTTAAGCTTTGATAGTGTTACAAGTAAAGCTGTTGCTTATAATTCTTATTCGCTTTACCGTTTATTTTTTTTTTTTGCGTAATTCTAAAATCTTTGGATGAAGTTTCCTGACGATCTGGCCTAAGCCACCAGTGAAATGCGCATAGGAATAGTATATTCCTTTAACAATAAATTTCAGTGGTTTTATCAAGAATAAAAATTATGAATTATGCACGACAAACAAAATCTTTTAAATAAAAAAAGAAAAATTTTGTATTTCCAAAAAAATTACTTTAATGAAAATCATTTACTTCAATTTGAGATTCTATAGATAATAATAATAATATTAATATACGTATAGGTTTGACTCTTAAGCTAGAAAAAGAAAACTTAAGAAGTTGTTGTCTGCCCTGTAAAATTTGATAGAAGCTACTTAGCAGGTTTACACTCTAAGGCGACGATATAGTTAAAGCTCTCAACCGAAAAACCTGAAGCTCGATAGAGTTTTATGACATCCAGCTATTAGCCAATAAAAAATGAAATAATTAAAAGACTGACAAAGGCGGCATGGTTGCCCTAAAAAATAATGACACTGTTAGGTTAGGTTTAATTGGTAGGCACAATCAAGCATATCTCACGGGGATTAAATAATAACTTCCCGTTGTGTTACCATGTTTCACCGTCTGTCAAAGGCCTTTTGATACCTGACTGTTGACTTATTCACCCAACCATCCAGGCAATTCAATGAAGAAATGTATCCTGGTCACATCAATGTCAGAGAGACAGGTTTACGTTCTTAGGCCAAACAGCTTGAGTGTTAAGCCTCTGAATGCCGGGTAATGACAGAGAAAATGTTCCGTTGACTATTGGCACTGTTGCACGTGCTGCTTTCCCGCCCAGAGCAGTTTTAAGCATGATAAATTGCTAGATCGTATGGACAACCGTTATTTTGGCCGTTTTTAAGTATTAAAAAAGCTTTTGTCTGCAGCATTTAAAATCCTTGTTTATTGCTACCTTCTGCATTACTTCTTGATTAGAATAACAGCGATGAACAGTAGTGCACAATATTTTTTTTTTAAATTTCTTTTTGTTTGGTACGGTAGTTGTGCCGTTTTATAGTTTTATTTACCTTAAGATTATAAATTAGCTATCATTATAAATATGCATGTAGAGCACTTTAAAATTAGGGATGAAAACTAATGGTACTGCTGGGCAATGTGTCTAGTTAAGTATAAGTGAATGTGAAAATTAAGTAAATCGACCACATGAGGTTTATACTTACAGATAATTTTTCCTTTTTATTTTTATTTTTGATTAATTCTATTTCTTTATTCTTTTCTATTTATTCATAAATACACATTGTTCAGAACAACTGTGATTAAATAAATATCTTAAAGTAAGTTGTTGATTGCCTTAGTAGCCACATCATAGAAAGACATTGTTGGAGAGCAACCAACAATATCTCATTAAAAGGAAACGAATATTTTTTGCAGGATATTTATTTATTTAAGATAAACAAAATCAAACAACTGACTTTATGTGCGTCATTGTTTTAAGGGTGTGGTATTTAGTGTGCGGAGAAATGGTGAAAGTAGTTGTTATAATTAATTGATATTATGTGGTAATTACCTTTAGATTAATTGATATTTATAGTGATAATAATGATGAAATGAACTCAATTCCTTTACATTATATTTATATTTATTTATGTATTAGTTTAACAATAAAAAAATACTCCAGAGAGTTGAGTATTATTGGAATACTTAAGGGAGATTGGGTGCTTATTGATAGTGGTTTGAGAAATATTAAGTAGCTGTTTTAATTATGTTCAATTAGAAATTAAGTGCTTATTTTTAAATTGCTGATATAAAGAGTAAAATAATTATAATATATGGCGCTTAATACATTCATTTAATGTACAAATGAAAAAAAATTAAATAAAGAAGATACAAATTGGGGTAGTGTAATTAAGATATATTTAATATAAAATTCACAAGTTTGAAATTGCAAATTAAAGTTTTCCCAAAAAAAAAAAAAAAAAACATTTTATTGGTAAAGTATTGAATAAATAATATATTGAAGTATTGATAGTTTAAAAATAAATAAACGTTGATTTTAAAACCCCAATAGAGCTAACGACAGGGCTAGCTGTCAAACGTACTGTCATTCTGCACTCACTTGACATTAATGATCAGTATACTCTGGCTTGTTGCACTGTGCTAGTTGCAGATTTTAGTAATCTGTGCCCATGTTCTGTAACTTCTGTGTCGAGAAACTTTTCGATTGCAATCTGAGAAATTAAACAAATATTCCATTAAGGTTGAGTCTTTTGCGGCTAACACGCACCAGTCATTGTTCGTGATATTCGTAATACACGTTCAGCAATACTGGCCGTCAAGAACAGCTGCGGTTGCAATATTCCCGAAATCATTTTCAAATATTTCATTAAATATTTTTTTGATTAAAATTTTATTTCTTGTTTTATGTTTTACAATTTAAAATTCTATTTGGTTTAAAAAACAAAAACACTCTTTAACTGTTACATGTTATTTACAATAATAAAGTTATTTTATCTGATCCTTTTTTTATTTCCTCTTACAGAAACCTTATTTAAATTATTTTTGTTGGAAAACACGTTAACAAATATTAAAAATTTTAAATATTTTTGTTCGCCAAAAATTGCTGGTTGCAGTAAATGCACGCAAGTGTAATTTTTACCTACGCAGCACAAACTAATTTTCGTACATTAATATGTTTAAAACTACCGAAACTTAAACAAAAAAAAATTAAAATGATTTATTCAGCAAGTTTTTAATTTTGCTGCTCCATGTTGCCACCATGAATAAGTAAAATACACAAAATGCTAATAAGTACTATTCATTTAGAAAAAAACTTTGTCGAAAGTAGTTTTTGTTCAAGTTGGTTAACCATAATGAAAAAATTCATTTTAATTTTAAACGCTTTGTTTGTCGTGCTTATTTCCCAATTTTTATTCTTGATAAAAACACGGAAATTTATTGTTGAAGGGATAAGCTATTTCTATGCGCATTTCCCTGGTTGCTTAGGCCAGATCGTCAGGAATCTTCATCCAAAGATTTTGGAAAAACTAAAGATATTAAATAAATAAAACTGTTAAGCGAATAAGAATTATAAGCAACAGCTTTACTTGTAACAATATCAAAATGTTTTAAATTAAAAATTTTGGTATTCCCAAAAAATTACTTTGACAAAAAATTATTTTAAAAAGTTTAACACAAAAACAACAACATTTGCAAATTAAGGCATAATGATTTTCAGGAATGTGAGCGTGTATACATATATGTAGGCACTATCGATTAACCTTAAAACAAAGTGTTAATCGATTAAATCAGAGTTTGTTGTTCTGAATTTTAGAGAAGTCAATGTCGTGATCATACGTTGACGTCTCGTGACTGAGTTTTCTTTAAAAAAATAATTTTTTTTGAAATAGAGTTTAAAGGTAATAAAACAATTAAAAAAGTTTGAACTTTTGTTTGGAAGTGCCATCTGAGAGTAAAATTACAAAGTGGGTGTTCTAATCTGATTAAAAGTTTGTCGCAGATACTATTTACAACAACAACACACAAGAAGTTAAAAAACCATTTCCTTGTCATGCGCACAACCAACAAAACAGAACAAGAAGAAATACATTCTTTTCATGTTTAGAAAGTAAAATTGAGAACTCTTACTTCTCACTTAGTTTATATTTTCAGTTATATATGTACATTAGATTTTTAAAGTAAAAACCATATTGGGAATGATGCTGATGTTTTATTATTGAAATTCTGTAAGTTGTAAGACGAGTAAGTAAATCAATCATAATAAAACTCTCCTTCTAATTTCATTTATGGTTTATTTCAAGTACAAATTTGGTATGGAACATGGATAAGTCAAGTATTTCGCGATTTATTCAAGAAAATTATTACTCATCGTACTATTAATAGAGCTCCGGAAGGATTTGAGTACGGAAGGATTGATTTTTATTTTGAGTGTATTTAGGACCCATTGGCAATCATGGGTGTGTTAAAACAAAACTAAGTAGCTAGCGCAAAAGTTATTGTCACCTTTTTTTATGTCAATACCAACATTTGTAAGAATGTTATAATAGTAAAAGCTATTTTCGGTAGTACTATTTGTATGGGAGATATGGTCAAATTTAAACCGATTCCAATAAAATAATGTAAGATAATAAAATGGTTTCAGTAAGAAGCTTGTATTAGACCAATGTGATACTATAGACTTTCAAAGGTCTTGGTCCTTGTTTCAGATAGTACCTATGAGTTGATTAATGATTAATGTTGATTAACCGCACTCGTGATTATAAAACACCCCACTTATTTTCTTCCATTGGCTACTCTAAAATGAATGAAAATGAGCTTGTGCAAAAGATTTAAAATATTAACAAATTATAAATGTATTTTTGTAACGGTTTTTATCTACCTACCAGTGGTAAAATCAAAATCAATTTTGATTCCAGTGCATAATAACTTGGGGTTTTCCCTAGCTATCTGCTTTAAAGTTGCCATCAGTTGTTAAACTTCCGAGTACCCAAAAAATGGAAAATGCATGGACGGATGGTTTTTGAAAGTGAGAAACAAAGCAGACACGGCAAATATCTGGAGATTGTGAAGAGAGCGGTGCGTTTTTAAGATGATTGAACGGCGGAAAATCACAGACTTTTTCGCATAATAACTTTAAGTTTGTTTTTCTTTTTTAAAAATCAAAAGTTTTTAAATCCAATGAACAATTAAAAAAATTAGAAGTCATTCGCATATGTGAACAATCTAGCAAAAGTGAACTGGCTTTGTTTTAATTAGTTCATATTATCGCGAGTGCACTGTATATGCTAAAATACATATTGGTTTATTGTTATTCTTAAATATGTTTATTAAATTGTAAATGTGTTTATGCATTCACCAAACACTATTTTAATATCATTACTACGGACCGGATTTTTATGCAGTTAAAATCGAGTTTTATGCGCATAAAACATACACTTAAAATAGAAAAAATTCGCTATAAATTGAAAAAATATTCCTAACACATTTTTTAATCATAAAAAAAAAACATTAAAATAACATAAAACCCCTAAAAATTCAGTCTCGTTAACGAAAATAAGATACACCAAAAAAGCAGAAATAAAAATATAGTAAAACACCAAATATAAAGTAAAACAATAATGCAAATTAAGTCACTTGTTAGATAGATATGTGAACCTTCATATAAAATTAATTAAGAACAATACCTATTTTCATATACATTAATTTTCCACTACGCTGTTTGCGTAAAAATTTATATTAAATATGCCAGCAGTTTGTGTTATCGTTTTGTGTCCTTCATATTTCTAAAAACTTTACCAAATTTGATACGAATTTGTTTACTTAAGTTCCCCTTAACTACATACATTCTATTTATGACATTATCAATTAATTTAATTTGCATTCTCAATGGATTTGATTTCTCTAATTTTACAATAGTCTCAGAGATAAATCCGTAATTTGAAGACTTAAAATAAATCCGAAATTTTATATTTTGTAAATTTGTTATTTTTTGTACTGCATTTCCATCGTTCCATCACATCCTTGAATTGTTCAAAATGTTCAGCATAATACACAACTGATTTCAACCACTTTCCCCGCATTGTTGTTAAAGGATACTTCTCCTAATATGCGACAAAACGCGATGTGCTTTGAAAAATATTTTTCCCCCAAAAATGCACCAAAAATATGCAATGTCAGCAATATATGCAAAAATATGCATTTAAAGCATAATATGCAAAAATATGCACTAACAAATCGATGCCATTTTATTTAAAGTTTCTTGATTCGAAAAGATATTCAGTTTATGCTTTTTTTTTTTTTTTTTTTAGCGATAAACCAACACTCAGGGGATGCCCCCTATATATGCAGTGCATTGTGTTGATCAGGAAAATAAGGCTTGGGAAGGAGGAAAGAGGGAATAGTGTTTGTGGACATTTGACTTGAATCTTAATAAATTATAAGTACCGGGGAAGACCTCTGCGGGAAGTTTATTCCACATACGGATAGTTCGACTGAAAAACGAATTTTCTCTATAATGCGTTGTGCGAAACACAGGACAATCGACTACAAACGGATGTGATCCACTGGATGAGCGAGTATTACGATGAAATACTCGGGCGGATGGAATAAGTTCACTTATCTCAGTGGAACACCTCCCATGGTAATATCGATAGAAAAGTGTCACACAACCCACATTCCGACGATGCTCCAATGAGTCAATAGAGTTGGATGCCCTACTGTCATTGATTGATCTCAGACTGACGACAACAAATATGCATTTGCATAAAAATCCGGGCCTTGATCATTACAAACACTTGGTACTTTTTCTGTACAGAATTCACCATTTGAACATTTTTAATTCCCATCACTTTTTGTGTTGTTTTTATCTTTACTAAAAGCATTTTTCTTTATGGATGTAGAGAGCAAACGACACATTTTTAAACGTTTTATAAGTCATGAACGTGCTTACAGTACCGTACATTATGGTACGGTACATTACTTGTACAGCCAAGTTTGCCTAACTCAGCTTTTTATACATTAATTTAAAGATATAAATTCCTGATAAAATAAATATGTTCATCAAGACAAGTAATTTGCTTAAAGGACATATTTTTAATTATTAGGACTTCTTTCCATTTTTACGACTTAAACGCCACACGTTGACAAATGCCATAAAACAAGGAACGGCTTTTAAGTAAATTACAATAAAATTGAAATTATTTTTTAGCTCTAACATTTGAAAGCATCATTTAAACATAATTATAGATAAAAATGTTGCAAGATATCACTTTATTTAATGTGCATAGCAACAGCACTGCACTGCAACATTGAATTTGTATGGAGAAAGGAAAAATTAAAAAAAAAAAAAACATTTTATTACAAAATTTCAGACAATAATAAAATGATCATTATTTCAACATAAAACTGTTGTCATAAAAGTTAAATAAGTTGTAAAATAAAAAGGCTGCAATGAATAATGACTAATATTATTGTAATATAAAAACTGAATAAAATATGAAAAAGGTAAAAAGAATGATAAACAGTAAGATGAAAATGAAATTTAATCATAAAACTTTTTTACATTTACAAGACACTCTTAACGCAGATGAAAGTTTATAGCAAAAAAGTATCTCAATTACTGCGATATTGCAAAAATAAAACAGTCAGCATTTCAAATTATATGTATTATTTTTTTTTCTGTTGTAGAATATTATTACACTCATTTATATATTTACGAAAACAGGTGTCATAACTTAAAATAGCACCATCATTTGCCAAAAAAAAGAAACAACTCTCAAAAAAAAAAAAAAAAAAACAGACAATCATCATAACAATCCAAAGTTCTCAGCAAAAATTTGATTGTGTTTTGAAAGTGTGTTTGAAAAAGGGGATATGAAATTGCAAAACAAGCAGCCCGGAGCAGGAAGTTAATTCTCTGGTGGTTGTAAACCAGACAGGAGTAAGCTGGAATAAACTGAAACGAAAGACAAATGTAAACAGTGTAATAAAACAATACTTTAACGTGCTTGGAAAGTGTTGTGATTAACAGGCATGGAAAATTGGGTAGTACTTTTTTTCAGGGTTTTTATGGTCTTCTATGAAATTAAAAGCATATAAGTTTGTTGTTCCGTTTTTAGTTTTTGCAATACTAACAAAGGATGCCACAAAGTATATATAAATTCATGGTCCTTATAAGATTAAGAGTAAACTAAGCGATGTCAGTCTGTTAGTGTGATTTTTGAAATGGGGTTTTCAAAGATCCTAGATACGGTACACAACAGTGCTATTTATTTCTATCAAAAATGCACTGTGGGCCGAATTAACAATGGTCGTTGTTGTCTGTGTTTAACTAAAAGAGATACCAACAAATTTAATTATTAGGACATGTGTCTGATACTTTTTTGAATTTCGGCCCTTTTGGGGAGTAAATGGGTTAACGATGTATTTTGGAAATTTTTTGTTACCCCATCTGTTTTAGAAACGAGTCCAACCCGGCCATATAATACCCTACACCACAGTAAAGAAAAACTTTTTTTTACTAGTGTACGCTATTTGGCATCCATGGGCAATTATGGGCACGTCTTTACAAAATTATATTATGAAGTTAAGAGTCGTTTAAAAGATCTTTGTGCCGAATATTATATAGATATCTTGATCTAATTGCGATTTTAGGAAGTGGGTTTATATGGGACCGATGGTTAATATTGAACCTACCAGGTTAATATTTTGTCATGAGCTATAGTAAAAGCTATTTGCGAATTTTTATGTTACTACCAAAATTTATAAGGAAGTTGTAGCATTAAAAGCTATTTTCGAGAGAAGTATTTGTATGGGAGCTAAAAGTAAATATGGACCGATAGCAATAAAATTTAGTAAGAAGATTTTGATTGTAATAAAATAATTTTGAAACAAATTTAATCTAAATACTAACATAATAAAAGCTTTTATGGGCTCAAAGACCCTAATCCGGAGAGAAGCTTGTATGTTTGGGACTATGTGATATTATGAAGCGCTTTGTTCCATTTTCAACAGGCTTGGTCCTTGTGCCAATTTGAACTTATGTAACATATTTTATTAAATTATTTCCAAAATTGCGACCTGTTTTTTGCGCATAAGATAGCCGATTGGCTGTGTGAGTGTATTGAGTTTTCGAGCTTTTACTTGCATGTGGAAACTTGGGGTAAATGTAGAAAATGTTTTCATACAACATACAACAAAATATAAGTAACCCTACAAGAAATGCATAACCAAAACTAAAAAACAAATTTTTTTTACTAAATGATTTGACATTATTTGTTCTACTCTAACATGTATATTAGTTAGAGATTGCATATTAAAGTAGAGAGCTAAAAATATGTCTTGAAGAAAAACTGGCACTGCCAATCAGCGGTAATCAGAATACTAGTGGTAAACCATAGATGGGGGTAGTGCACTCATTTTGCAGTTTCATTTTCTTGATGATGAGTGATGAATTGAATGAATTTGAAGCCTCAATAAACATGAGGGATAGTGATGTTAAAAAACTTTGCACTCCAAAAAAAAAATAGTTTGATTTAAAAAAAAGCAATCATCAGTTTATTGCAACTTTTTTTTCTTTACTCATTTGAGTGCAACTAAAATTGTTGCACTAAATTTAAAATCAAAAACATGTTTTTTCATGATTAAAGCCAATAATTATACCGTTATTGACAAACTTTAACTTTGTTGAATGTTCTTTGCATATGCATATCCTCCAAAAAAAAATCAAAAACCACACAAATACAAAGTAACATTTTTTAAATTTTAGTGATACAATATTTGTATGCAGCTTTTTTGATTGCAAGTCCAAATTTTGCACTATTTGAATAGAGTGCAGATTTTTGCATTCAATCTGCGTTTAGTGATAGTGAGTAATTAATTGCCCAATAATTTCTTTGTCTTTACCAAAAGAAGCAATTCCATCCCAATCTTCAGAGCTTGATTTTAAGAACTCTTGATCTATAAGGAATCTTTCGAAAAAGTTTTGTTTCCATGGACACAAATTGTTCCATTCCATTGTCTATGATGGTTGAAATATTTTGATTAGTCCCAATTTCTACAATGCAAGTCTTATTGATAAACTTATCACATTTTCTTCTTTGAATCAGCCTCGGCGTTTTCACGAGTCAAGTCTTATTATTTATCTGTTATTCCATTTGTATGAATGTATATGTGCGTTTTAAAATATCGTTTAAAACATATTTCTTATTAAAATGTACTTAAATTCAAATTCGTGTTGAATATTTAAAAAATTGTTTAATTTAAAATTAAAGTTGTGTAAAATGTACTTTTAATTATAAATTTCTTTTGTTTTGTTAAATAGCAAATATTTAAAAAAATTCACGCACAAAAAATCACACACGCTACGAAATTAACTTTGTACAACGAAGTTAAATATGAAAGATAATTGTCAAAATAGACCTGCTGAAAATTACGAATGAGAAAACAAAACGCATATGAAGAGTACAGCAAGCTGAGTACTCGTTTCTTTTCCCCTCGTCACTCTCGCCAACAAAGTAGCAAGCTGATCAATAAGACTTGCATTGTGGAAATTGGGACTTAGCAATAATGGGTCGCTTTATATTTTGATCAACGTCACCAACATTCTTAAGGGCTTCAACCATTTTTGCTTTAGTGCTGTTCGGTACTCTTGAATCAAAAAATGCTAGGGCAACGGTGAATTTTTTTACATTCCTTGTTTAAGTTAGTATATTTACATGAAAATCTAAAGAACACTGTTTGTGAAGCAAATGGGCATTTTATGGACATGTTAATATAAAGTAAAGGGCTTTTTTTTCGATAATTTGTAGTTTATTTTCTAAATATACGATTTACAGAAAAGTCGTTTAGAGCTATGTTGTTACTAACATCACGGACAATAACTTTTTGAAGTAATTATTTTTAATAAAATTAATATTTTTTAAATTATGAGACATAAATAAAAAAAAAAAATTTCAAACATTGGAGGGCGTGGCGACATGTCTTAATCTAAACTGATTCGTCTGAATTTTTTTTTAGGATAGTTTTTCCATAATACCAATCGATTTGGGATACGAGAGTATGAAAAAATCGGGAAAAAAATTTTTCGATATAGCTAATAACCACCCTAATGTGCACGAAAGAAAGGCAGACGCTAACGGAGTAGCGGTTAAATGCTAGTAAAAAATGTTTAAAAAAACTTGAGTTCTACCCAAATTCTCTAAGTTGTTTGAGATAGTGGCCACACTCGCCTCAGAAGAAGGGCGCAAAAAACCTTAATATGTATGGGAACAGAAACCATAATGGGAAAAAGTTTCGTCCAGGATTGGCAGGATATAAACTAAAGAACTAGAAAATGATTTAATTACTTAATAATATTAATGCGATGTGAGCAAAAACTCATAATTGTTTCAAAGTTTTACACACAAAACTTCATTTTTAAAAGTCACTATAAAATAGATGTAGTTTTTTGTTTTACTTTAGCATTAAGTTTGCTGCACAAGAAAATGGAGTATCATAAAATACTCCATCATTCTTCTACACATGGAAGAATCACAGTGTATGAAAAATTTAAAAACAAAACAAAGATTGTATTGCAATCCAGTTTTTGTCTTGTTGTTTTTGTTACTTTTAATTTTGCTATGATCCTGCTGACAGACAGTTAACGAGTATAAGTGTATGAGTGTTTTTTTCCTCTTTCCTATTGTTTGTTTATTGTCAGTTTGTTATTTTATGCTCGTTACTAAAAAGGCAAATGAGAAAGTTACATTTTAACGTAAATAAAGGAAAAGTAAGTAGAGACAATTTTACATTAGAGCATTAAACTTTGTAGAAATGTAGGGAAAGTTGTTGTAAAGGGATTTGTTTTTAAAACAATCCCCCTAAAACAATGACACAATTGTCAAAAGTATGAATACATTAGTTACTTACACATGCATTTGTACATATTTGCATGCAGGTATTTCAAGTTACTTTTTAGTTAATGTTTGTTTTACGTTTAATGAGGGCAGGTTAAAAGTCAAATTTAAAATTAAAAATATTTTGTTTTTGCTTTCTTACTTTTACATTGAAAATGAAGTAGTTAAAAGTTGAAATTATAAAGTTTTTTCAGTAAAGTTATTTTAGTATTAAAAAATATGTAATAATTTGTTACTTTTTATATGGGGTTTGTTATAGATTTTTAATTAAACATTTTATCATGCACTTTTATGTGTTATTTTTATACATACAAAATTTTATGGTAATTTAATATTTAACTAAAGTTTTGTAATTTTTTTACAATATAAATTTGAATTGTGAAATAAAAGAAGTTTGGCTTAAAAATTGCAGTTAAAAATATGGAGAAAAAATGTTTGCTTTTACCAGCGTTGCCAAATGTGCATAATTATCGATTATATGCGGCTTTTGAAGTGAAAAACAAAACTTGCAGATTTTTACTGAAAAATAATCAGATTTTTTAAATCACTGCAGTTTTTCCATATTTTTTTCAGATAATACAAAGGGCGTGTGTGAAATGGTAGCAAAGTTTTTTGATAAAAATATATTTTCCTGTGGGGAAAATATTTCATGTTTCTGCTTTGTGAAATGATATTTGTTTTGACAATATGTATAAAATTTTGACGTTTGTAAATAATACAAATACAAAACCACTTTAAAATTTTTAGAAACAATTTCCACGAACCCAGGTGAAACTACTACGTTGCACAGTAGAAAATATGAGGTGTTTGCAACTCATAATTGATTTTTGCAAATGTCTGAAATTAACCATAAAACATATTCTAGCGTAAAGCTAAGATGTCAAGCAATAACTATTTGCAGGAATTATAGTAATTATGTCAACAGAAGTATTCGAAAATGGCGACAGAACACACTATTTTCGACTTTAATGATTTGGGAAGATAAAATTATACCATATCCAAGGCCGCAATTTTAATGTCTATAATTATTTTTTTTAGGATTGTTATGCATTGTTATGGATATCTTGTCCAGATTCTATTTTTGTTATAAGTTTTGTATATCTTGTTATCAGAATTAGAAATTTATTCATATCAAATAAATAGAGTTTTTTGGCTGTCCTACGCAACTTTGACTTAACTGTTGGCGCCGTTTGCCGCCGATCTAGTTTTAACTAAATTAAACTTTAACTTACTCTCTTAAATATACATCATCTAGCTGCCTTTTCGTGCCTTTAAACAAATTGCCAGAAAAAATGCTAAGCAAATCAGAAATTAAAAATTTAAAGTTAGCTGAAGGCAAACAGAACTGTTAAGGTGTTTCTTGAAAGAACTGAAGATTGTTTAAATACAAAACGTTTTGTTACTTTGCTAGCAACAGTTATTCCTTATACTCTTTACAAAAACGAGGCAGACCATGCAGCTCTTATCAGACAACGTCGAAATTAGCAACAAAACGTAAAAACACTTCCTTATGTAAGGACAATTGAGTATATAAATTTCATGATGTGTGTACCCAATTACTGCTGTCAATTGAGAAAGTAGATGAAGCAAAAATGATTGAACTATTGAGGCCTTTTTCAAAAACCAAAAAGAAGGAGGTTCTAAAAACTCTAAAAGAGTCTAAAGTTACTCAAGCATTTGATGAATTGATTTAAATTTAACAAAAGTTCAATACATGCATTTAAGAAATCTTTTTTAGGAAAGAAAATTACCTGTATTTCCACCATATATAAAATCCAGCAAGCAAAACAAAGCTGCTATTCACCTCCAGCATCAATAGAAATTACAGATACGTATGCTAAAGTAAAATCTTTACAAGATCTGCTTGATCACACAACATCCAGCATTGTAATGATAGAGTGTGTGGAAATTAAAAATATTCGAAGGTTAACTCTGTACTGTTGGAGTGTGATGGCTTGTAAGGATAAAGTGAATATAAACATTTTTACAATTGAATTAACATAGGAAAAATGGGAGAAGGGAGAAAACTCCATTGTAATTTTTATTAATAATTGGGCTGATAAGTTTTTATGATTATCAAAAAAATTGTTTCGATTACAAATTTTTTTTTTTTTTTTTGGTCAAAATAAAATTTCTTGGAACCTTTTTAATGAAATTAATATTTGCCTTATGTTATATTTGCTTGTTAGTTTATTTTATCCCTATAGACTCCTAAACTACTAAGCGGATTTTTCTTAAAAGTAATTTCCAGATTACCCGGCGTTTAACATAGACGATAAATATTTATTTGTAAATTTTCAAATGGGCATGGTAACTCTCATACAAAAACAGCAACATGAACAACAACAAGTGGTGAAAAAACCCACCAAAGCTTGCCAGCCGAAAAATTTTAAACGGCACTACAATAAGCACGCAATAATCAAAGCAACGGCCAAACCATACCAAACAAAAACAAACCACTGTGCGTTCATATATTTACAGAGGGGTGAAAATAAGAGTTTTCAAATTTGAAACAAAGATGATTATGCCTGCCAAATTAGGAAACTGGAAACCTTATGACTAACGTATACTTTTCGAAAAAAAAACAATCAATGAAAAAATGGCGAAATACCATAAATAAAGCGAAAAATCGAATTTTTCAAATTTCAGGGTAGGATACCTCGGAGAAGGAACACGATATCAAAAAGGTTAAACATTTATTGTACAGGCGTTATGTCATAAAATAAAGATTAACTCGTTCAGTTATGACGTCTTAAAAATGGCGAAAAACCAGGGTTTTTTAAACCTTAAACGAATGTGATGGACAAGTTCAGATTCGGATTCAGCATAACTCAAAACTTTAGAAAAATAGTATCTGGTCCGTGGGTTACAATTTTTTGGTCTGAGCCATCAGTACAAAATGTACCTCAAAAAGCGCGATGAACTGGAAAAGTGAGCGTAGAACCTTGCCTACAAGAACAATACAGTTGTCTTAATATATGGAGAAGTATCCTTGTTTGGTAAAAATTGATTTATTACATATCACAACAAAATTGAGATTTTTTTAATTTTCTGAATTAAGCATTTTTATCTGATGATGGCAAAGGTTTCATTAGGTTTTCCCTACCAGCTCTAGTTCACAGAAAAAATTATTTTTCGAATTCAAACAAAAAATTTGTAGAATCAAAACATTTTTTGTCTGAAATCGGTCCTACAAACAAATTCGCATATTCAAACAATTTATTTGCATTTTGTTTACTGAAAAAACACTGATTTTTTCAAACAAATAATTTACAGAATCAAACAAAAAGTTTACTGAAATTCATATAAATTTCAAACAAATAATTTTGCTGAATCAAACAAACATTTTTGCACAAGCAATGACGCGCACCCAAGCTATCACTGAAGGAGAAGAAGAAGGCAGAAAGCAGAGCGGCGGATGGCTTTGAGGCACATTTTTGTTGGAATTTTTTTTGAACAACGTCTTGTTTATACACATAATGATTTTCTTCTTTACTCACTGTTGCTGTATCCTTTCCTTGGCTAAAGAAGGAGACATGTAACCAAAAATGGCAGCAGACCGACTCGATATGCTTTCGTCATTGTTCAATTTTTGTAGTTGATGTATTTAACTAAACAGTTTTAAAAAATTGAATGCGGGATTATGTTAGCCATTCTTTTTTTATCAACTTTGAAACCAACCAAAAATTTATTTTGTTTCTTATAATTTTGTTGTTGTTTCTGTTGTTTAAAAGAGTTAAACGTTTTTTTTACCTGCTATTGTTTGTTTTTTTACTACAAACCTCGTCACGCTATTTTATCATTTTTCTTCTTGTTGCACTTTTTTAAAGCATCCGAAAATAGACTGTTTGTGTTTTGTGTTGTTGTTCTTATATTTCACATAAAGAAGTGTTGCTTACGATCAAATAAAAAAATCCAAAAAACAACAAAATTAAAGAGCGTTAAATATTTCATACAAAATAATTAAAACTTGAAACCAATAGCGCGTATATTATATTTTTGAATAGTTGTCAACATTTTTGTTGGTTAAATAAATATCAAACAAAAATATTTACTGAATCAGTAAATAATTTGTAGAAATTAAAAAAAATTTCAAACAAGCGTTTGTTTGAAAATAATTCGGCAATAATTTTTTCTGTGTTCCTACAGTTTCTGTTCTTAAAATCGTTAACGTAAAATGAAAAGCAAAATTAAATTTCTAGTTTGTTTCAAGAGAAATTTATGCGTTCTAAAAAATAAAATTATTTTGAAATCAAAAGCAAACAGCCGCGTTAAATAAATAAAACACAAGTTTTAAAAAAGTGGAATGCCATGTTTTCAAAACCTGACAAACGCTTCAACGCTTTTTGTTATTTTCCAACATTTTGTTTCTTTTAAGTGATTTAGCGATTTCAAATAAATTTTAGGGTTTGTTTCCATGTTTGAAATTTTTTGTGGATTTTAGTTATGTTCGCGATAGAACCGATTTTATCCTGTAAGTTTTCTGGTTCTTAACAGCTTTGACAATTTTTAAATAAATATTAGACTTTGCTATCATGCCACTGCTATTACATTTGCCATTCCTGATATGTTAAAAGTCAATTTTATAGCTTGTTTAAAATATAAAAAATTTTCGCGAATTTTCGCACTATTCGCTTTGCTTTGTTGCTCTTTGAGACAATCGTCGTCCCTATTAAAATAGCGCAACAATTAAACCAAAGTCACCTTTATCAAGGTTACCACCAACACCGTAAATATGTACGGGGCGAAAAGTTCCAATGCCTTATGCCATTAGCAAGTGTGAATTTATAAGAAAAAGACATGCTTCCCTTTTAAACAAAATGTCACATTATCAAAAAGTAATTTCAATTTTTGGGAATACAACAATTTAGCACGAATAACAAAATCTTTTGAAAATTTAAATTTTATATTCCCAAAAATTGAAATTACTTTTTGATAATAAACAGGCAGGTGCACGGCCTAAAAAACACTTAATTGACAACATCTTTTGTAAGTTGTTGTTGTTTTTTATTTTGTTTTTCTTAACCTACTTACAACTACAATTAATGTTGAGAGAATTTCAACTAATTGTAGCGGGGAATGTAAGACGAGATGAACGCACAGTTTATTGTTGATGTTGTTTTGTTTAAGCTTTGATATTATTACAAGTAGAACTGTTGCTATAAGTCTTATACGTTTAACATTTTTACTTGGTTTAATATCTTTAGTTTTTCTAAGATCTTTATGGATGAAGTTTCCTGATGATCTGGCCTAAGCAACCAGTGAAATGCGCATAGGAATAGCTTATCCCATCAACAATAAATTTCAAGTGTTTTTATCAATAATAAAAACTGGGAATTTAGCACGAATAACAAAATCTTTTGAAATTTAAAATGTCACATTTTTTGTAGAAAAAAACACCATTACTTTATCCTAAGAACATGCAATTTATCCCATTTATCCAATTTATTTCAACCATTGGCTATACTCTCTGAAAACTCTTAAATTCGCCTAAAATCGTAACGTTGTTGTAGCCAAATTTGGTCTGTCATAGTTATAGAATATATATGCCCTCAACAAATTTCATGACGATCAGTCTATAATTTATCATAGATATCATACAAAGGGAACTTATGGAATAGAGTTAATTTCAATTTAAACTGCGCTGAATTATAATTGAAGCACAACTGCGAATTACATTGTTTAAACATCATCGTTAAAATTATGCACCTTAACCTCTTCGAAATGCGATACAAAGAGACAGTAAGTGAAAGAACGTTGTAAGTTACTAAAAAGAATTATACAAACTGATCGTTTTGCAACGTGGAATAAAAGCCTCTTGCGTAGCGGAAAACGTTTTAATTGACATCGCGATTGTGGATATGAAACGTTTTTCCACTAAAAAAAAGGTGTAAACTGTAAATTTGCATATTGTTTTAATTTCAAATTTGTTAATATGTTAAAAACAAGTTTTTACTATCATTAATTTTGATAATTTAAGAAAAGGTAATCCGGCCTTTTAAAAACGTTCTTTTGCTCTCCTGAAAAATAATTATTTTTTTTTCACTTGCAACGTTATGTGCGGCTGTGCTTCAATTGTATAAGGTCAGCTCTTATAAAGATTGGTTAATAATTTTTAGATCCTGTTGTGTTTGAAATCTTGGTGGAGGGGTTTAAAGTATCATCAAAGCCAAATACATTACTTTTACTTGTTTATTAACAAATTTTGCCTAAAAAAACTATAATTTCTATTAATTATACCCACACCGCAATATTGGAGACCCAGTAAAAATTGTAATCATTTTGCGAAGCACTAATGGTAAATTTAAAAAAATAAGCGCACAATTATGCGCTACGCAATAAGACATACAAAAATGTAGTAAAGTAAGTGAAAGAACTCTCAAAAACTTTTATAAAAAAAATAACATTTCAAGTGCTATGGCATTCCCTTTCCACGAAGCAGGTTTGTAAGGGAGAGTACTAAAAAATAACTGTATCAAAACATTCAGTGTTTAAGGTCGATCGTTACATGCAACAATTTGTATATGCGCTGAATAATGCGCTTTATGTGTCAAAAATGTATTGCTTCAAAGTGGGAACTCGCCATATAAAATTCATGTCTTCCGTCAGCGCAATGGTAAGCGAAACGTTTATGTTGCTCCCTTACAAACCTGCTTCGTTGGAAGCTCCATTTTTTATTGGAGAAATGCTCCATAATCTCATATAGCCCCCATTAAAACTGCTTGCCGGAGTAGGGACTTTATGCCCACTATCAAACCAATTTTAATGAAATTAAAAACGTTGATAGATCCATATTTATATGGACAGAAACTATAAAACCGATTTTAATAAAATTTAAAACAAAAGTGTGGTTAAATTTTAAGGGCCGATGTTGATTTTGAATAAAACAAAAATTATTTAGGAAATTATTGTCATTTCTTTTTATTATGATACTTTTGGTATGGTTCAATTATGCATGGAACAAAATATCTGCCAAATGGCCGCCGCGACTTCGGGGGTACACCTCCATCCGATGGTCTAAATGTTCGATGACGCTGACGCATAATTGATATTCTATGCCGTTAATGTACCGAATGTTCTCATCCTTTAGCTCTTGAATTAATGCTGGCTGATCGACGTACACCATTTCTTTTAAATAACCCCAAAGAAAAAAGTCCAACGGTGCCAAATCCCATGATCTTGGCGGCCAATTTACATCGCCACCACGTGCGATAACACGGTCATTGAATTTTTCGCGCAAAAGTGCCATTGTTTTGTTAGCTGTATGGCACCGTCCCGTTCATGTCCATATTTTCCAATTCGGGCAATAAGAAGTTCGTTACCATTTTACGATAGCGATATACTTTCTTACTTATTTTAAATTGTGTTTAAAAGGAACGTTTTAAAATTTTCAAAATAAATTTTATTTCTATAAAGAAAAAAAGTGTGTAAATAATTTGTCTTTATTTAAAAAAAATATCAAAAAGTAAACAAACTTAAAGCTCTTAAATAAATGAGGAAAGTAGGTTTATGATTTTAATGAATTTTTAAAAATGTGTTTTAAGTGTCTGATTCATAAATATATTATTAATGAATAAATTTAAGCTGAAATAAATATAAAACATGCTTACACATATGCATAAGTAAATGAGTAAAATATGCATAATACACAGGGCAAGTTTTTTTTAAGAAAAATATATGCACACAAAAAATTAGTTCAAAAATATTAAAAAAAAAGAAAAAAAATAATAATAACAACAATAAATATAAGGGCGGAATTATTTCTTTTACTAAAGCCTAAAGTACATCCGTATTAATTCCCTATCGTTCTATAGAGCCGCTTAGTTAAAAAAGTCATATTTGAAAAAAGACCTTTAAACTTATTTTTCAAGCAAATTGCCTGACAAATTTGCCCTAATAATAAATAATAAAGTAACTTGTTTTTGTATAAACAACATTACCAACAACATGCTGAATTATGCCAACAAAGTTTCAGCATTAAATTTAAGTCAATTTATTTTATTAGAGAACCAAGAAGCAAGAACACATGTTGCATTTTCTTAGAATTATTATTTATTGTTAAATTTTATATGACTTATGGGTATAATTCTGGATTTAACGAGTGAAATGCTGTAAAAGGAAAATTCTATTGTATTCCTGCATTGCTGTAAAAAGAAATAAAAAGAGAAATTCAAATAACAAAGACATATTGATGGATGACTTTGATCTTTCTAAGGAAAAATAAGCTTTAATATCAAATGTAACTTTTAAAAGCATTTTCTTGTCTTAGAACTTTGCAAAAGAAAATTCAGTTTGTGGTGCATACTTTTAGAGAAATTTCAAAGAGCTTTTAATCAAGACTTTGTGGTAGGCTTATATGTTAAAAGCAAAATTATATCAGATAAATTAGTATTTATTAATGAAAAGTAAGGAGTATTAATGTTCTGTATTATTAAAAGTTGTAACGTAATGTAAATGCGTTTGTACAAATTTATGTTTTAAAATACGATTATTTCAAAAAGTAATAAACAGTGTTGAGGCAGGGTGCCACCGTGGGAAGTATCGGTTGTGCGGATTTGCCAGTTTGGATGTCGCGGTGGTCGACTGAGCATAGCGAGTTTGCTGTGGAGACATTTTTAAGAGAAATGATTCTTATGTAATTGTTCGTCGACAATTTTGTTCAAAGGTCGGTATTCGGCGAATACTTGTTGGAGCAAGAGTAAAATTTTTTCGTTCGTGGGTGCACATATTCTGCGCAACTGGTTCGGCCATGAATGTCCCACTGCCAGGGTCCGGTCGAGCTTCAAGGGCTCCCGAGACAATGGAACTGGTTGAAAGCACTTTACGTGAAAATCCGCCACGATCAATACGGAAAAGAGCAGCCTCACGAGCGATTATTCATGAAATCTCAAACGACGATCTAAAGTTCCATCCTTTTAAAATTCAAATTGTTTAAGAATTGATATAAAGTGACTTTGATTTACGAAAAAATTTTTGTGAACCGATGTTGGAGCGTTTTTGAACTGTTTATCCCATTTTTTGGAGCACCGAGGCTCATTTGCACATAACTGCCTTTACTTGTCTCCAAGAACCCGCAACCCTCTATTTTAACGTCAAAAACCATTCCATTGCCCCCTCGAAAAACAAGGCTTCATTTTGAACAGTGTGCTCAACTCGACGGATGACATCTGGATGACATAAAAGTTAACCTTCACAAAATTATCGTTTGCATGCTAATATTATAGGCTTTTTTAACTACAGAACCTTATCTGTGGTCATATGGAAGATAAGCTGAAGTCGACATAAGAAACATAAAAAAATTAACATAATCTGTTAGAAAGCTACTAAGTCGGATGTAAATTTATTATTTAAGTAGGCGATTTTTAAGTTCTCCTCAGCCAATTGACGCTGCAGTCTCACAAGGGAAAATCCTGGGCCCTCTAGTGTACTTAATTTATGCGTCGGACATGCCAACAAACAACTACACCCAAACTTTAACACGGAAAAAATCTCCAAAATTTTTCAGCAATTAACGCATTAATCAAAAATAAAATTAGTCTAAATTTATAATGACATCAAGTAAATTTAACTTTTAATCAAATGAATTAAACGTTTAATCAATTGAATTAAACGTTTAGTTGATGCTATTTATTTGTTAACTGGTGCAAATTTAATTATTTTTTAAATAACATTACAAAGTTTTTAATTGAAGTCAATTTATGTTTTTATCTATGAACATTTGCGGATCATACAGTATTTTCAAGCGTGCACGAAAAGAGTCATGAAGCATCTTGTTACTAACAGAAGCATATTTTTTAAGTGGAAAAGTGGTTAAAACAATGGATGATAAAGGTCAATCAGAAAACATGCGAACATATTACATTCACTTTGCTGCCCTATTAAAATCATTAACATTCGAATGCAAAATATTTTGGAGAACATCCCAGTAAAAAAAATTTGGGGTTTTTGTAGCACTTAAGAGAAAAAGCGCATAATCGAGCGCTTCAATAAGAGAGCTCTTATACAGCAGTAAATGATAAAGAAAAAAATTTAAAAAAGCTGCTATTTTAGTGCTGAAAACGAAGAAGGTTTTAAAGCAGGGATTTCCAAAATTTTTTTGGTTGTGTATTAGTGAGTACCAGAGAGTAAGCAAATTGAGAGAATGCATTTATTTACAGCCGAAATAAAATGTTAGTAATATATTTTATAAGTTGTATAACACAAAGGTACAAAATTAAAAATTTTTTGTGTTGATAAAAAATTTGTAGCAATTCTTTACCAATGAAATGTCGCTGAATTTAAAACTACACTTTTTTTTATTCGGAAGCTTTTTGACTCTAAATCAGTTTCAAATATCTTATCAAACAATTGTAAAAAATTAAGGATTTTTATGTTTTAAAAGTTCATAAAAAATAAATATTGCACGCAAATCACAGCTGATAGAAAAAAAGTCCAGTTTTAAAATCAGCGACATTAAATTGGTAAAGAACTGCTACAAAGTTTCTAGCAACACAAAAAATTTTTAATTTTTTTCCCTTGTGTTATACAAGTTATAAAATAAAATCTTCTAAATTTATACTTTTATGGCAGTTTCGTAATAGTAGAATGCTTTTCAAATGGGATAAACTTAATTTATTACGTTGCTTGGAACAAATAAATTTTAAATCCGAAAAAATTTGTTCGCATAGGTAAGTAGTGCCTAATAAAGAGAGGCAGAATTAGTCTTTACTTTCTGTTTCTGTTCTGTTCCGTGCCGTTCTGTTTCAAAATTGTAAAAGTTACTTTTTCTGTAGCAACTTATTAGCCATTTATGACAAATTTGTTTTGCGCCATCCGTTGTTTTATTTCAATTACTTTTATGCACATAAATTTGAAGAAATTAATTAATGTATTTTTTATTATTTATTTTGCGGTCACTTACAATTACTTTACAAGTTTTTGATTTTATCAAACTGAACCGCAACAGAACAGAACAGAACAACTAATCAATTTCACAGGTTTTTTAATAACAAAAACAAATCAGCTGGTTCGTAACAGAACAGAAAGTAAAGACTTACTGAGCCTTAACTCTTTGGGCTCGGTCAAATAATGGTAGCATAAAAAAGTAAGCAATAAAAATAGTGCGAAACAATAAAGTTTCATTAATACATCAATAAAACACATCTTCTTACCCAAACATTTTACCTACTGTCACATTTGCTTTTATGTGTACAGGTTATTTACACATAAATTGTAGCAAAACAAGATTTTTTTACTTGTTTTTTAAATATTTCTACTTACTTAAGAAAAGTGTTTTCAAAGAAAGAAAAAACCCACCGACGCGATTGGTACAGAAACCAAAATATTTTTACAAGCAAAATACCAACAAATTCTTTTGGCTATTTTTTTTCTTAATAATTTCTGCATTTAGGTACGTCTTTTTAAAGAAAGCAATAGGGACCCATTTACAGGTATCAAAGAATTTTTTTTCACAAACAAAACACATATCGTTAGCTTAAACGTTGCAGTAAATGTTATTGCTAAAAAAAGTTACTTAATAAAATTTACGTTAGCTTTGCTGCTAAATATTTTCAACAATTTAAATTATGTTAAAATTAAATAGAAATGTTATATTACTCTGCATTTAAGTCTTAAAATTTAGAATCTAAATATTGCACGCAAGGCATTGGATGTTACCTAAAGCATTTTTGACCGCACAATATTTTTGAGTGTAAGCTGAAACAAAATAATATAGCATCCGCTAAACATGTACACTTGTCGAAGTCACACCGACGACTGAATTGAAGAGCATAAAAATATGTGTTTGTAGTGGTTTGCACAATTGTGCAAAGAAATGGAAACCCCTGTTTTAAAGCGAAAAAATAAAAATATTTTATGGTTTGCGAAAATGATTGAAAAATGCATTTAACCAAGAAAAAGCAAAACATAAATGAATATGTTTATATAGTTAGCGCTTAAAAAAGCACTTTAGGAGTGCTTTGTTTACATGTTAAAAATAGCGTTTATTGTCAGCAGAAAATAGTCCTCCGAACCGGGAACACTCTATACAAAAATCAGGCATCCCATCAGCAGGTTTGAAGCGATTTGGGGTATGAATTCATACATTTACTTATTACATATAAAAATTATTGGGCACACGGGTAGCCGGTTTAATGTTTGCGCTGGTACCATCTTTGGAACCGAATTTCTTAAATGGTTAAAAAAAAGCTAAACAAAAAACCTTAAAGATTATAGATTAAAAATAAATTATATTTTATAGGTGTAACACATTTGGTAGATTGTCCGAATTTCCAAGCACAATAAGGGCTTTCTTGATATCACTTAAAATTGCCATTTGTGCAAATGGGCAAACTTGCGAGACTCTTTTAATGAAGAACGTGTTTAATATTTGTGTAATTTTAAAAAATTAATGTCAGTTTGTAAGAATCGTCTCTACAAAAATAAATTAAAAACGGAAATTCAAAAATATAAAATTAAAAGCTGAAATTTGTGATTAATATGAGAAATTTGTTTTTGAAAATGAATAAAGAAAGCCAAAAAACTAATTTGCTCAAATAATTGCTAGAATTTGTTGTTTGTGATTTAAAAGCACTTGGACTTTTCATTGAAAACGACGTTAAAAGAACTAGAAAATCTGTTTGCGTAAATGCACAATTGAACAGTGCATGTTTACGAGTCAAAATTGTTGGGCAGATTTACGAAGTTTGTGTAGATAAAATCTCATACAATTCTAGACATTTCATTTGCGAGGGCGTAAAAATGCACAGTTTGCGAGACTTTTAAGCGATATTATGAAAACCCGTTACATCTTTTATTTTCAGTTAGTGCAACATAGTGACCACAACCTGTAGCAACTGTGATAGGCTGTTCCTTCATATTTTTGTTCACTGATAACCTGGATGTTGTGGTTTTCTCCAAATTAAGCATTATAATTGATAAAATTTTCTTTTCAACCCAATTTCTGACATAATTTTGTGTTCTTTTTCGCAACATTTGCCATGCGTTTTAAAAGGTATTATCCATCAGCCACGTACAAATTAACTGCCACCACTATTTTCCTTTGTATGCTGTTCAAAAAACGGAAACAGTTTAATCCGTTCGATTTACAAAGCGCATGAATTTGTTAAAGTTGATTATTTGGGAAGAATCGTGAAAGAAGTTTTATAGTTATGCAGCTCATATATTTTGGATGGCCTACATCTTCATCTTGATAGCTTTTAGTTATATTTGGCAAACATCATCTGGAATACCTAAAATTCGATTTCAGCGTTATCTTCTCCTAAAAAAAACCTTAATTTCCGGGATGTACAATAAAAATTTTGTGCATATTATTTTCACCACATTCATCTTCAATAGAAAACTTTCCAATATAGTGCAAACCATTTCAGTTTATTTAGTAATCGTTAAAATTTAAGTAAAATTAAGTAAAAAAATGATGTTTTGTTGAATATTTATTTTTACTAGGTTCGCCCGGTGGTCGAAATTCACGGGAACAATTTGTGATAAAATGATAAGTTATATAATTTTTAAATCTTTGATGGTTGCACTATAGAAAATATACAATTGCGTCTTAGAAATCAGTGTACTTATTTTGATGAATGGTACAAAATCAACAAATTATTTGCTTGATTCTATGAATTTTGTAATTATAATCGGTTTAAAATTTGGGTTCCCAAAATTACTTAAAAAAAACAATTAACAAAAATAACTAGAAATTTCCTTAATTTAAAACAAACATTTATGTTGATTCTAATAAGTATAACTGCATAAAAAATCCAACCATGACAGTTAAAGTCACCACAAAAAGTTCCCACAATTATTTGTAAAGAAATCCATATAAATAAGACATCCCTAAACTACATGTCACCAGTGATCAACCATCTGATAAATGAACGGAAAAGCATTAACTAACAATCTAAAGTGGAAAAGTTGCTCGTATGAAAATTTCTACAAATACACCATGATAATTTTCAAACTAGTGTTGACTTTGAAATGAATTACATGAGCAGGGGCTTAAGAATTATGTATGTATGTTCACATTGTATTTATCAAAACGTATTTATGAAAAAAATGCATAATTTATCTTTTTTTATATGCTTTCAGTAAATATTATTATTATTATTATACATATTTTGAAGAGTTTTTTGTGTGTGTGTGTGTGTGTGTATGTTTGCAAAGGAATAGAAGATATTAAGACATTAAGAGAGTTTTTACAAAACACAATCTTTCAGCACCATAAACCACTAAACTGTAAAACAACTAAAGGATACAAAACATTTATATGGAAGTTGTACAAGCGTACATATTTTATGTATGTATTTCAATTTCGTTGAATAGAAATTTCCATTTTATTTTGTATTTCAAAGTAAACATGTGTTAGAATAATGTAGCTTGCATATTTTTGTGGGCACAGGGTGGCACATAAGTTACGTTATGATGTTATAAGTGACTATTTGCGGATTGCTCCAAGTTGTTCAATTGTATTTTATAGGTCAACACTTGCTCAATCAAGCACAAAGAAACTAAAAAAATTTGTTTATGCTTGAAATGCATCCAGTGCTGCAGTTTTCCGAATGCTTCACATATTTCCTTGCATGTTTTGGCAATTCAAATTGTTGTGAGCATTGCTCACTAGTCTACTAGTTGACGTTTTCAGCAGAAATGTCCAGGCGGTCTTTGCAAAGAATTTTTACATTATGCAATTAAATCTTCTAAAGCTTCTCTGCAAACAAATTTGGTAGATCAACTTATGTCCGGAATTTCTGCAAAAAGAAAGCTGGCCGTGTTCGTATGTTACAGTTATGTTTACCCATTTCAACGTTTATTTGGCCTACGTGTTTTTACCTTCAGATTTCTTTTTTGATATGGCAGATTTTACACCATAGATTTCTATACACCCCTAGATTTCTTTTTGTATAAATAACGGGCACTAATAGAGTTTAGCTGGGCACCTCGTTCTACTTGATTAAACTGGTATCTTTTTTTAAGGCCACCTTAAAAGAATGGTGTATGCCAAAAAGCTGAGAACCCTTCAGTAAAAGCACAGGAGCCTAATCGAAAAGAAAAGTTATGAAAAAAGCACGTTAGATCATAGGAAACATTTGGCACCATTTAAAAGATATTATTTGTGAACATATGTTTAAGCCTATGGTTGATCCATATCTTCGCTTCATATGTAAAGTTAAATGAAACACACATAAAGCTTTTATTTCGCTAACACGATTTTAATGCTTGGACCTTGCCCTTACTTTTAGCTTAAGAAAACTATAAAAACTATTTAAAGTAATCAAAAAAGGTCGAAAAATACTTAAAATTATCAAACGAAAATTCATTTTAAAAACGGATCATTAACATTTAATTTAAAATTTTTAAATTAATTTTTAAATTTTTTATTTGTTAAACAGCATATTCCTTAAAATTGAATAGTTTTTACTTTTAAAAAATATATTTAAACCGACAAAAGTCATACTACATAGCAAAATAAATACGGAAAACATTATTTTTTTGGTTGTTTGTTCACAGAAAAAAATAACAAAGTTATTAAGTAATTAAAGAAAATTTGTTAAATCTTTTTAATAATTTTAACAATTGTTAAAAATATTTGTTGAATTTTAACAATTTTCATTAACAAAATAGTTTTTTGTATTTACAAATTCAGTTGTTGGTGCCTTTTCAATTAAAAAGTTAATTGTATTGACGAATATGGTATTCAATATGACAATTGATTTGTCGTAATTTTTTTCTGTGTTGTTTTGAATAACAAACATAAATGTTAAAAAAAAAGATTATTCGTAAAATACCTGTTTTTTTTCAATTTTTGCAGTTTGGAAAACGAATTTAATAACCCACAATCTGTAACTGTATTAATTTTATGAGTGTTCATAATCTTGAAAATTCCTTGCACAGTATATCAATTATTATTATTTCCATAATCACTCCGAAATGCTTCAAAAGCGGTCGTACTTGAACAACCCTTTTTGTATTAGGTTTAAGTTTTTTTTACGCTTTCTTCTTAATAATTTTAAGGAGTAATTGCGGTATTCTTAAAAGTAGCCTATCTAAAATTTAGTAAACAAGTTTTACCCACTAGATAAATTTAAACGTTACTTATGCGCCACCCTTTGCCTACTTTGATATTATTATTCTTGTTATTGTTTCTCTTAAAAGGTATACAAATAAAAAGTTCATCTAAATGTCATAAACAGAACAAGAAATGATGAGCATAAAAATAGAGTCAGTATTAAAGGAGAAAAAAACATAAAAGAACATACGAAACTATTATAGAAATATGTTTGTGTTAGTGTGTGGATTTAAATGCAACATCAGCTGCAAAATATTTATAAATAAGTATTTATTAATGGTTAAGTGTATTTTCTATAAATAATATACCAAAGTCAAACAAGGTTTTATTTCACGTCTTATTTTATCTTTTCTAAGAAATATTCGGCACAGTGGTTCGTTTTACAGATACAGCTTGCAAAAATAATAAGAATTGAAAGATCTACTTGATTAGTATACGTATCGAATATGAAAAATCCTACGAAAACCTTAGAGGTTATAGAGAAATTTCAAAAACTGCAAAGAAGTTGGTTGTCATTTGAACAGAAGCCGAGAAATATTGTGCTGTGATTTTTTTTTCTGGAAAATTCCGCTTAAGGGTGATATTCCACTTAATAACAGAAAAACTTTCCCGGATTTTTTTTAATTGAATAAGTGGAAATAAAGGAGATACAATAGCAATGAAACCGCGTAAAAATGGAAATTAATTATGTGTTGACCGCTCATGAGTACTTAATAATACAACACAAAATAAATGCCATGAAATCCAAAATCGAAGATCAACTATTTGGTCGATCACTCATCGAACAAAACTAACCGCATTGAAAAAAGGACATCCATTTCAAATACCTTTCTCATTAGCATTGAACCAGTTAAATTTGCAGATGAATTCTGTTACCTTGAAAGCCTGGTATCATCCGAAGATAGTGCGAAGGCAGATATTTACTCCATTGCCACACTTATGTTTTTCCACAAAGATATCAAGCCAAATTTAAAAATTACATCTTTTTATCTAATGTCTTGATGGTCTTGCTTTACAATTGTACTAACTATCAAAGTCCAGGGATTGAGAAATCAATGCCTGCGGTGGAACTTAGATATTTGCTGATGTCGGACGGATCTAATTGGTTAGGTTAGGTAGAAATGGCAGTCAGCAGCCATCTAACACAATTATTAACCACTGTGGTATCGTGCAGTTCGTCTAAACAGAACACCCACCACAGAACCAGGCACAACTTCTAATAAAGCTTCAAATGCACTCCAGTTCTATGGAATAGATCAATAGGACAATCCGCCAAAGTTACCGGATCCCATTTCAGCCAGTCGTCTTATAGGCAGTGCAGGACAGTAACGGAATAGGTGTGCATGCCGTCCTATTAAACAATGCCTTTGACAACAGAAACCAAAAATAATAAGTCCCTCGATGGTAGAGACATGGTTCGCCCCTCATCCATGCAGGGCCACGATTACATGGCAATTCTGCATCTATCTTTAATTAGCAATATCGACAGTAGGTCTCCGAAGTTCGGTATTAAATCGCTTAGCCATATCGTTTAGAGATGAGTGTAGTCAAGGGCTGTTCTTATTCTCAGGGAGAGATTATCCAAGGCACGGCTGTCAATCCCCAGCAGAAAACAATGGAGGACGATTAATCATACCGTTAGAAAATTTACTGTTGGCATGCTTTGAATTCGAATCGTCAGAGCAAAAGGAAAAAAATATGACCGAAAAACTCTTGGTTTAGAAACTTAGCGAAAGAGAAAAAGTACAAGCAGAGAGAAAAACATGTTTAAATATGGTCACCTCCATATTATGATAAAATAAGTGCTCACTCAAGAGGCCACAAATATATTAGGGTTACATTAAATCATGTTTTGGTTAAATATGACAATAATTATTTTATACATGTTTTTTCTCTGCGTGTAGGAATGATATAATTTAATAATCTTAAAACTTCTTCGAGACATTTTTATAGAGGGCCTTTGCTCCATAGGGAAAAGAAGGAGTTCATTTCGAATCTTTAAAATTGTATTATGTGCATATTTACGGCGCTCTATTTTAAAACCTTTCTAGTATGGAAACTTAAAATTTAACCATCCGTTTATTAACTATTACCAGTAGATATTTTAAATACATTTACAAATTTAGCTTTGAAAATTTTTAACACATAAATTTACAGCCTATTTGCAAGAGCTGTTAAAAAACTGTTAAATAGCAGTATCTTCTGATTGCAATTGTTTTAAAATCATTCTTTTTAGAAACTATTTAACGCAGTTAATTTTATTAAAATTAATTCGATTGCAACCAAATTTCAATTGTAATAAACTCGGAACCTAGTGGTTGGAACCTAGTAGGTGTACAAATTTGCATTGTTTGCAATTCAAAATTATTAGAGCCAGCTTTATTTCTAGAAGAAGGAGCTTCTTTTGAAGAAATCGAAGATTTTTTACAATTACTGGATTCGATTGCAATTAAGATATTGCAATCAAATCGATTACAATCAAATTTGTTTGCTATTAACTATTTTATGTAATTATTTAAAAAACTCCTCGCATTCAAAATGGGAAAATTTATTATATGATTTCACTTTTAAATCAATTTTCCGATTTTGAATGCATTCAAAGAATTAGCAGTCATTACCGCGAAATCATGTGATTTTAATTAAATCGATTACAATCGCTTACAGCTCTGCTATTTTCGCAAAATATTGTAAACAATCATATGTTCTGTTTCCTCTAAAGACAGTTAACACATAATTTATAAATTTTCAGTAGAAAAAAAACAATTTATATTCTTATACTACAAAGGGGGATACAATTGTAATTTTTTTTTTTTTGGCAAAATACAAGAAACATTTATCTAAAATTTTTATATATATATTATTATTATTTTATTAAGCTTGAGGTCTCTTTTTTTAAAAAATATTAAATTTATTGAACCAATATTTCGGCACTCCGTTGTGTGTCGAATAAAAGCCAATTTATATTTTTATATATTTCGAAAAATTATAAAATTCATTTTTGCAATTGTAATAAAACAGTCTATTGGGTGACGTATGAGTAATTTGTATCTTTCTAGTTTAATGCGTTATATATAACGTATACTTAATATTTATTAAATATCAAATTACTCATACGCCGCCAATACGTTAATATTGTGTTGCAAGTTTCGGACAATTTGTGAATTTTTTTATTTTTAACTTGGCATTTTTGGCTTTTTTTTCTTGTACTAATGTTAACCTTCAGTCGCAATTTCATAACTTCTGTGTAATCAAACAAAACATTTTCTTAAAATGCTGAAAGTAATAAAAAGTTTTCAAATATTTACGGCCTTATGTATAAAAAAATTCATACAAAATCCGTTTCATAAACTCTTTTAAGCTGTTTTAGTTTTTATTAATAAGGACGTTAGAATTTAAGGACAAATTTTGAATTTCTTTATATTTTTAACACAAGCTTTTGTCCAATTTCATACCTTTATATTAAAAGGATATTTTTCTTCTGTTATTACCACAGTGCAATAACATTTAAATAAGTTTATATGACAGAGACATTCATTCGTTAATTTATTTACATTTTGTAAAATAAGTATAGTGTAGAATTGGATTGAAATTGTGTAATGATATGTTTACTTTAACATAGACATGCTCAAACATATGCGACAGTAAAAATACACAAATTTACGAATACACAGAAATAGTTTTGTATATTTCTTCTTTTATTTTTTTTGTTGCTGCTAAATCATTATGAGATTTTTTGTTTTTTCTCCGAAGAGTGATTTTGTTGTTGAGTTTGTGTGATTATTATTGTGACATTATACGAGTGTATACGTTTATCATGTTTTATGCATTGCTGTGAACTCATGAAGCGTTCACTTACTTACTATTTTACGTAAAATAATAGCACTGCATAATGACGGAAAAGAAGAGAGAAAGAAGAAAAAAAAATAAATAATAAATAACTGCCATAGTATTTTATGTTTCATTTCCCATAAGAATTAAAATTTTTACTACCATTTTTTTATTATAAATATGTTGTTGTGTTGGTGTTTACCTGTAGTACGTATACAAAATGATATCATTATATACATATGTACATATACGACAAAACAGGAAATGCAAAAAAAATTACTTACTTGAAGATTATATGCGTTTTTTTATAAAAAAAACTTCAATTGTGAATCTGTAGACAGAGATGTTTTAAAACAAGTTTTCATAATTTTTACAACTAAAAGGTGAAACTATTATCGTTAAGTACATACTTTCGCAAATATTCATATACCAAATATAACGGAAACCAAGAGAACATTTGTGTGAAAATATGGCATTCATGCACATATTATTATTCCGCAATATTTTTATGATAACTGTCAAATAAATGACATATACTCGCGACTTCAAGTAGCCCCAAAGAAAGAAGTCTGGGAGGTTAAATCCGGTGGTCATGCGAAATTGCAAAATACTCGCCCCGCTTTAACGTCGCAACACACAGTGACTTTGAGTGCATCTAACGGCTTTTCGAGCGTCACACGTGGATTTTTAGTGCCCCTGAAAAAAATGCGTCTTGTCACTCATGATTATTTCCGACTAAAAATCGTTGTCTTCGGCGTTTTGCCCGCAGCCATTTTTGGACATTCTTATGTTAAGGGGAAAGAAATATGTAAATTCGCTTACCTCATATCCCCTAAGCTAAAAGCAATGCAAAAATAATTTAAAAGAGATTCAAATTTAATTTACAGCCTGGCCCCCGACCGCTATCGTCCGCTTGCATTTTAAATGACAAACAGCTGAGTTGCGGCCCAATAAAAATTGTCAGCACGACAAGTCGATTGACAATGCAAGCGACCGATAACGTAACTGTTTCCATATAAATTTGCGGCGAACTAAAAAATATTATCCAACCACAAAAGTCATAACCAGTCACTTGTGTTGTAAGTAGTTGTCTACAGAGGTATTTTGTTCAAATATTTACTAAAATGTTTCTTTACACACAAACATTTAATACTTTATTTATTATTTTATATATTTTTAAAACCCAACTGTTTACTCCTTTTTCCTATTCTGCTTTGTGTGTAGCCAGAGTTCTATTTTTATGTCTTAAATTATAAGTTTTGTCGATTTTTATTTCTGTTTGTAGAATTGCTGATGTGGCAATGCATTACGTTAGAAACGTAAAACTTGTCGACCGTTAAGAAATAAGTGACAATAATGTGTGACTTGTTGTCGCTCGCTTAAGTTTTCGATCGACATCGGGAGCCTGGCTGTTAATATTTTATTTGTTTAATTTACTTTAGCGGACATGGGCCCTTTACTTTTTTGATATGCGGATTTTTGGTGGGAGTAAAGCGGTAAAAGCTGAATTTTGATACTTTTTGTCTCTTCATCTATCTTTTCAATTTATAAACATAGAAATAAATGTTACACCCCATTAGTAACTTGTCTAAAAAATAAACGTATTTAATTATGAGCTCCCACTACACCATTGCAATTTTTAGTAATTCAGTGGGGAAAAAAGTACTAACTGCCAGAACCATAATGTCGTCAAGAACATTTCTTTCGCATATTTATATTGAAAGTTATAATAAAATAAACGAAAGAAATGTTCTTGTCGACATCGCGGGCCAGGCAGTAAATTTCTTTATTCAACATGTGGTACTTTTTAAATTTTCTAAAATATAAAAGTTAGAAAGAAATATGTCCACTATAGAAAAGGAAATGCAAACGAAGTAGCGGGTAAAATGCTAGTATATAAAATTTTAATGAACTTAAAAATGTTCGCTGGGTACAAAAACTGATAAATTTATGTGAATTCGCCTGAAAATGAGTTTTTTTTTGTTTCCTTTTCCTTAAGTCGCATAATGTCAGACATTAATAGTTAAAGATCGAGTATTCAGAGCATGTGAATTCTTCTATTTAGGTAAAAGTGCAGTGAAAATTTTACTTTAACTGTTAAAAGTTGTTTTTTTCATTTTACATATTTCTTCACGCACTCCAACGCAAGTTTAAGAAAGTTTAAAAAAATATTGAAATAAAACTTCAGACAAAAACATAAAAATCATCATTATAATTTGTTGGGTTTTGTTTCAAATTATCGTCATCGCTGACATACTCAATGCAGTCGTTGTTGTTGCTTCAGTTTGTTTTGTCTTACTTATTTTGTAATTTTCTTTTAGTGCTTAACTTTTTTAATTAAAAATTTAGTTTTTCTACTCCGTAAAAACCAACGAAGTATGCTTTAAAAAATTTCTGTACATAATCATGAACTAAAAACAATGATTTGGTAATTAATACACTTCAAGAAATATTGTTAGTGAAATAAGAATACGAAAAAATAAGGGAAAATAAATAAACAGGGTTGCACAACACGTATTGGTGTTCCTGCGGTAGCAGTTGTTGCATAAATTGTTGCATTTTAAGACTAAACTTTACAATTTTTGGAATGTTGTTCGGAAATGGCCAATTAAAGGGAACGAAATCAATGTTAAAGAGTAATAAGTCATTGGAGTCAGTCAAACTGGAAACCAACAACAATTTGTTAGATGGAAATTGTAATAATAAAAATCTATTTAAAGCTAAATTTAATATCCTTTTTTAGCTCTACGTAAAATAATTTGTATATTGAGTGAAAGCACATTTTATTTATTTAGGTCCTTTTTTTTTAATTTTATTTAAACAAGTTTACTACAGGTTGCAGCGAAAATCCTGCGGACTATGACAGTTAGAAGAAGTTTGTCTTGGATTTACACTGTTTCGTTTAGAAATGGTTGACATTTCCAGCCGTAAGAAAAAAATATATTGTTTCGGTGGTTTTTGTATTGTTGTAGTATGGCTGCTAACGTGTACCCAAGGTCGTCTCGATTTTGATTATTTTAAGCCAATTTTGAAATCAATGGCCACATTTGTTTTATTTTTATTTAAGTCTAGTATTCTTTTTATTCAGCAGACAACAAAGTAACTTAAAATCAATATATTTATATTAACCATGAGAATTTTCGTCAGACATTGGCCCAAAATTAACGAAATAAAATAACGACGATATGCACGCTGAGTTAAAACAATGAATCGTTGATTTGAAAAAAAAATAAGTATAATAAAAAAGTTATAAGCAATTTAAACCCCTTTGGTAATTTTGGGCCAACCTGTAATATGTTTTGATTAATTACACAGGCAAACAAATTTTTTACCCATGCACTATGAAGATCTGAGTTCATATGAAATAATTATATATGAAAAAAAAATATTATTTTAAAATTATTTAGTGCCAATTTCACCAACTGTATTTAAATATTAATTCATATTTAAATATAGATTTTCATATAATTTGGTTTTTGTTTTGACATGAAAAACAAAAATTTATATTTAAATACAATTGGTGAAATATGCACTTACACAGAAAGAATATCACTCGGGATAAATCAAGTTTTTTATGAATACTTTAAGTACGAGCCGAAAATTCAAGTACGAATAACACTAAAACCTGCTCAAAACAATCCTAAAAGGGGTTTCTTTCGAAAATCAATTCCGGAATTTCTTGAAATAATTATAAAATTCTCAAATCAAGTAAAACAAGACAAAAGATAAAAGATAAAAAGAGATAAACTCCCTGTTTATTATTGATGCATTTGCTTAAACTTTGATATTGTTACAAGTAGAACTGTTGCTTACGGCGTACAACGGTCTTGATCTCTCAGATGAAACGGTTGTTCACAACCCTTTAATTGTGAAATAAAACAGAGTTTATAATTGCAGATAATTTGTGGCTCAATGAAGTTTAAGTAGTGGAGTACTCTACAGTGAAGATATAACTGTAGCTTATGATTCTTATGTGCTTAACAATTTTATTTGGTTTAATATCTTAAGTTTTTCTAAAATCTTTTTGGATGAAATTTCCTGACGATCTGGCCTTAGCAACCAGTGAAATTCGCATAGCATTATCCCATCAGCAATAAATTTCAGTGTTTTTATCAAGAACAAAAATAAGGAATTAAGCACGAATAACAAAATCATTTAGAAGATCAAACTTTTCGTTGTGTTTAAATCTCCGGCTTACGCATGTTTTGATTTTCTATACACATTGAAAAAAGGTTATCTAGACTCTTGTGTACCACGAAGGGGTTTGAACTCTTGCTTCTCATTTAGTTTATATTTTTGGTTGAATATGAACATAAGATTTATAAAGTAAAAAACATATCGGTGTTGGTGTTTTATCATTCTGGAAGGTGAAATTTAAGTAAGTAAATCAATAACAATAATTTTTTTCTTTCTAATTTATTTTTTGGTTTTTTCAAGCTCGAATTTAAGGTAAAATCAACTTTACAATACTTGAATCAAGCGCATTTTGAGATTGATTCAATCTTAGTTTTGCTTAAATCAATCTCATTTTCGGATTATTTCAAGTCCAAAATCGGGATTGATTATGGATAGTTTAAGTATTTAGCGATTGAAATCCGTGCTTGAATCAATTTTTCTTTACTTGATTCAAGAAAATCCGTACTTTAATACCGTTTCGGATTGATTTAAGTACGAATGTATTGATTTTTCTTTTGAGTGTAGAAATGCACACCTAAAAAATGTAGAAACTAAATTTTGTTTTTGAAATGTAGATATTAAATTAGTTTATTTCTTTTCATTTTCATATCAAAATATTTTTATTAAACAATGTGTACTAAGTTCTTCCGGTTTTATAAGATACCAAAAGAATTTCGAATAAAATAATATGAATGTTTTTAATAGAAATGGTCCTTCGAAACTGAAATACATACCATAAAAAACGACAAAAATAAGCAACATAACGATTGGGTTCTCTTCATGATTTATCTCTTTATGGAAATAATTTAAGTAAATTTTATAAATAAATATGAAATAATAAAGAGTGTTTTAGCCCCTCCCCATAATTAAGCTAATAATATTTTTTTCCAAGTTTTCATTTACTTTGGTAAACAGTATTTGAGCAATATTTTTCACACTCTTGTTTACGTTATGCGTATAATCTTTTTTTCTCTTGTGTGAAAAATATAGAAAATAGTTCAAGAATTTTTCTCCATCTTACCCTTTAGGGTATTTAATACCAAAAATTATGAAAGTAAGGGGAACCTTTAAAATTACAGAGCAAAAAAATAATGTTTTTAAAAATATTGTATTAAGTAAATACTAAATGTTAACAAGAACTTTGTGCTTATTCATAATAAAGTTCTTTGTATAACTTTTAATAACACATTACAACAATATATTTCCGCAAGTCATTACAGTGTAAAAAAGTATTTTTTTTTTTTTTTTTGTAACATTTCTTTTTTATTCTCATAAAACCACATTTAATTAAACCAAAAATTTTAAGTAACAAAATATGTTAGCAACTTCTATTGAAAGCTTTAAAACATTTTTTAACTATAAATTATTTTATGCAAACGCATGTTTTTCATTAAAAAAATATAGAAAAAAACAACAACAAAATATAAATGAAAAAACATTTTTAGTAACACAAGCAAATATTATTGACACCAATCAATGATTTTAAGTAAACAGAGAAAGAGAGAGGGCTTGTTGAGCACTTAAACATGAAAAATAACTGCAAATATAAAAGATAAACAAGTAACAAGAAACCATTTTAAATTATTAATAACAGATATTATTTATTGTGTAAAAGCAAACATTTACACAAATTCATACACACACAAACATTTAATAAATTAACAAAATATATTATAAACTGCGGGGGAATGTTGGCAAATGGCAAAATATTGTCAATAAAGCAAAATGTGGAAAAATATCTTAAAGAAAATCGACATTAAAGGCATTTTTATCGCAGAATTTGTTCGCTTAGCTTACATTTAAATCCATTTTTTTTGTTTTTGAAAACCAATTTTCTTCGAGCTCCTAATACACTAATTAGGTGCATGAAAAGGCAAGGTATACATCGTCGCAAGAATTAAAGAACGCTGTAACTGACAAAACATAAAATGTAACCCAGAAGCAAAAAACCTGTTTGAAAGTAGAAAAAAATTAATTTCACAAATTTATACAACTTAGAAAACTGAATTTAAGAACGTATTTTTATTTTTTCTCGCTTTATATTTTGGCTGTAAACATTTTCTCTCAAGTCAATTATTCCCGGTGATTCTGCGGCTTACAGCAAAGGATTTTTCTTCCACAGACGATTATTTTTTTATGGAAACAAAAAAGTCAATTATATTCTTCACACAAATATGGGACCGGGACCAATCGATGCCGTATTTTTTTCTGATAAAAAGATGCAGAAAACCGTTACAGCGCAGTTACAGCGTTCTTTAATTCTTGCGATGATATATTATACATCAATGTGAAGAAAATTGTGTCTAGATTAGGTGAGGTGCCTTGGGCAGCAATCAAAAGAAATCTCACATGGGTCTTTTAGTTCTATCATTGATAGATCCTCTAGGCAGGCAAGCACAAGTTTGCCCAGGTATTTTTCTCTGATGCCCTGGATTCCAGGACATTGACATAGAAAATTAAACAAACAGCCATGTCACAGAGTATAATTCTGTTCGGAAACGGATTTCATTCCGTATTTTGGTGCTTTAGAAAATGACAAAAAATTTTTCGGAATGAAACCATTTTTGTTTTCATGAATGGAATGGGAACTTTCTGTATCAGAAAGGCCAAAAAACTATCAAAATACACTTTCTAGCAATAAACAAATATGTTACGAACGGAATCATTCCGAACGAAATTGTACTCTGTGACATGGCTACATGTTTCCTTTTTCTCCTTATCATGACAACTTCTGCAGTACTCATTGAATTCCAGACTCATAAGTCACAGCTGAGACCACTGTCCTAATCTGGTCCTGTTGAACCTAAGTAGGGAGTTAGTTGTCCGTTCATCATAACGAGGCCATAGTGCCATTGATATGGAGCAGAAGGATTCACCAATTCATCCGATTTGCACAGCTCTACAAGTCTAAGTGACGTAAAGTCAGCCATTGGAAGGCCAACCAATCTGCTACTCGCTTGCCCGGGCAGTCCGCATGCCCTGTTATCCACATTAGCGTAACCTTCAAATGCTCCGAGTTAACCTATAGTTTACCTAGATGTCGTCCAGACACCCTCTAGGGAAGCAATGACAGCTTAGCTGTCAGTAAATATGCAAAGATCTCTCGATATGCGATAATATCTTAGCCAGTTAGCCTCCCGCCTTGTAGCCGAGATTTCCGCCTGCAGGACACTACAGTCGTCCAGCTGTCGCATAAAGCATTTTGCTGATAAAAACAAATTTAAAATCGGACAAATATTAAGAATTTTTGATCATTTTAATTTTTGTAATAACCGTGGAGTTCTATTTTGGGAACCTGTGGAGGATCTGCTGACCCTAAATGCAAAACTTAAACTCGAATACAAGTCTTTATTGTTACCTCAACTTTTAATCTAATTGGTCTAAACGTTTACAGAATCACGAATGTATTCCTTTTTTTTCTATAAACTCACACTGTGCAGCGTGTTAACCGACCCAAACGGTGCATTTGTTGGATATAATGGAGTTCGTAGTACCTTTTGCGGATTGGCTTCTCTCCATTTGGGCAATTTTATTGAGAAAAAACCTTACAAAAAAAAAAATTAGCTATGCGATAAAACAATCACAAAGTCGGCTTGTGTGAATCGATGACTGATTTTGAAACTCAATTCAATTAATTTATTTATCCAAAATATTTACATGTTCATTATAATTGAATTGCATATGGACATTTCCACAGAAAAGTCTACTTCTTGTTACGTAACGCCAGCAAGCAATTACAGTTGTTTCTCAAAAAAGTTTTATATGTACCCTCAAAGGAAAAATCAATCCGAAGCGGTATTAATAATACCGTGAGTACGGATTTTCTTAAATCAAGTACAGAAAGAGTGATTCAAGTACGGATTTTTAATCGCGAAATACTTGAAACTTATGCATATTCAATTCCGAATTCGTACTTCGAATAACCCTAAAATAAGATTGGTTTAAGTAAAACTTAGATTGAACCAATGTTGAACTGCTTTTGATTCAAGTATTATAATACCGACTTCGTCTTTGAAATAAGTAAAATTAGTGAAATGAAAAGGAGATTTTTTTTTATGATTGACGTAATTACCCGTTTTACATTTTAAAGAATTTCAATCATAAAACACCAGCATCATTCACGATATGGGTTTTACTTTTAAAACTTAATGTATATTTTTTACTAAAAATATAAACTAAATGAGAACTCTTTGCTTAAAATTTTACTTTTTTAACATGAAAATAATGTGTTGTTGTTGTTTCTACGCACAACAACCAATTCGTTTTTTAGCTACTTGTGTGGTGTTTTTGTAGTGGCTTCAACAAAGTTTGAAAAGCTATAGGAGATTAAAACGATTACTTTGTAATTTTACTCTGAGAGTGGCACTACGAACGAAAAGTTTAAAATTTTTTTTTTACTTGGTTTAATAATTTTATATTAATTTTAAGTAAATCCGTTGTTGATTTAGGATTGTTTTTAGTACATTTTAGTGTTGTTCATACTTAAATTTTTGAGTACGACTCGTACTTTTAGTAATTATAAAAACCTTTATTTATCCCAAGTGTTTTTCTTGCTGTGATGAACTTTAGCCTAATTAAAAAATTATAATTTGGATAAAAAACCATAAAATTTCAACAAAAAAACCACAATACTAATTATTAATAATAGATTTATATTTAAAAAAAACATGTCTTTATACATATTTACAATTTTGTTGGAGGAGAAAATTTGGCAAAAATCCTATTTGATTTTCAAAGTAAATTTGTTTTTTTGGTTAGCGTGGTTCTTGCGTGAAATTGTCAATGATGACTTGTGAGATCAAACTGATAACAAAAGTCAATTCCACCGGCTTTAAAAATACCCTGTATTTATAAGAAAACTCGCTTTAATTGAAAAAACTAATAAATAGTCCCAAAAAGGTGTAAATTTAAAAAAGACAATATTAAAAAAATCGCTGGAATCAATTTTTACAAAAAAAAAGACGTCGAAATACGAAAATTCTTTATATGTATATTCGGTTTTTTTTTTAAATAAAATAAATAAATAATAATTAGAGGTAAAAAATAATTAATATGCTTTTTTTATATCTTCTCATAAAATAATCGACAAAAAGGCTCAGAAAATAATATGTAATATAATTTAAATAGAAATTCCTCCAAGATATATAGAAAATCCTTAAAGTTTTACATGTTTCAGCCTTTTAAAAAGCAACCCTCGAATATTTGCTATTATTAATGACTTTTTTCTCATTTATTTATCATTCTTTACGCCTGTTTGTGTAACTGCGTAAATTTTTCATTTTTGGTTCAAGCATCATTAGTGTTATTAAAACAAACACCTCAACATTTTTATATTTACACAAACATGAACACAAATATGTGTAAATACTCTAGAAAATAAGCGCTCTCTCTCTCTCTGTCATCCTCCTGCTTTATTAAATTGCTATTGCTACTGGTTGTCTGTTATTGTTGTTGCTAAGAAAAATGTGTCGATTTGTCATTTAATACCACAGCATAATGATTGTATTTAGTCTAAAGGTAGAAGGAACTAAAGTCGGAGTTACTGTGTCACCAGTCATACTCGATATCCTTGTTGTCGTCCCAAGTGCTACGATATAAATTGATGAATTTATGGTGGCAATAGAGTAAATTGTTGCAGAAGACTACAATAAAATGGAAATATTCCTATTTAATGAAAAAAGCAATAAAAAGTGGTATAAAACATGAGGATGACAAAATAAAAAAATAAAAAAAAAACTAAAATGAAATGAAATGAAACTCTCTGCAGCAAATTTATTTGACAACATTTTTATAAGCTGCCACATTTAAGTTATTGCAGGGCAATAAAAATTATTCAAAGTTATTGGTAACATGCTGAAAGATCTTTCAGTTAAAACCAGTAAAATTGAGCATTAAAAAATTAAGAGATTATTTATTGGTGAATAAATGGTGGAGATTTAAAAGAGTGGTAGATATTTTTCTTTAATTAAAGATCAATTTTGGAAAAATTTTACAAAAATAAATAAATTATAAGGAAACTTTTAATTTTAAGCTTTAAACTTAAAGTCGCTTAAATTAAAAAAAAATTTATATTTAGATCTGTTAATAACCAACCAATTTTATTTGTTTTGTAATTTTTTAATAATTTTATTTTTGTTTCTCCCTTTTTTTATATCTGCTTCATATATTATTAAAAATATGCTGTTTAATTTTTTATGTTCAAGTGTATCATTCGTTTACAGTCAATTTATATTGTCAACGTAACATTGTTTAATTTATGTATGTAAAATATGCAAATCTTTTTTATTTTCTTTTTATCGCTCTTCCCTTGAATTGTTTTTTTTATTATTACGGTAGAATAATGAGAAAATGTGACAATTTGTACGTGAAAATATTTTGCTCAGATGCCTGAGAAGAGACCATGAACATGAAATATTCTTGTGTTTCTGTGGTTAGATGTTAAAATATATTAGCTGAAATACTTTGCTTAAGAGGAAAAATAATTTTGTTTAAATTTCAAAGTATATTTGTTTTTTATTTAAGCGAAACCAATTTATAATACATTTTGTCACTATTTTTTGAAACATTTTTCAACAGGCCTATTTATTATCCTTCAAGTTAAATAAAAACCAAGTAAAAGTTAAATATAAGGTTGTGCTGAATCTGTGAAATCCTCAACCGAAATTAAGGATATTATAGGAGGGAGATTTTTATCTTAAATTTATAAATAAATAATAACCACACAGCAATGATGCCAACTCTTCACTACTGAAATTTTCTTTTTTTTACTATCTGTAAAATTTTATTTACAATCTGGTTTTGTAATTTAAAGTAAATTTTTTTGAACAAAATATGAAACATTATATTACACAGTACAACACATGATTCCGGGACACAATTCTGATAATTAGTTTGGTCAAGCTGGCTCAAATATTAATTTAAAAATTAATTTGAAGTTAGTAAGTATCGTATAGGGGCATTTGTCACGTTTTAGGCTCTTTTGTTGGTCATAACTCGAGAACCACTAGTCCGAATTAGCTGAAACAAATTGAAAAAAATTAAGAATTACAATTCCTTTAATTTGTTCATACAACGTTTCGCTACATAAGCAACAGTTTCGCAGTTATAAATAAATGTATGAACTTAACCCTTAAAGCACAATAGTTCGTTTGTAATCAAAGTCATGATTTACGTTACATTAATGATGTATTGCTCACTATCATACAAAGCTTGTGTGTATTTTATTAAAGCTTTATAAAACATACAAAGCAATATCAAAATATCAAATTTTCACACCTGCCGACAGAAAACTTTGTATCTAGTGCAAATTACATAGACAAAACATATGTGTAGAAAACCACACACGGGGGCTACTTACGTTTTTGAATCAAAAAATATTCTTAACAATGTCAAGAAGTTGCTTTAGTGTAACTCAACAGTTTATTTGTTTATCGTCTTAAAATGATTCCTTTTGTGTGGTTTTCCACACAAGGGTGATTTAAACGTTACGACAATATTTTTTGTGTATTTATATATTTTAAGTAACAATAAGTATATTGAGAAAAATCTTTCAATAGCGAAAAGTTGAAATTATTGATAAAACGGTTTTTTGATTGTAAAAATCATTTGCTTTAACCCTTAGATGTCCCACATGGCCTGGCCAGACCATATTTGACTTTCATATGCAATATCTTTTTTTTTTTTTTGTAGCAATAGTTTTAAGAAACGAATGATTTGAATTTTACAAGTTAGTTGTCCAGAATCGAATAAAACAAATTTGGATCACATTTAGGGCACAAAAACCCTCCCACAATTTTGCTCATTGTTTTTTTTTAGTGCAAACGAAGTAAAATAGAGAAAATTGCAAATTCGTACATTTTGTTGTTGTGCTGTGCAAATGTGTGTATTTGCACACTTTGCACTACCCATCGTGATTTACCTTAAACAAATATAATTAAAAAAAAAATTAAGATCACTTAAATTTTTTGTTTTCCGGACATAAATATTGTTCGGAACGCATGGATGAATTCATTTTTACTGACATTTCAACTTTATAACTTTTTTTTTACTTTAAACTTTATCAATTCAGGCAAATGTTGTAATGAAAAATCCCCTAAAAGCTTTATAATTTACTTAGTTTATAAATGTCAATATACATACATAAATATTTTTTCTTTATTTTAACTAAATATTCTTATTATAAATTAATTTAATTTTAAACTTTAACAAGCGAGTACCTAAAACATTCCCTGAAACATTTTTATACCAGCAACTTAAATTTTAAATCAGTATATCTTTGGCCAGTAATAGTCATCACTTTAAAATAATTCTGTCAATTGACTTATCACCGAACAGTAATAATTAAATGCCTTAATAAATGAATTCCGTCTTCTCTTTATTGCTAAGTGCAAATCATGGTCTGGCTGGACCGCAGGTACATTTAAAATACATTACAGGACCAAAATACTAACTCACTATCCGATTATATACAAGCGGTACCGTACCCGTCAAGTTCAACTTTTTGCCGTCCGTTGTGCGTCATTTGTAAAACCAAAATCAACAACAAAGCTATGTGTCTTCAACATGGCAGAGAGGCAAAAACGTATATTTGCAATGATTGTTTAACAGAATAATTTATATATTTTACGGTTATATTTAAAAAGACTGATTTATTTTAAATTAACAACAAATTAGTACAACATTTTGTTTAGTTTACTTATTTTGGCTGGGGTTTTCAATCATGGCTAGGCCTTGAGGTGTACTTAGTGGTAATAAGGCTGTAGAACATCGAAGGGCGAAAAATTAACGTCACAACAAAGTAAGTGCAGCATTTATACATTTTTTTTCTAAACATTTCACAAGGAAGAAAATTTGGCTAAATAAAAATTACCAGATACTAATTGGTTTTTTAATGGCTAAATGCACAAAACTGCCACACAGTAATATAATATGTTGCGCAATTAGGCGCATTAAAATCTATTTCAAAAGATCGCTTTCTATGGTAAACTATAGACCGAACTACCCCAAATTCAACAGTCTGTGATAAATAGAAAAAAAAGACCTAAAAATTTATACTTTTGAAAATGAGAGTGTTTTCAACAGACCGACAGATGGACACGGCTAAATCGACAAGAATATGTATACTTTGTGAAGTCTTAGATACATACAAACAAAACAAACTTGGTATACGCTCTTCATAACTTGTTATGGAGGGTGTTATAATAAAGTTACACTACATACTGAGACTGTAATAACATACGGATTTTTAAGCAACTCTCATTTATAGAGAATATTTAAGGAAAATTTGTTTTCATCCAGGTAAAATAATGAACAGATTTTGCTCAAGTCGATAAAGACAGATTTGAGTTATTGAGTACATTAATCGCTTTACAGAAGTCAATACGATTAAGTGCTTTTTCACCAGCTAAAAATAAAGATCTTTTTTTAGCAAAGTTTTGGGCACTTACTGTTTGTCTGGAAACTTATGAAGACATACTACACTGATTAACACATTGTATAACATACTGTACTCTACAAAACATCAAAGGCCGACATTACCTAGATTGACAAAAGCTAAATACAAGTTCACCTTGAAAGAACAAATAACCTTTTTCAATTGTCTTATAGTTTTTTCTATAAAATATGATTCTTGCAAAAGGTAATCTTAAGTAATTATAAGTTTTTTGATGGCATGAATAATGTTTAACCCTGCTGTTAAGTTTGGAACATTTTGGTCAATTTTTTTTTCTTATTTTTTTATTTAAACTGAATGTGCTTAGTAAGTTTTTAGCTGTCTAGGATGAAATAGAATAGTACAAAATTAAAAAGCACAAATCTTAGGTTATGGACCATTTTGACCAAAGCAATTTATTTGATTTCGTACATAATAAAAATAATTATGTCTGTTTGTAATTGACTCAGCAAGATGAAAAAATTGTTTTTCAATTCAGTTGGATACAAATCTATTGCATAGTGCATTTGGCATCACATTTGGATTTACAGCAATTGCGAATTTCCCGTACACACTTTGATGGCGTAGCTTGTTGTTGAGTCAATAGTTTCGGTTTTACTGCCCTTTTTAAAACGTTGATTTCTTATGATGGACACATAACTAGCGGACGTAAAAGCTCAGGTTTCTGCATTTTACATCATTTGCAGCTCACGAAAAATCAATTTCTGTATATAATAGACAACATTTGGCTATCGATTAATTTTATTTGTTGCTGTAGTAGCTAATCATGATGGCTATAGAACACTGGAAGAAGAGCTTCCCAATTATCCCATAATTCAATTCTAAATTCTTTCCATTTGCTTTCACATTTATGTGCTGTTTTCACAACACAAGTGATAGAACGTGTATGAAAAGCCCTCAGTTTTTTGAGTACATTAGCTCACCATATTTATTCGTATTTTCAATGATTATTTTTGTTACTCACGGAGGGGAGGTAGCAGAAAATTAGACAAAACGGCGTCTGGACACCGTATAACGTGTACCTGGTGGTACTGATATAATATTATCTGCTAAATTTCTAATCTATTTAAAACCACATTCCCTTGCAATGTCTTACTTTCATTAAGAATTTCAATACTAAGGCTGTTGTATAAACTTAGTCGATTGGAAAAGATTTGGAGAAACATTATTATTTTATTCCTAAATTATTACAAAAGTCTGGGAATATAGTATTATATCTTATTACTTATGAAAAATACAAAGTGGACCAAAATGGTCCCTGACCTAAGATTTGTAAGTTTTTTTTAACCTAACAGCAGGGATAAATAAATCAACGAAAGATAAAGTTATTATTTAAATAGAAGTACTTGGCAGTACAGTTATTAGTACCGTAATGGCGCTTAATAGATAAGGTGTAATAATTCTTGTAACAACATCCATAACTAAGTAATGCATTTTATAAACATTAACTTCTAGCCTCTATTGAAGTTGTTACTAATACGATAGTGTACAAACTGAAAGCAATAAACTCCTGGAACAAAATATTCAATCTGTGGCGAAGGCAAATACTTAAGGAAAATATTTTCTTTTTCTTAATTGCCATCCAATCATTTTTCTTGATAATCATAAAACGTTTTTTAAAATTACTGATTATTTTTTGTTAAAAAAAAATCCTCGGAATAAAACAATGTAAAAAGACTAAAAGACAGAAAGCCTGTAACGCACAAGGCTAGAAAATTATGTTGATATTTAAATTATGAATATGTTTAACAGAATTACCATATTTTTTTCTATATACATAAATAAATCTCAATCTAATTTAAAATACGTTCTTTAATATATAAAATGCAATAGGGGAGTAGAAATTATGTGTGTGTGTGTGTGTGTATGTGTATGCTTGTTTGTTTCAAAACTCACTGATATGAAAAGAACATACTGTTACTTATGTATATGTTTATTAACTAAAATAATGAGATTTAAATTACATAACAGTCTAAACAGCTTCATTGTTTATATCTTATCATTATACAATTTTAATTTTATACGCTTCAAATACATACAAGGCAATCTTTAATCCTTATCTTTTACACAAAACATATTCCTTCTTTTTTTATTTTCTTGTATTAAATTTACCCGATTTAAGAAACTTATAAGAAAAAAACGTATAGTAAATATGTTTTTATGGCAGCAACAATTTTAAATGCAACACTTTGTTTCATCCATAAATTCCATTAGATTCCACACAGCCAGTCAGTCATGCATTCAACAATTCATGACTAGTTTAGCTTTTGATATACATTACAACAAAAACATCGTTTGTTGCAGGCAATGGCAACAACAAAATAATTAAAATAATCATACAGTCATCTAACGGTTACATGTTGCATATCGTTTCTAAAATTGTACTGCTAAATGATGCAATGAAAAAAAAGGCAAAACATATTCTGCACTGTTAATGCCAATAAATTGTAGTCTTTACACCCTACACCACTAAAATGTGGAAGTGTTAGAGCTAGTGTTAGTAATGCATACAACTTATAGTCTTAAGCTGGAGGTCCACACTAAGGCCTCTATGAGCTTGATACTTTTTTAACTGATTTTAAGACACATGCGACTTATGCAAAAGTAAAAGGGAGTCCTATTTAATGCGTTCAATACGTAAATGCTTTCTAGGCATTTGATAAATAACTTGTCAATACAATTTTACACTGATTCTATACGCAAATAAGCGCATCAACGGATTGAACGCGTGATGTGGACCTCGAGCTTTAGGCTAGTCATGCTTATTTTTTTAAATTGTCGGCACTCGTGCTGAGGCAACAATATACCCTTCTCCCCAGGTGGAAACGTTTTATTGAAAGTGTGTTTTAGAACCTATAGAGTCTAATATTCTTGGTCCTTATGAAATGGGTTCTCCAAAGATCTCAAAACTGAGTGCCCATTTTCTGCAACCCTCGCGTCGAGAAACTTTTCGATTGAATTGTAAGAAATTAAACAAAAATGCCATAAATTTAAACAAATAACTGTTTTTCTCATTTAAATGTGTCTGTAACATTTTTGGCGAGTTACAGCTGTCACGTATGAGGATACAGAAAAAGGGTGTATGTAAAATTTATGTGAGAAAGTCCCCGCTTTGAATTGTCAAACGGTGCGAAAAAAAATTTTAACACAAAAAAAAAACATATCAAAAATGCAAAATCCAAAGAATGATAATAATAGTATTTTGTTGTTGGCGCATTTTTTCATTGTTTTATTATTTTTCTTTTAACATTTTTATAAAATATACGAATCTTTTTAAAGCTCTTTTGCAAACTACAAGCATTAATGTTGCACTTTACATTATTTGGTAAAGCCGACGGTTGTATTTTTGCCGCCGTCGCACAGTGCAAAATTTCTTGAGTTTAGAGGAACTTAATTATTTAAACCAGTTCTATTTGTGATTTTTTAAATTTTTAATAAAAATTAATGTGGTTTTTTTAAGTCTTTGAGTTGCATTTTTTTTTATAGAAATTATGCTAAATTTTGACTGGATTCCCACCACCTTTTTTGTATTTTACAAACTAGCGCACGAACAGGTGCCTTTAAACTGTACAGAGCGTCAGATATTAGCACTGGTAAGCCTATTTTTTCCAAAACAAAACCAATGATGGCTTCCGATGTCGGTTCTTCCTTCCACTTTTAGAAAATGCAGTTATATGAAATTTGCAAAGTCATTCTGGAAAAAGTTTAATTTAAAAGAAGATCGCAAAATATCGCAGAAGATATTTTGTGTTCCCAATAGAGGAAAAACATACCTTTAAAATGTTGTGGGTTTTAAGATGGTATTATGCGGTATCACCTTTTAAAGTCTCCAACGAAGTTAAAAAACTAAATTTACTTACTTCTTAAAAATCACTTTTTTAACGAACAAATCACACACGAGTACGAAACGATTTTGCAATTATTTAAATGCCAATAATTGACAATTTTCTCATAACATAAATTATGTAAAAATCATGGCCTACTGCACTGCCGTTTGTATGTACCACTCTATTAACTGAAACAAATCGAAAATCTTTCTGTATGCAAAAAGTGTAATTGAATAAAAAATGCAACTTTCAGGTGTATTTTGGAGTTGTTTCGCAGGGTAACTCCCCAAACCGAGTATGAGGTTTTTGAGGTGGGATATTAAGCAACCGCAATAATGAGTAATCTTATGCATTTTATGTAAAAATTTAATAAAGTTCCGCTTAACTTCCTGAATTTCGCACTGTGCGTCGCACAGTGGCGTGAAACATATGCAAAACGAGGATTAATTCAGGGAAGCCTGTAATTTATGGCAACAATTTTTTTTTGGATTCTGTGTATATTGATTAATAAAAAAAACTTTTGTTGCAAAATTTTAGTGGGATTTTAATTTTGTTTTATTAAATAAACTAAAAACTTAAAAAAAAATCAATATAATTTTTTCGAAAAAAATATATTTTTTTTTTTGAAACAAGGCACATTAATTGCTTAAATATGGAATTAAAAATCATCTTCATAATTATCTTCACCTTCATGAAAATCATAATCTTCATGTTATCATCAGCAAAATCGGAAATATTTAGCAGAATAAGCAAATCAAGTGCTGTTTGTAGTAAATTTAAATTATGTAGTTTTGTTTTATCATTATTGACTAAATCATCTGTAGCTTTGTCATTTTTTTACCAATCTATATATTGTTGGGGGCAAAATGTTCATATAAAAATAATCTATTGACGCTGGCAGTTTAAATAAAACAGAACTGGCAAAATAAAAAAAAGTAATTTGTTTTAATTTTTGTGTGTTTCTTTACCCACTTTCAACTACATTTAGAGTTGAAAAAAATCAACAATTTGTAGTCGGGACTGTAAGAAATGATAAACTCTCTGTTTGTTGATGTTGTTTTTGTTAAAGCTTTGATATTGTTACAAGTAAAACTGAGGTTTATAATTCTTATTCGCTTAACAGTTTTATTTGCGTAATATCTTTAGCTTTTCTAAATTCTTTTGATGAAGTTTTAATGACGATCTGGCCTAAGTAACTAGTGAAATGCGTGCTCATAGGAACGGCTTATCCCATCAACAATAAATTTCAGTTTATCAATAGGATGAAATGGGAATTTAGCACATTTAAACGAAATCTTGTTAATTAATTTTTTGAATCCGAAGAAAAACTTTGATAGATTATTTTGTTTCACATGTTTTCGATGCGAGAAGTTGTCACTAAAGTTACAGAACATGGGTACACGTATTACAATTGCTATTAATATTCAGCCAGATTGCTTGAAAATTAAAACCGCAACTGCCTCTAATTTAAGTTATAAAATCCACTGCATCTGTTGTTTTTATTATTATGTACTAACATGATTTGCCACTTAAATAGTGAAATGCGTTTTAAGCGAAAAATTTTACGCAAATTTTTTTCCTTTTTTTAATTCTGTTTAATAATGTGTGTTAGTGGCTGAGTGAAGTTAGACGCTGCACAACGTTATGTAATGGATATATTAAAGTTTCGATGCAGTCGAATATAGCCCTCTTACTAAAACTTGAAAACCGTTCATTTGTTTTTGTTCCTGCTTGTACTTTGTTTAATTTTTGTACTAAAAGCAAAGATTATGCTGCTACACCTATACAACTTTATTATTTAAGCAAGTGCCTATCACTGTTCGTATTTCTAATGTAGACTATAGTAGCTACTGGCAGGTTCAAAAGTGTAACGAGCTGCTGACAGCCAATTTTGACGTTTGATTTTAAATCACAAAATTCTGTTTTTAACTTAAGGCTTAAATGAAACTTAATTTTGCAATCTGGTACATTTAAATTCAATTAAAGTTTACATTGTGTATAAATTAGCCAGGTGGTTTTAATATCACAACAATACAACAACAGGAAAATAATAAAAGTAATTTTTTTTTGAGACCACCTTGTAAAATATTACACTTTTTTATAATTTTTTGTTGTATTCAGCAGTGCTTCCATACTTTTATTTAAATTAAAAAGATTTTTTAAATAACGCTGAAAAAGTCGAACTGCATTTTAAAACGATTGAAATGAATATGATGAAAATTAACAAAATAAAGATATATATACTATCCAAAAAAGGTATATTAAATTCGATACATCCGAATAAAGCGATATTCCATGTTTTTATTTAATCAATAATACAAAAACGCTTACTGAATTCTTGTTAATAATACAAGCCTAAAATGAATAGTTTAATATTTCTAATAAAAATAAAAAATAATTAGTTAATATGGTTTGACATTTTTACCGAAAAAAAATTAAATTACAAAAAATCCATTAAGGTAAAAGCATGTATAAGTTTTGATTAAACTGAAAGTTCAATTCTTAGGAGAATAATATTAGGAACAGTGTTATATTTGTTAATAAGTTCATAAGTTTAACATGGACTGCCTGGCATCGACTTTCAGTCTATTGGACAATTTATTGTTCTATAATGCTTATTTAGAAAATAAATCCGTTCAGCACATGCACTACTATGCGGTTAAGTAAAAACATGCGAACATATGAAAGCTGGAAGTTCAAAAAAGGGGTACAAAAATATAAAAAATTAAACAAAAGGGGTTTTAAAATAAAGGGGCAAAAAAAGTGGCAAGCCAGTCATAATAAGGGCAAAATGCGACTTTCGTCGCAGAACGGCAACGCTGCGCATGGTTGGGCAAAAAATTCTGTTAAGGCTTTAGAGTGACAAAATACTGTATTTCTACCCTATGGGAATGGGAACAAACACCAAACTTGTCACGCGACAGTTCTAAAGTGATAGTGACTGGTTCTAGTTCTTACAATTTATATAAAGGGTACTTGCAACTTTTACATGGCGATGTCCTAGGAAAGGGTTGATTGACACCTTCGTGACACTTTGTAACCGGTCATTAAATTAACTTAAATGGACACATTCAATTTTGATTTAAATAATGTGTGTCGCTGATATTGCATGCGTATACCATGTGAATATGATATATATCCCCTTCATATAAAGTAATAGAACCAGAGAGAATCAGCCACCACCCGCCAATAATTTAGTCACAATTACATTTTGTTATTTACGTTTCCTTTGGAGTAAATACAATTTAAACACATTATCACCAGTTAAGTGATAAATCTTGTTTTCACCTATCAAACTTCCTATTTTTTATATATAATATTGTGTTCACAGTTCACGGAATAAGTGCTTTAAGGACCACTGACACAAATTTCCCGCAGGGCACTTTGCTGTTTTTATATTTGTAATTTCTTCAGTTCAAATAAAGAAAATTACTAACAAAAATGAGCTAAAGTATCATATTACGCGATGTGCATTTCTCATTTTTGTTTAAAAAAGCTCTACTTATTCAAATTGCAAAGATAGATAAGCGAATTTCGCATACACTGCACGAATAGCAAAAATAATAACTTTAATAAAAAATGAGTAAATAAAGACTCATAAGATCTTTAGCTTTCAATTCCAAATCGTGTTGTGTCATCTTGGCATGTCTTTAATTTTATAAGGTCTTGAATTTATTACTGTTTAACTTAAATTCTGTCAAATTTTGGTGTTGATTGTCTAATTCAAACCAAAGTTAAGCCCAGAAAAGCAACAACTGTGAGTTGTATCACCCGTAAACTTTAAGAGCCTCTTCTGCACAACTCTTTTTTCGACTAAGCGGTCTATAGGTTCACTGAGTGAAGCTAAGCAACGCAGCTTAAGTTTAAACGCGCAACATGTATTAGTACACTGAAAGAATTATTATTAAATATGGCTTAAAACAAGAAAATGTTGCATGATTCTCGTCCAAGCCAAAAATTACTTATTCTAAAAACATGTTTCTTTATTTAAGTAAATTTTTACTGAATAATAATAAAATAAGTTAAAATCAAGAATTTATTTTTAAAGTTTGGATTTTCTTGTTTCAAAAAGCGAAATTGATTACTTTAGAAAATAAACTTGGTTCCGTGTAATAGAAAAATTGTTTTCTTTTATAGCACGCTTTCTAAAACAGTATCAAATTTTCTGTGCGACCTTGTTGAGAAGTCCTGATAAAAAGCCGAAATGGGCAACACGAATTCTATGCTGTTTTTGATGTTTTTGCCTTTGTTTGCGTTAAAAAAAATTTTTAAATTGTATTTGATGAATAAGAAAATGTTTTTGGTCGATCTTATTAAGTCCGCCAATTTGGCCCAACGGCCGGATGTCTGGCTGATGTATATAAATAAATAAAAAACATAATTAGCTTCAATTGACCAAAAAGTACATTTCAATGGCATGGATCAGTCATAGCTGCCACAGAGATGGCCTCCCGTAAAATTCTGTTTTTAATATAATCAGCCCAATTATGAATACAAATTCTCCGGAGGTTTTTTCCTTTTTCCCATTCTTGCAATTTAATTGACATAGCAAAAATGAGAGAAGGGAGAAAACTCCCGGGAAATTTTTATTCATAATTGGGATGTATATTTATGAAAGTATTCATATTAAAATTCTCTTAACATGCTGTGGTCTATAATTGACCAGAGTTACCATTCACAGCTTTTTGCAGAAAGCCATTTTATATTTTGCACAAATAACTTTTATTTAAATCTTAAAAACATCTTGTAGCAAAAGGTCCCAGGAACCAGCCAGAAAAGACTAGTGGTGTAGAGTATCCTATGGTTAAGTTTGCCGGCAACACTTTTGTTATTTAATGTATTTTGTTTGGTTTATGTTATACAAATACATTCATCAGCATAATAAAGTTACAGGGAAATTAAAAGAGTTTATAAAGAAACATTTAAAGGGGTTTAAAAAAGGACTGAAAAAGCAAAGCTTATTTTTAGCTCAATGTCACTTGCAGAGAAATAATTTTTTAGTTAATAAAAAAATTATATTTAATAATACCAGTAAACCCAAGGTATATTTACACAAGGTAAACTCGTTGGCCCATATGTTTGTCAGCTGTTTACCTAAGTTGGAACACCAATGTCAAATTCCGTGTATATGATCCAAAATTTGTACATGTGTGCGTTAAATTTATATGAAGACAATTTTGACAATTCCGTTCCACTCGGTTATTTTTATAGAGCAGCATGTCTACACTCCCAAATGAGTCTACCTTGTGTAAATATACCTTGAGTAAACCTTTAAACAATTTGTTTTTTTGGTGTTCTTTTGTTCAAAGTTTCAATAATTTTCTTTAACCAGACTTTCAGTTGTCAATTCTAATTTATCATCAATAAACTATTGACCAATCTGCCAGCCAATAATTTGTATCAAATAGATTTCAAAAGAAAGCAAATAATTTTTATTTTGGTTAAAATACCAAACCACAAAAATGTGTAAGTTTTTTGGCCATAAGAACTCTGGACTCTTTTAGAGTTGGTGGAGAGAGTGAATAAGAGCAAGAGAGAACATTAAAAGCAAAATTAATTATCTTTTAAAAAAATTCTTAGCAACTTTTCGGCAAACTTTTAACTTTGTATAATATTTTGTATTTGGTTTTCAGTGTTTTTCTTTTTTTTCCCTAAAAGATAAAATTCTGATGAAATTGTAACCGAAAGTAAACACTCACAGACACACACACTCAACAACTCAAACAATAAGACATCATCATCAATATTATTGGTCAAACGAAACAAAATTTTCCTTCATTTTTTTTCTTTTCCAACAAAAATTTAATTTTTTTTTAGTTTTCCTGAAGAAAAAAAAAAATATTTCAAACTATGTGTATAAAAGTTTAAAAATTTTTGTTTAGTTTTGCTGTTAGTTTTACTGCCCCAAAAAAATAGAAAACCCTGAGCAAGAAAGAAGAAACAAACTGATATTGAATTGAGTATGAATATCTTGAAAAACTTGAAAGAAAAACAAAAAACACAAGAACAAAAACATCAAAGTTTTAAATATAAACAAAGTGCAACTTGTTATACAAGTATGTATTAGATAGAAAAATTTAATTGAAATATTGCAATAGTTTTAAGCCAGCGGTAAATTTTGAAAGGACTGAAAGTGGAAGGCCTGCTTGAATACCTCTGCACTCCTTTCTAAAAGATTCGTTTCGTTTGATATCCTGCCTTCAGAAATATGCCTTCTAGAAGGTATACATTTCTTTTAGAAAGACCTTCCAAAATATTCATTACACATTCGCTACTCCCTTCTTTAAGAAGGGAGAAAGGAAGTTGTTCATTTTTGATTTTTTTTTTGTTTTGAGTGACATCCTGCACTGCCTTAGGGAAGGGAAAGAAGTTGTTAAATGTTTATCTTTTTTATTTTTGGTCTCTAACATTTTAAAAACAATTTTATACATTTCTTTTTGCACGTGATCTTGTTCTTTTAACGTATACGTTGCGGATCAGCTCAGTTAGTCATTACTTTCTGTTCTGTTACGAATCAGCTGATTTATTTTTGTTATAAAAAAACCTGTGAAATTGATTAGTTTTTATGTTCTGTTGCGGTTCAGTTTAATAAAATCAAAAAATTGTTAAGTAATTGTAAGTGACAGCAAAATAAATAAAAAAAAAAACAAATTTATATTGAAATAACCTATTTTTTGATTTTAAGAACTCATAAAATTTAATTTCTTCAAATTGATGTGCATAAAACTTATTGAAATAAAACAATGGACGGTGCAAAACTAATAAATTTGTCATAAATGGCTGATAAGTTGCTACAGAAAAAGTAACTATTACAATTCCGAAACAGAACGGCACGGAACAGAACAGAAACAGAAAGTATAGACTAATTCTGCCTTAAGTTTTTGTATTATAAGTAATAATAACTCCTTCGTAAACATGACGTTGCGTTGCGGAAGAAAGTAATAAAATTAAAATTTTCCCCCGTATTAACGTAACAGCTGTGAAAGAATTTTATCTGATAATAAAAAAGAATAATTTAACAAAGTTTTTAAAAAATGGAAGCAAACTTATTGAAAAGTTTATAAACCATACAAACTAAATGGCTGAAGCTGAAAAAAGGCTTTTATAACGCGCGTTGTGTAACTTGCTATATTTCATGCACCAAAGATGTTAAACGCCTTTATGGAAAAGACTCTTGATAAGGAGAATTTTTATCCGCCATTGGCAGGTCGTAAACTTAAGAATTAAATTAAGATTTGATTAATTTTTTTTATTTCATATTTTATTTCACTTTATATATGAAGATTGTGATTACTCGTATTTTTAAGCAAAACTCGTTTTTCGTTAAGAAAATCGTTTGATCGAAAAGAAAAGTTTATTTTGTGATCACTCAAAATAAGCGTATAATAGAATAATTACCAAAAATCGTATTTTTATATAGAAAATACAAAAATAATTAAAATTACTTATAACTTCTTAAAACAGAGTTTGATCGAAAATAATAGCTTGTCTTGTGATCAAACATATTTTTTGGGTAAAGTTGTTATTTGATAAAAACAAAACATTTGCTTGTAACTTCCAAACGGAACAATTACTTTTTTTCCTTCAATAAGTTTTAAAATTAAAAAATTCGAAAATTTTGTGATCAATAGTATATTTTTTTTAAATCAATTGTATTAGAAATGTTAAACGTTTGCAATTATTTTCCCTATTTAATTTTTTATTTAGAATAAGATCACGCATAAAAATAAATATAAAATCTTTTTTTAAAAATGTTGGAGAACAGTTTAAAAATCTACTTGACAAATTATAACTGTTTTATATAAAGGAATCTTGGAATTTTTTTTAAATTAATTTTAAAAATAATTTGTCTGTGAACTTTTAAAAAATTCATTTAAAACATAAATTTAATCCAACAAGGACGTTTTCAATGGAAAGTGGATTTTTGAATTAAAGATGTGGTAGCTTTTTCAATCGGTAGTTCTTTTTGTGTCTGCTAAATAAGGCCTTCTATTAGGCCTATTAACTAATTTTTTTTACCGCTGGGAACCACTAGAAACCAATACAACTGCACGAATTTATAAATTATATGTGTAGAAAGATTTAAATGCATGAACATATTTGTTCTTAAATATAAATCCATAGAACCAACAAAAGGATTAGGTAAAAAATGATTAATATTCCTTATATGAATACTAAAATTAAAAAAATATAAATTTTAGTCAAGCCAGTCTTTGAACAAAAGAAAATCATTAAATGCTTTAAAAAAAAATTTAAATTTCTTAATAAAACAAAAATTAATTAAATTTTTCTTGAAAAGAATTTGAATGTTAATTTGCTTATTACGTGTTACAAACACAATTACAAATTACATTTTCACCTAATTTATCGAACAATAGCAACGAAGACCTCCTTCTCTCTGGCGTTAATCGAACAGGAAACCATCACTATGTTAGACAAGCTCAGTACCAACTAATTTCCAAAAAAAAAAAAAAAAAATCTGTCTGACTTCAAACGCTGAATTTAATTATAACAAATAAGACTGCTGTGTTGGGTAAATTTTTTCGTTTACAACACATTTTTCCATTTAAGCACAAATCATGTACATACATATGTACGTATTTGTGATGTGTGAAAAACCGAAAACAAGCCTTCAAAACAGCGTTCGAAAGTAAACAGTACATTATTTAACGTTCGGCTCACACACCCAAGAAAGATATCTATTTTTTTACTGATTGTGTAAACATACACAACCATTAATACCGTTCGTAACTATTTTCAACGAAGGACCGAACATTATATAATGTTCGGTTCTTCGTTAAAAAACAGAACAATTGTAGTGATACTGTAGAAAAACATTATATTTTAATGTTCTATAATGTTTTTTCGTGTGTGTATTTTGTTTTTGTAAAAAATGTTTGTTTTTTTTCCAGCCAAAAGTGACGAACATTAATGAACCGAACCGAACACAATGAAGTTTGTGTTAAAAAAAAAAAACCGAACGGAATTAAATGTTTCCATCTTTTGTTGAGTATGATGAAAACAGTATTATTTTAGTGTTCGAATGATGAATAACAGGGAAACGTTATTTTTTTTAATGATTTTCTACACAAACACTATTAGCGTTTGTGTTTTCCACAAATCTACCGAACACTAATGAACGATATTTAGTGTTTATTTTCGAACACTGCTACAAAATAATAAAAAAATAAACAACCAAGTATGAGCGCTAGGGTGGTTACATTCTAAGGGCCGATGTTGAATGTAAACCACACCTAAAGGTCAAACTTTTTTCTGCATTTCATTTGACCTTTCTCAACTTTTGACTAATTTAATTTGAACAATGGAAAGATACACAATCAAGCAACGCGTTATAGTTATCCAGCCTTATTATGAAAATGGGCGTTCAAATCAAAATGCATATCGTGCATATCGTTATTTTTTTGGTCAATTTAATCGTCCAAATGTGGGTACATTTGGAAAAATCATGCAAAAATTTTTCCAAACCGGGTCTTTAGATGTGAAAACACCAGTGCATGCTCGTACAGCACGTATTGCAGAAAATATTGCTGCTGTTCGCTAAAGTGTGGCTGAAGAGCCATCCTCAACTCAACTCGTCGTCGTTCCAAACAATTGCACCTCTCACGCTCGTCGTTGATGGACATTATGCATAATGACGTGCATTTACACGCTTACAAGGTGCAACTCAATAACTAAAGCCTCTTGACCATTCCAAACGTCGTAAATGGTCAGAATGGCAACAGGGGATGATACATTTTCAAAAAAAATCATCTTCAGTGATGAGGCACAAATTGAGCTCAGTGGATTTGTCAATAAGCAGAATTGCTGCATTTGGAAGAATGATAATCCAAAAGTGATTGTCGAAAAACCAATGCACCCACAAAGAGTGACTAATTGGTGCGGTTTATGCGCCAGCCCATATCAGGCTGTATTTTTTCCAAAATGATGCCAGTCAGTTAGTTACTGTAAATAATGTTCGCTATCGTGAAATGATAACGAACTTTTTATGGCCAAAATTGGAAGATATGGATGTGGACGTGAAAACCTAACGTAGTTGTAAACAATGAAAATTTAAAAATCGCCAAAAAATATCAACAACTCACTTTTAGAAAAAAAATTAAATTTAAAAATTATTAGTATTGTGGTTATTTTATTGAACCATTTATGGTTTTTAATCCAAATTTTTAATATTTTTAATTAGGCTTAAGTTCATTAAATTTAATTTTCATTAAATTATTTTTATGAAGAAAGGAATTTTACAACATGAAAATTAATCAAAATTTTTATTGATAATTTTTCACTCTTCTCTTATCAATAAAAATTTTGATTAATTTTCATGTTGTAAAATTCCTTTCTTCATAAAAATAATTTAATGAAAATTAAATTTAATGAACTTAAGCCTAATTAAAAATATTAAAAATTTGGATTAAAAACCATAAATGGTTCAATAAAATAACCACAATACTAATAATTGTTAAAGCTAAGGCACGAGCTCTATGTTTGCATTTGTCCTTCAAGTTGTGCTGAAAAGGTCAACAAGAAAAAGAAAGACAAAAAAATGAAAAAACAAAAAATATATGTACTTTGAACTTCAAGAAGAATTCTTGACAAAAGTACGAAAAAAGAGAAAGAAGTAAAGGAATAACATGTTAAAATAAATTAAAATAGATAATCATTCAAAAGCAAATTTCGATCTACCAAAAGGTTGAATACAATTTGGTTTAAGGATTGATGTTTGACTAATGACGTCAGCAGTCGTCGATGGCTGCGAGTGTTAAACGGCAAGCCCTCTGAAGAGATTGAGTGGTTGCAATCGAAACATGTCAGGGTAACCTGTCCGTAAACACCTGGGTTCGAGCCCAGATTGAGTCAAGAGTGAAAAATTATCAATAAAAATTTTGATTAATTTTCATGTTGTAAAATTCCTTTCTTCATAAAAATAATTTAATGAAAATTAAATTTAATGAACTTAAGCCTAATTAAAAATATTAAAAATTAAATTTAAATTTCAAAATGGGTCAGATTTGACTCGAAGACCTTATGAAGGTTAAATAAATTTGTTGTGCTTCTCTTCTACCCAAAAGTTTTTTTTTTACAAAATTAAACGTTAATTTGATTTCAGGTTTAATTTTATTTTAATCAGGTAATTTTTCCTAATTTCAAATGAAATTATGAGTTTGCTGTGACTAGCAGAAGTGATCTAAATTGCATTTTTATGAGAGGTGCCACGCCCTCTTATCCAACAACCCCCACTTTATAACGGATTTTGTGTATTGACTAGGGTGTTCAGTCGATTAATTTTTGTTCGAATAATTTAAAATTGCTAATTAAAGGATTTATCGAAGAATTTATACAGATAATAGTAGAGTAATCTTAGACTTTTAATTTTTCGAATAATATAAAATTGCTAATATCGATTAAAGGATAAATCGAAGAATTTATTTTGTATAATATTAATAATAATATTTCTGTTAAATGTATAATTTTTTTAAAGTTTTAAGACGAATAAACAAACCAAATGTATGTGTCCGTTGGAATTTGAAAAACCAGTCATGTTTAGTGACTGAGACTATTAAAGTATTAAAAGCTTTTAAAAATAAATAAATATAAATTCCCAGATTCTATTTGAATAAAGATCTCGAAATATATAAAATTTATGGATTAAGAATATTTGATTAATTGAATAATCGAATAAGTTAAAAATGCCAAATATCGATTAATCGTTTAATCGAACAAAAATAAAACCCTAGTATTGACAACCCAGCTTTATGTCGGAAATATGGACAATTCTCGTCCTAACGTTCTCCAGATATAATGAAATTAACTTTGTGCCATGCCCACTTACCCAATCCCGCCCACATTTTATAGAATATGGGATGTTAATGACCAAGATGCTTGTATCTTGGCTCTGGCCGTTCGACATTTGATTAAAGGACTACTTGAACTGTGCTGATGTCCAATTTCTGAAATGCAAATATTCCCCTTTTCTTAGGATTTGTGTTGTTGGTAAATATTAAATGTCGATTAACAACACGCAGTCAAAGTCATTAAATTGCAATCTGTTTAGAAATTTTATTGCAAAGCCTGTGTAGCTTTAAAGATTTAAGTGCTTGTTTACATTATTTCTCGATTTATAAAGAAAGAAGTGAAAATGGAAAGCAATAAATTAAGTAAGTGTTAATATTTTTTGTTAAAAAAAGGTCGTAATTTTGTTTGATTTGCTTGAAATAAAGCCAATTTGTAACAAAACCTAAGAAGGACTGCGATTGTTTTCAAAATGTTACTAAGTAAAAGCTTTTAAAGTTTCGGAGAGGTTCGGCGGATTGAATACATCCAGAAATGAATATACTGAAATGTTACGAATCAATTGCCATTTATATCATAAAGCCATTTTTTTGCCGTTTTCGTATAGTATCGTAAGTTTTAAATTATTGCGTTTTCTAAAAAGCGGAGTTGTAAGGAATTTGGCTCAACAAAGATTCAAGACAATAAAAGCAGAGTAAGCACCAAATGTTTTACGTTTTTACATAACGATCAGAGATGTGAAAATTGTAGAGGTTTCATTTAAGCTATATTTAAAACATGTTGAAGGACTTGTTAGCATATAAGTGATAACACTTGTAAAAGATTTCATGAAAAAGGTTTTAATTGAAAATCTGGATTTAGAGAGCCACGATCTGAAAACAACAAGTGGGCAATTTTAAAAAGAAAGAAAAATACGCTTTCCGAGCGAACTAGGTCTTCGTATGAATATGCCTAATTTTAGCAGCTTTGCACACAGAAAAAAATACCAATGTAAAATTAACTTGGAAAAATTTTGATTGAGAATCATAGTAAATTTCTGCAAAAGTATGGCCATAATTTAAATTTATCATTATTTTATATTAATTTTAAATGAAAAGTATTAAAATAATCTTAAATCACGCTTATTTAATATTATTCACTGTTAAAATATATAAAAAAAATTATTAAAATATGGATTCAATGTTGAATCCATTAACAAACCTGTTTTATATTAAAATCAAAAGTTTATCTTGTTAAATTAACATGCATACATAGTTAAGTATGTTAATTTTTTTATTTTCATTCTTAAAATATGTTATAAAAAGAAGACAATTTAGTTAAATAGAACATCAAGTTTTCAAAGTTGAATGATGACGAAACCCATATCGGGCGATTCTGCTGATGCTTCTGTTGACAAAGCAGAATACAAAATAAGTGAAGTGTGTGTTACAGGGGTAGGTGTATTGAATTATTCTTAAAAAAAAAAATACATATGTTGTCTCTGAAGCTTCCTCACACTGATATAACACACTCAAACCAATTTGATTCTACATGAAATTCACGTTGTTTCAACTTGAAATAACTTTCATTCAACGTAATTCGGATTGTCATTTCAATATAAATGACATTTTGCTCTTAATATACTGCAATGTTAAGTTAACATGAATTATAGTTATTTTTAAAGAAAAAAATGTTGTTCGCAACCAATTATAAAATCAGGTTGAATTAACATGAAAAACGTATGAAGAAAAATCAACACCGAAAAATTTTAAATCAATCTTGTTTTCGACGTTTTTAACTTGATTTTTTTCTGTGTGTGGCAGCACAAATGAAGGAACACTGCGGGTAGAGCATTTACTGATCACGACATATTTGCTTACATCATCGCCCGTAGATTAGACATTAATTTTCCGGTTTAAAATTGAATATATTTATTTGTTTATCATGCTTATTTGCTCTGATTTCCAGAAATTATCCAAAAGCCTTATGCTTGGTTGCCGATGACAGCTATAGTCTTTAAAGTGCTTACTTGGTTACTTTGGAGAAGTAGGTGCTGAGTCCAGGCACCAAACTTATAAGGCTGGCAGATTATATCATGCTCGTGAAAACATCCGACCTAATAATAATTTGAACATTTTTATCAGAGCTGCTGTCATCTTATCAAAAAAAATTTAACAGACGCATGCGGCAACAGGCCCGTCGCACAGTGCAAAATTTCTTGATTTTAGCGGAACTTAATTATTTAAACCAGTAAACCAATTCTATTTGTGATTTTTTTAAATTTTTAATAAAAATTAATGTGTTTTTTTTAAGTCTTTGAGTTGCATTTTTTTTTTTAGGAATGATGCTAAATTTCGACTGGATTCCCACCACCTTTTTTGTATTTTACAAACTAGCGCAGGAACAGGTGCCTTTAAACTGTACAGAGCGTCAGATGTTAGCACTGGTAAGCCTATTTTTTTCCAAAACAAAACCAATGATGGCTTCCGATGTCGGTTCTTCCACTTTTAGAAAATACAGTTATATGAAATGTGCAAAGTCATTCTGGAAAAAGTTTAATTTAAAAGAAGATCGCAAAATATCGCAGAAGATATTTTGTGTTCCCAATAGAGGAAAAACATACCTTTAAAATGTTGTGGGTTTTAAGATGGTATTATGCGGTATCACATTTTAAAGTCTCCAACGAAGTTAAAAAACTAAATTTACTTACTTCTTAAAAATCACTTTTTAAACGAACAAATCACACACGAGTACGAAACGATTTTGCAATTATTTAAATGCCAATAACTGACAATTTTCTCATAAAATAAATTATGTAAAAATCATGGCCTACTGCACTGCCGTTTGTATGTACCACTCTATTAACTGAAACAAATCGAAAATCTTTCTGTATGCAAAAAGTATAATTGAATAAAAAATGCATCTTTCAGGTGTATTTTGGAGTTGTTTCGCAGGGTAAATCCCCAAACCGAGTATGAGGTTTTTGAGGTGGGATATTAAGCAACCGCAATAATGAGTAATCTTATGCATTTTATGTATTTAAAAAATTTAATAAAGTTCCGCTAAACTTCCTGAATTTCGCACTGTGCGTCGCTGGGAATTGGGTGAGCAACACATGACAATTTAACCTTTGGCTTTGTAAAAGTGCGTTGCTTAATCCATTCCTTTTCGAAAGCACAGAGGAGAGATATCGGGCGCTTCCACAGGTTGCGGATTCTGATAGTTCCGTAGATACAGCAGCTGCTAATGCAGTCGCGGATATTCAGCGGTTTTAAGATGGAGAGTCTCAGCGTTTTCCGGGTGGCGCTTGACTCCTAACAAATTCTGAGCGCCTTTGATACTTAAAATGTCAAGGCGAGTGATTGGCGCCTTTCAATAAACAATAGCCAACATCAGTCAAGGTCTGTTGCCCATGTTAGGGGCGGCCGGCAGCGGGCTTGTCGCAAGCGGTTCGTTATATAAACGTGACATGAGGCAACTTACCCAGCCTGCCTGGAGGCCATGTTGGCAGCCCCAGTTCCAGGATCGGATTCAGAAGTCCAATCAGCTTTTCATCCTAAATCAACTGATTATCGAAACCTCAAGCAACGATAGAGGCCCTACGCCCCTTATAGGCACCAATGTATAAATAGGCGGCAACAGAAGCTTTCCAACTGAAGCTATCGAGTTGTTAAGAATTGAAAGCGTAACAGAAGATGAAGAAAACAATGATACAGTATACAGTTTGTTTTTTATTTATTTATTTTGCTTCCGTTATACCTGACCTTCTTTGTTATTTAAATTTCCCTTTAAATTATGCAAAAATTTATCGGTTATAAACTTTGCACAGAAAATGTAGTCATTTGCAATGGAGGTCTGTGCCCGTGTTCTGTAACACTCGCGTCGAGAAACTTTTCGATTGAAATGTGTGAAATGAAACAAAAATGCCATATGTTGAAACAAACAGCTGTTTTTCTCACTAAACTGTGTCTGTAATTTTATTGGCGAGTTCTATTTGTCACGTAAGGAAATTACTTGCCAATTCACAGAAAAAGTGTGTCTGTAACATTTTTGTGAGAAAAGTTCCCGCTGTGAACTGTCAAACAAACTCACGAATAAAAATGGGGCGAGAAAAAAATTCAACACTAAAAAACAATTAAAAATGCAAAACACAAAGAATAATAATAATAATATTTTGTTCTTGGCACATTTTTTATTGTTTAATTCTTTTACTTTTAACATTTTTATAAAATATACGAATATTTTCAAAGCTCTTTTGCAAGCAACAAACATTTAAGTCGCACTTTACATTACTTGGTATAGCCGACGGTTGCATTTTCACCGCCGTCGCTGAAAAACTTTTAACTTTAGTAAATTTTAGTCGCCGTTAACGATATGTGTTACTGGCGTTCTCACCGTCTGCAATGTCACATCGGCTTTGAGTGCAATGTTATGACATTTATAACGTAACGACGTAATCTCTTTTGATAGTTTTCGACATGAGTTACAGACACACTTTTTTCTCACTTTTCGAGAAACGATGGAATATTTTGTTTCACATCTTTTCGATGCGGGAAGTTCTCACTATAGTTACAGAACATGGGTGCTGGAGAACGCACTACTCCAGATATACAGAAACCTATAACAGGCTACACCTATAGATACAATAACTTTAAACTAGCACAACTGCTTCCAATTGTAATCATCTTTAGTAAATAAGTCATTTAAATTAAGCAATTAAAAATTTTCAGTTACACATTACGAAACTCTATAGTTTTTGAACGCCTTTTTGCTGATTTTCAAACATTTATAAAAAGCTACAAAAATCTCTCATCTTGCCTACGTAACTTTTATTTTTGGGTAAATTAATACCCGTTAAGCAGTAATGGGTTAATACACATTCAAAAAAACATTTTGAAACCGCACAAAAACTATGACATCTCTATCCCAGCGTTCATAGAATGTCCACGTAATAATCAAACAACTAATTTAGAAACACGTGTCTTATCTATCTATTTTAAGTAGAAATGTTAATTTAAAATTAAATCTCATTCAAATAGCAGATCTTGTTGTTCATTCATGCAGCGCTTAATATGATTTAATGCATCCTTTTTAACTTTCAAACTAACAACAAGTATAAACTTCAACATGGAAATTTTGTTGAATAACAAACTACGTAAGTATTTGTGTAATCTATAGTCAGTACTACGAGCTAGTTAGTGCTGTAGTTGAGCAAGTAGTAGGTAGTTTGTTGCACAAAGATGGTCAGTTGATTTAAGTTCATTAATTACTGCATATGATGTTTACAAGGATTAAATTTTCCTATTTTAAAATTACGAGAAAAGAAAAACTAGACGGAAAAGTTTTTTAAAAAAAAAAAAAAAATTAAACTTTAGTAGAATTAAAATAAAAGAAGAAGAAAAAAACTTTCAAGTTTGTTCATTACACTGGCAAGCTCATGTATATATTTACATTTAAACTTATACTTCTATACAAATATACCCAGCGGGAAAAAGAAGGAGTACGGATGCCTTCCAGAAGGCCTCGCTTCTTTAGCAGTTTCATAAGAATGGGATCAAAAAAATAAATAAATTGCTTTTGCTTTGGCAAAAAAACAAAACAAAAAATGTAACTCATTCTCTATTCCCTTCTCATAGAAGCGAGTGTGGAAGGTGTATCTTATCTTTTATACCAAAGAGCCGAGGCCTTCTATTAGACATTCTTTAGCAGTTAGATAAGAAGAGTAATTGAATCAAAAAATGTTTAAGCCGGCCTTATAAAAGGCCTGAAGTAAAAAGGTCTTCTGAGTTTTCCCGCTGGGTATACAGATACTGTTTTAAAATGTGTGTATAAATTCGTACTTTAGAATTGAATTGATGATGATGATTACGCTTGGATTACTTTTTATCATGAGGAGTTTCTTCAACATTCTAGGAAAATTAAATTGAATTATTTGTCTTGTTTTCCTCTACGGCTTTGTTTTACTTTATATACATACAAAATATATACATGTGTAAATATATTTTTATCATATTTTATTTTCTTTTGTATTAGTGTATGTACTTGTGTGTTTATCTAATTTAAAACTCTCTTTAATATGGAAATTTAAAATTATTTTTAATAATTGCTCTAAAGTTTCTTGTTGAAAATATAAATAAATCTTATTTTAACGCATGACTTGTTATGGGAAAAAAAAGTTTTTTTTGTTCTGACGTCTTCGGTCATTTGGTAAGAAACACATTTAATATCACCACCTAATACTCCAACAGATTTCAGTTTTTTGTTTAATTTAATCTAATCCAACAACAAAGGAATTAAACAAAACCACAAGTAGTTGTGTCAAGACATATATTTGGATACTTAGTAAATATATGTATATTTCTATATAAATGCCTTTAATGCATTGGAATGGAAGTAAGTCATATATTTTTATAAACGGCACAGGCGTTTCTTTGTAAATTTCCACTAGGGTACTTCACACTGTTACATAAATCTTATGTTTTTTGAGGAAAATACAACCCTTTCATCGTAATTTGTTATTGTTTTATGACAATTTTCAAACAATAATTAGACCAAGGAAGCATTTTCTTCACAAAACGTAAAACATGTGTGACAGAGTTAACTGCCCTTTACGTATTTTATGAAAATGCATCCCTGATCTTATTATTGTTTATAAATTTTCAAAAAACAATAACAACTTATCACGACAGAGTTGCATTTTCATAAAATACGTAAGACTTTGTGGGATAGTGTGTAACTGACTTAAGTTATACCTAATGATATTATTATATCCATGACTAGGGCAAGCTTTTAGAGCTTCTTGCTTAAAGTATATCTCTTAAATTATTTCTTAAAATGTATACTGTGGTATTTCCCTTTGTTGTTCACTGTAGATGTTTTCTCTTAACTTTTTTTGTTTTTTTTTTACCTTTTACATGTTATTTTACTTTACACTCTATTAAGTATTCTACCAAACTTTTTGTTGTTCTTATCGTAGTAAATACATATCAAAAGTCCCAAACATAATAATTCTTGGCCATTAGAGTGGCTCAAAAAATTTAATTCGTTATGAAAAATATCTAAAAATTGTAATGTATGACAAAATTATGTGCATTTCCTATACGAGAAGTATAGTAGATGTGTGGTCCCGGCGCTGCTCGGGATTTTCAAAATCAAAATAAAAAATAAATACTGGACAATTTTGTTAGAAACTTGACCCCAGCGCTTTCTAACCGTGTGAAAATTTGATCAGGAAACTTATTTTTGTTTTAAAAAAAATTTAATGTCACGACAACAGAGCCTATCGGCATTAAACTCAAAGCAGACCATACACGATTCAATTCAATTGTCAACTGAGTCGGTTGTTGTCCAAATCAAGGCGTGTATGGCTTTGTTAATTGATTAGTTTGACGGTTGTCGAGTTGGTTGAAGAAAAATCAAAAAATTTTGATTTTTTCTAGTTGACTACAAAGTCTTTCAATTCGATCGTACTGTGTGTGCTCTTGATCAGCTGTCAAAATTAATGTTTGTAGTTTTATTTTCCAAAAAAAAGTTAATTATTTTAAAAATTGTCTTTTATTTCATTAAATTGTAAAATAATTTTAAAATCTTTCAATTCAGTTGATGAAGTGTGTGGCCAAGCATCAATTCAGTTGAAAGACTCAGTTGACAATTGCATTGAAACGTGTTTGGGGCGCATAAGAGAAACCTGGGTCCAGACTGAACTAATTTATTTTCCAAGTTTTGTCTGAGTCGGTCCACAGGTTCTTGAGTTTTAGAAGCACATATACTGCACAAACGTTTTTATATATGCGAATGTGTGAAAATGTAGTTTTGAGAAAAACGCATCTTATCTTATTCTACACCCTTTTAGGTACTCGAGTCCACTCTTGAGTCCAAGCCCGTGTTTTAACATACTAGATCCCTTTTCTCGGAGAAGGTGACATATAAAGATAAAATTTTAAAATAAAACAAAATTTTGTACTTTCTGAAAGTTTTCTCTTAAAAATATTTATATTTTTTTTAACAAATTACAACCTTATTTAATACGGGTATAAGACTTATATTCAGACAGATGGGAACTAACAGCCGTATTCAAAACGAAAATTTGTGTATTCCGACTATACTCCGCTCATCAAGTGAGCAACTAAAATGTTAATTAAGCTTAATCACCATTTAGTCAGGAGGTTATTCAAAACACTTTTCAAAACACTTTTAAATTGCCCGATTAAGAAAAATTTGTACATCTCTGTTTTAGTGAATTTCAATTGATAGAAAACCCAAATTGACAGCAGTTAATCAGGAGTTAAAAAGTCATTGATCAGCCAATAATCATAGTTTATTTAAAAGTGTTTTGAATAAGAAATCCTTAATCAGGGGATATGCAGTAACTAAATTTTTGTTTTGAATACGGGAGTAAGAATTTAATCAAACACATAACATTATGGCTTGCGATGATGGATTATGTTCCTCTCTTATAACAGCATGTTCTAATAGAAAAACAACAAATAGTGGCTGTGGTAAACATAACAATTGTATTACACAACGTAACATTATTAAAGGTAAGGACCTCTTTAAGTATAAAATGGTTCACTGTGCCACTAATATAGTTAAAGTAACCATAATTTGTTTGTAAAATTTTGTTCAAAATAGTATTGTTAGCAGAGACCATTTAAAAAAATAAGTTTTTTTTGCATGTAGATTTTTAATTGTGTGTACGGGTGAGGCTCTTTCTCACCAGTGGTATGTATATGTCTATATTTAAAATATATTTTGCTAAGGCAGATTGTTTTCCCATTTTTCTTTAAAAATTCACAATTTTGTACATGACGTAAAAAGAGCACTGCTAATATTTAAGAATCCAATTTTATATATTAAGTTGTTGCTTTTAGGTCTGGTTTCTGCTAAGAAGGTGGAAAAATTCAGAAAATCAACACAGTTTATAAAAAGTGTAATACACTTAGTATATACCAGTGTTGCCAGAAATCAAAAAAATACAAAAATACCCACCCCACAATAAAAAATCCGTTTGTTTTCCTACACCTTAAACATGTTTTTTCTACATAAAGTTCTGCGAATTTTGTACAAAATATTTTTTAAAATGCACAGAAAAAAATAATTTTCATAGTTGAATACGAAAATTTCATAATTGATTTAAAAATTTTTGATTTTTTTGCGATAACGATTTTTGTGGTATTGATAAAAAAAGTTTGTAGGTATTGTTATTGAATGTATAGTCAACAAACAAAATAATTGAGTCCATAAAAACTGTTGTTGCCAAAATTGTTGAATTAATGGACAAAAATATTAAAAAAACGGACGAAATCAGTAATAATTCCGAGTTTACTTTGATTCAAATTTTTTTTTTATTGAATATGTAGAAATATTTAATTTTTTAATTATTAAATATGTTTTTTAAATGAGCTCTCAAAATCGGATTTTCCAATTGCAAAGCGTCGACTACACGCTTTTTAGGTTTGCTTCATACAAATTGTATGAGCGTAACAATTTTTGACAACTAAAAAATGCGTGCTTTTGTTTGGGAGTCTTCTAAAATTTAGTATATCCTCATTCACCAATTTCGTGGCGAAGGATATAAGAATTTTTAATAATGACGTAAATAATTAAGTTATATACAATTTAAATCATATATCGCAATCTCCTCCACACCGTGCAAGTTTTAATCAAGAAATTTTAACACTAATACTACATTTACACCTACGCAAAATCTAGTGCTTACGAGATTTCGAGCCAAATCTAGTTGTTTTTGACTAGATTTCCCATACAAAACAAAATCTACTTCGTGACAAGATTTCGACGAAATCATATCGTTGATTATTAAAAAAAAGGTAATGCAAATTTTTTAATGTATATTTCTTTTTGTGTTTGTGTGTGTAACTAATGTCAAAAAAGTACAATATAAACGCACTAGATTTCGAAGAAGATTTTGAATCAAATCTACAAGATTTCGGCCTAATGTAAATGTAGTATAAGCATGGATTTTTTGAAAAACTCAAAACCTTGACTATCAATTTTACAAAAATTGGATACTGTGACTTTCAATAACTAACAACAGTTATTATTTACCATTATTTTGTTTATTTTTATAATCAGCTTTAATTAAAATATTATAATTTTCCTTACGCCTACATCTTTTGATAAAAAAGACCAACATGTGTTTATTTTTGTGTACTTGTGGCAACACTGGTGTGTTTACAGTGTGTATGTTTATGGTCACGTAAAAGTATTTGTCAAATTTAATCATGTGTGTTATCAAAAGGACGAAGAGTGTTATTTCCAATTTGCTTGTGTTTTAAAGATTTTTTTCTTCCCTTTTTCTAAATGTAATATTTTTTGGGTTTAGTTTTTGAAATCAGTATATCGTTACCTGTAGCGCAAAAGGTCCTTACCAAACAAAAATTAAAAATAAACACATGTACATATAAGTTGTTATTAATAGAAAAATTTTCAAAAAATACTTTCATATTTTTTTCACGAATAAAAACATAACATCACACATGCTTTTTATTTGGAAACATATTCAGCAATTTTAAATTTTTGGCGATGTATGTCGACATAAATCGTTATAATAGCAAAATATTTTATTAAACAGTTAACTTAAGTTGTTTTTAGCAGAAAAAAATTAATAATACTACATTATATTCTAAAAAGCTTAATACTTATAAAAACCTAATGCAAAATGTAGCAATTTTGCATCATTATCTCAATTTCGGTAAAAACCGACTTACGCGATTATTCGTGAAAACCACAGATATTTGAACTATAGAAATACAACAGCCTGTTTTTAGAAAATGAAAACCAAATTCCATATGAGAAATTATATTGAAAACAACAATAAAAAAAGAAAATTTGTGTGGGCTTTCAATTAAAGATAATCAATTTGTTAATAAATAAAAACTTTTAATGTTGAAGGACTTATACCAATACCTGAAAACGATTCTTTAATTGAACCTCAGGTAATTAAAAAAAAAGGTTTTTTTCAAACACATAAACACAATTTCCTGGAGAACTTTTTTAATTATTTTGCAAAAAATTTTCTATACAAAAGATTTTATGAAAAAATATTTAACCTGTCCCTTTAATTGTTCAGATTACTGTCTTAAAATATTGCACTGCCATTTGCAAAGCCTTTTAAAGTGTTTTGCGTACCTTCCAAAAATTTTGCAAAATAAAGTAACAAAAACATCTTTCTTCAAATATATTGGAATTTAAAAACAAACAAAAAGCATATGGATACAAATGTCGGAAAACTGATTAAAGTATACCTAAATGATTCTTATGAACACGTCTATGATGAAATATACTGATTTTTAAAATATTTATTTTTTATTTTTTTGAACAAAAATAACAGTTATTTTATGATTTTTATTTTTTCGAGCAAAAATTAAAGTTTTTCTCTAAAGAAATGTACGTGTAATAATAATTTAGTTGATTTAAAATGTTTTTTATGTGTAATTATGATTGGGACTTCGTATGCGCATTAAAATAAATATTTAAAGTCTACTAAGCTATTAAACCTCGTTCATTTCTTTAGAGAATTACTTTTATTTTTGCTCAACAAAATAAAAAATCAAAAAATAACTGTTATTTTTGTTCAAAAAAAGGAATAACTGTTACGGCCCCCGTATTAAAGGGATTTTCCAAAATTGTATTTGGTTAAAAACAGAATTCATGATGTTTATTAAATTTATCAGAAAAAAAACAAAAAAAAAAACCAACTAAAAAGACTAAAAGACGCCTTCTCTACATCTGTATTTAAAATAAATAAATAATTTTTTTTATTTTATTTTTATTTATATTTTGTATATCAGCACCCCGGGGTTTGTTTTCAATATGTGTTTGTGTTTGCCCCCAAAACATGTAGAAAAACAAAAAACTTAAAAAAACAACCGTCATTAGAAATCTCAGTATTTTAGAAAAAGTAAAGATGTGTGCCTGAGTCTGGCTAAACAATTTCTTTATCGAATAGCAAAATTTTTTGTATCCGTTACAAAGGAACCCACTATTATTTTTGTAAAAAAAAAATTAGTAACAATGACCATTTTTTAAATCATCATCATCATTTTTATATCTGCCTTCAAAAATCCTTGTCATTTTAGAAAAATCTTTGACTTGACTTGTCATTGTTTTGTGTTATTGTTTGTTTGGCGAATGTTTGTTATTTCTAACTTAAAAATGATAGAATTCAATTTGTTAAGTAAAGATTCCAGTTTTTTCTTAATAAAAAAATTCATAAATTCACAAAAAAAAAAATAAATTATGTTTGCTCTACTTTCAATTTATAAATGTGCTTTCTGTTCAAACCCATAAAAAATATATTACTTAACAAAAACATCTTATAGTCGATTTAACTTTTTAAAAGATTGTACAGCTACTTTCAGTTAAAGTGAGACACCTTATAAAAATACTTAGTTTGCATACATTTAGTTATTTTTTTTTTATTTTGGTAAAAATTCAATTCATATTAAATGATGATTCCTAAATTAAACTAAAGTTACCCCTAAATTTAAAATATTCCTGTTCAATAATGGATACAACAAAATTTAATTGGATGTGTGTACATTATATTAGTAGGCGGCACAATAAATTGGATAAAATCAAAAGCCTTTGGATTTATATTGCGCAAAAATAAAATTTTTTAATGCGTTCACAAAATTACACAATACGTTCATGTAATCAGTAAAAAATTGCGCCATATTTATGTTTTTTATATGGCCCAACTTATTGAATATTGCGGAACAATTCGAAAATAGCAACAGCAATAATATTGCAAATGTATGGGCACCTCAAGGCTTTTAATTTGAGTTCCAAACACAACAACATAAGGCAATATTTTTTCTTGTGTTCCACTTATAGTGTGAGTAGCTGTATATATTTTCAAGTCTATTTCTCATTTCCTGAACTTTAAAGCGGCTCATACACTTGCAATAAGATTGTTTAATTTTACGTATAGTACAATTATATCGCCAATGTGTATGTGCTATTCGAAGATGGCACAATATATTGGCAACAATCAAAAGACTTTTGATTTTTATTGCACAACGAACAGAAAGTGAAATGTGTCGACAACATTTTACAATGCTGTCTTTGTTATTCCTATAGGTTATGTGCACCTTTTTATTGAATGAATGAAACCATTGTGCGACTTATTGCATAATAAAGGGCAAAATGGAAATAATATGGCAAATAGCATATACAATAATATTGCAAGTGTATGGGCCGCTTAAGCAATAACCTGAATAAAATGTTAATAAAACCAAAAGTGAAATAAGCCAGTAACCAATTGTCGGCTTTTTTGTTAATCTTAAGTTAAATTTCTTTATAAAGCACTTACCAAATATACATAAATGTTAAGTTTACGGTGTTTAAGAAAATTAAACAGAACTTACCTGAAAAGAAAACGATAAAGAAATTTTTGTTAATTTTTTTTTAGTAAATTTTAAAATTAGTTAATCTAAGTGGTTACACGCAGAGAAAAAACATGTTTAAATATGGTCACCTCCAACATAACTTTTTTTTAAAGAAAATTTGAAAAATATTGCGCACAAGGTTAACATGGGCAGACAACCAGCCAGACAGACGGATGGGCATCGTTAGATCACTTTCAAAAGTGTTTTTGAGTCGATCGGTATACTAAAAGATTGGTCTACATTTCTATGTATTATACACATCGCATTACATTTATCCTCAATAACAACGTGCTTTGTCTTACAATTTCAGAGGTAAAATTGGAGGGACAGAAAAAAAATTTTATTTTCTAAGAATGCTCCTATAATGCTTAGTTCACACTTGGGCTTTTCAACGCGTTTAAGCAAAATGTTGATTAAGCTAATCAAAGCCGTTCACATTACATTTGAGATGATTAAGAAAAAAACACAAAAAACAAATTTATATTTCTTAAAAGTATTAAAAACGGATAAAAATACTTTTATAAAGTTATCAGAAGTTTATTTTAATAATTTAAATGATGAAATTGTGAAAATTTATTAATTATTTAAGGAAAAAATAAAAACATTAAGCAGAAATCGTGGCCGGTTGTACACGATCATGTTGGCGATTGTACATTTGAGTAGATTCTATGTGATTTATGAAGTGATTTAGTTGTAATCATGTCAATTTGAAGTGATTACTGGCCTAAGCAACCAGTGAAATGCGCATAGAAGCAAGCTTTCCCTCAGCAATTTATCAAATATGAAAAATTGGGAATTAAGCACGTCATACAGAAATCTTATTAATAATACATTTGGTATTCCCAAAAATAACTTTGATGGTAAATATATTGTTTGTGCCTTCATTGGTCCCACAAGGAAAAACATGCAATTGCATATTTATGGTATCCCTGATTATAACCTAATATTGTTTGCCGTTTTCTGTCCTCGCGATTACTAATTTCTGAGCTACGGTACAAAGTACTGAGAAGATTCAGACTTGTTTTTTTTTCTAGTATCCTTGATGAAAAAAATAATAAATGCATACAACTCTGCCTTTATTTGCCAAAAGCTCTGATGGCAATTCAATTTTGTTTTTATGTGTGGTTCCCAGCAAAAACTTTGCTTACTTTTTCAAGTTTTTACTGGGTTCCTACTTAAGTAATTTGTGTCTCTAGCAAATTTTGTCTAATCGCTTGACAGCAATTCAAAATAACCCATATCACAGAAGGTGCGCAAATAATTGACAATTGAAAATCGCAAACATACAATTCAAGAATTTTGCTCCGGATCGAAAAAAAAATTTTAAAATATCTTTTTCGACAATATTTTCTTCTTAAAACCTAAAGGAGTTGTTGACAATTAAAATAAAATATCAACCACTCTCTCGCTCTTGGAAAAAATTTAATTTTTTCAAAGTAATTACACTCAGAGAAAAATTACGATCTAAATTTAAGAACAAAATTCTTGAATTATGATTGCAGAAATCTTCAGATTTCAATCTTGAAATTTGGTCAGTAAGATTGCCATTCTCAAATTTAAGCACGTAATCTAATTTTAAGATTGCTCTCTTTAAATTGAGAATATATTTTTAAAGTTAAGATTTAGTTCTTGTTTTTTTTTGAAATTAAACATCAATGAAAGCGTGTTGTCTAATAAATTGAAGACGCTGAACGAAGAAGACTTATTTAGTAAAAATAAATATTAAAATATTGTGAAAGACAATTAAAAATGGTAAATCAGAACACAGATGAAAAGGTGTTTATAACAATACCAATGAGTGACGATTTATAACAGCTGGCGAATGGACAATATGATGTTATCAACATGCCGTAGGAAATCGCATCGGAGTTCTTAGCCAACGTATTGTTAAAAAACTTTCTTCAAGAGTTTCAAATGGAGTCTGTTTTCAAGTATCTCAAAGTAAGAACTACTACTTATTTATGTGTGCAAATAAAAAAAAAATGGCTTAAATTAGTAGATTTGTTTCACCACCTGGTTTTTGACATTACATTTATTTGTTCCAGACTCAAAAGTGACTTTTTAAAGTTTGCAGCACATAAAGAAGGAAGTCATAAAGGAAGCGATTCCTCTTCTGGTGCTCAGAATGGAGTTACAGAGATTCCAAGTAAATGCACTTCCAGTCTTATGAAATTGGTTCTTTACTAAATGAAATGGATATAATGGAAATTTCGGATTTTACGATCCCTCCTTTGCATTTATATGCAATTAATTATAGAAAGTCATATGTGAGACCTAAGTTAATATACATACATAAGTATTTACGTACTTGTAAGTATTACATTATCATTGCGGTTTCTTTCTTTTTTTTTAAGTAAATAAAAACCTGTGTTTTATTTCAACATTTGAATTCGGATAATTTCAAGAATACATCCATTAAATCGATCTTAAAAGAAGAATTTCATTAAGAATTAATTCTTGATTTAAGATTTCTAATAAGTACAAAATCTTGAATTCGATCTTAAAATGAGAATTTATTCAAGATTACAATCTTAAATGCGATCATATAAAATTTAGAATTTGTTCTTGAATTAAGAATTTTCACATTTAACAGACTATTAAGATTGAAATAATTTGATTTTGAACGTAAAATCTTGATTAAGGCACGTTTTTTTCCCTAATTATACGATTATAACAAGTAAGAAAGTATAGTCCGACCATTAGATACCCTTTTCTACGCCTGCGAGTCTTGGAACTCAAATCAATGCGATACCAATGCCATACAAGTATTCGTCAGCCGTTGTCTCCGTCGCATACTAAAAATGCTTATGGGCCGAGTGCGGACAAACACCAATTGAGTACGAAATCAGACAACGGAAATGGCGGTGGATTGGACATGCCTTGCGAAGACCTCAAGCCGACATCACCAGAAACCCAATAGACTGGAATCCCCAAGGCAGCCCCAGGAAAGGTTGACCGAGCCACACCTGGCGTCGACAACTAGACATCGAAATAGCAAAAGTCGACAAAACGTGAAACGAAATACAGATCGTAGCAACAAGAATGGAACACAATCGTTAAGGCCCTATGCTCCTTATAGGAACAAAAGGAATTTATATATATATATATAACCCAGTAAAAACTTCGCTTACTTTTTCAAAATGAATAGCTTCTTTAACTCATTATTTAGTAGCTTTCTTCTATAACTACATCTATAACAACTTCTATAACTACTTTCTTCTGGATGTATTAATTTAAAAAAATAATGACTTACTTTTGAAAGCGTTCTTTTTGGGACATCCCATATAAAATTCATTGGTTCTTTCAGTAGAATTGTAAGTAGTGCTCTTATGTTTTTCTGATTACTTAACACATTATTTTGTAGGCGAAGTTTTTACTGGGAAATGAATATATAAGATACCCTTTACTACCTATAGGAAATCATGGACCATCCTGTTATGACCGTGTTATGAGCTTCAAATTCCTATCAAAGATCTTTTAGCGGAATATTATTTAGTTACATATTTTTATCTATATGAGATTTGTTTGCCTTTAAGTGGCTGTCGGAAAGAGGTAAATTGGTTTCCAACGGTTAATTTTAAAGCTATAAGTACAGCATTTTGTAACGAAAAAGTAGCTATCCAAAAATATATTGTAGTCAATTTTTGTATAAGAAAGTTATGGCATTAAAAACTATTTTCGGAAGAGGCATTCGTATGGATGCTATGGTCAAATATGGCCAGCTTCCAAAAAATGTTTGTTGGATGATTATTAAGAATGGTTGGACCAAATTTAATCTTAATATCAACATAATAAGATGGCTTATGGGCACCAAGACTTTTGCGTAAAGTAGCTTGTATGGTGATCATTTGAAATTAGGTCCCGATTGACATTATTTTCAAAAGGCATCGTCCTTATGTACAACATTTCATTAAACAAATCTTTAAAATTTAAAACTGCATATACAGCCGGACGGAGGGACATCGTTAGAGAGACTCAGAAAGTGATTCCTAGTCGATTGATAAACGCAAGGGTGGGTCGAGGACAAACATTTTTAAGTTTTACACACATCAACACAAACGAATAATACCGTTATTGTGGTGCGGGTACAAAAGCCAAAATGGAAGAATACAGATTAAGTAAATTAAGGTCCAAATTAGGGAGATCGAACGGATAGTACTCGACCGGTTTTTAATTGGTATTTTAGTTTTGCCCAAGTCGAATATTTTAAAATGTTAATTTTTCGAATATCGGACAAACCGGTTTTTTTGGTTAAATAAACTGCTTAGCCTGCGCTACCAAAATAAAAAAGACTAAGTTTAAATATCTTGAATTCTGTTTATGTGCAACAAAATGTTTTTGCTGTTAATTTAATATACGTAATATCAAACAATCTGCTCAACCGCTTCGCAGTTAATTAGAAAAAAGCTGTGAACAGTTTTTTGCAAAATACAAAATGTTGTTAACTTCCCACCGTAGTTTTTACCATTTTTCTCTTATTTTCTCTGATATATTAAAACAAACAAACAATTTATTATTATTATTATTTTTTTTTAATAAATATTTAATAAAACATTGTAAGTACCACTTAAGTTGCAAACATATTTTTATATTTATTGTATGAAACACTAAATATAAATTATTCAGTTTCAAAGCAAAATACTGAAAGCAGAATAAAAAAATTAAAAATATAAACAGCGAAATAAATTTTATTTTTTTTTTTTATAAAGTAAATAAAAAGTAGAACGCGTACAGGATGTGAATAAATAATAAACTGGCATTTTCGCTGTTTGAAAACGATTCGCATGTACTCGCGTATAGTGGATGGATAGAAAGTTTTTGAAGTTGGTTTTATTTTCTATTTTTTGCTATTTCTTTTAAATAAAATAAGAAAATAAGAAACAAAGAAAACAAAATTTAAGACACTTAGAAAACAAAATACTAAACCTTAGAAATCATATAACATAGAAAAATCGGATATGTCTGTTTACAAGATCCCCTACACCAGTTGAGAGAAAGTGTACATAATTTACTATGTATGGGTATACAACAAACTTCTTTGGTGGGTTGTAAGTGAAAAACAATAGTTAGTTGTGATGAATTGTATGGTGGTACTTATAGTTTTCTGTGAAATAAATAGTCTAACATGAGAAGAAAAGGACAATAAAAAAAATTAAATGTGTCTACAAAGCACAATAACAAATGGTATGGTAACTGTTCACCGCATAATTTATATAGTAGTGTTGTGCGGGTACAATAACTTAAAGAAATACACTGCAGGCAGTACTGATTTCCTTCAGAACCTTTTAATACAGTAAAAGTTATTTGGCTATACTCCTTGAATTTGAAATAAATTGTGATTTTCTTGTTTGTCGTATGTGGCGTACGCATACATAAAATTGCTTTTGGAAGATTTTGTGTGCATACATCTCCAACTTATAGTAATAAAATGTGTGTATTTTTTATTACTTCTCACATTGCTCTGTGTATTTTTCGTTCCCTTGTTGATTTTTGAGAATAATTTTTGTACCCACTTTTCATTTTACTTCCACTTTAGTGCAGTATTTGTTGTTTGCTTCCCCAATTTTACACTGCATTTGTTTGTGACAGCGATACTACAATATAGCATTTGACACATTTTCGTTAATTTAATGTGTGCTCAAATGTAGTTGTGTAGGCCTGTAATAAGTAGACCCCAAGTTTGACACATAGGTATGTGTATGCCTTCCACCCAGGGCTGTGGAGTCGGATTTGAAGAGTCGGAGTTGATGTTTTTGTGCCGGAGTCGGAGTCGGAGTCGTAGTACCCACAAAAACTCGCGACTCCGACTCCAAAGTTTTTCGGCATAAAAAATTTAAAAAACATTTCCAAAATAAAACTTATCTTCTTAAAACACATTTACAATTTAAATAAATGGTTTATGAATACTGCTCTTATGTGCTGTTTCCAAATGACAGGCGATGAATTGAGTGCTTTTCATATACAGGGGTGTGCTGGAAATCGCAAACGTAAAACGCAAGAATTTTAAAAGTCGTTTTTAAATAAGATTTTTGTAATAAAAGAATTTTATGACAAATATTTAACAAATATTTTCCTATTAAACAGGATTTTAAGCCAAAAATTATAAAAATTAGGTTTAAAGTTTATTAAAAACAACTTCCAAATTCTTGCGTTTTGCGTTTGCGATTTCCAGCACACCTCTGATAAATTTTGCTACATAATCAATCGCCTGTCATTTGGAAACAGCATATTAATGTTTGCGTACGGTAATTGCTTCTCAAAAACTCTAATTTTTAGAAGGTTAACATCACTGAGTCTCATATACATTTAGCATCAAGATTATAGAAGGAGTCGGAGTAGGAGTCTTAGTCGGAGTAGGAGTCGGAGTCGCACTTAAAAAATTTCAGCATTTGGAGTCGGAGTCAGAGTTAGTACATTTTTCGGACGACTCCACAGCCCTGCTTCCACCACAGATTTTAGATTACATAAATAATGTATTCATCTTAAAAACGAATATTGGTTTTTATGATACTTCTGGCAATTCTGAAGTTGTCATCACAGAGAGCTGCCATGTTTATAAAAGTTGCAATGCCGCAACTAAAGGACAGGTAAGGTAAAACTTAGCTCCAAGGTATAATAATTAAAGTAACCGACACATTTTTGACCATTGTGCAACAAGACTGTATAAGTTGCCTGAGATCAGTTCGAACCAAATATTTTCTACTGATAATTACAAACTCTATATTATTTTTCAAATTCCTACCTGTACGTTTACACAATATTGACAAGGGAAGAAAACTATCCCTTTAACTTAACAGGCGGACAGGGTTAGATTGACTTAGAAAGTAACTCAAGGACCAATATTTTTTTGCTTAGCAAATTTTATTAAAAAAAGCATAAGACTCTTCTTTGGTATAGAGTATAAAAAGGATAGAAATGCATTTGTGTTCATGTTCTATTATATTTCTATATATTTTTTGTGCAAACACACAAGTGATACTTCTATCTATGTACAGTGTGGCGCATAAGTAACGTTAGGATTTAATAAATAAATACATTTTTTTTTTTTAGAATTAACTTTAAAAAAAAGGAGGCGACATGTAATTTGAAATTTAAATGATAACAGCAAATTTCGAACCACCAGTACTACTGGTTAAAAGATTGATATTTGACTGTTGGCTGGCGGGCACCGCAGTGGTGCAGTCAGTAGAACTCAAATTTTCCTGAGGATAGAATGTGGTGATTCTTGAAACATGTAAAAATCAACCCGAATTCAAATCCCAGCTCAGCCAAGAAAAATTATCAATAAATTTTTAATGGAAATTCCAAGTTGTAAAATTCCTTCCTCAGTAAAAATAATTTATGGAAATTAAATTTGATGAACTCAAGCCTTATTAAAGAATATCAAGAAATTAAAAATTAACAGTTCAACTAAAATCAGAATTGTTCTTTATTTGGGAAATGTTTAATGGAAAGCCTCATCAGAGAATAAAGAACCAAGGTTGTTCAGTTTTATTTTGAAATAATGCGATTATTTAGATTTGTATCTAAATAATCGAATTCGCATATCGAAAAATAAGCGATGAGGCCATTTTCTCCTCAATTGTCACGTGAATAAGCAAAATTGTAGACTATGGGGCACCCAAATTTCAAGAATAATTGTTGAATGACCTTTTGGTTGCACAGTATGGTGTGGAATAATGTCAGCAAAGATTTTTGAACCAAATTTTGTTTGAAAACGAAAAACAAGTAGTGGTTTTTGTAGATGACATTCAATGCCGGGCAACTGCTCCCGATTTTCTTCTTTGTGTTTAGCTAAAGGATAGGAAGTTTGTGAATATTAATTAAGCCAAGAACCATCCAACAGCCTAATCAGGCGAATATCTGAGAATTGTGGGCGCTGGAACCTGTAATTCTAAGAAACGTTATGGCCACTTTTCTGAAGCAAGCATATACATATATAAAACTTTTTATAGCAATTGTAATTTTTTAGTTGATAATTTATTGATAATTTTTTTTCTTGGCTGAGCTGGAGATCGAACAGTGGTTAAATTTATGTTTCGAGAATAACCACATTCTCATCATCAGAATTATTTACAATTCTTCCCTCCGCACCCCTGCGGTGCCTACCAGCCAAGAGTCAAAATTCAATATTTAATCAATGCTATTGGTGGTTCGAAATTTGCTGTAATTAATTAACATTTTTCAATTTATTTACGTGTATCTTCCTTTTCTTCTGTTTTTTCGTACTCTTTCTGTCAAGACTTTGTCTTGAATACCTCAGTACATTTGTTTATTATTTATTTTGATCAACTGTCGTCGATTTAGTTTGATGAACTCAAGTAACTAAACATTTTTTTTTACTAAATTAAGGTTTACAAGGTAAATTTTTCCATAATAAACGTTTGTTAAATTCTATAATGGTTTTTAAATACTCGAGTTGTTAATTTGGGCACCGTAACATTACGTTTGGTTCATCCCACTTTAAAACGTTATTGGGGGGAAGGTGTCAAAAAGTCATATGTCTTTAAATAATAACATGAAAAATACGACTGTTGTGAACAACCCCTAATAATTCAGTGTGCTATTTTGAATTTAAACAGCTGACTTCATAATGTGAATATATTTTCACACAATAATTTAAATTTTAATGAGTGCGAACGTTAAATAAAATCCGAAAGAAAAAGTTATTCATCAAAAAAAAAAAAAAAAAAAAAAAAAAACATAACGTTACTTACGCGCCACCCTGTATGTACATGTGTTCTCATACAATTATTTTTACTACACAACAATTGCAAGTTGCAGTCGAATAAGAAGACACCGTTCTCGTTATATTTTTTTTTTTTTTGTCTACGACTGTCTGTTTTAAAACCATGTTTCCCTTAAAGTGTTTTAATGATGCACATGGTATTTGTATGTAGTCAAAATGCTGCCACAACTACAACATTTGCAAATTTATATGTATGTGTAAACACATTTGAAAACTTTTCTATGTGTGCCTGTGTATTTATGGCTGTATGCTCATGGGTTAGTGTATGCATTTTATACAAGTGGCGTTTTTATATATATTGTCTGTCCGTCTTGTTGTCTGTCTGTTTTGTTGTTACAGCTGCAAGAGCTGCATTTCTTAAGGATTTTTTTTTAAATTTTGATGGTTTTATTTTTTCTTTTAGTTGTATTTATGATTTTTTTCTCAAAGTTTTTATTACTTATTTTATTAAAATAAAAAACCGCATAAAGTCTTCTTTCCTTATAGTCATTACAAAAGTAGCTTTCTATTTTTCTTTTTATTAGGTTTTTATATCATTTTATATAGTTTCTTCTTGTTGTTTTTAATATTCTTTATTTTTTAGTTGTTTAACATGTGTTTTAAGGGGATATTTAAGAAAGTGTGATTTTTATAACTTTTTATTATACCAGATATTTAGTAATACTGTGTGTGATAGTTTTGCGTTATCATTATCATAAAATCTAGTGTGGTAAGTGAAAGAAACTTTTCATGTGCTCCTTTGCATGGCTTTGTGTTATTGTTACTAAAGTATTTTTAGGTGGAAAAGTTTTTTATTTTATTTTCATAACAAACATAATTTGAGGAAATAGTTTATGCTTTAGTTTTGTTGGCAGAAAATAGAATAATTGTTTTTATAATTCTGCTCTGAAAATGCTAAAATTAGAAATAAGTTGACGGGAAAGCAGAAAACCACTAATGAAACTTTAAATAAAAAATTGTTTAAAATAATCTGTCAGGCGTTACAATAAAACTGTTGTATTAACAGTTCTAAATTATTTTGATTTCCATAGTATATGGCGTCCTTAGGACAACAAGTTTCTAATTTTGTTTTTATATATAAATACATAAACACCCACAGCCAACTTCAAGTTAAAAGAATTGCACAACAAAATCAAATTATAGAGTACATAAAACTGAGAACCACTCCCCAGTCATCCCAACGCTCTACTCTCTTAAAATTTAGTGTAAATTAAATTGCAAGCATGGCCGATGACTTAGAGACACTTAATCCCAGGGGTCCTGCATGGTAGTTACACATACATTTAGCAAGAAATAGATCCTGTAGCCCAAATTTCCTTTATTTTAGTATTTTGTAATTAAATATTAGGCATTTCCCTAATAAAATTTTAAATGAATCATTAAAAGCAATTCATCAGCTAATTTTTAATTTTCCTAATTTAATTAATTATGAATTAATGAATTAAACAGCACAATGATTTTAAATTAAAAGGCAATTTTTGCATTTTCAATTGAAATTATCAATAATTACGTCCAATTAAAATGTCAAACGTTTCCCTTAAAGCAAATTACTTTTCTTCGTTTATTTTGAACAAAACCTAAAAATAAAAATCAATCAATATCACGTAAATTGCAAACAATATAAATTATATTTCAATATATATAGATTTCTTTTATAATTATTTTCTCCCGTTTTTTCAATCACATGGCTGCTGTTAAAAGTTAATTAAAAAAACGTACACAATGGGATTTAATTTGTTTCTAAGGCATCGCTACGTTCCATTTTTTTTTATTATTTTGTTGTTGAGTTTTTCCCTTTTTTTCACTCTGATGTTTGTAATGAAATTAATAAAAGAAAATGGAAGCCAATATAGAAAAATGCGATTTCAAATAAAAAAAAAAATTATTTTATACAGATTTTTACAATTTAATTTTGTATTGAACAAAAGCTGCGGCAACAACAAATAAGCCCAAATCAAGAGCTTCAGTAAAAAAATTTCAAAAAAAAAAATGTTACAAACTTCACACAAGGCTTTTTTTATAACACAAAAACCGTATCTACGCACGCATACCAGGACGTATAATTAACAAGGAAATTGGGGTAAACACCGTTCATCCACCAAACAATGCTGGTGTCAGATAGTCCAGCGCAATCATATGGCCGGGAAGTTTGTTCCAGCAACTACTTTGTAAATACAAATGTTAACAATAACTTCAAATTGTAGTTGTATTTTGAATGTTTTGTATTCGATTATAAATGAACAACAGAATATTAAAATCCAATTATTACAATGAAAAACACACCCTTTTTGTAAAAAGTTTACAAATACTTCCTAAATATACTTTAAAATATGATCTGTGTAGTTTAATTTTCTTGCTTTCTGGTATTTGGAAAAGCAATGAGCCGAATTTGTTCATAGTGTTTTAATACTCTAAATTTTAATTTCATTAACTTGTTACAAGTTTTTATTGTTTTCTCGCCAGTTCGTTGTACCATAAAAGCAATTAAAATTTTGTTTCCCTTATAAAATTGTTGTTGTTTCGATGGGAATTGAAGCTCTAGCGATTGTATTTTGAAATATGGACTAATAACAAAGTTTTTTCCTAGAGAAACAATTATCAACAGTAACAGGAAGAAATAAATGTTGTACATTGTTTTAATGAGCGTTAAGGTTTAGTAAAATAAGCTGCGTATGGACTGGGGGGATGCTTATTAAGTGATTTCGATAAAATATGAATAATTGGAAAATATTATAACTTTTAAAAATTCGAAATGCTAATGCTTTAATAGCGATAGCGTATGCCTAACAAAAAAATTAATTAATATAAAGTATACGGTATAGCATACTAGTTATGGGAATATATCGATGGTTTTCTTCCGCTACCACGTAACTCGATTTTTTCAGATTTTTTGTTTTAACCGGAAAAGTAATCAGTAAATACCAGCTTACAATTTTCCAATTTTTTTTGTTTGGCAGAATATCGGAATTTTTCCTAATTCTTGGATTATTAAAGAATATTTAGCAAAAAGTTTAAAATATTTGGTAAAAAAAAGTATTTTGTCTCTCCTGAAAAGTAGTTGTTTTTGAGTTACGAGGCTTCGGAAGAAAACCATCGATATATTCCCATAACTAGAAAACGGTTTAGTTTATTGAAATTTCTAAAAATACAAAAAAAAAATCCGCAATAAAATTTCCTTTCAGAAAAGTAAAATATGCCCCGGTAGGCACATATGATACATATGAGCAGTCGTTTTAAGCTGTGTTCACATTATGTGTATTTGTCATATGGAATGTCACTTTTCTACCCACATGTGTTTTCATGTGTATGTCAAAATTTAAGTTTTACATAAGGTTTGTAATTTACATGTTCACATAATGGTATGTAACGTACATTTGACATAACCTATCAAAAATAAAAAAAACATTTTTAATAATTAATTTGTGTATTTTTTATCTGTTTTATTATTTATTTACTATTTTAATATATATGTATTACAATTTCAATTAATTTTTGCCGCCACAAACAATTTTGTTAATAAAAAACAGCTGATGTCAGATGCTTTGTCACATGAAAATAGAACACGTTCTAAATCAAAATTGTCATGTGTACTGTACACAGAGAAATAACACATGATAGTGTTTGAAGGGGTTCAGACGATATGTACACATTTAACATGTGAAAAAGTGACAATCCACATGACAAATACACATAATGTGAACACAGCTTTAGAAACATAATTTTTTTTTTTTAAAATTTCGAAATTTTTGGTTTTTAAAAATTCATAAAAGCATTCATTAAAAATGCATCTCGGCAATTAATTTTTTGCAGACATATAAAAAACGCAGCTGCAAACAAAACCAGCCATAAATGATTAAAATCTGTTAGCAACTTTTGATTTTATTCACAAAAGTCGAATTTCATAAAACGCAATATTTGTATGGGAGCCCCCCTAAGAAATGGTGATAAGGGGCAATTATGTCTTCAGAAAATGTTAAGGACAAAAAATTAATTGAGGTCCCAGTAAAAAATGTGCTCCGAAAGGGGCAGGTTTTTAGTATGAATTCATACCTCAAATCGCTTCAAACCTGCTGATGGGATGCCTGATTTTTGTATGGTGTGTTCCCGATTTCGAGGACTATTTTCTGATGACAATAACCGCTTCTTTTAACATGCAAACAAAGCACTCTTTAAGTGCTTTTTTAAGGGCAAACTATATTAACATAATCATTAATATTTTTCTTTTACTGGTTTCACACAGTTTCGTTAACCATAAAATATTAAAAGAGTAGCTTTTTTGTATATTTCTTTCATTATCAGGTATGGGCACCACTACATTGAAAGTTTTGCATGTGTGGCATTGTATTGGTTTGTTTACGTTTGCATTAGTTGGTTTTATGCTCTTTGTTTTTTGTATATGTACCCTACAAGAAATTGCTGATGTAAACTAACACATACAAAACTTATAAACTAACCCACTCGCAATTTTGTATTAAATTCTCGTATATACATATATTCAAGTTCACAAGTATGAGTGGGAAAAAATGTCACACGTACACGAATGTTTACATCAGTTTTTTCATATTGCGCTTAATAAAATGATAGAAGCTTCTGATTTATAAACACATCAGCAATGCCCATCAGATGATGCATCAAATGACTGTCATTGTTGTTGTAGGGTATACACATCGTTCGCTCTTTTTGCATTTTCATTTTGCATTTGCCCATACGTGTTTATTATCAATTACTGCTATATAAGAGCTCTCTTATTGAAGCGCTCGATTATCCGCTTTTTCTCTTAAGTGCTTCAAAAAATCCAAGCTTTTTTTGCTGGGTAGAAGAGGTCTGCAAGAATAAATAAAAAGCAATTTCAACGCACTCATTTGTTTTTTAATTACAATGTGTCGATCACCCAATGATAACGAAACAAATGAAAAAATAACCAGAGACAAAACAACAAAAACTCATTCAATTCAGTCAACTCAAGTCAAATGAGTAAATTATTCAAATATAATTTGAATGTGAAATATGTGTACCTACACATTATGTATGTATGTGTAAGCTTAACTTTTATAAATAAAAGAAGCCTCAAGCTTACACACATCCCAGTAAAAAATGGAGCTTACTGGTAAGCAGTTTTGTAAGGGAGAGAAGCACAATACCCCCTTACAAACCTGCTTACAAGAGGCATGATTTTTATATGGGAATTCCCACTTGGAAGCACTACTTTTTTTCCTCTCTGCTTAAAAACAATTTGATGACTGATTGCGTTATAAAGAAATGTAATTTCTATCTTCGGTAATATTTCGGGAATGATCGTAAACGCATTTTAAAATCATTGCAATACAACCTGCTTCCATGTAAGGGAATTACAGAAGCACTTAGAACATTGTTCGTGAATTTTTTTTTTAAATAATGATTTTACTTATTCACTTACCACCTGCTTACTTATAATGGATAAAGCAAAGCTATTCAATCATTTTTATTAACTTAAATGAAAAATTCACTTGAATGGTATTCGCTTCTCTGCTGCTGTTTTGTAGTGTGTATTAGCCAGCGCATATATCAGCGCTCATATAGGTTTCGTGCTTCCAGAAACCTAAAATTTTTTTACTGGGATTTTATGTCAAGGTATTCAAATAAATGTATGCACATTCAATAATTCAAAAATTATTTGAATATTTTTTGAAAACTTGCTCTCTCTAACGGGTCATTCCAATGTTTTGCTATTTATGAATGCCTCTCATATTCATTTACAGTAAACAAGTTTTTTATTCAATTCATTCATTCTTATTTTTGTATATGGCTTACTCTCTTCTTATCTTTTTAAATGTTTTATAATTGAATAAATGTTGTGCACTTTGGGTAAAGGCAAACAAGTGAGTTATTCAAAGCAGACCTCTACTGGGTAGCTATATTCCTTACTGTTTTTGTTCTCCTGTTTCTTCTATTTGTGGCGGTGTTGTTGTTTACTGTTGTATTGTTACTTCCCTACAAATAATATTGGACTACCTAATCCATTTTGATCCAATAGACTACTCCTTGGACTGGTCCGATGTAATGCAAGCATGGACCATGCCATTGTTAAAAATAGTTTGTAGTGAAACTACATGTCTTCGTTTTGTAATGGCATGTTTTCGTTTTAAAACGATTTCAAAGATAATCCTCTGGAGTATACCATGGAGTAGTTTTAAAACTACTCCTTTGTAATGCAAAGCTGGGTTATATGGTCCTCCCCTAGGACATCGCAATGTTAAATATACCATGGTTTTTCTATACGTTTGGGTTACTTTTGGACTAGTCCTAGTCCGTTGTGGGCTACATTTTACAGGCGTGTATGGACTATTCCTATTATTTTCAGTGTTGCGCTTGTGGTATTAACGTTCATGTTATTGAAAACGTGAGTGTTGTTGCCGCCTACGTTTTGGATGTTGTTGCCATGTGTATTGTTATTGACGTTTTGTGTGTTGTTGGCCTGTGTGTTGTTGTTGCCTTTTTGGGTTGTTGTAATCGTAAATATTGTAAATGTTTATGTTGTTGTTGTTTGGTTGACGCTTACGTGACTGTTGATTACGTGTATAGTGTTGTTTGTTTGCGAGTTATTGTTTACGTCTGTGTTGTTGTTTAAATGTGGGTTATTGTTATAATTTTGGCTGTTGCTGACGTATTCTTGCTTTTGGACTGTGAGTGGGGTACAGTTACTTAGGTGAAAGAGGCTGTAAGCTGACTTTTTTAACTTTTTTCGAAGATTTTGCACGTGGGTTAGCCACTTAAAGTTTTCGTCCTAAATATTTATATGTTTTTACCTTTTCTATGGTGGTGTTGCACGTTTTACTATTATAAAAGTGATGAACTAGAACTGAGCTAGAACTAAACTATAACTGAGCTAGAACTATACTAAAACTGAATTAAAACTAAAGTAGAACTGAAATAGAACTGAACTATAACATAAAAGTGATAATAATTTTATTTTTTTTTTTAATTACACGATTTAACATAAACCTTATTTAATTGTTTCTTAATAAAGCTTTTCTTTTGACAAACGACTTTATGACCTTATTATTCCATTCTCTTTTAAAAGAAGTGGAGCAGGCAAAAACATTTAGCAATAAAGCTAAGTGGCGTTTTAGTACCACAAACTCTTTTTTTTTTTTGTTGTTCTCATACTCTTAAGAATTGAGTGCTTAAAAAAGGTTGTTTTATTCTTTGCGAATATTACTGTGTACGTGAGTGGTTATGGCTGTCTGTAATGGAAAGGAGTTTGTCGTTATGTTTGAAAGTGCGAATATGAACTTAATTAAAAATATGTCAAACACAGTGCCACTATTAAGTAACAACAAAAAGAAATGCAATGACATAGAAAGTTGTTGTTTTTTTATAACTGTTCTTTCAACCATGTTAATAAATTCTTTTGCTGAAAGGGTTTAATAGAAAAATATTCCTTAGTATGAGTAATTTAACAGGGTGTGTCCAATTTGTCAGCTAGTTTAATCATTTTAATAAATTTGAGTTCACATTATGAGTATTCTACTCTACAGTGTGTTTACTTTTTAGTTTTACTGTACTGCCAATACGTCTGTTATGTCTTACGTAACTGCTGCTTATTCAAACCACGATCTAGGAACTTGTGGTATGAGCGATACTAACAGAGGCATTAAAAACCTGTATTAAAAATGGAAACTGTATTTATTCTGATGTAATTTCACACTAAAACACCAGCAGCCACAACCATAAAAATATGGAGAAAATTACCAGATGATGAACTAATTGATTTAAGTACGATATACTACATTTAACAATATACTTTGTGCACAACACACAAAATATTTTATTTAAAAATTTCCATTTATTACATTATGGGCATGATGTTGTATTATTTTGATGGATAGATTAATAATGAAAATATGTTTATTACTTGTTTTTAAAAATCAATAAAACAACGATAACAGAAGCATGAATAAATGAAAAATAAAACAAGTCATAAAGAAAGAGTGTATCAAAGCTTTAAGAAAAAGTTGCCTTAAAGCAACTTAACACATCACCACAACATGCAGGTTAAAGTGGTATTAATGGTTTTACTGTTTTTTATATTTTGAGTTAAAGAAAAAATAACTAAGACTTCAATAAATTTAACAGCACATTATTTAAGCAAGGACATAGAATAATGTGCTTCCATAACAAATCCCTTTGGAAACATAGACGTTTTTGGATTTATCTTAAAAGTTATTTACAGCTTTTAATAGTTTTTGTTTATTTTTAAGTCTTATGGATGTGCAATTGATTTTTTTTCACACATAAAGGAGTCAATATTAGAAAACCTTTTAGCAAAAATAAATTTATTAGGATATGTGAAAAACAGGTAAGAAGTATTGCGTTTCTAGGGAATGTAACTATTTAAGCCAGCTATAATTTGGTTTAAAAATATAACAGCTTCTTGAGCTAAATAACCGCATATGAACTCATTTATCGATCATAAATCGTTGTGAGAAAATATAACTATTTCTGATACAGTTTTCTGATTCCTCTTTGAGCATTTCAAAAATATCATATGTGAATCCTTATTGTATAGCTCAAGTGATAAATCAGTTTTTGTAATCATAAACCTTATTAAGATGTTTTTTACGAAAAATTTTGACCGAAATGCTAGTTGGGAAAGAGAAAATGTTTGTACGTTTGTTTGTAGAAGGTAACCCTCATAACCACTGAACCGAGCCTTACGAAATTTTTACAGTTGGGCTATACACAAGGTAGTCATAAAGTTGTAAAGTCATATGTCCTAAAATATTTAAAAGAAATATATTTGACTGCTGTGGGCAAGCGCTTTTTATATAGATTTCTAATGTACAGTTACGACAAAATAATGAACAAGCAATAAAATTGTTATTTTGTTTCAAACACAACAATATTTTTTTTAAACAATTGTAAAATTTTATTTAGGACATTAGGACGATATGACTTGATAGAACACCTTCTGAATAGCCCAAGTATATTACTTATGGTCTGGGATGTGCTATAGCCTATATATTATTTTTACATTTTAAGTGGGAGGGGTACCTCCTATACAAAGACAATATAGATTTATATAGATCTGAAAAACGGCACGGGCTTAAGTTTCCTGGGTGATCAATACAAAACATCTGACAAATCTGTGCGGGGCACAAAATATATTTCTTTGTGTATGGAGAACGGTAAGAGAAAAAATGTTCAATAGCTGGATAATCAATATAAAATCTCTATTTGAAAAAAAATGGGTTGAATTGTAGAAGTGGGCGTGGCTCAAAAAAGAATTCTGTATAATTTTTTTCACATTTGGTACAAGCACCTTGGTTATCAATCCATAACATCAGTTTAAAAGTGGGCGGGATTAGATAAGTTGGCGGGGCAGAAAAAATAATTTTTTATACAGGCATTTACACGTGACCGCCGTGCATATTTAACCCTTTTGTTAATACAAAGTACCCACCTAGGTATATTTACATGAAAAAATTTATTATTTAGAATTACAATTTTTAAACAAGCTTCTGGATAGTCGTTATTTAACTTTAAAGAAAGCGAATTCAGATTCTATATTTATTTTTTGCTCCTTTATTACTAAAAAAATTTCTTAAACTTTAACCATCGCAACATGCGCACCCGGGTACCCCGGTACACAATACAATACAATACACTTTATGGTATAACACAAACACGTTTTAACTGATCAAAGAATTCAATAAACTAAATTCTGTATCATACAATTACTTAAGATTAGTTTCCAAATCGTTATTATTATAATACGGAGAAGTCTGATTTACATATCATGTCTGACTAAAAAAAAAAAAATACTGTCCTGTTCAAAAAATTTTAAATTTTAGCCGTTAAGCAAAACAAAGTTAAAAAATCATAATTTTACATAAATATAATTTAACACGCTTTTAAAAAGATTAAAAATGTAATTTTATTTTATAAAATTAGTGATTATTAATACATTATAGTATATGGGTACACGGGTACCCTGGGTGCTGAACCATGTGGATAAAGTTGGGTATTAACACAAGGGTTAAAGTGAAAATAAAACCGATTTTTATTTTGACAATGGCTCTTAATTAGCCCTATATTGGGTGCTACTGTTCATTTTGATAAATGTTTTGTCGATTTCAAGACAATTGCAAAAAGGAAGGCAGAAGTGGTTTTCGCGGACAAGAATTCAAACGACAATTTTAGCGGAACCTGAGGCAATGTTTTAATGCGACTTTATTTAAGAATATTATACACTAATGGTTCTTAAAAATGGTATGGATTTTACCTATAAATTATTTATACTTTATGTTTTTTTAAGTTAATTTTCAGTGTCGCATGTGAACTGTCGCACGTCACATCTTTTGTCATCATTATATTTATGTTGTTTCTGTTGCTCTTTTTATGAAATTATATATTAACGACTTTAGTAAAAATGTTTTTAAATGAACAGAATGACTCAATGTACATACTTGATTCGCCCAGTTAGTGAATTTCAACCACTTGAAAGTTACTGCAACAATAAATCTTTATATCTACATACCATGTATGTAAATATGTTTGTACATGTGATTCTGTCTACAAATTAGGGCTACACAAACTTAAGACAAATTGACAAATATCCTTTTATTCGTAAATCATAAAAAAATGTAATTCATCAAAAATTAATAAAAATTTCAAATTGTTAATTTTCCCTGAAAAAGACACACAAAGGCGTGACGAAAAAGCGGATGAAATAGGAATAGCTTATCCCATCAATAATAAATTTCAAGTGTTTTATCAATAATAAAAACTAGGAATTGAGCACGAATAACAAAATCTTTTGAAAATTTAAAATAAATAATTTTATTGAAAATAATAGACCTCAAGCTTAGTAAATAATAACATAAAAATATTAATTAAAAAAATTAAATGAATACAGCCAAGGACTACACTGCAGCAACACAATATATTTCGAGACAACAAGTGCATTTATACCGGTGTGAACATGAGTGTTTGCAAGTAAATGTCTGTAATTACATATGTATGTATATCAATCATTTATATAAAAATTATATACGATGTCGCACGTGACCAACTTTATATCGAGCCCTAATAGCAAAAATGATGCAACCAACAAAAATAAAATTTTATAGGAAAAGGTTTTTTTTTAATATTTTTGCTTCAAGTCTAGGGTTTTGTTTCAAATTGCTTTTGCTCTCATTTCGTAACGGAACTTCTCAGATATACTTACATACATACATATGAAATTTGTAGAGAAGATGCAAATGATCAAAAATTATCGATTTTCATCAAAAAACAAAAATCTAAATTGCTGTTGGTTACATCATTTTTGCTAATAGGGCTAGATATTAGTAACAAGATCCCAAATCGTCTTATTTTAATTTTATAAAACAAATTTCTGATTGTTCATCGAAAATTAAATTTTTAAATGTCGCACGTAATATTGAAATATAAGATAATACAAAGAAAACAATTACAGTTATTTGCAATCGCATAGTTTCTTATGCTTTCTTGTTTGATTCTTTGTACACTTCGAAAGATTATAAAGAGAAAAAGTCAATGCATAATGTCTCTCTCTCTCTCTTTAGTATCTAGTATAAAAACAAAAAGTGCTATTAAAATATCCAAATGAGAAAAGTTTCACTTGTTCGATTTTGCATGCATAAATCTTGAAATGGGTTATAAATAAATGAAAAATTTGTTTAACATACTGCCTGTTTAAGGATTTTGAACGTTAACGTTCGCATAGAAAATAACTATTAAAACTACTTTTAGAATTTTGTTTTTGTTTAAAATATAATATTCTATGCGAACGTTGACGTTCGTAATCGATGAACAAGCTTAGAAATTAAATTTGATTGTTTACCTAAGAAAATATGATAAAACAATGTATGAATATGTCTACAGGCAAAAAAAAGGATCCTATTAAAAAAATACTTTTAAAAAATTAACTAGTAAATTTAATATTTATTTTTAGTTTAATATTTTCCTGAACATTTCAAATAAGTTTAAAGAACATTTAATTTCTTTTCCTTAGTACGTCTTATTTTTATATTTTTTGTTCTTTTCAAAAATTTTTTTCCCCAGTTGATCGTTTATCACAGAACTGAACAAAAAATACAATTTACTTTTAGTAAAATATTTCTTTTTACATTAGTGTAAGTATTGCTTTTACACTCTCATCACAAAAAGAAGAGGGAAGAAAAAAAAAATAAAAAGATTTACGTTTAAATAGTTTGGTTTTTTTTTATTATTTTGCAACTCATTTTTTGGCTAAAAAGATGCACAGAAAAGAAAGAAGACTTTTAAAACCATCTTAATAGTAACTTCACTACATCAAGGCACAGCGGTATTTAGTTTTCCACAGTTCGAAACATCCAAACATTTGCACACTTTTGAAAAAAAGACACGGCTTCTTTAATGAAGTGTTTTCTTTTTAATAAATTTGTATTTTCTTTTACTTTTATACTTAAAAAGGTATTTTTTTCTTCATTTAATATACCACAAGTATCATCCATGTACATTTTAATTCGTTTAGTGGTTAAACGTGTTATAGCTTCAAAAAAAAAAAAAAAAAGTTTGTTCCAAAGACGTTAAAGAAACAAAATGGATTATATTAAAATGTTGTACAACTTTCGTTTTATATTTTTGAGTTTTAATTTCAAGCACCCGTTGTGCAAAAAAGACAAGTAAATAAATAAAAATACCATCCACAGAATTACTTCAAAGAGTCTTAAAAGGAATGTCAAGGAAAAGTGGATGGTAAAATTAAAAAGAAAGTAAAAATTAAAGCGCAGGCGACCGCATCGTGCCATACAATTTTAATGCGACCAAAAACAAAACGAGGACTGATAATGCCTTTCGTGGTGGCTATTGAAAACATTTTTTTGCAGTAAATGGAAATGTTTGATAAAAGCAAAAGCTTTTGGTATCAGAGAGGAATAATTTAGCTGAACCTGTTGAATAAAAAATTGCGTTAGGCTTCATTTGTATTCAAAGCTAATAACAAGAATAGAAACATATAATAAAAGATTAAGACTCGTTTTCACAACTTACCGATAGCTAAAAGTAGACTTTAACCGGCTTAATAGAAAGTGTTCCATTATTAAAACTTTACTTTAACCTGAAGGCAGCTATGAAGTAAATTAAGGTACATCCAACCTGGTATGTTAAAGGAAAGTTGTAATAATGAAAATAATCAGAGGCCCCCAACATGTTCTCAGGAAAACACATGTATAAACACACACAAAGTCAACAAACTTGTAAACGATACAAACTGGAACAACATAATTGAACAAAACAACGTAAATCATATTCATAATGCTATTTTTATAAAAATTGGTAAAATATACAAAAATGCAAAAGAAAATAACAGATCCACAAAAACACGATCTACAAGCCCGTGGATCACCGACGAAATAATGAAGTGCTGTGAACGAAGAGATAAACTGTATATAAAATGGATTAACAACAAAAGAGATCTAAATTATGAAGTGACTATAAAAAATTCAGAAACCTATTAAATAATGAAAAAAAACAAATATTATAAAACAGCATATTTCGAAAACCTTTATAATCCACGAGTATCTTGGCAATTGATAAGTGAGATCAATGGTAACACTTTTTATAATATAGATGACGTAATTCTAAAAAACTTCAAAAACTACAATATCGAAAGTATATTACATAATTGTGGCAACAAGTTTTAATGAAAATGTGCAGAAAATAATTCACACATCTGATGTAAAAACAAATGTATACCCGGAAATGGCAGTAGAAAATTCAATGTATATGGAACAAGCAACCGAAGAAGAAATCTTTAATATACTCACCTTTATTTACGAAACCAATAAATAAATGTTTAAACACCTCATATCGCACCATAAATACTAAAGGGTATTAACTCAAAATTTTAAAATTTTCAATAGAAGCAAGACAATTTTTAACTTTACATTACAGGCATTAGAAAAAGGATTTTTAAGCCAAAGTTTTCATTACCAAAAAGTAGACAAAATAGCATGATAGTTTTACAGCGGGTAGATATGAATATTATGTGTCGATGTCTTCCAAAAAGTGATAAAATTAAATTTTGAGTTAATACCCTTTAGTATTTAGGGTGCGATATGTTCCAAAGTGGTTAAAAACCTCTGGAATGAGGCCTATATTTAAAAGTGATAAAAAGGTTAATGCAAACAACTATAGGCCAATAGCCATACTTTCAGTAATAGAAAAATTGTATGAGGACGTAATAGTAAAGAGAACTTATAAATTTTTAACTAAATTTAAAATAATACATAGAAATCAGTTCGGCTTCCAATAAGAAAATAACATTAACCAACTACTAAGCAAATTTGCAGACAAAATAAATTACGCTTTTAGTAATAACGAACAATGTTTAGTCCTATTTATTGACTTTAGTAAGGCGTTTGATACTTTATCAGATTCAAAACTTCTATCAATACAGGAACGAAATGGCATACGAGGAAACGTATTGCCCTGGTGTGCCGACCATCATAATCTTCGTAGCTACTGAGAGAGATAGTGTCAAGTCACGCAGTTCCACAAGTATTAAAACTAGGACCACTTCTATATCTGCTTTATGCAAAACAGATGCTTAGCCTCATAACACAATGTGACACTTATGCGTATGATGATGATACAGCAATAGTAGTGACGCACAAAAACATTGAAACTTCAACGGAAATTATGCAAACACAACTCGATAACGTATGTAAATGGTGCCATGACAACGGCCTAATAATTAATACATCTAAAACAAAGCTAATGCACATCAGACAACCACATGTAAAACAAATCAGCATCATGTTAAAATAACGCAACAGAACAAATCGTATAAACGATTGCTGCAACACCAATATTGAATTGGATAACACATACAAGTACCTTGGAATTCATGTAGACAGCACATTTAAATGGAAGACGCACATAAAAGATCTACAAAAGAAACTGCGGTACTCATTGTACCATCTTAGCTATGCCGCGACGACAACGCTACTCCGTCACTCATACTTCTCATTGGCAGAATCCAACATACGACACGGTATTACCGCGTGGGAAACCTCTGCGTATTGTAAAAGTCTCCAACATACACAAATCATATTCTCAAAATACTACTCGGAAATCAAAATAATTCCAACTCTTCATATATGCAGAATGCAAACATTGAAAACCACCACTGTAGTCTTCAGCGACTGGATAACAACTAAAATACTTTACCAAATAACAATAACACTGTTAAGTCAACAAATGCACTCAACACCCTACCAACTGGACACACCTCTACCTACAACATAGTCAACTACACATCGCACAAACACTCGCAGTATAAGAATATACCACGACAAGTTAATGTATTGAATATTTAAAATATACATCGACTGACACTTTTGCTAGACTTAAACGACCGCCAGATCTTACAACCTCTTAATCATCAGTACAACACCCGACTTCGCTCAAAAGGAGGACTTAAAGTCGAGACCACAAGAAACAGCTACGGTGACCGACCTCTCAAAGTAATACTACCAAGGATCTACAATGAAATGCCAACTAGTCTAGTGAATACTACAGATAAGTTCAAAATAAAAAAAACTTTTTGAAAAATAAATTATATCATTGCAATAAACTCTTATTACATTTTAATTTTAACTTTTCCGAATAGTTTTTACCTGCAGACAAACGTTAGCGCTAAGGATGAATGTAAAAATGAATTGAATTTTATAAAAAAAATTTAAAAAAAAACACTATTTATACGGCCGATAAAATCCTACCTTTAGCTATCGGTAGTTTGTGAAAAAAATAAATTTACATTGGGAATAACCTCTAGTACTCGAAGTTTTTAAAGAATATTTTGTGAATCCATTTACCTTGTGATGAGAAATTTTTTATCAATCGAATGATAAAAATCGAAGTTCCCGAAAGTTAATTTGGAGCTACATAGACAAGTTTTATTTAATTTTTTTTTTTGAAATTATTGAAAAAAATCTCGTAATTTTTAAAATCCGATACACCGATTAATTTTAAGTTGTATTCGTTTAATCGATTAAGTTATAAATGCCAAATGTCGATAAATCGTTGTATTGAACAAAAAAAAAACTCGATTAATTGAACACCCTTAACATAACTGAACAGTTCAAATAAGGTGTTTAAGGATACGCCTATTTGCCGAGATGTTTTATAAAGTATCGTCGTTTCGACAGTTGAATATCGCCAGACCTTAAGTATCGCCGATATATCAGTTTCGGTATTGGTACAACATTTGTTCAAGTAATCTATATTTGTGTTACAACGAGGACAACTTGGCTTGAGCATATTTTGCAAGATTTTTAATTAACTCTGCAATCGTATATAAGTGCTACTTTGCTACTGACGGCTAGATTGGAATCCTAGTGGCGATTTCTGACAATTGAAATATTATTTCTTAGTTTGTTTTTAAACAAAGTTTTTTTACTCTGATTCATCTATTGTTTAAGTGATTTTTAGCACAATTCCTTGTATGACTTTAACCTTTATGTCAACAGTAACATACCCGGGTATGTTTTGAGTTTTAAAAACTCTGTATTTCTGAAAGTGGCTATCATAGCGCTCTGAAATTTCATGATATCCTACCTAGAAGTGTTTTCTAACATATTGTAAAGTTTGAATAAAATTGGACAAATCAGATCATAGATGTGGTAATTTTTTCATTCCTACCTCTTACGTCAATCGCAGTTCAAGTAACGACGAGCAACTAACAAGTTTTTGCTAAAAAGTCACTTATTGTAAATATTCACACATGAAAGCAAAGAAAAATGCACAAGTCTTTGGTTAAACACCCGTTATTTTAGGTATTCATGTATAAAAACAATTTAAAATGGGAAAAAGCCCAAATAAAATACAAATAAAACGAAAAAACTCTAACAACAATATGTACTTGTATACCCGGGTATGTTTGCTGTTGACGTATGTAAGCATAATTTTTCAGCTGTTGACATAAAGGTTAAACTTATATTTAACAATTTGTTTTAAAAAATAGCCAGCAGTTTGCTTTTAAATGTGGTTTCGTAGGAGTTTCTACGACGTTGAATAATTAAAAAACGGGTTAGTTTCTGATTATCAATTGAAGCTGCCAGAACAATTTATTTGCAAAAAAATTTATTTTCACCAAAACGAGAGCATTAAAAAGAACAATTGCTTTTAAACATTAAACGTAATACCAGTAATGTTAACTATTAACTAATAAAAAGTCATTATTTTTTAGGTGACGATTTGACAAATTTAAATCATTTTTAAAGATTTTTAAATTTCTACAAATTAGTAATTCTATTCCAACAAATGTTATAACTATTTTTTACAAAATCAGAGAACTAAAACTGCGCATAAGTTTCCTCTTTTAAGGCAGAATTTTCAAAAAAAACCAAATAAAGTATAAAATTCTTTATTAAGAAAAAAAAAATTTTCTTATTTTGGTGGTTCACAAAATAAGTGAAAAATATAATTTCCGTTGAAGTTTATGGCCAGTAATTGTTTTGCACTTACCAACGACTACGGAAAAGCAGGCAGGCAGACAGACATGTACAAGCAACTTTTGTCCCAAAAAAAGTTCGTAACTAGACACGCACGGAGATTTCTCCAAGAACAGGACCATTTCGTGTTAAACATATATTATTGCTTGTGCATGTGTGCATGTAATTTCATATGTTCTTGTGTATCTTTTCTTTTGCTTTAATTTTGTTACTGTGTGAATAATGTTTGTTGCGTGTGCAACTGGGATGTCATTTATGTTTGCTTGTATTTGTCTGTCTCCTATGATTGTGCATGAATATGAGAGTGTGTGCGTGTGTAGTTTTATTTGCTTGTTAATGCCCTTTGGTACTGTGGTTGATGGCTTTGCACTATTACGTATGCAACAATATTTATGCTCTTTTATACCCTTCACATGATACCATGTGGCTCCTTCAGTATTATGAAAATACTCTAGACAACAAATAAAATGAATCTGTAGCTTTGAGTTTTGCTGTACCACTGCTATTTATTACAGCGTTATGTAAGTATTGAAATATCGCTGTGTTTTACGATACAACATAATGCTGAACTAAATAGCATCTATTGGCTGTTTGTGCTGCTGCAGCTGCCAGAGATGGTGGTGTAACATTTCAAAAGAATTCTTATAAACAGTGATGTATATTTTGTGTTATAAGTTGGCTTTGCTGTTGGAAGTATTAGGAATTTAATATTAATTCTGTACTGTCATGCGGGGACGTTTTTTTCAATTTAAAATACTTTTTTATACATTTTTTTCGGTTAGATGAAAGAAATTTAAAAAAAAAAAAAGTTTCATTTGCTTTCGATTCATAGCCGTTTTTCAAATTTGGGTAAACTGAAATTAAAGAGTAGTCCAACCAAAAAGCACGCTGTTAGTTGTAAATAAAACAAAAACTTTTTAGAGAATTATCTTAATATTTTTTATTATGCTATATTCTCCCATAAGTGGCACACAAAATATCGGCCAAATGCCTGCCACGGCTTCGGTGGCATACGTTTATTCGATGGTCCATATTTTCCCGCACTGAGACATAATTGAGGCCTAATGCGCCAAATAATCTCTTCCATTACCTCTGGAATTGTTCGTGGCTTTACTTTAATACTTTTTCTTTTAAATATCCCCAAAGAAAGAAGTCAAACAGTGTAAAATCACACGATCTTGGCCTATTAAAATCGCCACGTCGTGAAATAACACGGCCATTGAATTTGTCGCTCAAAATTGCCTTTGTTTCGTTGGCTGTTGGCATGAGGCACTATCCTGTTGGAACCACATATCGCCCAGGTCCATATACCAAATTTCTGGCCACAAGAATGTCGGTTATCATCTCAGTTATCATCTCGCAATAGCAAACAGCATTCACGGTAACTGGTAATGTTTTCGCAGAACGAACTGTACGAGCATGCACAAGTGTTTTCACATATCTTACAGACCCGGTCTGCTGAAATTTGCTCACAATTATCCCGATTGTGGACACATTTAGTCGATTGTCCTGACCAAAACAAATCACGAAGTGTTCGAAATGCATTTTGATTTGAACGTCCATTTCCGTAAACAGCTACTCAATTGTGCACCTCTTCATGGCTCTAAATAAAAAAAATGTCCAATGTTGGGAAAAAAACTTGACGTTAAGTTGTGACTCACATTTACAGTTCTAAACTATTTACAAAGCATGTTTGGAGGCAGCCATAAAATGGTTGTGGCTTCTTGATTGATGACTAAATAAACCATAATTAAGTGGCCGGTGACAATAATATGGTTAACTTAACCATAATAAATTTCACATTTTTGTTAAAAAAAAGTTTTGTTGGAGTAGACAATATTGTAATATGTTTGATCTCTGGGCGTAGCATTGCGTCGAATATATTTCTTTAAAATTGTCGTGCGAATGGATCGTACGATATTGAATACTTCAAACGACTGCCTGCTTTGGGCATAAAATCGCTTACGGCTTTGAACTCTAATATTTTCTATACGATTACACAAGAACATAAAAAAAGTAGTACATTGGGAATTATACCGCCATGTTATCGCATCGTTTGTACCGGCTACACTGACCTCAGGAGCACTGCTAATACAGAACAGTAATAAAGAAGATATTCTACGCCTTTGTTCATGTGTTTATGTGTTAGATACTAAAAGATTTTAGATGCAAAATTTTTCAACAAAAGATATTTTCCCTTAAAATGAATTCCATATTAAATAAAATTTAAAAGATAAATCCACTGTAAATGCACTGTAGAATTCTAGTTATTTACTTAATCTGAATGATTGTAAAAACTTTCTAAAAATGTTGACGACTTTTTATACAGTTGGTCACTTTGGTTCCACTTGATTGTCATTAAATGCAAAAAAAAAAAATAATAAAAACAAATACTTTATTTAAATAATAAAATCAAGAAACTTTTTATTGTTACACTTTTGGGAAATAGTGAAATTATCCTGAACAAAATTACGTTGTGAAAAATGTAAAGATGCGTAAAGTTTTATGCAGGGTTGGCAGAAGTAAGAAACAAGCAACAGCATCAAAAGTGGTAAAAATAAAAATAAATGCAGAGCAAGAAAAAAAAGTTGAGCAAAATAAATGAAATGAGGGACACCACTTTTCGCATTATTTTATTATAACGTAAAAAAGTTTGTTTTTATTTCGGGTTTTTTTTTAACAAATAATGAGGTCATTTATCAACACTTGTATAAATTATATAAATGAATTGTTTATTTGTCTACGACTACAGAACGCATATTAAAGAAAATTTTCACAGACAAAAACAGAAAACAGCGAGCCAACAACAAAACAAAAATAAGAGAGCTTTATAGAGATTTTTGTAAAACAAAATAAAGATGGTTGAATTAACCAAATATTTTAAATAATCATAGAAAAAACTAATGAAGTAACAACAACAAAAATAAAAACAATATTAAATTCACTTGCATCAAATGTGATTTGAAAACTTTTAAACCATTGAAAAAAAACTGAACTCATTCCTTTTAATTCATTTTTGTTGCTTGTTTCCTCCAAAATCCTAAAAGGAATCTACGATTCCTTAAGGATTTTACCAATTTGTTTAGTAGTGATTTTTCTTTTTCAACTACAAACAGAACTGCATTCCACATCAACTTATTCTTTATCTATTTTTTTCCTGTAACCATCCAAAGCAGAGCCATTGTAAAAGTGTTAAAAAAACCGGTTCTTTGGCTTCTACTCAACTTCGTGTGAAAAAAATATGTAGCAAAAAGCTGAAAATGTCATTAAATAAAATGAAGAGAAATTGTAACCAAAAGTGGAAATAAAAAAATATGAATGTGTATGAATAAAAGAATGTGTGCTACAACTCGTGTATCAAAAGAACACCCAACACGAAAAAAAGTTCAACAAATTTAAGCACTTTCTATATTAATGTGCAACTTGAAGCGTCTACAAAGACAGAAGAGAGATACAAGTTGTAACTGTTAAACACAACTTTAACAACACATCCTGGTACACACACACACACACACACACATATTAATACACATAAATAAAAAAATACTTTTTTGTTCATTCGCATTTATTTATTATTAAGTTGAAGAGAGATTGAATCAAATGAGTTTTCCTAGAGAAAAGGAAAGACTGACTAAATAAATGAAAGAATGAATGAATGAATGAACAAGCGAGTCAAATGTAATAATGAATTTTTGCAACATTTTTTTCTGTTTTTCGACTTGTTTGGAAAATGTCAAAGAAATGAGTTTTTGGTTAGAGGGCCAAATGTTTTATCAGTGTCTTAGGTGCGGGTGTAAGGGAGGATTTATAATTAATAAATCTTTTTGTTTTAGTTTTTAAGGTATGTAAATAAGCACAATAATTTGCTATTAGTAACTCAAAAGCTTAAACGAAAGCGTTGTTTATAAATTTCAAATTACTAAGACTGGTCGAATTTGACCACTTCACAATAAATAAATCTTTATGTGTTAGAAATTTTACATATCGCAGTTGATCTCAAAAAGCGTATTAACTCAAAATATTTAATTTAATTTTAAAGTTATATGAAAAAGAACTTTTAAACAAACCGTTTCATTACCACGGGCAGAGAAAAAATATGGTTGGACATGGTTACGGCAACTACACTTTCAGGGATGTGCTGTCAATCGCAAACGCAAAACGCAAGAATTTGGAAGTTGTTTTTAATAAACTTTAAACCTTATTCTAATAATTTTCGGTTTAAAGTCCTGTTTTATAGGGAAATATTAGTTAAATATTTGTCATAAAATTCTTTTATTACGGAAATCTTATTAAAAAACGACGTTTTAAATTCTTGCGTTTTACGTTTGCGATTTCCAGCACACCTCTGTTTGTTTATTGTAACAATATATTTGGTGTCGTACACAAACAATTTTTATTTTTATTTAATATTAGCAATATTATAGTTACTGAAAACATTTAAATATGTATCGCAATTAAAAATTTGAGTATTTTTGACCGAAAAATAATCATTTTTTCTAACAACTTAATAATGATAACTTTGAAAACATATTTTATTACTCACAACTAGGGAGATCGATCGGATAGTATTCGACCGGTTGTAACCGGTAATTTAAGTTTTGCACAAGTCGAATATTTTAAAATGTCCATTTTTCGAATATAAAATAAACCGGTTATTTTGGTAATATAAACCGGTTGTTTTTGATATGTGTAATTTAATTACGTTTTACTTACTTTTGTAATAAATGTACTTACTTACTTACTTACTTACTTTAGTTTATATTTTTGGTTAAATATGTACAAACGACTTTTTACTTAAAAACCATATCGGGCATGATGTTGGTGTTTTATCATATTGTAATGTGTTGTACGGGTAGATAAGTAATTCAATCATAATAATTTTTGGTATTTTTCAAGCACGAATTCGGGATAAAATCAATTTTATAATACTTGAATCAAGCGCATTTTGACCAAACAATTTTATAATTTTTTAATTAATCGCATTTTGAGATTGATTCAATCTTAGTTTTACTTAAATCAATCTCATTGCGATTAAAAATCCGTACCTGAATCAATCTTTCTGTACTTGATTTGGGTACAACTCTGCGCTTTTTGAGTTGGTTTGAGAACCGTTAATCGGTTAACCGATTAATTACTACCCGATTAACTGCCAGGCTAATTTGAAATTCGCTTTTTTCGATTAACGATTAAACCAGTTAATTTCACTCGATTAACCGATGCAACAAAATTTTGAATTTTTTGTAGTATTGAACCATTCTTTTTGGCCCATAATCATAGTCAACTTTAATACAACATACAACAAAATATAAGCAAGTGGCAACTTTAAGTGCCGACATTGAAAATTAAAATATCAATAAAACACTGCATAAATTGTAGCGTTGAAAATTTTTAATACGCAAAATGAATTTATGTAGAAAGCAACAACAAAATTACAAAATATTTTGGCTTTGTTTTTTACTTGCAATGCAATTTTTGGCATTGCGTTTTACACAATTATGGCCTGTACATACTTATGTATTTTGTGTTTTTTCCATAAAAGTTTTCCTCCAAATCATTAATAATTGCAAAATATCTGTCAATATCTTGTAACATAAACATTTTTAACTTTTTGCAAGTACTTTTTTATTTGGCGAAACACAGCTGATGCTGTTGTTAAATGAGTTAAAAACAACTTCAGCTGGTTTCAAAATTAACATCGGTTTTAACGTGTAAAGTATGCTTTTGCTTGTCTAAAGTAGATCAAAAGCATATTTTTAATAAAAGTTTACTTTAGAACTCTTAAAGTATGCTTTGTTTATGACTATAGTTATGGGCCTTTGTGTTTTTAATTATGGGTGAGTTCCAAAACGTCAGTTGCAAAGCAACTCGCTATATTAAATGCATTCTACAATGCAACCATGTAGAATTTAACAATATTATCCGAAACAATTAGAAGTGTTAAGCATTTAAAAAAAAATAAAACAGGACTCTAATGGCATACTGGAAGATTAAATGATTTAAGGAAAATGACTGAGAAATAAATAATCTGTATTTTGTGTTGCTTTCGATAAGTAAAAGAATTGTATCCAAGCCAAGTTTTATAACAAAATTAACCGATAAAACCAGAACCTCGATTAATTATTCGAGCAATTAACCGATTAAAACAAAAGCCCGGTTAAATGAGTACCCTACTAATAACTTACACTTTGTTTTTAATAACGCTGTGTTGGGACATTTGAATCTAAATTTTTTTTCGAAAATAACTTTGAGTTCAAGTTATTACTTGACTGAATTAATTTAAATTTATTCTTTATTAATACTAACAACATTTTTGATAAAAAGTCACCAGTATTTATTTGCCCATAGAAAACTTCATTTTGTTATTTGTTTTTTTTTTTTTTTGTTTGTTTTCCCAAAATGCACAAAAACTGTGTATGACAACAAAAAGAAAACTTTTAAAATTTCATTAGGAAAATTTAGCAAGAAATAAAGTTAAATTTGTTTGTACAGGGTAGCGCATAATAAATTTTTGTTTGGATATTTGTTTTCGTTTTCATACGATTCAATTTTAGAAAACTTGAAAAATTAATGATGTAAAGACTCAGCACAAAAAACAAAACGGGAATTCAGCACGTCATACGGAAATCGTATTAATTATAAATTTTGTATTCCCGAAAATAACTTTGATAGTATACATACATACTTGCATTTGCCCGTGCAAAAAACTGAATTGGCAAATTGGTTTTTTTTTTTGTTGTTTTCTTACGAAGACAGTAGAATGAAGCAGTTTGTTTTTTAATTTTGTTTTTAATTTTTACCCACTTACAACTACAATTCGAGTCGGAAAGAACCCAACCAATTGTAGGGGAATGTAAGAAAAGATAAACTCACTGTATATTGATGGTGTTTTGTTTTGGCTTTGATATTGTTACAAGTAAGACTTTGAGTGTTTATAATTCTTATTCGCTTTAGGGTTTTATTTGTATAATATTTTTGGCTTTTCTGAAATCTTTGGAAAAGGTTTTCTGAAGAGCTGGCCTAAGCAACCAGTGAAATGCGCATAGAAGCTAGCTTTCCCTCAACAATAAATTTCAGTGTATTTATCAAATATGAAATACTGGGAATTTAGCCCGTCATACGGAAATCTTATTAATAATAAAACGAGGGAAAGTTGTTTGTATTCTCTTTGAAAGTTAACAACTCATAATGATCAATGAATCCAATAATAATCGTTTAACATAAAATGCATTCACTTAATTAAACAGAATGGTGTCGAGTAACTTTTGCAGGCATCATTGGACCATATTTCTTCGAAAATAACAAATAATTTGCTCTTAATGTAAATGGCACTTAACAGCGGGTAATGATTACTGTTTTCTAAGCTTAAAGTAGATATCAGTTTAGTACTGTGGTTTTAACAAGATCAAGCTACATCTCACACAGCTGGGCCAATTTTGGCTCTCCAGCGCGAAATATTTTAGGGATTTTTGTCCTGGAACTGGTTACCTCGTTTGTTTAATTTTTACGACTTCAGACTTTTTTTTTATAGTTCTACCTAAAAAAATAAAGGCGTATGTTAATAAAAGCCTATAACCATCCAATAGCTATAAGGGGTGCTGGATTCTGAAATTTCAAGAAAAGTTATACAAAATGCTTAATAAGGAGTTCCTGAGGTCAAAGCAAATAATCGGCTTCATTTGAAAGATATTTTTTTCAAAACATTATGTGATGCAACTATCCAACTTTGGTCTAAGCTTTTATTAATGCCAACCTGTAATAAGCTCTAAGAAAAAAAGTTAATCATATCGCTCCTTTACTGCAACATAGTCATATCTCAAAAATTCAAAAATTTCAAGTTACTTAAGCATTTTTACTTTATATGTAAAACAAAAAGAATTATATCTTAAACTGAACGGAAGTTATAGCAAAATATATTTTATTAAATCGGTATAAAAAGGTGCATTTTGAAATTTTTAATCGCATTTTGCCAAGTTCAATTTTTTTTTGAGATATGACTATGCTGCAATTAAGGAGCGATATCATAACATTACTTATGAGCCACACTGTTTATACGTAGATAAAAATGTTTACTAAAAATCTAATTTTTAACAAAATTAAGTGTTTCTGCGTCTGTGTGTGTGTGTCTGCTATAAAATGAGTGTGTAGATATTTTAACAAGCTGCCAATGATAACATTAGCAACAAAATAATCTGTTACAAAATAATATACCAAAAGCCCCCACCCCCGTGACAGACCAAAAGTCTGCGACAGTCATCTAGACAAACAGCTGAATACTTGATGAAAAAAAGCATAAAAATATAATAAAAAAAAATTAATACTAATAAAAGAATATTTCTTTTTGCACACAGAAAATTTTAATTTAACAAAAAGAAGAAAATAAAAAATATTTTAAATACATGTGGCAATAATGAACTAGAAGAAACACACATACACACACTCATACACCGAACACCAAACCAACAATAATTGGATTTATAGTTAAGGTGACCGACCGAACACACAAAAAGCAGCCAGCCAGCATTGGCTAGCAGGAGAAAGGTAATGTGTTCGGGTAGGACTATAATTTCTGTTTAAATGACAAAAAAAAAAAGAAAAAAATGAATATTGAAACGAAAATACAAGTAATGCAACCAGCAAAACCAATATCCAATATTATCGACCATGATGTTGACAACAATGTTGCTCTTGGCATGCAAAAATGTAAAAAGTCCACATGAGTTTTTTAAATTTATATACTTTTCAGGTTTATTTTTGCTTTTAAAGGAATTATATTGGTTTTTAGTGTTAGTGTTAGTGTGAGGGTTGAGCTTTTACACACACACATACATACACATCCACATTAACAGATATTGAAATTTTTTTGCTGACTTTGGTTTTTTTATGTGTGTTTTCTTGCCTTTTTCAGTTATGTAAAATAATTGTTGGAGTGTCAGTAGTTGCTGTGGTAATTGTATTTTAAAGTCTACGGAAATTGTGATACATTTAGAACCTGACACAGCCACCCTCCGAAAATTTGCTTGTAATCAGAAAACAGACAGTTGTCGTTGAAAAATGAAATATAATATAAACAAGTTTATAAAGGTTAGTATTGCTTAAGCACACCATTTCCGTTGTATTTGAGGACATTATTTATTTTTGGAAACATCGCGACCTTAGGATATGCAGGTTTTTTCTTAAATGTTGTTAAGGTGCTAATAGAACCTTATTGTACTAAGGTCGCTAACGCCCTAAGTTCATCCCAACTCTTGCTACTGCTGTTTACTTCGGCGTTAATTTGTCTTCTCCATGTGTGAGCTAAGCGTACCCTTCTTCTGTTTCATTGCGGGTTCCAGGCAATGGCAATTCAAGTAATGTCGAAAATGTGCCTTCTAACCGTGTGGCCAATCCAGGGCTATTTGCGTCTTCTGCGTACAATCGATAGGGATTGTTGGCATGTTCTTCGCCAGCTTACACTTGGGATCTTGCAAAGACAGGGATTCTTGAATACTTGCATATTTTGTATGTCACAAGTGGCAGCGTTCCAGTTCTCTCAGCCGTACACAAGGTTAGATTTCATATTCGCATTGAAGCTTGTAATTTTCATATGCAAATAGAGAGACAGATTTTCAAATCCATTTAGGCTGCCAAATGTTTGACGTGTAGTGTGCAAGCGATTATCGTTATCTAAATAAATGACAGGTCATTCTCAAAAATGAAATTTTTAATTAAATGTTCAGAGTCACATAAGGCATAACATAATTTTCGAATTGAATTCAAAAATTGTTAATCAAAATTTAAATTTTTAATTAAATTGCAAAATTCTATTCAAAATGGTGTAAAGGCAGAAGAAAGAAGTTGAATGAATGAATTTTTTACCTGTAAATTGTATGGGACTTTCGTTGTAAATTTTTAAAAACCATTTCACCATTCAAATGAATTTTTTTAGAGTAAAGAACGTAAACATAACTTTAGATCACAAGTGCTTCGCGATATAAAAAATAGATTTTATTGCAATCAAATTTTCTACTTACCCTCTATCTAGTCAGTAGCAAGAATACTAAAATCTAACAAACCTGGCAAACTTTATATAAATTTCAACAAAATAAATAAGTCCGTACTTTGCAGAAAACACATCATCCAACAACTACCACAATAATCTATTTTGTACATTTTATTTTGCATATGTATTCTTAGAATATCCAAGAGCAGTGGTCGTTTAAAGAAAATCTATTTTGTTATTGTATCGAAAACATACATGACTTTTTGCGATTCCTTCTATTTTATACCTTTTGTGTGTCTGATTATCATTTATCTGCCTTTTTCAATACATGGCAAAAGTTGTTAAGTGTCTGGTATAAGAGGGTAAAATATGAAATAAATAAATTGATAACAATTTCGATTTTCTATGAATTTTAAATAGATTTTATTACTGGGCATCACAAACATACATAAATTTTTGAAAGGAAATTCGTTGGATTTTTTTGTTTGTTTTTTTTTTTGTTTGTTTTTTTTTGTAGAAAATCTTTTTTTTTTTATTTAAGAACCAAATTATTATAAATGGTAGAAGAGAAAGGAAAGGAAAGGACATATATTATAGAGTATAAAGGAATTTGTAGGTTTCTTCCAATTTTGCTATAATTAAATTAGATAGATATTTATCACTAGTAATTCCTTAATTCTCATTCAATTGTGAGATTTTTCTAGTAAATATTCTCAAGTTTCCACAATTGAAATTAAATATCAGTTATACTTAAAAGAACAAATTGCCATTTAAAAAATCACCCCATCCGTTTCCTTTCATGTTTTTAAAGGTTAAAAAAAAGTGGCGTTGTAAAACTTTGGACTGAGAGAAATTCCGGCGGGAATAAACTTTTCGTTTTACAGGCCAAAGTGAATTGTTATATGAACACTTTCGACTCAAATAAAACATATGGGGTATTATTTATTTGTGGAGTTATAGGGAGTTAAAGTATGGCCGTTTAAAAAAAAATGTTTTAAATTTTTTTTTCGAACTAACAGGGAGGGAGGGTGTGCTGGAAATCGAAAACCTAAAACGCAAGAATTTCGAAGCTGCTTTTAATACAATTTTAATCTAATTTTTATTATTTAATATTCAATATTTTTTTTATTTTTCGAATTTATTCTATGAGTTAAATTTCAGTTATGTATTTTATAAAGCTTTTTTGTAATAGTCATATTCCATCAATTTTTCAGAAATGAATATGACTATTACAAAAAAGCTTTATAAAATACATAACTGAAATTTAACTCATAGAATAAATTCGAAAAATAAAAAAAATATTGAATATAATATAAAGTAACCTTCAGAAGGAAATAATTCCCAGTTTCGATTTTATTATTTAAGTTATTAAATTCTATTTAATAGAGAAATATTTGTATAATGTTTTCAATAAAATTCTTTTATTACAGAAATCTTGTTAAAAAGCGACTTGTAAAATTCTTGCGATTTGCGTTTTCGATTTCCAGCACAGCCCTGTAAAAAAACTTCAAACAAAAAAAATTTATTGTGATTCTTATATCCTGTACCGTAAAAGACAGGAAAGAACCGAGTTTAATTAAATTTTTTTTGATTTTATTATTACCGAAATAAGCCTTCGGCGTACTTAGGACTAAGTAAGTACAATTTTGATTTAAATTGGTAATATCCGGTCTTGTAGGTGAAAAAAATATTTTCTTTTTCAAAGTAATTTTTTTTAAATTAAAAATCAATCAATTTTCTATAAGCATCACCTTAATTTTTTTTTTTTTTGTTTTGTTTGATTAATCGTTAGTTCAAAAAAAAAAACAAATAAGCATTATAGAATCGCACACTTATTCATATCTACTTGAACTATAGTTGTGTAAAATTTAAAGGAATTTTAACAAAATTTGTTCATTGGGTTATCTGCTTCACAAATAATGCCCCATATTCAGAATTGATTAGCGGAAAACAGTTCTAAACCGAGGGGTTTTGAATTTCTTATTACTTTTTTATTTTATTTCTTTCTTTCGTTTTTTAAGGTGTTATTATGGAAAATATGTTTTTTTTTTAATAATAATAATTGCATACATGAAAAAGTTATAATTAGGGCGTGAAACTTTATGCACTTATAATTGGAAAATATGCGCATAAAATATACCTTAAAAATTTATAAAATATGGATTTATTATTAAAGGGAAAACTGACTGACACACATTTTAATAGAATTTTAATTATTTAATTATTAATAAACATCACATTTTTGAATAGTAAACTTAATTTCTGTTGGCTCTTCTAAAAATTAAAAACTATAAACAGCGAATTCTCATTTTCTAACAATTTAATTTTAGCAGCAACAAAATCAAATCAAACAGAAAATTTTCTGTTTAGATTTTTCTTACTAAAAAAGATTTCTATAGAAATGCAATCTAATCTCGAGGAATTTCATGCTCTACATTTTCTCTTTCTGCAACAAATTCAGACACTTATTTAAAGATGTTTGTCAAACACAAAAACATCTTGCAAAATCATTAAAAATAGCACAGCAAATCGACACCGAACAATAATTTTGTACATCGAAAATGCTACTTCAATATACATACATAATTTTAAATTTCAATTAACTCATTTATTGTCTCCAATTTTTCAAGATAATTTATGATTTTTTGTTAAAGTGATAATTATTTGATTTTGATAACAACAACAATCGTTTGAACTAATTCAAAAAATATGTTTTTTTTTAGTTAAAAATTACTTTTTCACTTAATATTTAAACCTACGAGATAAACATACATTTGTATTAAATTCCATGCTTAAGCTCAAAGCTATTTAACCATAAATCTCATTCTGCGCTACCCTGTATTTAATTATGCTGAATAATTGGAGTTTTTGTTAGAGTGTCATAGCTTTGAGTTGGCATCACTGCTTTATTTTAGCTCCCATACAACAGTTTAACAAAATAGTTTGCTTTGAAAATTCATTATGAATCGACTTACAGCAAATTGTTGAAATTGTTAACCAAAATAATTCGGCGAATGGGCTGAAGCACGATTTGATATTGACTTTGAATTTCTATTAAAAATTTTATTTTCTGATGAAGCCAATTTCTGGTAGAATGGGTACGTAAATAAGCAGAATTGTAGCATTTGGAGTGAAGAGAATCAACACGCTTTTGTCGAGACACAATTACATCCACAGAAAATTACTGCTTGGTACGCTTATGAGCTGGCGGAGTCATGGGCCCATATGTCTTCGAACATCATGATGGTGAGAAAGCGGAAAAATTGTTCAAAATTGGTGTTCCAGATTACGCCTTCTACGCGCTAGCCGTGGCGTCCACATGTTTCAAATCATATTTAAGCACTCATTTCATAAAATTTTTTTTCTAATAAAGCCCGTTTCATTGATATTAAAAATATATTTCATTGTTTTATAATGATTTTAACTTGTGTCACTCTTTAAAAAACAACCTTTAGTTTTTGAGTTGTTTAGAAAATAATTTCTAATATTTTTTTAGTTGTACACCTTAATGGTAAAATTTTTCTGTTAAAACAATACGAAAAATTGTTTTTAAAATTTCCAATTTTATTAATAATTTGAAGGTACATAATTTCGAAAGAAGCCACTCTCGAGAGCTTCCCCGAAAATTTGTTCATCAAAATACAATTTCAGAAAGTAATGCAGCATAAATATTTGCTACTTGCTTTTGCTCAATTATTTTCACAATTAAGTTCTACGAATACTTGTACGAAATCGTTACAATTGTTTATAATTAAAGTTTCCATTATGTTTTATGCAAAATTTCATTACAAGCTTGCATTAGCATCTTGTAATTAAATTGCCATAATGACTTAAAAACTGTTTCATCTTTTTTGTATTTATTCAGTAGATACCCGGAATTTTGTAGCTTAAATATGATTCTTTGAAATTGTAGGGGCAGAGAGCGAAATGTTAAAAACTTTATATTTTTCAAAGAGATTTTATGATTCTGGTAAAAGGCAATAGTCATTATCATTACAATTTATATAAAGTTAAGCAGCAAGAATCAGTAATGGAAGGCAGGCTGGTCGACTGCAATAGCAACAAAGAATATCAGTAAATCTATGACTGGACCGGCAAAGTAAGGCAATATGAAGTATCATTAACAGCGGCTATTACAACAAAATCATAAGAGTGCTGCTGCCTCAAAATTAGTATAGCAGGAGAAAAAAAACAATATAAGGATATGATGTAAAATACACAAAGTACTTAAAAGTGTATGTATGTGCAAGTACCACATGCTTGTACGAGTGCATCCATAGCAAAGAACACTTGTATGCGTTTGTATGATTCTCTTCAAGCATCAAGCACTAACTACTTGAAGCCATAATTACAATTGTAGTATTTGAATGTAAAACCTCAGTAGGACACAGCATCATACAGCAAGAAAAAAAGGTCATTGTAGGAATGAGTAAGTGAAATGGTAACGTGCATTTCTTTAACTGTAGATGTTTCATGTACTCATGTAGTACATACATTCGTGAATTTATGCATGCATACATACATACATATGTGTGTTTGGAAGCCAAAGCAAATGACCATGACTTATATGATGTGTTTTCCGCAACTGAAGAGCTTTATGCATGTATGCGAGCAGCATTTTCACTTAAACACACAATGTAGTTTTGTTATTGTGAAATGCAGTTTTTTTAATATACTGTGAGGGGCAATTAAGAGGAATTTTGGTTTTGCAGAAATTAATTGCTTTTAAGAATTCTGTTCTAAATGGATAATTAAACATTTAGAGGGCAATTTTATTTATGACCCATCTTCAAAAAGCTATTTATCTTTCTAATATGGAGGAAAGTATTAGAAGTGTTGGGTATCACAAAACAAAAATTTCTTATGTTAAGCATTTAATATAAGATTTTGTTAAGTGATTATATACGTAAATTAGTTCCTTCTTAACTTTTTCTTAATATTAACAAATTCAAATTATGTTCGGTGATTGAAAAGTTGCCCTTTAAATTGTCACCCACTGTATTATGCAGTTATGTAGAAAAATATATTGATGCAGAAAACTAGGGTTGTAGATAGCAGCCGTAGCACCAACAGGAGCTCATTTTCATAGCTTTAATAACAGCAAAATGATTTTTAAAAACTCTTAAGATTCATTTATGTGAATTCAAATAAAAAACTATTAGAAAAAAACTTGCAAAGATACAAATGAAAAAGAAAACAAGCAAGACAGTTGGTTCAGTCTAAACAAATGAACACCTACACCGTTTGAGAGTGTAAAACATGTTGTCGGATTATGAACTTTTTGCCCCGAAAGTTAAGCTTATCACCAGCATTAAAAACAAATGTCGAAATTTATGATTGGGTAAATTGTGAACCATAATCAATAATTGGCTGATCTCGAGAAATATATGGAAATATCGATGTTTAAAGAGACTTTATTTAATTAAATGTGTATGTATACTAAAGCCCTACACGAATGCATTTGAAGACATTCGTTTATTTTTTAATACTGATTGCCGATTGCTCTCTGCTAACGAATCAAATACTTTATTGTGAAAAACACATAAAGCACCAACAAATATAGACACACAAATGCAAATGGATTTTAGTTAGTGTGTTATAAACGACCAAATACGAAGTGAAAAGTGTACGGAAAATACTCCACAAAACAACGAAACAAAAAAATCACACTAACTACACCAAATCACACCAAACAACAGTAACAAAATAGATGATATGAATTATCTTATTTTTTTATTAGGTTTTTTTTTGTACTTGAAACTTCACTTCTTTTAGTTTGTTTATATCAAGGCGAATTAACTACAGGTGGTGCCGAAACGCCTTCTTATTTTGACAGTTCGAGCCTATTTGTTTTGATTTGTTAGTGTTTTGCTAAGAATGGTTGAAATTTCGAGCCGCAAACACTAACAATGCAATGCAAAACCCTCTATGTTGTTTCTGGTGTTTTTGGATTGTTGTAGTTGCGACTCCACCTGTAGTTGAATTCGCCCTAGTTTATATATATATATTTTATTTGGCACGTATACATACACGCACGTAAAAGCCGATAGGTGAGTATAACAACTTCTCTCTGAGAATAACAAGTTCTCTGAGAATCAAATTGACAATAAACAAACGGTCATCGAGATCACACAGTGTGTATTGAAAAATTGACCGTGCATAACTGTGTTAATGCCTCACAATTGTTGTGTGTTGTGTTTTCGTGCAGGGCTTTTATATATACAAATCGTCTGCATTTAACCACAGTGACAAATCGTATGCGCACAATTTAGATAAAGCTGTAAGGGTACAAGAATTCAAATAAATACACTCCAGGCAGTACTTGTATCTATCAAAATCGTATAATACAGTAAACAAATTTTGCTTATTCTTCTTGTATTTGAAAATTTCATCGCGCTGTTTTCGGGAATTTTTAATGTTTACTCGTCTATTGTATGTAGTGGTCGCATAGAAATTATTGTTGTTTCAATATTATCAAAGCCCTTGTCAATTGCTCCGGAAATATATTTTCAAAGCTCTTGTTTGTCTTAATTCGGTGCAGTTCTGATCCTTCCATATTCCAAACCCTTCGCCTCTTTAATGATGCATACCCTGTAAAAATATCAGCTGCATGCAGCCTGGAATGCGAAAAACATTCAAGTTATATGAGCAGACACCGGCCTGACTATCGATCTGTTAGTATGCTTCGGGATGATTGTCTGTGCAAAAACCTTGTATTTCTTTTGAGACTTTTTCGGGCTTATACTCAAAAAACCCGGGAGGAAAAATTTCACTTTTACCCTAGTTGGAAAGTTCGGCCTGTAGAAGTACTCTATATTTGCTGTTGCTATTCAACCGAATTTGTTGGATATCTAAAAGCAGTGGAGTTATATTTGCTCCGGCTCCTAAACAAGGGGCTAGTGTATAATTTTTCGAATAACTCAAATTGCTACCGGTAAGTGAAGTAGTCGTGCACACACGGGGGCATTTGGTAATTCACACAGTGGCTAATAAATGAATAAATCCAATGATTAATTCTGCCAAGTTAATGATGCATGAATACCTACTGCGCAAAGTACGGGTCCAATACAAACTTCTTTTGGAATAGATCCTTAGTGACTATTCACTAACTTAATATGTTTTTATTAAGATTAAGTTTGAAAAATAGCTTGTTGTAACCTAAATCACCCTACCAAATTTTATTGCAATCGGTCAATAGCTTCCATACAAATAAAAATACAGCAGCCGTATTAAGTTATTCTCGTAGCTAAAGATTCATCTCGATCGCTAAAATGCCTTAGAGAAAACAAAATTTAAAAATTTTAGTGATGAGACTAAAAGCTAAAAATTATGAAAATTATATTTTAAAAGTATTGCCAAATTTTGCAATGCACGTTTCAGGATTGCTTTCGTAGCCAAAAATCGCAACATCAACTTTAGATTTTAAGCGATTGAGATTTGGCTTTATCCAATTACAGAGTACGACTGCAGAAAATGCGTTTTATTGCCACAACTAAGAATTAATACAAAATTTGGCATAAATAAGCCCTTTATTAAAGTACTTTCGGCAGAAGTTATTCTTATATAGAACTGAACATTACAAAAAAAAGGAACACTTTGAAAAAATCTTCATTTAATACCGGACTTGACTGACTATACATTCTAACCTCTCACAAATTTCATCACGAACGTATTTATCTTCATTGCCAATGTAGTGATTTTCGGCATAAAACGCAAGGCAAAATAATGTAAAATAATTTCAATAATACTTTATAGATGGGACGAGTTGCCTGGCTAGGAAAATGATGAACAGTAAAAATGTTACTAACTGCCTGTTCATCTATTTTCAACCGAAGACTTCGATCGCTTAACTAATATGTAAAACAAATAATAAAATATTGTTTTTGTTTTACATGTTAGTTAAGCGATCGAAGTCTTCGATCGAAAATAGATGAACAGGCGGTTAATTTCTTTTAAATCTATGAGTTCTCTTCTATTGACTTTGTTTTAAGAACAATAGAAATTTCTTTGTGTTCGTTTTTTTGTTGCAATTTAAATTTATTTTGAAAGTGCAGAAAAAGGTGGTATTGATTTTATTTTTTAACTACAGTAAAACCTTAAGTTGCATGTGGATAAAAAATAAAAAGTTTTAAAAATTATGGAACGAGATAATAATAAAACATTTTCTGATTTCAATTTGAAGCCAAAGTAATGAATACAAAAAGTGAATGTTAATTATAACAACAGTTTACTCGTGTACCGTAGTTTCATACTGTTATACATACAAAGACATTTTGGACTTACACAAATATATAACATTTAACTTCAATGCCGAGCTAAGATAATATTTTTTAAGCATTCAACAATAAACAATGTCCAATTTAATAAAATAGTTTTGACACATTGTTTTTATAATGTCCATTTCGTATCTTTTAATTAAAAGCATTAAAAATTTAATTTTAAATACTAATTTAATAAATATACACAAAAATAACAATAATACACATCCTATTTAGATAGCAAAAAAAAACGCACACACACACACATATTAGCAGAAATAACTAACCATTTACCCTTGTTTAACGTGTATATTATTTGGTTTTTTCTGAATAAAAATTGCGGTTAAATATTCATAAAGCATATGAATAAATAGCAGTTACAGAAAAAAACATCACTACACAACAGTCACAGTGATTATTACATGTGGAAATTCATACACAAATACCAGTAAATGTTTACTTTTATACATATTCACGCTCCTGCTCGCACTTTACAAACAAACACAGCACAAAAATATTGCTTAAAAAGTTCAAAATAAAAACAGACCATCCAACTCTAAAAGTAGCTTAAGGCCTACGAGGGCTTCTAGACAAATTTTTGAGAAATACGGATTATTATTAACCTGTAAAGTTTTTTTTAAGAAATGTAGTAGATATATAAATTTGAACTAGCGGATGTTCCTTGTTTTGCCATAAAACTTATTTCTTTTAGATGTTACACTTTTTCCTGCCAAATAAAAAATCGGTTGATTAGTTAAGAAGATAAAGGAAGGGGAAGCTTTTACCCCTCTTGCCCCATTTCACGCCCTATTTTCTTTCTGATGTTACAGTGCCTGGATGCCAAATCATAAGAAAGCCGGTTGATTAGTTTAGAAGAGAGACGGAGATTTAATCCCACTTGCCATATTTCACGCCCTAAAAAATAAAAATTATAGTCTATAGTTGTTGCCAGATGTTACACTATTTGCCACAAAAATTTCAAGAAAATCGATTAATTAGTTAAGAAGATATGTGGAGGAGGAGCTTGTGCCCCTCTTGTCCTATTTTACGCCCTCTTTTTTTATTTGAAAGTAAAATCCGGTTAATAATGGAAAATAATTTCATTCAAATGGCTGCCTCGGTTGGCCATGCAGTAACCTACACGATCGGTCCAATTTTTAAGCACATTATCGATTGTATGCAGCTGTACTTCACCAATGGCTTCATGCATATTGTCCTTTAAAGCGTCAATTGTCTCTGGCTGGTCGGCTTAACACTTATCTTTGACGGCACCCCACAAATAATAGTCCAGCGGTGTCAAATCGCAGCTCCGAGGTGACCAAACGACATCAGCTCCGCGGCTGATAATGCGATCTTCAAAAACAGGGCACGTAGCACCGTCCTGTTGAAACCAAATGTTGGCAATATCCTCCTCTTCAATTTTTGTGAACAAATATTCGTTCAACATGGCCCGATAACGATCGCCATTGAATGTAACGGCCACTCCTTGCTCATTTTCGAAGAAAAATGGCCCAATTATGCCTCTGGACCAAAATCCGCACCAAACAGTGACTCGTTTTCGGTGCAGCGGCTTTTCAATGCATGCGTGCGGGTTTTCTGTGCCCCAAATGCAACAATTTTGCTTGTTTGCATATACGCCAAGATCAAAATGAGCTTCATCTTTAATTATAATTTTTTTTGGCAAAATCGGCATCTTCTGTAAGTCGATCGCAGGCCCACTTAGCGAAGCGAAAACCCATATTTTCCAGCGATGTTCATGCGTATACACAACCATTTTCGTTCAGCGGAAGGATAAAACTACATAATTATCTGTCAAATCAGACATGAGCTAAGTGTTACCATTCACGACACTCGGTCAAGCTGTTTCGGAGGAGTTGAAAGGTGGGCATTTTGTTGAGGTTTGCATGGAAATCATAGCAAATTCTAAATGTCATATCTCCGGTGCCCTTGGCCGATTTCGTGCAAACTTAACATAAACTATCTATAGACTATCCCCAACGTACTCTGCTTTTGGTTGAAATCGGTCGTTGTTGACATCAAATTGTACACTTATTTTTATACATATAGATTAAGCAAAAATTTGTCATGTCACGTTTGATTGCCACTTGTTTCGATCTATCCAGAACAATCTAACTGCAATCGGCTTTTCTTTTGTTGTTTTTTTAACAGATTTCTACACGTTTACTAATATTTAATAACTACCAACCATCGACCGCAATGCATGTGTCCCTAAGATTTCATCATTATCATCCAGTAGCAACTCAGCCCGGGGTAGACTTTGGCTTCTTTTACAATTTTCCTCCATGTGTTGCGATCTTCTGCAGTCTCTTATACCAAACTTTCTGCCGTCAGCTTTCACGCAATCTAATCATCTTATTCTAGGCCTCCCGAGTCTTCTTTCGGTTGTTGGTTTTTAATCAATAATAGTTTTCTGTAGTCTATCCTCCTTCATCCGTGTTACATGACCAGCGTTTCTTAAGCTAGTAAATAGGCCTTAGCTTTGACTTAAAATAATTTTAAGCCCAGCCCTCATATTTCATCTATTTGTTTTCATGCATGTTTATGTTTTTTTTTTTTTTCATTTTTTAATAGACACAATTTTTGAAAATAATAATAACAACAAAATAGTTTGTGTTTACAAAACCAACCGAGCTGTCATTGCCATGCAAAAGTAAACAGCAAAAAAAAAAAAATCTCATACTTTTAAACAATCACAATTAAATTGACATTTACACGTACAAGTGTATGTTTTTGTTTTGCATCTACAAAACAAACCTGGCTAGTAAAACAACAACAAAAAATGCGAAACGGAAATAGCAACAACAGAGTCCACCGTACAACAATAGTAAAAACAACAGCTCTGGTAATAACTGCACAATAATGAACATACAATAACAATTGTCAATTGGTAAAATGTTTCAGTGACTGAGCAAATACAACTAGCGACAGCAATAAAGAAACTAAATAACCAACACAAACCATTACTAGCAAATGCATGTGTGTATCTGTATGTGCGGTAGTATAAATGTTTGATGATCATTGCCATTATTTTCCACACCATCATCATAATCATTCTCATCATTGTTACCTTCACGCCAACCTACACTCCTTCGACTAAACACTCAGCCAGCCATATTAATGGTGTCGCACCTTAAACACAAAATGTTGGAGAAGGTTAAAGGAGGTACTTGTTGCAAACATGTGAATATTGAATGTTGCTTAGTTTAAACACACGCACATACACACTACCATACAAGCCAGCCATCTTAGCCACCAACAACAAATTCACCTGTTTACATCATGCACTCACACTCACACTTACACTCGCACAAATATACACAATTACAATATTATGTCCTGTTTTACTGCACTCCCATAAGTACATATGAGTTTAAAAGGTGAGTGTAGTTGTGCTATTGCACAGGTGAAACATTACTCTGGGTATATTCAATGAAAACTGCTGTCATTCGTTTGCGGTTTTCAGCTTTTATAATGGCAATAACAACAACAGCAACAGCAGCAGCAACACCTTTTTACAATATAAAATGTAAAATGGAGGTTTTTCTGGTTTTTGTTTGTACGCTTTCCCTCTGTCCTTTGTTATTTTTGTTGTCATTGTTGATTTTAATACAACAATCATATTCCCATTTGTGTAGACAACAATAAAAATAACAACAATGTTTTTACGAAAACAACAAACAAAATACCCAGAACCAAATCAACGACGAAAATCATGACAACAACACCACATTTATTGTTTTAAGAAACCAAATGTTGTTCATACTCGTTAATCTCTATGGTTTTATTTTATTTTTGAAGAAATAAAAAATAAGATTTTTTTGTAGGAAATATGACAAAAACACGATTTTTCTCTTGTAAAATTTAAAGAGGGGATGGAAAATTTAAATTTGATTTGACCAACGAAAAATAAACTAAAATCCCTGTTAAGATGCGTTTTTGGAGCCGAAAACGAAATTCTATACATTTGCGAGGAAAAAAAATTCGTTCCAGAAATCGGCAAAAAACACGAACACTACTCCCTCTATCCTCCTTCCCATAACCTATTTTCCTAGTTCCAACATAATACAATGCATTATTAGGGGGCATGCCCTGAGTTCTGGTCCTATCAACAAAAAAAAAGAGCGGCATTAATTAATTTTTTTCATGTCTTCTGATCTTCCTGATTTTTCCAAAGTTAGAAATAAACAATCTAATTATCATGTATCACAAATGTTAGGCTTCTATCTTTATGACTTTTTTGTCCAGAGACATTCAAATTTGACCTAAGCGAATGTGTTTGAAATGACCGTGTTATATATGCTACTTTCTATCGCTTCATGTTTCTAAAATACTTTTGTAATGACACTACAATGATTTTTTTATACAATTGGATGTTTTAAGTTATATGAAAATCGAAAAGTTGTACACAAACGTCATACAGAAAACTTATTAATAACAAATTTTGTTTTTGTTTGACAGTTTTAGGTTTCGATTGCAGTTTTTTAAACCCTGCTTAAGGTGTTATGATACTTGCTATTTTTTGTATTGGATTTTTTTAGGATTGACTGAATGAAACAACAAATGCGAGAAAGAACAAGAAATACAATTTGATAAAATGTAAACAAAACAAACAATACTGCCCACGTTTTTTCCCCACAAAAAACCGTCATTAAAGTTAAAAATCGCAAAAAAAAAGAGTTAAAACCCGTTTCTTTCGATCAAAAACTAAAAAAATTGGCAACAGTGCTAACAATTAATCTGGAAATGTCAATTTTAAGTTAAAAAATTTTATATTTTTTTTTGACAGTCTTAGATTATTTATCGATAACACATGTATATTTGTTTGACATTTCAAGATTTTTTATGATATAATCATACTCTTTACACTTAGTCAGTTTTCCTATGCAAATATATTTGCACTGTTCTCCAATATAGAAAAAATACAAAAAATAGCAAATATCATAACAGCTTTAGTAGCGCTTGCAATAACTTCCTCCAATTATTTTTTTTGCTGTTTTTGTTGTTGTTGAAAGTTCAATATTTTTATCAGCTGTGATTATTAGTTCAATTGCTTTTGTGATTATAGCCTTTTAGTTTATTGCTTTCAGTTTCTTATCAGCTGTGATAATTAGTTGTGTTAAAGTGATTATAGCTAATTAGTTTATTGTTTTTGAATTGAAAAATAAAAGCAAATTATTTAAGAAAGGACAATCTTCAGTTATCTTATTATGAAACTTTTGATCTTTTTTTAGATAGTGATAAGAACATTGATGTAGTTTGCGATATTATTTGAACTAATAATACCAATTTTTCAATAATTAATGTAGATTCATTTTTAAAAATTTTTAAATAAACAATTTTTACCAAAATTAAAAACTAAGTGGGCCAGTGCAAAACGATTAAAAAATAGATTTGGTTGGAAAATATGTATTGTTTTAGTGAAGATCTTCCAGAATATGAAGAGCCAATGTGTTCTCATGAAGTCAAACGTGGTCGCCTTTCTAAAGGTTTGGAACTTTGCCAATCTCTTGCTAAAAGGAGTAAAGTACAGCAATTAATAAGGATGAACATTTTTAAAAAATGTTTAGTCAAGAAAAAACAGTAGCCTTATTATTGATGCTTGTTTATCAAAACATCAGTACACAGAAATAAAAACACTCGGCATAAATCAAGTTTTTTATGATTACTTTAAGTACAAGTCGTACTCAAAAATTCAAGTACGAATAACACTAAAACGTGCTCAAAACAATCCTAAATGGGATTACTTTTGAAAATCTATCCCGGAATTTCTTTAAATAAGTATAACATTCTAAAATCAAATAAACATTTCATAAGAGTAAAAAAAATATGATAGTGGCACCACTAAAACAAAAAAGCATAATAAACAAAAACACCTGTTTATATTTGTTCAATTGTAGCTGCCATCTTCAACATAATTCAGTAGCTGACTACACTACTAAAATTGCAGCCAGCAGGATAAGTAGTGTAGCCTGAGGTGGCGAATGTGTATAATGCATAAGATTGATGGTGTTTTCTTTTCTAAAAAAAGTGTTGCATAAGTGTTACATGTGCCTTGGCAACATTTTAAAATGCTCGCCTAATTTTTAAGAAGTGTTTCATTTTTGACGTTTACAAAAGAACACAAATTTCGGCATAAAACAATAAAGTTAAATAAGCGCAAGGTAAATTCAATTACAGGTGGTGGCAAGACTACAACAATCAAAGCTAACATAAACAACAGATGTTTTTTTGTATTGCATTGTTAGTGTTTACGGCTCGAAACTTGCCACCACCTTGTACTATTCGCCTTTATCAAGTGCTACACTCATGCCCTTCAATTAAAAAGAGTGTTGAACATGTAGCATTTTTTTTTTAATTATAAAGGGAGCATCATCAGAAAAGAACGGGTTACACTTTTAAAATAACGCATATTTTTTAGAAAATATCATAAAAAAATGTAAAAGCCAGAATAAATGCAGAATTTTACTCAGAAAAGATAACGCCATGAATCCACCTCAAACTGCCCTTGATTTAAGAATTATAAAATTGTTTTACTCCGTACTTAAAATAATCTTAAAATGAGATTGATTTAAGTTAAACTAAGATAAAATCAATCTCAAAATGCGCTTGATTCAAGTATTAAAAAGTTGATTTTATCCCGAATTAGAAAGAAAAAATTATTATGATTGATTTACTTACCCGTATTACACCTTACAGAATGATAAAACACCAACATCATGCCCGATAAGGGATTTTACTTTAGAAATCTTATGTACATATTTAACCAAAACTATAAACTAAATGATAAGCAAGAATTCAAATTAACTTTTTAACCCTTCGTGGTGCAGATGAGGAGGGTTAAACGCAACGAAAAATTTAACCTTTTTTTTACTTGATTTAAGAATTTTATACTTATTTCAAGAAATTCCGGGATTGATTTTCGAAAGTAATCCCATTTAGGACTGTTTTGAGTACGTTTAAGTGTTATTCGTACTTGAATTTTTGAGTATGACTTGTACTTAAAGGAATCATAAAAAACTTGATTTATCCCGATTGTTTTTCTTTCTGTGTAGAAATGAGTCTTCAACTTCCGAAAAAAAACCTAAAGCCGATAATTAAAATATCGGCAAAAGCTTTAAATTTTCTCTCTTTTTATTGTTTTAAATTTTTATTATCTTTTGTTTTTAATTTCTGTTTACAAAATGTATGAAATTTAATGAAAGTAAATTTAATGAAAATCAGCCAATAATTTACCAAAGGCCCCAATACGCTTAAAACCGCAACAAATTTGAGCCTTTTTTTTAGATTGGTTAATAACACTAAAGAAGTATAGATGCTATATAAATTTCACTTCTGAAATATTCTTATTCTCGGTGGAGGGTATCAAGGATTCGGCTCAGGCTTGTATAGAACTTGTATTGGCTAGTACTAATATTTTCTTCTGTAAACATCCTGTTTCAAATAAAAAAAAAATATTATAATTTAAAGGTAATGAATCTACTTTATTGGCCACACAAAAAAAAGTCAATAACTTTCATTAAAAATTATAAAAACATTAAATATAATTTTTCCTAAATCTATCAATTAAAAAAAAATTGAAACATTAAATAAAAAAGGATGTGAAAAAAAAATAAATGCCTTTAGCCAGACAGAGGGAATTGAAATAAAATTTTATGTGGCAGGTTAAATGTGAAACAATTTGTTACAACACATTGAATTTCTGTTTTAATAGTTCAATAAAAACCTTAACAATTTGACTCTGTAAGGAAAGCACTAAATAAAGTGTCGTTCTCGCTGCTGCCCCTACAAACGTTCAATTTATATATTTCGTCTTTGTGCATAAATTCACTTCAAGTTAAATTCACATAAAAATTGTGTAAAAAAGAGAATTTTTTTTTGCGAATCCCCATAAATTTTACAAAGAAAAAATTTAGCGCAATTTGCGTGGCTTTTTGTGACTTCTTTGTATGCTTAAGTTTTAAGGAGCAGCAGCAACAGCCAAGAGAAGAAAAAAATCAAGAGACAAATGTTCGTTATTAAACGAAAATTACGTTTATACTTGCCTTTTTATATAAAAAATATGTACAATGCGTTACTTTAACTAATATATAAAGATAAGAATATACATATATATTTACTTAACAAAAAAAAAAAAAAAAAAAAATTGTTACAGCGTAAAAATTCTACAACAAATAGTTGATTCAAACAACAATTCATTGTTGAGGATTCATCCTTATCACACATTCGCCTCAGTGACTCAACTGTAATGTTCTAGTGGATGTTTTGAAAAATAAGTGCAGAATGGAAAGAACTATTTATAAGAAATGCCAATACAGTAGAGCCAAACAAAATTATTATTTTAACTTGAGTTTACTTATACATACGTATGTTAGTCAGTTCAGTTCAATAGCTTTTGTGTCCTTTAAAAGTTTTCAATGTTGGAATTTGTAAAACTTTAGACCCACTGTAGTGTGTGTATTTTGTCGCGTCTTTTGTTTGTGTATAAATCTTTTTCATGTTTCATGCACAATGAAAATTGCTGTATTTTTTTTATTTCATATTTATAAATTTTCATTGATAAACATTATTTAAAATGCAGTAATCCAAAGATGGGGGGGGATCCCTTCTTTTTAAGTACGAAATGGAAACAATTTAAAAAAACTCAAGAAAGGTTTCGATTAAAGACAGCTGTGTTTATCCTCTCAGCAAAAATAATGTTAAATGTTGAATTACTTAAACCCTGCTTTTAGTTTAAGAAAAACTAACGAGTCTTAGGTATAGAACCATTTTGGTCCGTATTGGTTTTTTTAATAAGTGCAGAATTTTTTTAATTTTTTATAATAGTCTGCTAACAAATATAGTTAATTTTAATAACATCTAGTCTTACTTTAGTTTATATTTAGTGTTTGACTGATTTCTTTGCTGAAATAATGGAATCTCGCCGATTAGACTGCAGTGATATTGTTCACATTCTAAGTATAAACTTCTGTGATATCTCAAATTGTAATAGCGTGAACGAGGATATTGAATATGAAATCACTGGAAGAAATTCTTCTAATTTAAAAAATGAAGAGAATGCTGCAGCTGTCCGTGACGTAGAATAATTGAATTAAATGAATGCTATAAAATTCGTCTCCAATGCACAGTGGTGAAAGAACTTCAGCTTAACTTATCATATCCACACAATCGGGGCCAACACGATTTTCCGTTTCCAGATGCCATGCGTTCGTTTTTATTTTTTCCCCCCAACACCAGAAAAAATAATAACTGACATACAAACAAGTATTGCAAGATAACATTCGAAAAGGAATGGAAAGATCTGGAAACTTCTTCTTTGCATGCATATATTTCTGTAATAATTATTGCAGCAGTTTACGGCGAACAAAATTAAGATCTGCATAAGTACGGAATAAATAGAAGTTAGGAAAAACATGTAAAATCAATTAAAATGGATAATCATTCAAAAAAGCAAATTTCGATCTATCAAAGGTTAAAATACAATTTGGTTTAAGAATTGATGTTTGACTATTGACGTCAGCAGTCGTCGATGGCTGCGAGTGTAAGACGGCAAATCCATCTGAGGAGATCGAGTGGTTGCGATCGAAACATGTCATGGTAACCAGCCGCCTGGGTTCGAATCTCTGGTCAGTCAAGAATGAATGATTATCAATAACAATTTTAATTAATTTTCATGTTGTAAAAATCCTTTCTTCATAAAAAATAATTTAATGAAAATTAAATTTGATGAACTTAAGCCTGATGAAAATATTAAAAATTTGGATTAAAAACCATAAATAGTTCAACAAAATAACCACAATTATAATTATCTGCATGATTTATTATCATATAGCAACAAATTTTTATTCAAGTTGCAAAGGAAGGATGCTCATCATATACTGAGAAAATTTGATTTTTTTCATATAAATAAATCAATAAACAAGAACGGACCAAAATGGTCCTAAGCCTATGATTCAAAGTTATGATTAGTTAAATATGAAGTATTAATGCAAATTTTATTAAGTTGTATTAAGTTAAATAAGTTCATTTTGGTTTTCTCTCTATCTATTTTGGTATCAATAGCTTAAGTCAAGAACACCTTTTTCTAATCATAATTATTTGCCTTTTAGGCAATAAATCAGATAAAGGCATCTGTTGTTTGATTAACGAAAAACGTCAGCGTTTCTGCCTTAACCCCTTTTTGCCTAACTTCATAGAAATATAATTCTGTAAATCAGCTTAACGAAATTGTGGCATTGCTTTGCTTTTATCTAATGAATTTCCTACTTTTGTGAATAAATTTATCAATTTAACTTCATAAAGTAGCTGTTCGGCATAATAATTATTTATATGCCCGGCGGGAAATTTGTGTCAATTATTCTTAAAGCACTTATACCGTGTGACCAGCGGATACAAAATTAAAATTGTGACAGTTGAAAACAAGACATAACAGTTACACAAAAAGAAAAACACTAGGGATAAATCAAGTTTTTTATGATTACTTTAAGTACGAGTCATACTCAAAAATTCAAGTACGAATAACACTGAAACGTCCTCAAAAAATCCTTAATGGGGTTCCTTTCGTACATCATTCCCCGAATTTCTTGAAATAAGTATACAATTCTTAAATCAAGTAAAAAAAAGATTAAACTTTTCGTTGTGTTTAACCTTTCGGCTTACGCAGATTTTGATTTTCTATACACATTGAAAAAAGGTCTTGCCAGACTCAAGTGTGCCACGAAGGGTTAAAAAGTAAATTTTAACTCTTGCTTCTCATTTAGTTTATATTTTTTGTTAAATATACACATAAGACTTTTTACGTAAAACAAATGTCGGACATGATGTTGGTGTTAAATGGTGGTAAATCAATTATAATAATTCTTGTTTCTAATTTCTTTATTTGTTTCTTCAAACACAAATTCGGGATAAAATCAACTTTATAATACTTGAATCAAGCGCATTTTAAGATTGATTCAATCTTTGTTTTTTTGTGAATATATATAATTTTAGTATTTCTTAAATAAAAATCCGTACTTGAATCAATCTTTCTGTTGTTGATTCAAGAAAATCCGTACTCACCGTACTATTAATACCGCTTCGGATTGATTTGAGTACGGATGGATTGATTTTACTTTTGAAAGAAACTACTTAAACGTGTTAAAGGTGTATGTTCTATAAACGAAAGGCAATTGGCATAAAACTACTCATTAGAGTCGCCATAGTGGATTTTTTTTTGAAAAGTTTAATTTTTCGCACTGAAAAATATGAGGTTGGGGATAAAAATAATTATGCATATCTTATTTTTTTTTTTTTTAGTTCCGAGTACCTCCGGGTTGAGCCGAAACTTTTATTTCATTACCCATTTATCACTATTTTTGTTCCTGTTTATATTTGAATACAAAACAAATCTGACTGTATGTTCCCAAATGAATTTCTTCGCTACCTATAAAAATTACCCTTCCAACGAGCCGAAATAACCTGCAGATGAACTACGGATAAACTTGCCCGGAAAACCCTTAAACCAAAGTTCCAAAAAATATGTGAACTTTTTAATCGATTTGCAAACGATGAAAAAAACGCTTCGTGCGAGGAGTGACGAAAGAACATAAACTTAAATTTCAAACGATTTCACTTGTTCCAGCGTTACGTTTAATCTTTTTGGAATAACTTTATAATTTTCATCATCATGATTGCCAAGAGTTTCAACCATTTTCAGCTTCAATTCAATATCTATAATTTCATCGAAAAAGCCAAGACCAACTGCGTCTTCGGATAAATACCATAAATGGTTTTTGATTTATGACAATAAGGCATATGAAACATTTAGATCGAATATGAAATAGCTTCTTTAATGAATTGTAAATCTTGGCGCGGTGCAGATAAAATGTTAACGCATCCGAACCAATACGAAACATAAATACGCGTCAAGGAAATGCAAATGTTTCGAATGCCTTTCAGTTCGGAGGATGTCATCTTGAACCTTGCATGAATTGTTGCGCCAGGCAAACGCAGCTGCGTAAAATTCGGAACTTCCCTACCAAGAAAAATTAGCAAAAGTTGCAACAACTCCTTATAATCGGCTCGCACATCATGAGATTTCAACGCCTCAAGGCAAAAGTTCTTGTGCGTCTTTGTTTCGAATTCTGTTAAGTTGTTTGCACAGCTTCATCAAATACTCCACTCTTGAAAGTATTGATATTCATATTTTCCAGGTTTTTTAAAAACGATTAAAGAGAGTCACTTCTGGTGCTGGTGTTTTTCCGAAATTTAACTCAAAAACAGCCTTAATAAGCAATTCGCTGATATGATGGCGACACGGAAGAAAAAGTAAATCGCGACCCATTTTACTTTCAAGCAAAGATGTTGTGACAAAAGCCACAATTTGCACTATATTATCAATCTTCCATTTGCGTAGGAACATTTTAATGCCTTCAACGATATTTTCACCACAAGATTCTTCAAGTTTCGCAATGCCAAGGAGTTTTCTTCGTTCCCTGTGGTTAAAACGAGAACCAATCGAACAACTTTCTCCTTGCTTTTCATATCTGGAAGCATTTTATTGATGTTGGTCCTTCAGAAAATCAACTTTCGGAGCTGAATTGTCTATTTCTACGCATTCGTATACAATAGTTTCTGAGGTATCTGTATCAAACGCAACCTCATCTTTGAACAACAAGCAATAATTAAATAAAAAAAATAACAATAAAAAAGACATTATATTGACCAATACTTTGAAATTATTGTGACTCTTCTTGATATTTTCGAATGCGCTTTTCTGCTTCTTCCAGTAGCTTCGCTTTGCGTTCTTGTTTTCGTGACAGCTTTAAATGCTGGCCTGACGTACAACCTGGCCGACCCTTTTCTCTTTGTAACAGAAGGAAATCTTTGTCCTCTTCGTTTCAAGTGCATCCGCAGCTGTGAAATCAAATATATAATTTTCGATCTTTTCACAGAGTTCTATCTCATCGTTTCTATATTTTTATACACTGTTAGGTCACTTTGACTTGTTGTCGCTAAAAGCACACAACTTTTAGAATGGGTGATCAATGGGTAATAAAATAAAACTTTGGGCTCAACCCGGAGGTACTCGGAACTAAAAAAAAATTTCAAATATGCATAATTATTGTTATCCCCAACCTCATATTTTCATTTTTCTATATAACGCTATGGCCAGTCTACTTGTCATGTGACCAAATTTTGTGTTTTATTTTATTTAGCGTATGGATTTAAAGTACAGAGAGAACAAGTATATACATTTTCTTATCTTTTCTTTTCTTTTCTATTCTTTTCTTTTCTTTTCCTTACTTCTCTTTCCTTTTCTTTTCTTTTCTTTTCTTTTCGTATCTTTTCCTTACTTCTCTTTCCTTTTCTTTTCATTTCTTTTTATAGTTTAAAGAATTTAGCCAGGATATGACTTCAGGTGTTAGGTTCTTGATTTCAACTGGGTTAAATAAGAGACTGATTCGTCTCTGGGCGTTTCAATGCATTCTCCATGCGGAGTATAAATCAAAGTTATCGTCACGTAGTTTTTAAGCCAAAAGCAGGGGTGGATTTCTAGATATTAATCTTGTATCGAATTGAGTAGGATGTGTCGGCAGTCGAGTAGACTAATGCTATTGCAGAAGTTCGTAGGCAGTTTGCGGAAGCGCGCTATCTTGTGCCTGCGAGTTTCTGTATGATGTTTTGCTGTAGCATGATATTATTTTGAGTATGTCGGTTTCTAGTTCTATCTTTAGCTTTTTAAATCTCTCATCTTGATAATCAAAAGCCAGATCGTCGGTATAATTGAATTTGCGGGATATAGAATTCGGAAGATCGATGTAGTGGTTAAAGGGACCGATGTAGAGGTTAAAGGGAACCGTGGCTAGAACTGAACCATTTTTGAGCTTTCGGGTGTTACTATGGATGTCGTTTCGGAAGACTTTAAAAAGGCGATCGCTGACCATCTTCAGGATAAAGTTGCAAATTCTACTGCATGCGATGGATAACTTTGGTCAGTTATAAGATGAGCCTATTTTTCATACGGTAACATAAGAAGCTGTTAGGCCTACAAATGTAACCGCTTTTTTTACTCTGATCTGGTTAAATAATCATTACCATGATATGGTCAAAATTAACCACAATATGAACAAAACTAATCATAATATGGTCAAAATCCGCAACATTTTTGTCAAAGCTTACCAAAATACAAAAATATGGTCACAAACAACTATATTATGGTTATTTGTTTTAGCTATTTTTCAAAATGCTTCTCAAGTCAATTCGCAATTTTATTAAGAATTTCTTTTTCTTCATGTTGTATGTTAAGTTCATCTTTGTAAAGATATCCTTAAATTTACAGTGAAGTAAACAGCATCTAATACATTTCCAATCTACGTGGGCTTTTATCAGCCTTCTTTCATGGGTTTACTGGTTTGTACTACTTTCCAACAGTAAAAAAAAGAATGTGAGAATTTTAAACAAACCAAGAAAATAATCGAAAGGCTTTCAACTACTGCAAAGGTCAATAGTTTTGTCACCATCACAAAACTTTTTTTTTTAAATGAAACATAAAATGTTTAAATGAAACATAAAATGTTTAAAACAAACATAAAATGTTTAAATGAAACATAAAATGTTTAAAAATATTGTTGGATTCTAAAGTAACTATCGCTTATTTTTATACAGTTTAAATAAATCCCAAAAGAGTCCAATTTAGTTAAATATAAACAAAATCTTAGTAGTCTTGACTGTATTAATTTTAAAAATAGCAATAGTTGGTTTGTGGCCAATGCGAAGAACACTTTTATCATGTTTTCGAAATGAATTACTATCGAGCTAGAAGTTTTTACTATTCAGCTAAAGTATTTAGTATCTACTCAACTGAATGCTAAGCTTTTTCTCTACGCACAGAAGAACTAAAACTTTTAATAGCTCTATTGTCTCAATATCTTAATTATACTCAGATTTCTTTTAACAGAAACAATCAAATACAATTCCTTCTAAAAACTTAGGAAAAATTACTTTATAATTAATTTTTCATTACACATTTGTTCTTTTTTTCAAACATTTTCTATCTTTATATGAATGTGAGCACTTTCTGATTTAAGGTTGTATGTGTGTGTTTCTCTCACCATTCGCTTAAAATTGCAATTTTAAAATCTAATTTCTCTAACGTTAATCATTTTTATTCCACAATTTCATAGTTAGTTTAGAATTCCTTGAGCGGCGTAAGGGGGGACATTTATGTGCTTGAGAGTGTTTGTTATTTTTGTAGAATCTAAACAATTTTATTGGAAACCGCAATTCAGCAAACACGAACACACAAACATACATGTATTTACACTTACAGTAAGTAAACAGCAAAAACATAAATAATTTTGAAGACAACAATAAAAAAGAATTCTATTGTCCTGTTTACTTTAACGCTCAGACCAGAAGACGTTATGACCAGTTTACACTGCACCTTGTTGCATGTTGCTGAAAATGCAAGAGAAGGAAACTTTTGAATTGAAACATCTGGCAAGAACATGAATTTCACATGTTATAGGATTTTTTTATTAACGTGGGGTGTCTGAAAACTAGTTTTAAAAATGTAAGACGAATAAAATAATTTATAACTTTTCAATAAAAAATTTACTTTAGAAATTTTTTTGGAATTCTTTTTTCAAGAACCTTCTTTAACTACCCTCATTTTTTGAGTTTTATTGTTGTAAACATTGAAATTGTTTTTGTAGTGGTGAACAAGTAGCCAAAGATTTATTTGTGGGTTTATAATTAATAACGATGTTAGACAGGATTTAAAAACATTTATTCTTCTTAAACACACGCAAGCAAACACTTACACTGACAAGCAAAATTATGCAGCCAGTAATTACAAACACACGTACACATACATTGGTTTTCCAAGCCAATACTGCCACATGTTTAAAACGAAAAGTTGTTTAAATATACTTTTGTAAAATTATTTGTATCTTTAATCTGATATATTAAAGAATTGAATAGAAAATTAAGTTGTTTACAAGCGAAGATAGTAACAAATTTTATTGCAAGTGTTAATTATTTTTTATTGCTTTGTGTCAGCTTTGTTTGATATTAAGAAAATATTATTCTATTCTCCCGATTTTATCTTTAATTAAGTTTGTAATTCATTTGAAAAATTATATCCTTTTCGTCTTACTTATCTTGAGGGTTATATATAACTACGCAATGGTCTTTTATTTATTCATTTCATAGTCTGGATTTATGAATGTTTATTGCTTTATTTAATATTTTATGGAACAGTTGTCAAATGTGTATTAGTTCTCACATACTTGTATTATCTTTATTATATAATTTATATAATTATTTGTAATTATGTTAATTCAAATGACAATTTTAAGATTAATGGAACTTTAAAGCAGGGTAAGTTTTTTATATGTATAAAAAATTAAAAATATGCAAACAAACATGCTAAAATAGAGAAATATGCAAAAAAAAAAATTGCAACTCCATACAGATTGTGAAAACGAGTTACATTACCACCTGCCATTTGGCTTCATCTCATGGTGGATTCAATCTAAATTGGTCACAAACTAAGCGTTTCGAAACTGCACCCCATTGTGAGATGCATAGTTCCAGCCCAGGTAGCAATTTGAGTGTATAATCCCACCAAATTTACTCTCGCCCCTTTTTTAGTAGCTGGAGCCTCTTATCGTCGACTGCTTCTGGGAAATGCCAGCAGTTTCGCTTGAATTGCAACAGCACCTAGGGAGATCCGCCAGTAGTCCGAACTTTCCCATTCGATGGTTTAGATTGGATTTCTGGTCAGCCACGATCTCAAGAGATTTGTCATAGGCAAAAATTGATTTTCCCAGCAAAACTATTGAAATGCTTGCCCTGCGTTAAAACTATTAGAAATTTAAAGTAACAATATGTACGTTTAAATTAAATTTTCATTGACTCTAATACATACACTGAAAAGAAGCATCAATCCATCCGTACTTCAATCATGCCGAAGCGAATCATGTACTGAATGCTTGATTTAAATACGGATTATTTTAGTGCCTCCTACTTAAAATAATCCGAAATGGGAATGACTTAAGTAAAAATGGTAAAAAACTTAATCTCAAACTGTGCTTGAATGAAGAATTTTTTTCTAAGTAAGTTTGATCCAAAATTCGCAATTGAAATAATCCGAAAGTAAGATTTAGATTGATTCTAACCTAAGATTTTTTACCTCAGAGAGCCAAAGATAAAGAGAATTTTATTATTAACTTGCCCGTTGCACATGTGCCCCGGTAGGCAAGCTGTGAGGTAGTCTATCACCACCGGGGTTGCGGGTTCGAATCCCGCCAGAGACTCTGGTTTCATACCGGCTTAGGGAATTAAAAAAAAAAATGTATATGTTTGTTTAATTTCTGTTGTTTCCCACCCTTTGTTTGCAGAAAGACTCTCAGCTATAAGGCACTAGCCGCATTCCCGATATGATTTTCGTAATCATATCTACTTTAAAAATTTAATCTAGATAACTTAATAGTTTTAAGAAATATAATATGGGAATTTTGCTTCTTATTTTACTTTAAAAACATTTCTTCATTTAGTGTTGTTGTTGATCCTGTTTTTTTATACTTTTTAGTGGTATTCGTAGCTTAATTTTTAAATAGGATTCGTACTAAAAGTAAGAAGCAAAAACTTCAATCTTGGGCAAGTTTTTCTTTTTGTGTAGAAAAGAAAATGGACATGCAAACAAAGAGCATACGTACATTAGTAAGGAATCAGATTTCTGTGTATTTGTGATTGTACTGACATTATTAATGACAATTATGTAAGAAAAAAAACATTTGATGCAAATATTTGTTGCAATATTTTTGTTGATATTTTTATATAAGAACTTTTAATAATAATTAGTATTGTGTTTATTTTTGTTGTGCTGTATATGGTTTTTAGTCCAAATTTTGATATTTTTAATTAGGCTAAAGTTAATCAAATTTAATTTTCATTAAATTATTTTTTTTATGATGAAATGAATTTTGCAACATGAACTAAATTAAAATTTATTGATAATTAAAGCCATATTTATACTTTTTCTTAAAGAATTAGCATTTTCAACCAAGCTTACGCTTATCTTCTTAAGTTTGGATCAATTTCTAAGGCTTAAAAACCGTTTAAGCCTTTCATGCATATGTTGTATATGGGCATTTCCATTTTGACGTGTAGTGATATTTGTAGCACAAAATGTAAAAAAATTAAATTACGAAGTCAAATTTTTAAAAAGGGTTTTTATATATACAAAGTAATAAAGTAGCTCTACATTCAGAAAAAAAATTACAGTAATCGACGCTAAGGATTTGCAGATATAAGCAAAAGTCTGCCCTGGCGTGACGTTAAAAAAACGGAAGTGGGTTTTGATTGCATTACAAAACTGAAAAATACTGCGAATTGAGCAAGAAGTTTTGTACAAAACCTTTTTTAGTAAACTTAGAACTTATATAGATTTATTTTTCAAGCTATCAAATTTAAAAATCTTTGCTCGTTTTACTATGGGAATTTTCAGCTAAAAGTCTACTTTTTTTAATGTAACGCCAGATTGCAAATAAGGTTGTATTTTCGGACCATGTTGTTCAATCGTTATCCCTTTTGTTACTTAATGTAGAGCTTGTTGCGCTTTACACCAAAATATAAAAAAGTAAACGATACATATAAAATTTTTTGAGAAACAATTTAAAATATTTCTGGCGTTACGTGACAAAAAGTAGACTTTTCGCTGGAAATGCCCATATACAACAAATTTTTTTCGTAACATTTCGTAAACATACAAAACGTACTTTTTTTTTTGCTTTTTTTCTTATTAGGGCACACAATATAGTCCGAAAAATCCGAAAAGCAATCTGTTTTAAATATTATTCAGATGTTTCATCGAATTATCAAGAAAAACGGTTTAATTTTAATAGAAATCCTAGTTTCCTTATACTTTTTTTAAATTAACAACAATTTAAATTTCAAAAGATTTTGTTATTCGTGCTAAATTCCCAGTTTTTATTATTGTTTAAGCTTTGATATTATTACAAGTAGAACTGTTGCTATAAGTCTTATACGTTTAACATTTTTACTTGGTTTAATATCTTTAGTTTTTCTAAAATCTTTATGGATGAAGTTTCCTGATGATCTGGCCTAAGCAACCAGTGAAATGCGCATAGGAATAGCTTATCCCATCAACAATAAATTTCAAGTGTTTTTATCAATAATAAAAACTGGGAATTTAGCACGAATAACAAAATCTTTTGAAATTTAAATTTTGTATTCCCAAAAATTGAAATTACTTTTTGATAATTAACAACAATTTTTAAAAAAAATTTAGAAATATTTTTTTTTTTTTTTTTAAATAAATTTGTAAAATTTTTGCAAAATATTCATATATGTATACCCTGGCTACATTTTTGTAGAATTTGTAGAATAATGGTAGTAAGAAATTTTGATTCCCTGCATGGTATACTCAAAAAGTAAAAAAAGACGATTTTTGAGGCACAAAGTGATTTTCGTATGCCTAGACAGGCTCAGATTGTATCACTATGTTCACAAAGTTGTTCGCCTATGCCGGGGCTACATTTTTGTAAAACATTGTTTGTACAAAATTTGGACATAAATCAGGAAAAAACGGATGTGCTTTGACCCTTGATCAAAAGTTGCTTCACGAGAACCGTGCGCGACAAATAAAAAGTTGAATATCTCAAAAATAGCAAATTTTCGCAATTCAAGTTAAGGTGAAATGAAAAATATACATCAATAATATCTTTTTTTTTTTTTGGTCGTATGCCAGCCAAACTGAGCTGAATCTTTAAAACTCTACGTAAATTTTAAAATCATAAAAAATTCATAAATTTTATAATACACCAATATTTTGATTTTTTTCACTTCACCTTAAATATTTTGATTTTTTTTTAATGTTTTGATTAAACTATAATGCCAGTATTCATAAAAAAATTTTAAATTTAATAAAGGTTTAAAGAAAAAATGTACCATGGAAATTGTCCTTAATAAACGTTTGTTAAATTTAATAATCGTTTATAAATATGGGGGTATACCTTTAGCTTTATTTTCCATTTTAAACTTTAGAAGTTACTTTTTTTTTAAAAACTAGAAAATAATTAAAAATGTTAAAAAACACCTGCACCCAACTATTTTTTCAAGTGGGCCGAAGTTTATCAACTTTAATGCTGTAATGTTAAACGGTAAATTGCAATTTACAAAAACAAATTGCATTTGTGGTTGCTCTGGTGTATTTGCTATTTGATTGCAACAACAAAACTATAATCGTAGCCCATGTAAAATATTTAGTTTTGGCCAAAAATTTTAATTTTGGTACCTTAGTGGTGTGTAATAAAAAAAAAAATTAATTCAAAACAAGTCAGGAGATATGGTTGGTCAAGCTTGATCAACCTCATTAGTTAGTCGGAATAATTTAAGTTGATAATTGTATCGTTGTATTTATTTCAAAAGAAATAACTGAATAAAGGAAGTCATGACAACAATTTACAATCAGGAAAAATATGTTTTCATATGCCCGCCAACAATGACCACATTTACTAAAAAAAAAACTTTTTGAACAAAAACTTTTCAATCATAATTTGATTACTTGAGCGATTTTATTTAAAGGCAGCCACAAACATAATCAAAAAGAACAACATGTTTTGTGTAATAAATGTTATATGTTATTTTTAATCAACCCGTGAACGGAGGCTTCATTATGGAGGTCATATTTAACCGTTATTTGATTTCCTGTGACTATAATATGATTAAAGTATTCATAATATATTAAAAAAGATTTCGTTGAAAAAGAGGTTTTCAAGAGATAACCATTCTCTTAATCACTTTTTTTACCAGGATGTGGTTCAACAAGGATGAAGGAACAGGGCATACTGCCCGACCTAAAGTCGTATTTCTAAGAGCTGCATTTTGATGTCACTTAATCTCTTGCTTTCTTGATTTTCCCTGGCTAGCAAGACCGCCCGATTAAACCGTTTTAGACTTATTTTGTGTGGGGATTCTTCAAGTTACAAATTTTTGTAAACAGGCATCAGAGTATTGAAGTCCTAGAAGAGTTTACCCGTCAGGAATGTAAAAACCTTTTGCCGTAAGTTCTGGCAAGAGTGACGGAAAATGCCATAAATGTGTCCCATATGGTCATCAATCCTGGTGGCTGTCACACCCAAAATCAAAACTAACAAAGATTTATATTTATTAAAAAGTTTGTAGCTAAAGAACTTCGAGTGACAACTTTGGCGCCACCCTGTATTCTCGAATAAAAGTTATTTTAAGCATTATTTTATCTAACTGAAATTTAACATTAATTCCTTTTTACTTCTACCCTCAACTTAATTTATTTTTATAATCATTAATATCGCATCTGCATTTCTTGTACATAATACATAATTTTGTACATTTAAAACTGTTTTTTTTCAAACAAAGTTAAAAATACTTACGCGATAAACATAAATATACGGTTACAAATAACAATTGAAACAACAACTTACCAACAGGACTTTCTTCATTCCAAAATGAATCGTCCAGCGTATAGTCGGCTTCTGTAAAGAGAAAGATAACAAAAAATTGGTTACAAATTGTACTAAAAACAAAATTTTAAATATGAAAATTTACTAGACTTTTTTTAGTGTTAAAATAACATTAAAACTGCATTTGATCATTAAAAAGAAAAAACAAAGAAAAAGTGAAATAACTAAATTAACAAAACAAAAAAGCTTATCACACCATTTGCTATTTAGCAAAATATCTGGGGTATTTAAAATAAATCCAAGTACAAGAAAATAACTTGAAACTATTTTTGCAAATGTTTTTGTACGTATCTGTGTATTTTTGTGCATCATATTGCAATTAGCTGTGTTTCAATATGTATTTTTAATTAAGCTACAACAAAACTGTAAATGACAGTAAAACTATTATTTGCTATTTGTTGCTTAAATAACAAAAGCAAAAGTTTTAATGCCGTTATTAGGAGAAGATGTGCTCAGGTGCTGTGTCAGTAAAGTCATTTAAAAGAATAAAAACTGAGTTGGATTGATAAAAGTGGAAAAGTTTTAACTTAGATGTTGTTTAAGTATAACTTAAAAATGGCCGCAAAGGAAAATTTAAAACTGTTAAAATGTTCTTTAAATATGTATAATGAATTGAAATTTTGTTTAGCCAGTAAGTCAAAAAAGTTTGAAAATTTAAAATATAAGTTGGCCAAAAGCCTTTTTGAAAACTTTTGTTTGGTAAAAAGTTTAACAAAGTTTTTTTTTAAGAAATTGAGTTTTCTGCGATTTTAATAAACCGGTTCAGAAGGTTTCTTATTTAAAAAAAAAACAAATACAAAATGTTAGTTTATCAAGCCCAACCATATGATACTCTAGACCTTTAATAACAAATTTTGGTGAGCGTACTCCATTTGGGACCCATGGGTAACCATAAAAACCCAGAACAAAGTCAAAAACAAAAAAAAATGTACTTTGGACTTCAAGAAGAATTCTTGACATAAGTACGGAAAAAACAGAAGTTAGGAAAAACATGTAAAATCAATTAAAAATGGATAATCATTCAAAAAAGCAAATTTCGATCTACCAAATGTTAAAAAACAATTTGGTTTAAGGATTGATGTTTGACTATTGACGTCAGCAGTCGTCGATGGCTGCGAGTGTAAGACGGCAAATCCATCTGAGGAGATCAAGTGGTTGTGATCGAAACATGTCATGGTAACCAGCCGCCTGGGTTCGAATCTCAGCTAAGTCAAGAATGAATGATTATCAATAACAATTTTAATTAATTTTCATGTTGTAAAATTCCTTTCTTCATAAAAATAATTTAATGAAAATTAAATTTGATGAACTTAAGCCTGAATAAAAATATTAAAAATTTGGATTAAAAACCATAAATAGTTCAACAAAATAACCACAATTCTAATTATTCATATCTATTAGTTGGTTATGATTCATATAGAAGTTCTTTGTGGCGAATATTATTTAGATATCTTCATCTATGTGGGATTTGCCTACCTTTAAGGCCTGATTCACCCATGCAATCCGAACAATATTTTTGTCCGGACAAAATTTTTTATATTGAGTTTGAATTCTTATGCTAGAAACACAACTGGGATGAACGGCGAATATTCGCAACGAATATTGATGTTTTTAAACAAGTCACCGCAGGTAAAAGGTTATCCATATATAAGATTGTCATTCCGATTGCTATTTCTACAATATTGATCTAAGATCCTATAAAGTATAAACATTCGGGAAGTTGATTGAAGGATGTCTGCCTTTCCATTTGTCTGTTAAATTGTGTTTTCCGAAGACCCCATGATTGATGAAGCCTTGGTTAATATATATTTCTGTATCATATGTTCCAGTATTTTTTGCTATTGAAATTCAGCATTCCGAGGTAAGATTCAACCGTTTTGATTATCAGTACACAACATCCGACAAAAAGTGGGTGGGACTGGTGATGTGGCCGTAGCACTACCAATACAAAAACTTTATAGATTTCTGTGTATCTTTAGGTACAAACATCTTTGTTATTATAAGACAACATCATTATATTTACAGAGTGGTAAGAGAAAAATTATCCAAATTTGGAATACATTGCTGGGTTATTAATAATCAACCTTGCTCAAAACATGACCAAGAAGAGGGAAGAGGGCTTGGCAATTTAATTCATGTTCAGCTTTTGGACAGTTCCAAATAAACCGCAATAATTTTTCTTTTTTCTTTAGAAACCATGGGAAAATTACGGCTTTCAATCCCGATCAAAATTTCAATTCAAATTTTATTAGAATTAGCTCAATCTTCTTAAAAATTTTAATTTTCATTCTCCAAGATGTTTTTAACTAGTCCCCTTTCTCTATATCTAACATTTATCAGTCTTTTAATTAAAAAAATATTTTACAGAAATCAACTTTAAAAATATTTTAGGTGTGTGCTCGAATTTCTTGGTCAAGTAATAATTGTCACATTAGTGGTCTGGGGAATTATTTATTACAGCGTTTGTTCTTAACCGTTTTTGGGTTTCAATACCTTTTTGAAAACATAATGGTATCAACATTTTGATAAGTTCATCATCTAAAAGAACAATTTTACGACATTTAAAAAAACTTAAAAAAAAATACTTTTTATTATAATTTTTATTTATTAAAATTTTCGATCGATTTCCGACTCCACTTTTCTATATGCGATCGGCCCAGAATTTCATAATAATTGTTTTTTTATACAAAGGAACAAAAAAGACCATTTATTCACTTTTTGATTCACTTTAAAAAATTACCATTCAATCTTGGACCACTTTATTATACATACTAGTGATATTGCGAATATCAATTTTTAATACTAGCAAATACGGATATTTGCGACAATATTCGCCGAATACGAGTACAGATATCCAATCTGACTTTTTGGCATGATAAGATTTTTCAATTTTGGTTGAAAAAAATCTCTTGCTTGCTTCGATAACAATAAATTAGAAAAAGAAAAAAAAAAGGCAGACTTCTTAACGTGCACTCACAATATTATTACAGTAACGGACCGTATTTTATTTAAGAAGTATTCTATTCAGTCATTAAATAAACATATAAAATTCCAATAAAATTTATTTTTAACTGATTCTAACAGTTCTTCAAAAAACTAAGTGCACATTTATACGGATTTTCAGTTGCAGTTAATATTTCCGTTGATTAAGTTAAATTCTTTTTTATGCAAAATTAAATAAAAATGTAATTTAAGATAACAAAAAGTTCATTTTATTTTTACTGTAAAAAATTCATGTTTTATCAGCGAAAAAACATAGCAACAGTTTGGTTAAATAGGAAAACTGAGTATTCATAACTATTTCCTTTAAACGCATATACATTCGCCTCTAATATACCACTTGTAGCTAAATTCATAAGCATTTAACAATATAACATACCATTGATTAAAGTCTGCTTTCCTAAAAATATAAAAAATGTGTAACCCACTATTGATAACAGTTTGATACTAAACATAATCCACCCGATTAAAAAACTAGAAAAATCCATTTAATCGGAATATCTCTAAAGCCAAAGGAGATAATTTAACATTTAAGCATATTTTTTGTAAGTCAGCTTAAGTCTAAATTTTTGCAATCCATAAAAAAGGGTGTTTTTTGTAGAGTGATACAAGTTTAAATCAATATAAAACATAGTAATATATTTTTGATATCAATGACACGGTTTTTGATCGCAATCTGGAACACCAATTTTCACAAACTTTTCGCAGCATTTGCGGCCGTATCTCGCCGATAACTCTTCGAATGTTGATTTCCAGGTGTTCAATTGCTTGTGGTTTATCGACGTACACAAGTGACTTTACATAATACCATACTTTTAAAATTTGATGTAGCTTTTTAACTAAATTATTTTAACAAATAGAAAATGGGTATTGCTTACACAAAACAAGCAATTCATTTTTTATAGATAAGTAAAAATTAATTTTTGGTAGTAAAATTATATAAAATAACTGAATATTTAATTGTGTTTACGGAATATGTAGTTAATTTTTTGACAATTAATTTATAACAGATAACTGAATATTGATTTGTTTTTACGAAATTCGCGGTTGAATTTTTGACAGTAAAAATTAAATGAACTTTTCGTTGCTTTAAATTACATTTTCATTTAATTTTACAAA